>LR738712.1:192621926-192665798 GCA_902687465.1 Secale cereale | reverse complement strand
ACACCCACACTTTTTATGTTTTTTATACAAAGTATTAGATGAATTAGTTAATTAGATTATATTATTGTCAAATAGTATATAGAAATGTTAGTTATAATGTAATGTCAAATAGTATATAGAAATGTTAGTTATATAGAAATGTTAGAAATGTTAGTTTTAGCTAGATGAATTATATTAATTTCAAATTGTTAGACGATGCCTGGCCCGAAAATAGTATATAGAAGTTTTTAGTTTCTTATAATTTTAGATATAGAAATTTAGAATGTGACGTTTGCATATAGTATTTGTTCTCGACGATGCCCGGCCAGCATCCTTGCCGTTGACCGTTCACGACGACGTCCTACTTCAGATGACCCATGTCCGGGACTGGGCTTCGCCAGGCTGGCACTGGGAGGTGCTACCTTCAGGGGCTCACCGTTTGGTGAGGATAGCGGCCCCTGGTCCCGTCATCGACCCTGAGCTCCTTTGGTGGCGTTCGCGTGGGCCACTTTCGATGCAGAGGGAGCCGACACCGCCGGAGGTGGTGCGTCGCCATGTCCGGGAGGAGGACGAGCACGTCCATCGCTACATGGTTGCTATGGACGTCAGGTTCTCCAATACCTGGCAGGTTCTTTGGGGAGATGATCGGAGCTATGATCATGTGATGGTTCCTTCTCTTTGGGTGTCCACCGCCCGTGCCTCAGGAACTGCGAGTGAACTAGATTATTCTATAGTATTCGATCTTTATTAGCTAGCTAGCTAGTGATGTATTCGACATATAATATTCGAGACGATCGATGTATCCGAGATTATATATATTATTCGAGACCATGTATTCGAGATTATATATTATTCGAGACGATGTATTCACGATTATATATTATTCGATACGATGCATATATTAAACTATGATTCAGTTTTTCCTTAATGGTTGCATGCATGCATTGTAATTTGAATACTAAATTGTTTAATATTTCTTTTGGATTAGTTAAATAAAAGCTATGGCAGACAATACCAGCAGAGAGGGAGAAGATGCCATGTTCGAGATCATACACTCCACTTGCGGGGCAGATGATCATAATGAAGAAGATGACGGCTCCCAATATCTGAACAATACCGGGGAGGGTGATAATCCATTCGATCGCGACGACCAAATTGATGAAGTCGTGAACTATGATATCAATGATGACGCCGAAAATGTTGATCTTGAAATAACATAGACACGCGAGGTATATTTATATAAGCAGGCATCTGGTGATCATCACATGTTTTCAATGATTTGAAGATATATTAACGAATCGATATCTTTCTTCTTTCCGCCCTCCGGGTCGACCAAATTAACAAGCAGCAGGACAGTGCGAGGCCCGGTCAAAAAGTTGAAGGAGGGGGCAAAGTACAACATCGATGCCATCAGAGCTGATGGCGACCTGTAGCGCCTAGGATAGTTGCGAACAAGTTCGTTCGTCAGTGCGGAGTTATTGTGAAGGACCAACTCACGATCTCCATACAAGAATGGAAAGAGCCAGCAATGAAACGTCCAGATCTTACTTTTGTCCACGACAGATTAAAAACTCTGCTTTGGGAAAAACTGTAATGCCTGGTACGAGACTATACCTCCTACGTGTCGAGGCACGACTTAAAGGCATAATCTCATACTAGAATGATCTCAAGTATGGTATCTTTGCACAATGTACAAGAGGGGATGAAAATGTAAAAGAGTAGTTGGCTTACACTCGCCACGTCACACAATGCATTACATAAACATTCATCATCCAAATAACATTAGAGTTCGACTACGGACGAAGATCCAAATGAAAGATACCATAAATAAAGCAACACAAGGTCCCAAACATCCTAGTAAGAGCCCTACTGATCCTCTGGGTAAGACACGTAGTATCGCCCACGCTCATCATCGAACTCCCAATACAACTCTGAACCACCAGCTGTGTAGTTCTCAACGGTACCTGCATCTGGTGTTGTGTAGAATCTGTGAGCCACGGATGACTCAGCAATCCCGTTCCCGGGTAGCAATACTATCAAAGCCTTAGGTGTGGTAAAGGATTAAACAAGGTTGCAGCAGCACTAGCACTAGCTTACATGTTTAGAGCGAGAATAGAAAAAGCCAACGATCGCCAAACTGATCACGAAGTGACCCTAACTAAGCACGTCAAACATAACCCCACCATGTACACTTCCCGAACCCCTTTTCGGAAAGCGACTGTCATGGTTACTCACACTGGTAGTGTGTTATGAACATGGTGTCAAGTTTTCTACAACCGGATATTAACAAATTCCCATCTGCCACATAACCGCGGGCACGGCTTTTGAAAGATCAAACCCTGCAGGGGTGTCCCAACTTAGCCCATCACAAGCTCACGATCTGCGGAGTCGCAACTCCAAGGTGGGAAGACCCGAGTATTCTCGGAATCCCGTGCTCAAGATATTCCGACAAAGGTAAAACTAATCCAGCAAGACCTCCCGGCGTGCCGACACCCTAATAGTAGCCGCGTGTATCTCGTCTCAGGCCACGACCGGATAAGTCATCCTACAGGTTTTTACCAGCCCTTGAGTTTCCTCGAGGTGACCCCGCAGTCTGCTCAGTTTGGACCAACACTCATGTGGAGCACTAGCCCAGGTTGTTAAATAAGAACTCGGATTTGCAACGCCCTTATGCAAGTTTTAGTTATTAGGCAAATGTAAAACCAATGTTGGGCCTTGCTGGAAAAGCTTTAGCGCTAAGCGGGTTATCAAGGGGGGGGCATAAACCCCAACCGTGTTAGGGACGCAAAATCAAGGAACATAACACAGTTTTAAACGGTTCCTAGGGTGGCATGAGTGGAACAAAACACCAAGCAAAGGCTTAGCCTTCCACCCATTGCCAAATATATAGGTGATTTAGTTTAACAGATTATATATTGTGATATCCCAACAATAACTTCATCATGAAGCAAGAATCTTCAAATCTTAACCTTCAACTAACAACTCTATAAGAGGGGCTGAGCGATGCTTACGTAGCCAAACAAATGTTTGCTAGGTTGGGCGGTTAGAGAGTTTCATGGCAACAATAGGAGCCGACAAACAGACATAGGCATCGAGGCAACAAGCTACAGAGCGAGACATCTAGCAATAGGCAAAGATAGTAGTGATATCTGGGTAAGGTCATCTTGCCTGTTGAATCCTCGGAGGGAACGTAACCTTGCTCCTCACACTCAACCTCGGTAGAAACCTCGTACTCCGTAACTTCACCGGGCGCTAACCAAACACAACAATGCAACAACCGAACAAAATCAATCAACATGCACTGCTCAACCACATGATGCATGAACATGAAGCATATGAACATGGAAGAAATGATGCATGGCCTAGGGATCACAAGAGTGCAACAACATCATAACCAAACAAGATCATACACAAGCATGAAACAAGCAAAGGGACAACTTAACAAGTTTATGTAGTTTGCCAAACAAGCATCCAACATGTTTTAAAAAAGTTGGTTAACATGGCAAGGGTGCAACTAACATAATAGCAACATGCTAGCACATTTAAATGGGCTGGAATTAAATAACAACAATATCCAGAAACTCACATATTAATTTATTTGCATTTGGGACAGATCTGAAAAAAATATGTGATAGAGTTGTCAAACATGATGAACAACAGCACTAAAATATTCTACACATTGTTCCACCCCAAATGCATATGAAGTTTGTTAAATTTGGAGTTGTAGATATTTAGTTATGATTTTTACAAGTTTAAGCATATTTAAAAGAAGTTTAAATTCAAATAACATTTTAAATGTTTTTAAACATGGCAGCAAGTAGCATATTCATAATCTACATAAAATTCTAAGCACTTTTCATATATGACTCAAATTCAGCAGAAACATATTTATGCGGATATTAAATAAACAAGAAAAACAGAAAAGAAAAAGAAAACAGAAAAAGAAACAGAAATAGAAACAGAAAAATGCGCAAGGGCCAGAGTGAACCAGGGCTTGCTAGCCCAAGCCACTGACAGAGGGGGCCCGGCGGGGCTGAGTTGGCAACGTGGGTGCGCGCGGGGGTGGAGACGATGCTGAGTGGCTGGCAGGTGGGGCCTTGCTATCAGCCACAGAAGAAAAACAAAAAGGGCGCGTAAACACCTGCCCCTGCGAGGAATCAAACCCACGACCACTTGCTATCTGATGAGGAGACGAACCACTGCGCTACTGAAAGTTTCACGATAGATAGCAGGAAGTTTATCTGAAGACTAAACAAAAGAAAGCAGAAGCAGGGGAAGCGCTGGCCTCGTCGGAGCTGCTCCGGCGACCAAACAGCACGGCGGTGGGGTGCGAGATGCTCCTGGAGGAGTTCCGCATCCATCCAGCACGCTAGCAGCACCTACAGAGCACTACAGCGTCAACGACGAGCAACGGCAGAACGGCGGCGGCGGAGCAACGGCGAGGCGATGCAGAGGCCTAGGTGGAGCACTGAATAGGCAGGCATCTTCTATATGACGAGACGAAGCGAACGAACAGAGGGGTCGGAACACTCGCCGACGACGAGGTCCGATGGCGATGCGCTCGGGCGCTCGGAGAACTAGGGCCTAGAGGACACGCAGGAAGGGGAAAAGGTTACGGGGAGAGAGAGGACCTCACCACGAGCACGGCGAAGTGCTCGGCTGGCCCAGTCGTGGACGGAGTCGACGACGGCGCGTCTCGAACACCTACGGCCATCCGAAGAGGAAGAAGAGCTCGTCGTGGAGGCGATCGGGTCCGAGTAGTCGACGTAGATGAAGGAGTGGACGACGTGGAAGCTGATGGACAACGTTGGCGAAGCTGCGGTCGACGAGGAGCTCGCCGGCGACGTGGTCGCGCTCTCAGATGCGCTCGGGCATCGACTGGATCGACGAATCTGGGGGTGCTCGGCTCTCTAGGCGGCGACGAGGGGAAAGGGGAACCCTAGGGGAAAGAAGAGGACGAGCTGCGGGTTTAAAAAGGGGGCGGCGACGGCCTCGACGTCCGTGAGTTCACGGCACGACGACGCGGGCGCGCGCTTCTCTGTTCTGCTGACGGAGGAAGATGGCGACGCGGCCTGTGAGACAGACAGGCGGGGCCAGGCATGAAAAAGCCACGGTGCGACGGCGCGGCCTGTCGGCTAGGCTTGCGGAAGAGATGGGCTGCGCTGCGGAGAGAAGAGAAGAGATGGGCCTAGGGGGAGAGAGAAGGAGGGGGAGGCCCAGGTGCACTTCTGGAGCTGCTTTTCTTTCTTTTTCTTTTATCCTCGGGCAGAAAAGAAAAAGAAAAAAACACAGAATAAAAGGAGAGGAGTTAGGGGAAAAGAAAAATATCCCCATGCTCAGTGATTTATGCCCTATTTAAATAAATTGACTTGGACATTTTTAGAGGCATAAAAAATAAGAGTTTGAATATGGTTCAAACTCAAGTCATTTTAAAACCCGACCAAATCAATTCTAATTGGGGTGATATTGGGTGGAGAGGTTGTTCACATGGTGCAAGATTTAAAGGAGAAGAAAGAATCATTAAGGCACTTGGCTAGGTGGCTTGCACAAAAGAGCAAAGGTAAGACAAAAGAAAAGAAAGAAGAAGAAGAAGAAGAAAGAAGAAGAAGAAGAAGAAGAAGAAGAAGAAGAAGAAGAAGAAGAAGAAGAAGAAGAAGAAGAAGAAGAATAAGAGGAAGAAGAAGAAGAAGAAGAATAAGAGGAAGAAAGGGGTAGGGTTAGCTAGGCATAGCTAAAACACACACACAACATCACAAAGGTCTCACACATGCACAACAATAAAGTAAACTAAGATGCCATGATGATATGATGATGAAGCAATGCAAGGATGCAAAATAATAAATGATATGGTAATGCAAGAAAATAAATGACAAGAACCCCCAGGGATAATGACAAGGATCAAATTGAGAAGATATATTGCCATTATTGGAAAGTGTTACATATGGGGCATTACAAACTCTCCTACACTACAAAAAGATCTCGTCCCGAGATCTAGGACTAGAAGAAGGAAGGATACTCGAAACGAAGGTGATCTTCTCGTTCCCACGTAGCTTCTCGGTCGGTATGGTGTGACCATTTAACTTTCAAGAACTTGATTGACTTGTTGCGCATTTTGCGCTCAGTTTCCTCAAGAATAGCAACAGGGTGCTCACAATAAGACAAGTCTTGTTGAAGATCAATCTCCTCGAATGGAATGGTGCATTCAGGTGTCTTGAAGCACTTGCGGAGTTGAGACACGTGAAACACATCATGAACATTTGCAAAGTTGGAGGGAAGCTCAAGTTGATAGGCTAGATCGCCTCTTTTGCCAATAATCTTGAAAGGGCCCGCGTATCTCGGAGCAAGCTTTCCTTTGATACCGAATCTTTGGGTTCCTTTCATTGGAGAAACACGGAGATAGACATGATCTCCAATGTCGAAAGCCAAGTCACGATGCTTGCCGTCATAGTAACTCTTTTGACGCGATTGAGCGGCTTTGAGATTCTCACGTATGACTTTGCACATTTCTTTGGCTTCTGAGATCAAATCATTGCCAAGAAGTTTACGTTCACCAGTCTCGGACCAAGTGAGAGGGGTACGGCACTTTCTGCCATAGAGGATTTCAAAAGGAGCTTTGCCGGCACTTGCTTGGAAGCTGTTGTTGAAAACGGGAGACAATCTTCCCACTTCATGCCAAAAGAGATGACACAAGCTCTCAGCATGTCTTCGAGGATCTGGTTCACTCTTTCGACTTGACCACTAGTCTAAGGGTGAAACGCAGTGCTGAAATGAATCTTAGTGCCCATGGCTGTATCAAAGGAGTCCCAGAACTTGGATGTGAACAAACTTCCACGGTCTGAGGAGATGACTTGAGGAATGCCATGCAACGAAACAATTCTGGAAGTGTACAACTCTGCCAACTGAGCTGCGTTGATGGATTCTATGACGGGAAGGAAGTGAGCTACTTTAGTTAGCTTGTAAATCACTACAAAGATAGCATCATTCCCCTTCTTGGACTTAGGAAACCCAGGGACGAAGTGCATTTCAATGTGGTCGAATTTCCACTTGGAATAGGTAGAGGTTGGAGGAGACCGGCTGGACGTTGATGCTCTGCCTTCACTCTTCTGCAGACATCACATTCATTCACGAATTGGGCAATCTCCCTTTTCATGCGAGTCCACCAGTATGATTTCTTGAGGTCTTGGTACATCTTGGAACTTCCGGGATGAATCGATAGGAGGGAGTCATGTGCTTCGTTCAATATGAGCTTCCTGAGATCACCCTTGGGAACCACAATTATGTCCTCAAAGAACAATGTGTCATTCTCATCAACGCGATAGCACTTGTATTTGGGAGTACCCTTAGCAATACCATGTTTCACTTTCTGCACCATAACATCACTTAGTTGGGCCTCACGGATCTGATCTTCCAAGGTAGGAGCAACTTGAAGGTTTGCAAGAAAGCCTTGCGGAACAACTTGGAGGTTGAGCTTCCTGAATGATTCACAAAGCTCGGGCTAAAACGGCTTGAGAAGGAGACTGTTGCAATATGCCTTTCTGCTCAAGGCATCTACAATGACATTGGCCTTGCTAGGTGTGTACTCAATGCTTGGATCGTACTTTTGGATCATCTCAACCCAACGAGTCTGGCGAAGGTTCAGGTTTGGCTGTGTGAAGATGTACTTCAAGCTCTTGTGATTAGTGAAGATGTCCACTTTTCTGCCCAACAGAAGGTGTCTCCACGTGATCAAGGCATGTACAACTGCTGCTAGCTCGAGATCATGTGTGGGGTAATTCTTCTCATTTGGCTTCAACTGACGAGAAGTGTATGCCACAATCTTCTTGTCTTGCATGAGAACACCACCAAGTCCTTGTAAAGAAGCATCACAAAAGACTTCATAGGTCTTGGACTCATCCGGAGGAGTAAGAACCGGAGCAGAAATGAGCTTCTCTTTGAGTCTTTTGAATGTCACATCACAATCAGGAGTCCAGGAGTACTTGGCATTCTTCTACAACAGGTTGGAAAGAGGCTTTGCAATCTTGGAGAAGTTCTCAACGAACCTTCTGCAATAGCTAGCGAGACCAATGAAGATTCAGAGTTGCTTGACATTCTGCGGGGGTTCCCAGTTGACAATAGCTTCAACTTTCTCGGGGTTGACAGAAATACCCTCAGAAAGAGATGATATGGCCAAGATATAAGACTTTATCCAGCCAGAATTCACATTTGGAGAACTTCGCATAGAACTTGTGTTCACAGAGCCTGTCCAGAACCAAACGGAGGTGTTTGGCATGGTCTTCTTCATTCTTGGAGAATACCAAGATGTCATCCAGATAGACGAGAACACATTCATTGGTGTAGGGGTTGAATATGAAGTGCATCATCCTCGAGAAGGTGGGTGGAGCATTTGCGAGGCCAAAAGACATGACCATGTATTCATAAGAGCCAAAACTCGTTCTGAATGCGGTCTTGGGAATATCTTCTTCACGGATACGGATCTGGTGATAACCCATCCGGAGATCGAGCTTTGAGAACATCTTTGCTCCTTTGAGCTGCTCGAACAATTCATTGATATTGGGGAGCGGATACTTGTTCTTTATTGTCTTCTTGTTCAATGGCCGGTAATCAACGAAAAGGCATTCCGTGCCATCCTTCTTCTTGACAAATAGAACACCACAGCCCCAAGGAGAAGTGCTAGGCCTGATTAGACCCATACACGCTTGCTTATCGAGTTGTTTCTTCAGCTCCTTCAACTCATCAGGGGAAAGCTTGTAAGGACGCCGGCATGCTGGCTCGGTACCAGGCTCGAGTTCAATGACGAATTCAACTTGACGATGCGGAGGCATGCCTGGAAGCTCTTCAGGGAAAACATCTTCATACTCATTGACCACCGGAATCTGAGAGATGGCATTAATCTCGCCCTTGTCATTGAGAGAGAATAGCCTGATAGTGTTATCTCGAGAGGCGAAGATAATCATGTCTTCGTCAGCATGAATAAGCTTGACTTCCTTATTTGCACAATCAATGTTTGCATCATGCTTGGAAAGACAATCCATCCCAAGAATAAGATCAATGTCGGAGTTACCGAGAATAACCGGAGAAACCAGAAAGCGGTAATCGCCCATATGAATAGATACATCCGGAGCCATCAAATTAGAAGTCATGTTTTTGCCTGGAGAAATAATTTGCAACTTCATATCCAGAAATGCCGAAGTGAAATTATGCTTGGTAAAGAATGGTCTTGACATGAAGCAAAGTGATGCACCAGAATCAAACAATACTTTTGCAGGAATAGAGTTAACTGAGAGGTTACCCAATATCACATCAGAAGAATTTTCTGCTTGAGCTGCATTCATCAGATTCACTCTTGCTTGCTTGGGATTGTGCTTGACAATAGCAGTGCTGACATGTGGAGGAGGCGGAAGGCGCCTTGGGTTGGGACACTTGTTAGCATAGTGACCCTTCTGAGTGCACTTGTTGCAAACCACTTCTGAGAGAGGACGGTGATAAGGACCACTTGACTTTGAAGCTTGAAACGGATGCTTGGACTGATTGCTTGGGTTGGGTGAGTGGGAGAAACCACGGCCACTAGAGTGCTTGTTGTTGTTTGGAGGACGGAGCACTGGAGGAGGCGGAAGCCAGAACTTCTACTGCTTTGCAACCACTTGGGAAGAAGAGGAGGAGTTAACAGCATCTCTGATCCTCTTTTTGGAAGCTTCAACCTTGAGCTGGGTTGCCTCTTGCTTAAGAGCCATGTTATAGAATTGATAAAATTCATCCGGCTCGAACAAGGTGAGAGCTAGTTCGAGTTCATCCTTCAGAATACCACGGAACTGATAAATGTTGCTCTTGGCATCTGGGATGTCTTGCTTGGCATAGCGGGCAAGGTTCTGGAACTTGACATTCTATTGATAGACGGACATGGTGCCTTGCTTCAGGTTGCGGAATTGCTCACGCATGCCTTCAATGACACTAGTTGGAATGTGGTGGGAGCGGAATCCTTGTAGAAGTCAGTCCACGAGATTTCACGTCCACCTCTGGAATCTTTGTACTGTTGCCACCAATCAGCGGCTTGATCCTTGAGTTGGAAGGCGGCAAACTTGACATAATCCTCAGGTCTCACGTTACTGCATTCAAAGTGCTTCTTGATGTCTGTTATCCAGTCTTCGGCATCTAGCGGATCCACACAATAACTGAAGGACTTCAGTTGGTTAGCCAGGAATTGGTTGAGGGTTGCAAAGTGAGGTTGATTGAACAGATTACCTTGGCCTTGGTTCCCATGACCATCTTGATTTGCTTGGTTGGCTAGAATGTTCTGCATCATTCGCATAAGCATCTGGGTGTTCTGGTTGGTTGCTTTCATAATTGCTCTCCAGGCCTCAGACGGAGGAGGAGGGGAAGGAGGACGATCAGGAACTTCTTCACCCTCTGGGTTAGCATTGCGAACCTTCTTAGGAGCCATCCTGAATGAGATGATAACTATTAGCCATTGATTGAAATATATAAGCTGAATCAACGGCTAGAATTGCAACGTAAGTCTTCACAAGAACATGCGAACAAAATGAACGAATGTAATCCACAGCTCAATGGTACAAAAATCTTCTCGAGAAGCCACTTGGGAGAACAAAAGGGAAATAAAAACAACAAGGAGTAGATAGAACAAATACAAGATAGAAGCTTCGTTCCACATGTTCGTGCTGAAAGCTCATGGAACGTGTTACAAAATGGTTTTGCAATCCCCGGATCAGCATAGCCAAGGACCCTTTAAGATGCAACTCCCGATCGGAACAACGCCCATAAAACCACTTCACTCAATGTTGAACCCCGAACTCCATATCATGCATTCGTTGGAAGAATGCCTACGAGCTACTAGATGAACCCACCTATTAATTTCCGAAAGTTTCCGGTTATGCAATCGGGTGTTGGGGATACAGGGGAAGCACCGCGCACTCAACTCTAATCCTACATCCAGCTGTATCCATCCTTCAACACATAACTAGTTATTTTCGGAAACCGTTTACCTCAGACCTTCGAAACGCATTTGCTATACAAGCTATGGCAATACTCCCGAACTACCTCCCCAGTACTAGGTGATGTCGGGGTTATCTTACCACTAACCGCATAGAAGAGTTTTCGATGTCGGACTTCTTAAGTATTCTAGAACTATTGCGATAGATTTGTGATGACAACACCTCGGAGCTCAACTCCCCGGGACACTGCCACAACCCCTAAATGATAGGAGGCATCGAGAACAATGTTCTCGTCACAAAGACATCGGAACAATCCAAACAATACTCGCGTGATCCTAAAAAAATTAGTGAATTTTTTAGAGTAGAAGAGATAGAACATCGTCAGGAGTCCTCACCAGAGTGATAAAGGGATGAGGAGTAAAAAGAAATCCTACTCTCCGATATAGATAGGACTCAAAACATTTTCATGTGTGTGCCTAGACTGAACCGTCAACGATTCGATCAATCAGTGGGGGCTCCTAGGTCGGAGAAGGCTCTGATTACCAACTTGTAATGCCCAGTATGAGACTATACCTCCTACGTGTCGAGGCAAGACTTAAAGGCATAATCTCATACTAGAATGATCTCAAGTATGGTATCTTTGCACAACTCATGTACAAGAGGGGATGAAAATGTAAAACAGTAGTTGGCTTACACTCGCCACGTCACACAATGCATTACATAAACATTCATCATCCAAATAACATCAGAGTTCGACTACGGACGAAGATCCAAATGAAAGATACCATAAATAAAGCAACACAAGGTCCCGAATATCCTAGTAAGAGCCCTACTGATCCTCTGGGTAAGACACGTAGTATCGCCCACGCTCATCATCGAACTCCCAATACAACTCTGAACCACCAGCTGTGTAGTTCTCAACGGTACCTGCATCTGGTGTTGTGTAGAATATGTGAGCCACGGAAGACTCAGCAATCCCGTTCTCGGGTAGCAATACTATCAAAGCCTTAGGTGTGGTAAAGGCCTAAACAAGGTTGCAGCAGCACTAGCACTAGCTTACGTGTTTAGAGCGAGAATAGAAAAAGCCAACGATCGCCAAACTGATCACGAAGTGATCCTAACTAAGCACGTCAAACATAACCCACCGTGTTCACTTCCCGAATCCCTTTTTGGAAAGCGACTGTCACGGTTACTCACGCTGGTAGTGTGTTATGAACATGGTGTCAATTTTTCTACAACCGGATATTAACAAATTCCCATCTGCCACATAACCACGGGCACGGCTTTCGAAAGATCGAACCCTGCAGGGGTGTCCCAACTTAGCCCATCACAAGCTCACGATCTGCGGAGTCGCAACTCCAAGGTTGGAAGACCTGAGTATTCTCGGAATCCCGTGCTCAAGATATTCCGACAAAGGTAAAACTAATCCAGCAAGACCTCCCGGCGTGCCGACACCCTGATAGTAGTCGCACGTATCTTGTCTCAGGCCACGACCGGATAAGTCATCCTACAGGTTTTTACCAGCCCTTGAGTTTCCTCGAGGTGGCCCCGCAGTCTGCTCAATTTGGACCAACACTCATGTGGAGAACTGGCCCGTGTTGTTAAATAAGAACTCGGGTTTGCAACACCCTTATGCAAGTTTTAGTTATTAGGCAAATGTACAACCAATAGCGCTAAGCGGGTTATTAAGGGGGGCCCATAAACCCCAACCATGTTAGGGACGCAAAATCAAGGAACATAACACCGGCTTAAATGGTTCCTAGGGTGGCATGAGTGGAACAAAACACCAAGCAAAGGCTTACCCTTCCACCCATTGCCAAATATATAGGTGATTTAGTTTAACAGATTATATATTGTGATATCCCAACAATAACTTCATCATGAAGCAAGAATCTTCAAATCTTCACCTGCAACTAACAACGCTATAAGAGGGGCTGAGCGATGCTTACGTAGCCAAACAAAGGTTTGCTAGGTTAGGCGGTTAGAGAGTTTCATGGCAACAATAGGAGGCTGACAAACAGACATAGGCATCGAGGCAACAAGCTACAGAGCGAGACATCTAGCAATAGGCAAAGACAGTAGTGATATCTGGGTAAGGTCATCTTGCCTGTTGAATCCTCAGAGGGAACGTAACCTTGCTCCTCACACTCAACCTCGGCAGAAACCTCGTACTCCGTAACTTCACTGGGCTCTAACCAAACACAACAATGCAACAACGAAACAAAATCAATCAACATGCAGTGCTCAACCACATGATGCATGAACATGAAGCATATGAACATGGAAGAAATGATGAATGGCCTAGGGGTCACAAGAGTGCAACAACATCATAACCAAACAAGATCATACACAAGCATGAAACAAGCAAAGGGACAACTTAACAAGTTTATGTAGTTCGCCAAACAAGCATGCAACATGTTTTAAAGAAGTTGGTTAACATGGCAAGGGTGTAACTAACATAACAGCAACATGCTAGCACATTTAAATGGGTTGGAATTAAATAACAACAATATCCAGAAACTCCCATATTAATTTATTTGCATTTGGGACAGATCTGAAAAACTTCTGTGATAGAGTTGTCAAACATGCTAAACAATAGCACTAAAATGTTCTACACATTTTTCCACCCCAAATGCATATAAACTTTGTTAAATTTGGAGTTGTAGATATTTAGTTATGATTTTTACAAGTTTAAGCATATTTAAAACAAGTTTAAATTCAAACAACATTTTAAATGTTTTTAAACATGGCAGCAAGTAGCATATTCATAATCTACATAAAATTATAAGCACTTTTCATATATGACTCAAATTCATCAGAAACATATTTATGCAGATATTAAATAAACAAGAAAAATAGAAAAGAAAAAGAAAACGGAAAAAGAAACAGAAACAGAAAAATGCGCAAGGGCCATAGTGACCCAGGGCTTGCTAGCCCAAGCCACTGACAGAGGGGGCCCTGTGGGGCTGAGCTGGCAACGTGGGTGCGTGCGGGTGTGGAGACGGTGTTGAGTGGCTGGCACGTGGGGCCCTACTGTCAGCCACAGAAGAAAAACAAAAAGGGGGCGTAAACACCTGCCCCCGCGAGGAATCGAACCCACGACCACTTGCTATCTGACGAGGAGACGAACCACTGCACTACTGAAAGTTTCACGACAGATAGCAGGAAGTTTATCTGAAGACTAAACAGCAGAAAGCAGAAGCAGGGGAAGCGCTGGCCTCGTCGGAGCTACTCGTCAGAGCTGCTCCGGCAACCAAACTCTACGGTGGAGGGGTGCGAGATGCTCCTGGAGGAGTTCCGCATCCATCCAGCACGCTAGCAGCACCTACAGAGCACTACAGCGCCGGCGACAAGCAATGGCAGAACGGCGGCGGCGGAGCAACGGCGAGGCGATGCAGAGGCCTAGGCGGAGCACTGACTAGGCAGACAGCTTCTATACAACGAGACGAAGCGAACGAATAGCTAGCGAAGCACCAGAGGGGTCGGAACACTCGCCGGCGACGAGGTCCGACGGTGATGCACTCGGGCGCTCGGAGAACTAGGGCCTAGAGGACGCGCGGGAAGGGGAAAAGGTACGGGGAGAGAGAGGAGCTCACCACGAGCACGACGGTGTGCTCGGCTGGCCCAGTCATGGATGGAGTCGATGATGGCACGTCTCGAACACCTACGGCCACCGGAGAGGAAGAAGAGGAAGAAGAGCTCATCGTGGAGGCAATCGGGTCCGAGTAGTCGACGTAGACGAAGGAGTCGACGACGTGGAAGCTGATGGAAAATGTTGGCGAGGCTGCGGCCGACGAGGAGCTCGCCGGCGATGTGGTCGCGCTCTCAGATGCGCTCGGGCATCGACTGGATAGACGGATCTGGGGGTGCTCGGCTCTCTAGGCGGCGACGAGGGGAAAGGGGAACCCTAGGGGAAAGAAGAGGACGAGCCGCGGGTTTAAAAAGGGGGCGGCGAAGGCCTCGACGTCCGTGAGTTCACGGCACGACGGCGCGGGCGCGCGCTGCTCTGTTCTGTTGACGGAGGAAGACGGCGATGCGTCCTGTGAGACAGACAGGTGGGGCCAGGCGCGAAAAAGCCATAGTGCGGCCTGTCGGCTGGGTCTGCGGAAGAGATGGGCTGCACTGCGGAGAGAAGAGAAGAGATGGGCCTAGGGGGAGAGAGAAGGAGGGGGAGGCCCAGGTGCACTGCTGGAGCTGCTTTTCTTTCTTTTTCTTTTATCCTCAGGCAGAAAAGAAAAAGAAAAAACACAGAATAAAAGGAGAGGAGTTAGGGTAAAATAAAAAATATCCCCATGCTCAGTGATTTATGCCCTCTTTAAATAAATCGACTTGGACATTTTTAGAGGCAGAAAAAATAAAAGGAGTTTGAATATGGTTCAAACTCAAGTCATTTTAAAACCCAACCAAATCAATTCTAATTGGGGTGATATTGGGTGGAGTGGTTGTTCACCTGGTGCAAGATTTAAAGGGGAAGAAAGAATTATTAAGGCACTTGGCTAGGTGGCTTGCACAAAAGAGCAAAGATAGGACAGAAGAAAAGAAAGAAGAAGAAGAAGAAGAAGAAGAAGAAGAAGAAGAAGAAGAAGAAGAAGAAGAAGAAGAAGAAAAAGAAGAAGAGGAAGAAAGGGGTAGGCATAGCTAGGCATAGCTAAACCACACACACAACATCACAAAGGTCTCACACATGCACAACAATAAAGTAAACTAAGATCCCATGATGATATGATGATGAAGCAATGCAAGGATCTAAAATAAGAAATGATATGGTAATGCAAGCAAATAAATGACAAGAACCCCCAAGGATAATGACAAGGATCAAATTGAGAAGCTATATTGCCATTATTGGGAAGTGTTACATATGGGGCATTACAAAAACTCATGGAACATTTCACCCTACCAGATCATTTCACAGAGGATGACAATAAGAAAGTTAAGGAAGCTGCTCTTAGGAAGATGGCAATTGCATTCAACAACCATAAGAAAACTGTATGGGCCAACTACGTCAAAGGAGGAAAGAAGACTCCAGAATTCAAGGGAACACTGGAGAAGCAAAGAGAACACTGGCCCGCTTTCGTGAACTTCAAGGAATCAGAATTATCTCAGGAACGTTCGAAAAAAAACAAGGCCAATGCCGCAAAAAAGGAGCAGTTCTATAGGCTGGGCCAGGTGGCTACGCGGTGGCACTGCCTAAGTGGGATCCCTCTGAGCAAGAGATGATAAATGCAGGGGTCACTCCGGTTACATTGAGCTGGCCCCCCAGGTGCAGGATTTGGTTCTATGCGCATGGGGGGCGTTTGACCCGAAGACATGCGAGGTTTCGAAAAAGGCATGTCTTAAAGGAGCCGAAAAGAAGATAATTGATGCAATAGAAGAAGCTCGAAAGGGGGTGTTCAAGCCCAACAGAGAGAGCGACGAGCTTACGTGCACCCACGGAAATCTTGAACACCCGGGAAGAACACGAGGCAAGGGCGTTGTTCCGTGGTATGAGGGCTTTTCGGACTGGAGGACCGACTATAGAAGCCGTGTGAGAAGAAAGAACCTGGAGGATGAGCAGAGGAAGAAGGAAGCAGAATGCCTTCAAGGCCTAGAATCAGCGCACGCAGAGTTGGCGCTCAAATTCCAGTAGCAGGAGCAGATCAACTCACTTAGCCAGGAAAGAGGGTCTCAACAGCGGCAGCGGCTAGTGGATGATCCAGCTTTGGATAGCACCGTCCCATCCAAGTCAAGAAGCAGCGTGGGTTCCGCCCCGGACGACGCACTGCTGGATATATACCTTGTGGATGACATCATGGAGAACACTAACTGTGAGCTACACTTCAAAATAAAGAACATATCCATGAAGGTGGCAGACGGCATTGCTTATACAAATCCCCCCGAAGCAAGCTTCCATTGCAACCCGATTCCGGTCGGCTATGCTCGTGTCCAGGTTGATGAGGTGGTGGACCAATATCGGGGCTAGAGTTTGACATTCCTGGAGGTGACGAGGAGCACACACTAGGACAGGCCTTACATCATATCATCCTATGGATAAAGGTTTGTATCATCTTTCAAAGGCCACCGACACCACGTCAGCCGACTCCTCGAAGTCCGCCATCGCGTCAGCAGACTCCCGCTCCTCCAAGTCCTCCACAACGTCAGCCGACTCCTCCTCCAAGTCCAGCACAGTGTCAGCCGACTCCTCCTAGAAGTCCGCCACCACGTCAGCAGACTTCCGCTCCTCCAAGTCCGCCACCACTTCAGCCGACTCCTCCTCCAAGTCCGGCATAGCGTCAGCCGACTCCTCCTCGAAGTCCGCCACCACGTCAGCAGACTCCTGCTCCTTCAAGTCTGGCGCAGCGTCAGGCCACTCCTCCTGCTCTGACTCAGCCATGTCAGTCGTCTCCGCCGCCTCAGCAAGAACGGAGGAGAGCCACCGCAACAAGTCGAGGTTGTACAGGAGGTACAGGTGGAGGCAAGCGAGTTCAATATGGTCAAAGCCTCACTCCTCTTCCTCAAAGGCCTTACAACATGAACGACGAGGAAAACACAGCCATAGTGAAGGCCCAAGTGGGATGCCCATTTTGGACCGAAACCACCACTGCCACCACAGGAGAAAGTGCCTAAGAAAGTTGTT
The DNA here is from genome assembly GCA_902687465.1 of Secale cereale. Lineage (NCBI taxonomy): Eukaryota > Viridiplantae > Streptophyta > Magnoliopsida > Poales > Poaceae > Secale > Secale cereale. The sequence continues at coordinate 192,648,260 of LR738712.1, read as the reverse complement.
GACCACTTTATTCATATGGCAAGAAAACCAGCTGCCAAGCCTGTTGACTCAGACTATGAGCGCCAAATCAAGAAGGCACATCGAGCACGACTACAGAAGTAGTGAAGCTCGAGCTCGAGCAAAGCAGTTGGCAAAAAAGCGGGAAAACTGTTCCCCGGTTGGGAGAATAGGCGGCGCAATCGACCCCCCACCCCCCGCTGTTGTACCACCGAAGATCCCCCCACATGTGAGTACTGGCACCGATGATGATGTGCTAATAACCGACGATCATAGAAGGCAGGCTAGAGAGATCAGATGCACTGTAGAACAACTCCTAGGGCTCGAACCCATGGATACTTTTACAGTGGAGGAACTAAAATGGAAATATGTCCGCGGAAACATTTGGTCGAGCCTAATGAGGTCAAGAACCTCCCAACGAGAATGTATGAACTACATAATTGGTACATGAAAATTACCAAGAGTTCCAATCAAGAGTCCCTCATGGTGAATGTTAAGGCAGAGCATTACTTCCATGGGAACGCTCTGTCCGTTGAGTATTCAGAACTATTTCAGTTATTCAATCAAGACGCACTCGACAAATCTCTCGTCAGTTGCTATTGCTTTTAAGTGATTTCTTTCTGTAATTGAAGTCTCAATTTCTAGTTGTAGTGCTCATTGATCGATCATTACCTGTAATTATCCTCACTATATTCTTTTCTGTGGTATTATGGAGGATGAAGATGTATGAAATGAAAAAAAAACTGAATGCTATAGCATTGGGTTCATTGACCCAAATACCATTAATGAACACACATGGACTTTGAAATATTGTAAAAAAGATGTAGAGGACAACATGCTAGAGTTCTTACTACGCCACAATACCAATGAAGATATACTACTTCCTTACAACTTCATGTGAGTGACACTGTCTTGTATACTACATATTATGTTTTTGCTTAGCTAGCTAGCTAGATGTTAATAATTAAGTGTATAGGGTTTAGGGTAGTTGATGAGCGTTATGCACATGCACGCTTAATTAAGACATGCAAACGTGTGCGCATGCAGTTACCACTTGATCTTGTTAGTCATTAAAGTTGAAGAATGAACAGTTGAAGTACTGGACTTACTATGGAGAAAACAAAGTGACTACACCATCATGAAGGGGATAGTCGACAGGTAATTTCAATCATTATTAACTATATCTCGGCCTATTTAGTTCATCATTTCCTGATATCAACTATTTAATAACCCATTTATTCATTTTCTTTGCTGGCGGGCAGGGCTTGCGAAAAGTTCATCAAAGTGACTCCAGGCAAATGGCGACAAAAGTTGTATTGGTTTCGACCTAAGGTAAGTAATTAAGTAGTAGTAGCTAGCTATCTCTTTGATTCTTGTTTCAGTACAATTAATTATCATGCTTGATTATTTATTATCTGACTAAATTCCATTCTCCTAAAGGCCCTGAAGCAACCGGTGGTGACTAATCTATGTGCATACTACATTTGCGAGAACATTCGCATGATGGCGTCCGAAAGGACCAAATCTGAAAGACAGCTATGGGTACGTTTGCCAGAATACTACTCACAATTTTTACATCATTGTCGATATCTATCACACAACTAACAGATGCATATTCATATCCTTCTTTTGAAGTTCAATGAGATGCGGCATAAGCTCCTACCGGAGGATCGGATATGAGCAATTCAGGAGGAAATAGCAGGATTTTTGCTCGACCAGGTCATAAATCCTGACGGAGAATACCATTACCCGCTACCGCCCCCATGAACCACTCCCCAATTGTCATCATACTCCGGAGGCACCAAGGCAAATGCCACTGACTCCTAAGGAAACATGTAGGAGAAATTGTATATATATACCTAATTGTATATATATATATATATATATATATATATATATATATATATATATATATATATATATATATATATATATGTCATCGGTTCTACGGGAAATTATACTTATATATATGCATAACGTGTACAATATGTAGCATCGTAAAATACCAGCAAACGAAAGAGAATTAAATGGAAAACACAAAATTAAAGGAAAAAGAAATCATGAACCCAAAACCACCTGACCCATTTAGTACCGGTTGGTGCTACCAACTGGTACTAAAGGGATCCCCGCCCCCACCGCTGGCTCCTGCCACGTGGTGGCCCTTTAGTGGCGGTTCGTGTTGAACCGGTACTAAAGGGGGGGAGACCTTTAGTCCCCACCCTTTAGTGCCGGATACAGGACCGGCACTAAAGGCCCCTCCGTACCGGTGCTATAGCCCGGTTCTGCACTAGTGCAACAAGAACTCGTGAGATAAGTTAGTATAAATCAATGCAAAAACCTTATCATTCTCTACTGTAGAGAATCACTAAAATTATTATTTATCATTGCATACTAAATTCCTCTGCATATTTAATAGTCATATCCTTAGATAGAATCATTAAACTAGCAAACATATGCAAACAATGCAAACATAACAGCAATCTATCTAAACAGAATAGTTTGTAAAGAATGCAAAAATATTCATGCTTATCTATCTCAAAAAAATCTAAAAATTTACCACAATGTAGAATATTTATCATAGCTTTGTGTGCAAAAAATTCAATATTTTATCACATTATGACTTCTCTCAGAATTATTCTGGGCCAGAGACACAAGATGGTCCAAAATAGCACCTAGGGGGGGTGCTCCGACGGGAGCACAACCGACAAGGGCGGGCCCAGGAGCCCAGGCGAGCCCTGGTGGGTTGTGCCCACCTCGGTGGCCTCCCACACTTCATATTTGATCTATAAATACCCAAATAGTCCTGAAACCCTAGGGGACTCGACGAAATTTCATTCCAGCCGCCGCAAGTTCCAGAACCATGAGATCCAATCTAGACACCATAACGAAGGGGTTCATCATCCTCATTGGTGCCTCTCCGATGATGTGTGAGTAGTTCACCGTATACATACGATTCCGTAGGCAGTAGCTAGATGGATTCTTCTCTCTATTTGATTCTCAATACAATAGTGTCTTAGAGATCTATTTGATCTAACTCTTTTTGCGGCATGTTTGTTGGGATCCGATGAACTTTAAGTTTATGATCAGATCTATATCCATAAAAGTTATTTGAGTTGTTTTGATCTCTTGTGTGCATGATTACTTATAGTTTCGTATTTCTTCTTTGAATCTTTGGTTTACTTAGGCCAATTGGATCAATTTTTCTTGCCATGGGAAGAGGTGCTTTGTGATGGGTTCGATCTTGCGGTGTTCTTTCCCAGTGACAAAAAGGGTAGCAAGACACGCATGTATCCTTGCTATTAAGGACTAGACCATGATGGCGCGCGTTTCCGCGCCCGTCGTTTTCATAAATACATGGCGGTTTGATATATGAAAGTTGCAACGAACTTTTCTTGATTTACAATATATAGTACTTCTACCTTTTCATATATTATGAGGATAATGTAGATGAACTTTTCTTGATTTACAATACAGAATAATGGTACTTGTTTGAAGGAGGACAATACACCAAATACAACTGTAAAGATTAGTTACCAAACCCTAAGATAAAAATATGTATACATTCTAATTTGACAATTGTTTTTATCTGTGTCGCAACGATATTGTAATGTTAGAAAGACAACTCCACGAGCGATGCAAGATCAGCCTTCAATGATCTCCCTGAGTGTCAAAAGCATACACACACAAGTCACTTATTCAATTATATGAATGGTGATTGGTTGGTTGTTATGGCAGCTCCGGAACTTTTTATGACAGATTTCATTGACGTTAATCAGTTTATGGTTTTGCAAATCTATCTTTCAAGTTGGATATGTAGCACTACTCAAAGAGAAGGCTAGTGAGCTCGTGCTACAAATAGTCTGTGGGATGTGCAAGTATTGAACGTGGCACTCTTTGATTGTAGGCAACAAAGGTCTTGATCATGGTACGAAGCTGCAAGATGACAAACAAATTTAAGGAAGTCTATATTGTACTACAAAAACATCTTATATTTAGGAAAGAGAACTACAATAAAGAGATTTAGGCAACAAGGAAATATCTTCCTTTAAGTAAGTATTGCTTAACAATTATGTATTGCAGAAACAAAATACACAAACTCGTGAAATAGGAAAACCTTGATTGGATCGCCGCCGCGCCTATGCCCCCAGGCCGGTGGCTACATAACTATGTTGCTCGCTGATCCATGGAATATTAGTGCTCTCACCAATGGTGGAGGGCCGTGCTCACCAGGTGCTTACTATGTCTCCATGGGTATCCGGTGATCCCGCCAATGGAATAGAGGCGGTATGCACGCCACTTGACTCCATGGGGATTCGGTGCTCCCACCAATGGAGGAGAGGCAGCATGCGCGCCACTTGAGGGCGGCGACATGCCTAATGATGTCGTACCCATGAATCAACTGGAGATAATATGGACACAATGTTAATTTCCATGGAAGAAACCACAAACACAATTAAAATTACCCACATCATCATGGTCTGGGGAATCAAGCCCACCCATGGTTCCCGTCCTATCTCGCATAAGGATCTTATGTGGTTATTTTAGTGGATAACTATGATTAGGTACATGAATCTTTCTTAAGCATGGAGAGTGGTCAAGCATTATTGAGATGCAAGATGCATGTGTGTGAGTGTGTTAGGTAGCTACAATGACCTTCACTGCCATTCTTTTATAGGTTAGTTTTCCTGCATAACTCGCAAGCTGGCACCTATCCCTAGACTTTTAGTTTTGGAATCAAATGCTATCTACAGGCGGATCCAGGGCATCCCAGTCCTAAAATCTCTCCCAGCTTAAGTTAGTCAATCCAAGATGTTAGACTGTCATGTAGAACAAACTGAATCTTCAAAAGCTATTAAATCTAAGAAAATAATTACAGAACACATTATCATTGTTTGGTACAAATTTATCATGGTGAAACCAAAAATAAATTATTTTATAGGTTACAATACGAGCAGGACATGATAAATCCGGACGCAGTTAGGAACTCACAATGGAGAAAGTTGATTTAATGAAATAAAATGTTTTCAAGGTCTCCAACGCACAACTGAAGATAGTTCTTCAGATTCCATCTTGCCTTTATTTTTCACATTGAAAATTCCACATGCATTGCAAGGTTCTACCGAAAATTGTGTAAAATATTAGAGTATAACATAAATAAACTACCTTAAATGGAAGAAGATACATATATTACCTCAACTTCTCAGATGAATAAAATATATTATAGCCTCTCATTGCGTCTCTTTTCCTTGTCCCAATTTCTATCTAACGAGTTTAGGCTGTATTGCTGAGACTATGTCAAGACAAATAGGGAAACTTCAGGGAGATTGTTTTATCTAAAATAAAACTACAAACATATTTTTCCCTGATGTTAGTGCACCAAGTTCTAAGTTGGAGGGTAATTATATTTATTAACATGTGACAAAAAATCATTGAATACATTTTTCAGCCTTTAATGGAAATGCCATGTCAAATACCCACAAAATCTAAACAAGAAAATATGAAGATTGAAGATCTAGCTATAAAACGGTAAGAAGCCAGTACCTTCTTCAGGTTAGATCACTCCCTATTAACTCAACCTAGCATATTAGTCCACCAATTAATCCATGTCGGTGACAATATGGAAGAAATCATTCGAGCCAAATTAGTCAGTTTGACTTAGATAGGTTTCCTCTAACTTCGAGAAATCTTACCATCCGGTTCACCATAACCTACAGGTGACTCACGGCCATAAGAAATTACATGAGATATGAAAACATCTTAAATCCAGAGATTCATATGTATACATGTTGAGTCCTATTTAAAAACGTCCATGGAAGAGAGATTAAGAAATACTATTATGGCTTCCCTTCCAGGAGGAAGTGGTGTGCATAGGCGGATGCGCGGGTGTGGGATATGGACACAACACCAAAGTACGGTGTCGATCCGCAGTGGCTACAAAGGGAGAGAGAGGCCATGTGGAGCTGTAGATCTCACATCAGAGGGGGGGGCTTCGCGGTCGACGCGAAGGACTAGGGAGCTTGTGAGAGATAGAGAGAAGGGGCGTCATCTCTCCTACAACCACCCTCTCTCTCTCGCAGCGATACCCATATGCTCTTTACCCCTCGTGTCAGCGACCTCGACCTGCAACCGAAGAACCAGAGACCAAAATCAAGGGCAAATTAAGAAGTTCAAGTCATTAATCAACTTGGAAATTAGAGGATTATCACAAGGGGAGAGTAGGGATTCTGGATCCAGTAACCAACATCCATCCATTGCCGTAAGAAAGAGGTGGAAGGAAAGGAAAGGAAATTGCGACTACGGCGATGGATGAAGGGGACGGAAGGTTGCAGACTCGCAGGAAAGAGGAGAGGTCAGGGAGGTGAGAAGGCGCTACCAAAGAGAGGGGCCGGGCGGGATTGCTAGGCCTCCCAAGCCCAGCGCTAGAATGGGCTGGCGACACCGCAGCTGGCGGAGGGCCCAATGAGCCAGAGGCCTTCGTTTCGGCCTTTGGAGTAGGAGGCCATAGGACAGCCAGGCCAGCGTGGATCCGACGGCCAAAAACGTTCAGACCATTAAAACGGACAGCTGAAAATCTAAATCGCTGTGAGAGCTCGCTTTTGGTGCTGTTATACTATCCTTAATAACAAGATGGGGGCTATTCCTACATGAATAGATCTCGTCTACATCATGTCATCATTCTTTTTAGACTACTCCGTTTCTCCATGAACTTAATACACTAGATGCATGTTGGATAGCGATCGATGTGTGGAGTAATAGTAGTAGATGCAGGCAGAAGTCGGTCTACTAATCTTGGACTTGATGCCTATATAATGATTATTGCCTGGATGTCATCAGAACTATTCAATTTTCTATCAATTGCCCAACGGTAATTTGTTTACCCACCATGTGATATTTCTTGAGAGAAGCCACTAGTGAAAAATCTATGCCCCCGGGTCTATTTTCTATCATATTTGCTTTCCGATCTACTATTTTCTTTTGAGATATATTTTTATTTGCTCTTATTTTCTGATCTGTAAAATCAACACCTTGCTAAGTTTTATTTGCCGTTACTTGCATTTATCAATCTACTACAATTCTATCCTATGAACACGTCAATTTCTAGCACCGTTACTCGAAAGGGATTGACAACCCCTTTTACGCGTTGGGTTGCAAGTATTTGTTCTTTGTGTGCAGGTACTATTTACATAGTGTCGCGTGGTCCTCCTACTGGTTTGATAACCTTGGTTTCATAACTAAGGGAAATACTTAGCATCGCTATGCTGCATCATCCCTTCCTCTTTGGGGAAATACCGACGCATCTCAAGCGCATGTCAAAGGAATTTCTGGCGCTCTTGCGAGGGAGGAATCATCAACATCTATGAGGTTCCTAATCACAAATCTCATCTCCTTGCAATTTAAATTATTTGCCATTTTCCTCTTGTTTTCATCTCCCCCACTTCACAAAACTTTGTCGTTTATTCGTTCTCTTTTTTGTTCACCGTTTTCTCATCATATTTGTTTTTGTTTGCAACCTTGTTTGCATATTCATGATGCCTCAATGAAAATATTATGATGTTCCTTATCCCAATATCTTGCTTGAAATTGACAAAAGTACTAAGGAATATATGACTACACAATTTTGAGCACAATAAATATTTTACTGAAGAGCTTAAGGAATACTCTATTGTGCTAGATGTTATAACAAAACAACTTGATGATATTAGTAGAGAAGTATGCAATCTCCAATCTAAGTATGCTTTTGCGGAAAGTTTATTAGGAAAAATATTCGATGCACAAGCTACGCTAGTAAACCAAATGGTCGCTAAACCAATCTCTTTAGAAGATAAAAATGAGGAAGATCTCAAAATAATTGGTGTTTCTTCGATTGATTCTTTCTTTAGCAAAATTACAATTGATGATAAAGGACTAAAGAAGAGTCAACTTTAGCTAGAAGGCGTCCCGATAATTCGGAGAGTGAATCTTGTTGAGAAAGTTGATAAAAGTGGGTTTGGAGAGGTCAAAACTCTATGTGCCCACTCTTTTGGATTACGAAGGCTTTAATTATGATAATTTCTATTTGATTGATTGTATTTCTTTGTTGCAATCGCCTCATGCCTATGAACAAAATGAAGCCTTTACTAAACATATTGTTGATGCCATGATGAAAGCTTTATAAGAAAAGTGGTTACTAGAAGTTCCAATTTCTAGAAAAATACATGATGAATGGCAACCTACTATCAAAGTCAAGATTAAAAATTATGAGTGTTTTGCTTTATGTGACTTGGGTGCTAGTGTTTCCACAATTCCGAAATCTTTATGTGATGTGCTTGGTCTTACCGATGTCGAAGAGTGTTCTTTAAATTTGCACTTGGCAGATTCCACTATTAAAAAACCTTTGGAAAGAATTAATGATGTTCTTATTCTTGAAAATAGGAATTATGTGCCCATTGATTCTATTGTTCTTGATATTGATTGCAACCCGTCTTGTCCAATTATACTTGGTAGACCATTTTTGCGCACTATAGGTGCTGTGATTGATATGAAAGAAGGGAATATTAAATTTCAATTCCGTTTAAGAAAGGGTATGGAACACCTCCCTGGAACAAGAATTATGCCACTGTATGAATCAATCATGAGCGCATCCTATGGATCTAGAGACAAAGATGGCAATACTTGAGATCTATATGTTATGCCAAGCTACAGAAGCAAAACGATGGCGATTGTTGGGAGGCAACCCAACTTTTATCCTTTTTTTGTTTTTTGCTGTTTTCCAATAAATATACAATTATGCCTTTGGTTAGATGTATTTTTGTGGTTTAAATTAGTGTTTGTGCCAAGCAAAGACTTTAGGATTATTTGGTTGATAGTTGATTTGATTGCGTTGAAAATCAGAAACTTTTGCGTCCAGTGCCAGAATTCTTGACGGCGACTGGAACATGATCAATTCCTGAAATTTTTACACGTTATCAAGATACAAATTTCCCATGTATTCCTAATTTTTTAGAATTTTTAGAGTCACAGAGGTATGAGTAAATTTGGCATATTTACATACTGCTCTATTTTAGACAAATTTTGTTTTCTTTGTGTTATATGCTTGTTTTAATGAATGTATGGTTTCTATTGAAGGGTTTAAGCCACGGAAAGTTAGAACACAGTAGATATAATGCAATAATAAAATATGAATGGTTTTTCTACAGTACTTAAAGTAAAGATTGGTCTTGTTATACTAATGGATCTCACGAAGTTTTGTTGAGTTTCGTGTGATTGAAGTTTTCAAGTTTTGGGTGAGATCACAATGGATGAAGGAATAAGGAGTAGCAATAGCCTAATCTTAGGGATGCTCGAGGCACCACAAGATAATATTCAAGGAGTATCAAGAAACTAAGCTTGGGGATGCCCCGAGTGTCATCCCCTCTTTCTTCTAACGACCATCGGTATTTTACTTGGAGCTATATTTTTATTCGTCACATATCATGAGTTTTGCTTGGGGCATCTTGTATGATATGAGTCTTTGCTTGTTTTGTTTTTTAGTTTGTGTTATCTATCCTTGCTGGACACACCTATTTGAGAAAGCCAAAATTATGCTACGATTTATTAGAATCGCTCTTTATGCTTCACTTAAAAATTTTGAGAGCTATGGAGTTGCTCTAGTGCTTCACTTATATCTTTTTGAGCATGGTGTGCTTTAATATTTCTGAAGAAACTCTCTCATGCTTTAGTTAGATTTATTCAAGAGTTGGTAAATTTTTTGAAGAAATTCTCTCATGCTTCACTTAGACCATTTTGAGAGAAGAAAATTGTATGCTCATGTTCTTCACTTAGATTTGTTTGAGCTTATCAAAAGCAACATATGAAACTAGTCCCAAAGTGACAGATATTCAAGAGGGATATAATAAAAACTTTCATGAAGATTATTGGACAAAATAAACTTGATTCTTTGTTATAGTTTTGAGATATGATGATAGTGATATGTGAGTCATGTTGATGAATACTTATGATTTAGTAAGAATATTGGTGTTAAGGTTTGGGTTTCCCTATGCAAGCACGAAAGTCAATAGTTATGCAATGAAATTACATCCTACTTGTGGTGCATTATTCGGTGTTAGTTATGCTTAATGCTCACTTATGTGATTTTTTGTTTCTTGGTTGGTTGTTTCTCAATCTTTTTGCTAGCATCCACTTGTACTAAGTAGAAATACTACTTGTGCATCCAAACTCTTTAAACCTGGTTTTGCCCTATGAGTCCACCATACCTACCTATATGCGGTATTACCTTGTCGTTCTAAGCAAATTTGTATGTGTCATCTCTAAATTTCAAAATAAACATTTGTTTTGCGTGCCCGTACCGCTCATCAGGCGGTGAGGGGTGGCCAATATTTTTCCGTGCTAGATGTGTTATTCTCAAGATGAGTGTTTAACTTGTCATTGCACGAGAGTATGGCGGTAATAGGGATGCCTAGTCCTGAAATGAATTTTTTTACTTTATGTTGTCAAATAATAAATTCCTTGGAAAGTGTTGGTATGGAGGGCGCTCGTGGATAGGGTTAGCCATGGATTGTGAAAGAATGGTGAAAAAAGGAATAAACTGTATTTCCTGTTTGGGAACCGGCTATGATGTACCTAGCATGGAAAGTATTGGGAACTCTTAGTCATTTCCGTTGACGGGAAAAGTATGTCTCTAAAAAAATTATCTCTCAATTTAAGCTTTGAGCTCTGGCACCTCTAGAAATCCCTACTTCCCTCTACGACAGGCCTTTCTATTTACTTTATGCAATTTTAAATTTTTATTGCAGTCTCCATCTTCTCTTATTAAGCACCAACTAAGGGGCACTATGATCGTACTTGAGCATTGGATGTAGCTAATGCGAGTGTGTTTCATGAATTGATCAATGATTGAGCATGATGGGCTAGGGATAACTTGCTTTGGTATTGATATTTTGAAATACATGGTTGATTGTTGATATGCTTGATACTATTGCTATGAACCATCTAAAAGTCCAACTGTACGTGCTACAAAAGAAAAGAATACGCGATGAACATGTTAGGCAGCATTCTACATCAACTTTTTTGCTTTATATCATTTACCTACTTCAGGACGAGCAGGAATAAAGCTTGGGGATACTGATATGTCTCCAACTGTCGGGGAAACTGATCGCCCACGAACACCTATGGGACCGGAGCCCCTTTCTCGGTACGGCAGGGGGCGGAGGATCCACAAAGAGCGGATCGAGGCAAGCACGCGAGCAGTTTACCCAGGTTCGGGCTGCACGGATGCGTAAAACCCTACTCCTGCTTTGGTTTGTTATTGAGTTCTTGGCTCGGGAGCGAGGAGAGCTACAGTACAATGTAACCGCTAATGAGACCGAGCGTGGTGAGTTATCGATGATCGGAACCTCCTCTACGTTGCGCATGGGCCTCCTTTTATAGGTCAAAGGGGTCACCGACAGGTGGCAACGCAGTCGAGGGTAAAAGTGTAAAAAAAAGAGTGGTAGTTGGAACAGTGTTTGCATAGTGCTCTATACCTAATCCTGATGGCAGGGGACAAGGGCATTGAATGCCCGTCGCCGTCGCCCCAAACAGTGCAAAAAGTGGCCGTCAGGGGCGCCACCGTTCGCCATGATGGTAGCCTCGTCATCGCAGCTTGCCATTGTGTTCCCCTGGCTGCACAGCCTTCCGCAACGTGCGCCTGGGAGGGTCCCAGGGCGACACGTGGGTGGATGAGCTGGAGCGTGGGTACTGAGTGGAAGCTTGCCGCGGCAAGTGCCTTGTCGCGGTCGCTATCTTGTCGCGCCTGGGAGCTTGTCGCTCACCGGGCCTTGCCGGGACGCGTGGCGCGTCGCGGCAAGTTCTCTTGAGGTGCCTTTGGTTGGCCTTCCCGGCAAGCTCCTCTTGCCAGGGCCTTGTACCTTGAGTGGTTTTGTGCCTTGAGTGGCCATCCCGGCAAGCTCCTCTTGCCGGGGTCTTGTCTCTTTTGACTTGAATACTTTGTTCTTGAATGGCCCCACGGGGACCTCGGAGGATCTTGACGGTCGCTTGGCAAGCCTTGCCACGGGGCGCTGCAACTGCCCGTGCACAAGTTCGGGACACTAAGGTACCCCTACTTTAGTACACCGACAGGAGCCCCCGGGCCTGGGCCAGACACGGTGCCGAGCGCTGTTGGGCCAGGCCCAAAACAGTGCACGGGCACGCGCGGCCCGCGGCACGCCGTATCCAACTCCGTATCCACCGCGCCCTCCCTTAACGGCACGCGTCAATCGCGGCGTCGTGGGAGAGATCGTGGCCTGTTTCTTTAATGGGAAATGCGGAACGTCCCCCCCCCCCTTCCCCTTAAAAGCGGGGGAAACAGGGGCAGTTCCTTCCATTCGCCCGTTGCTTCTTCAATCCTTAGAAACCCCCGCCGCTCCCCTCCTTCCCGAAGGCCGAAAGAGAGCAGCGCTCCGCCCTCCTTCGCCACCAGCATCACCAGCGCCGTCGATCTCCCCCACAGTCCTCGCCATGGCTCCGAAAGGCGAGAAGGGGAAGTCCGCGAAGTCCGCCGCGAAGTCCGCCGATGCGCTGCGGCTAGCAGCAATGCGAAAGAAGATGGCGGTCTTCCCGCCAAAGCTTGACGCGTAGGAGCTGAAGGAATCCTTCTACCTTTTCTGGTCGAGGGAGACGAAGGCGCATCCGCGCACCAAGGTACTCCCCGCCGTAGCCTGCGAGATGTTCCCGAACGGCTATGCCATCTTTGCCCTGTTCTTCTACTACGGGCTCTGCCCGCCCTATTTCGAGTTCTTCTGCGACATCATGAACACCTACGGGTTCCACCTCCTTGACTTCACCCCCAATGCCGTCTTGACCATGGCCGTTTTCGCACATTTGTGCGAAAACTTTGTCGGAGTTTACCCCAATGTAGCTCTTTTCCGCCATTACTTCACGCCTCGAGTCGAGGCAGCGTCGCCTTTGTCTGGCGGCGTCTCCTGGATCTCGAGGACGTACAAGAAGGAAGTCTATCTGGAGGGGGAGCTCCGCGGCAAGTGGGATGAATGGAGAGCCAACTGGTGTTGGATTGTAGAGGATGACCCGCAGCCATTCACTTCCCGGCACCAAGCGCCAGTAGTACGCGGCAACGACTGGAGCGATTTGGCCCCGGAGGATCGCAGATTGAAGATTGCCACTACCCGGATTCTTCGCCTCAGGCACGCCAAGCTCACCGTGGGCGCAGTTGGAGCAGACTTTCTCCGCTGCCGAATCGCCCCCTTGCAGGAGAGGAAGAGGGCCCCCTGGGAGTTCGAGAACGCGGCAGATATCATGAGGCTGCGCCCGGGCCTTAATTACAACTTCACTGTCCTGGAGCTCAACGCGATGCTCCAGGCGTTGTTCAAGTACGACTCCGTCCATCCTGAGTGGTTTGCGTTGCCGCAGGGCGTAGTTCCGTTGTGCAACAGCTCGGCGCTCAGCGCCATCCGTGCAGTGATGCCACTGTGCGATTCCCACGGGATCGACCCCACTTGGCAAGAACCTTCCGACGAAGCTGTGCAGACATTCTTCGACAACTTGGTGGAGCTACCAGTCGATCCCGACGAGAAGAAAGGCCTCACCCGCGACACCACCGACCAGGAGATGGCATACATTGCCACCAGACAGGAAGAGGCAGCGGCAGCCGCGGCCGCGGGCGAGTTTGGGTACACAGTGGAGGAGGCGGAGGTAGCGGAGGCGACAAGCTTTGCCGAGCAGGAAGAGCTCCGCAAGGCGGGGAAGCTTGCCGGGAAAATCGCCGGGACAAGCGAGCCCACCGACCAGGGCATCGGGTCGAGCGGGGCCGCCGAGCAGGGTGCCGGGTCAAGTGAGCCTGCCGAGGACTCGAGCGGCTCACTGGAGATTGGCTCCTCCTCCTCGTCCTCGGGCAGCTCGCCACCACCAGCAAGTCCTCCAGCTCCACCAAGAAGACGCCTCCGCAAGGCCGCAGGCGTGACGGGGCGGCAGACGGGCCAACAGCCGCAGCGCCGCGTGACACGCGTCACCGTGGCAAGCAAGGCCGCCACGAGAGCTCCTCGCGCTTCTACAGCGGCTAGAGGGGGATTTTCCCGGACTGGCGCCTCTGCTCCTGCCGCCCCTCGTGCTTCGGCGGCAACCGGAGCGGGGTCTTCTCAGACCACCGCCCCTGCTCCCGCCAAGCGGCCAAGGGAGCCTACTCCTCCGGCTCCTCGCGCCGGAACGCGCGAGCCAGACTTCGATTTCTCTGCGCTCAGCTCCGATGAAGAGGAAGGAGAGTAAGTCTTCGCGATTCTTGTTTTTCTTTGACTTTCTGTTGCTTTGTCTTGCATCTCTTTCGCCTAACTCTGAACATGTCCTTTTCAGAACTCTGGCCCAGAGGGCAGCGAAGAGGGCCAAGGTCCCGGTGATCGTCATCGAGGACGAGCCCGCCGCAATAGCAGGGGGCGCGCCTGAGACAAGCTTGCTGGACCCGGAAACTGTTCTTCGGGACAGCCCCCAGCGTAAGTGTAGTTCATCTTCCGCTGTTAGGTGCGCGTGGGTGCTACTTCTATCCTTGCTGATATCTTGTTTGTTGACTCGTGTAGGAGCAGAGCAGCAGCACCAGGAGCATCAGGAGATCGCCTCCGACGAGCCGCACGCCTCGACCACACCGCCAAGGGGAGGCTCTCCGGCAAGGGTGAGCACTCCGCCAAGGGCGAGCACCCCGCCAAGGGCGAGCACCCCGCCAAGAGCGACCTCTCCGGCGAGGGATGGCACTAGAAGCCCTCCGCCGGCGGGAGCTGCCACCACGCCGCCGAGGGAGAGTTCCCTGGCAAGGAACCCCACCGAGGAGGAGGCCTGCGCAGGTAAACCCTTGGACTTTTCTTCTTTCAAATCTTCTTTTTGGATATTTGCTTGACTGTCTTTCCTTTTCTTTTCTTCCTTCAGACCTGTCCGCAGCCGAGCCCATGGAGACGGAGGTCGTCACCGACGACGCCGCCGTTGCTGAAGAAACAGTTGGCGCGGACGATCCCGCTGGTGCAGAGGCCGCCAAGGCTGCCGCCGCGGCAGCTGGCGAAGAGGCTGGCGATCGCACTGACGGCACTGGGGCCGCAGGAGTGCCAGGCGCTACGTCGACCGCCGAGCCCTCCGCCGCCGCCGCAGCCTCCAGCTCCAACGAGCCCGAGCCGAGCGCCTATCTGAAGGCCGGCGACGACATCTTCATCCAGCTCCCGTGGGCGTCCATGTCCAAGGCGCCAGTCGAGGGAGAGGTCTTCGACGGGGAGGTCCTTGCCTCCGCCGGACTGAAGCTCGTCGACGCGCCGAGCAGCAGTAGCGACCCCGAGGAGGAGCGGCTGCTGCGCAAGCTTCTGTCTTTGTACCGCACCCGGCAGGCCAAGCTGGAGTCCCGAGAGGCTCTGGCCGCCAAGGCGGGTGCTGACTTGGAGAAGCGCGCAGAAGAGCTCCGAGCCACCAACCAAGCAGCTCTCCGATCCTTGGCGGAGGAGCGGGAGCAGCTTGCCGAGGCGCATCAGGCCTTCATCCTTGAGAAGGCAGAAGTGGAGGAGCAGCAAAGGCTTGCCGCCGAGGAGCTATCCAGGCGTGAAGGCGAGCTGACGCAGCGGAAGGTCGACCTCGACAGCCACGAGGACGAGCTTGCCGCGCGCGAGCAATCGCTTGGCGGAGCTTTGCAGGAGGCAAAGGATGCTGCCGCAGCTACCAAGACCGCCAAGAGGGAGTTGGAGGCGAGGGTGGCTCAACTGGAGGCCAACCTCAAGACGAGCGGCGAGGAGGTTGCCGCACTCAAGCTCGAGAGGGAGAAGGACGCCCACAGCCATTTTGAACTGCAGGTCCGCCTCTCCGAGAAGGGCAAGGAGCTCGCCGTCGCCAAGGACTCCATTGCCGATCTGGAGCTGAAGCTGTCCACTCTTACCACGACGCTGGATGGCGCCAGGGAGCGGGAGACGACTCTGAAGGAGGAGCCCAGGGCCGAGAAGGCGTTGATGGCGAGCGATGCCGTCACCCAAAACATCTTCAGGGAGAACGTCGAGC
Source organism: Secale cereale (assembly GCA_902687465.1). Classification (NCBI taxonomy): domain Eukaryota; kingdom Viridiplantae; phylum Streptophyta; class Magnoliopsida; order Poales; family Poaceae; genus Secale; species Secale cereale. Next base: position 192,632,276 of record LR738712.1, on the reverse strand, counting down.
TCTGGACGGAGGGTCTCGTCAATGCCGCCGCGGATATTGACAAGGAGCTGGCGGAGCTGGGGGCGGAGTATCTCGGGTACTCCACCGATGAGCAACTCCACTCCAGCGCCAAGCTCACTCTGTTTTTCAAAGGCGTGGTGACGGCCCTCCAGCAACTCCGGGAGAAGATCCCGAAGCAGCTGGCGGACGAATCGCGCAGGCTCTACGCGGGGGCTCTCCAAAAGGTGTTGATGAAGGTGGTCTTCCGCAACCCAGGGCTCAACCTCACCAACGTCCTCAGGACTCTGCCGCCCGACGCCGACTAGGAGGCGCTCAAGGCCCTAGTCGCACCCATCGTGGACAAGGTGGGCGGGATCAAGAGAGTCGAGGGCGACCGCGCAGACTAGGCTGTTCACTTTCTTCTTTCCTTGCCGCTGCCAACCATGTTATGAACAGTAGTCTATTATAATTGCGGCAAGTCATTTTGTAATGCAACTCTATCTTAGGTGGTTAATGCAACGTTATTTCCTTTACTTGACTCCCTTGCTTTGTATGTTTTACCCTACGCTTTTAGGGAACTTGCCGGCGTAGGCACCTTTGCCGCGAGCGCTGAGTGTGGAACTTCAGCAGCCTGCTGGCGGTGCCGTTGCCAACAAGAAACCTTGTCGCAACTAGTTGTAGCACATGATAACCTTCAACCGTAAGGGATCGAGATAGTCTTCGCGGGTAAGAATAACCCAATTTATTGATTCGACACACAGGGAGCCAAAGAGTATTTATAAGCTTTGACAGTTGAGTTGTCAATTCAACCGCACCTGAAATATACTTACTTGCAACAAAAGATAAGTGGTAACAGTGATACGATAGTGATAATAGTGATAGTAAAAGTAAACAGCAAAAAGTAAATAGTGAAGGTAAATGGCAAAAGTAGCAACTAGTGACAAGCAGGGTTTAAAACACTTTAGGCTAGGGAGATGGATGGTTGGGCGCTGCATGGATGAGATAGATTCTAACTTGGGGCACGGCACACGGAAAAGTAATGATCATCTAGGCAAATATCAAACATTAGGCATGTATCCCGTAGGTAGTTGTACGTGCTTGCAATAAGAACTTGCACAACATCTTTTGTCCTACCATCCCGCTATGAACGGGGCCAAAAGGAACTTATGGAGATTAAGGTGCTCCTATCAAAGAGCACCGGAACAAATTAATGAACTCAATGGATACATGTAATCCTCAAACTACGGACCATCCCCTTTGGTGTCCCAAGCTGTCACTTTTGGGATCGCCGGTTCCGAACCGTAATAGGTGCAAACAACTCATATATAGGATCACGAACACAAATATATTCATGCAAACACATATGGTTCAGATCTGAGATCATGGCACTCGGGCCCTAAGTGTCAAGCATTAAGAATAACAAGTTGAAGCAAAGATGATAAACACCATAGTAGATGATAGGCAACATGCCCCCAATGATCTGACAAACTATTACATGATCTAACTCATCCAATCCCTACCATCCCCTTCGCCTACAGCAGGGGAATTACTCACACATGGAGGGAGAAGTCATGGAGGGATGATGAAGTGGTGATGATGATGACGATGGCGACGATCTCCCCTCTCCGGAGGCCAATTCAGCCTCCAGATTAGCCCTCCCGAGAAAGAACAGAGGGTGGCGGCGGCTCCGCGACGGAAAACTGCAAAAAGAACTTCTGATCTGGGGTTTTCGCATCGTGAGTAAAAATACGAGGCAAAGTAGGGCACCAGGGGGTGTGGGCCCCACCCAGGCGACCCCCCGGTGCGGCCCAGGGGGGGCGCGCCCACAGGGCGCCTGGGCACCCCCTGGCCCCCCTCTGGCCCCACTTCTGGCTCCTGGTTCCTTCGGGTGCGTGGATTTTCTGTGATTTTTCGTGGATTTTTCTGAGATACTTAAAAATCCGTTTTCCTGCACACAATAAAACCATACAGGCAGCTCTGCTGAAAACAGCGCCAGTCCGGGTTAGTTTAGTTCAAATCATGCAAGAATGAGGTCAAAACAATATCAAAAGTGTTTGGAAAAGTAGATACATTTGAGACGTATCAACTCCCCCAAGCTTAGCATATTGCTTGTCCTCAAGAAATTCAGTTCAACGAACTGGACGCGACAAAGAAAACTTTGACAAACTCTTTTGCTTCATTAGATGTATATAAGCATGTACTACGAAAAGAGTTTAGCAAGTATTGAAACAGTACTTATGAGGACAATGCAAGGAGCAATCCTTCTTTCAAGTGACCAGTCACAAATACTTAAAAGTAAATAATGTATTACTGAAATCAAGACTAGATTACATTGCACATAGCTTGAGCATATTAGGGTGGTATCTCGCTAGTCTCCATGAGTGAAGCAAAACATAAATGCAGAGACTCCTCTAGAGTTTTAAAGGAGACTAGAACTAAGAATTTCAGAATAAATCATATCACAAGCATGCAGAAGACAATGTAATACTTTGGGACAATGCACATTACACTCAGAATGACAATTATGCTCTCCTAGTTAGTGCTTTGAAGAAAGAAGGTGAGACTCTCGAACCGTGGCTTTTATTGGCAAGGTTGAAAACCCGTGGTCGGAAACAAAAACTAAACATGTACCAGAGCTCTTGGTTTTAAAAACAGAGATAAAAACGTTTTGAGAGGTGCATATTTCGTCAACGAATGCTAGCAGATAACTCAATCACTTCTTGAGCTGGACAAGTTTCGAGGAACGGCTCCCGCATGAGGACGATCACATCCTCTTAATCTCCTTTGTTTATCACTGCCAAAGTTTTCTGATTTCTCATGAACAAAGCGTGAAGGAGGGTTTGTTTGTTATATTATCTTTTTGAGCCGGGCGCACTCAATGCCAGTTCCTTTTCGTATTAGGGGTTTGCACATTATACATGCAATCTAGGGGTGAAACTTGTCCAACTTAAAAAGATTATGAATTAACTACTACTTCCTCATGAGCTAAAACATAGGCACAAAAGAGAAATGCTTTTGATTAATTTCGAGATGGTACACGAAAGTCTTCGTTAGGAATGGCAGGTAAATACCATGTATAGGAAGGTATAGTGGACTCATATGGCATAACTGGTTTTAAGGATATGGGATGCACAAGCAGTCAGTCCGCTTAGTACAGGTGGAAGTTTAGCAAAAGACTGGGAAGCGACTAACTAGAGAGCAATAACGGTCATAATCATGCAGAGCGACAAAGCAACATTGAATCGGGCATGAAAGTGATATAACTATTCCGAAACTCAAAGATCATCAAGGCAGAGTAGACTTTTTAGTCTTAACATGTGTAAGCATGTGCCAATTCAATCCAAAAATTCTCTAAAGGGAAATACCACCTTAGTATACAAGACTATAAACAGTGCAATGCATGTAGATCATTTCAATAACACATTATATACTCTAGTTATTCGAGACTAGCCACAAGGAAAGCATGAACCACCGAAAGAGCATTGTAAACATAGCACTATGTCGCTACAAGCTGGTCTCTAGGTCATAAGTACAGGCATATGTACAAAAGTAGAAACAAAAAGAGTTCATACCAGTCTTCCTTGTTGCTTCCCTTCAGTCGATCTTCGTCATTACTGCTTGTCACTTGTACGATCGAACATAGGAAATATAATTAAATGCCATCACGGACTCGAGCTGAACTCTGAAAACAAAGCAAACTAAAGAGAGAAAGGAAATCTTTTTGGATTTTTCAAAGGTTGAATAAAAGCAGAAGAAAGAGAAAATCTTTTTGTTGTTTTTGCAAAGAGAGAAATAAAGAAGAACGGGCAAAAACTTCGAAAAGATCAAAGTGAATAAAACGGATAATAGAATGGAAAAGTAAGAGGGGCACGTACTCCCCCAAGCTTTAGGCTTTTGGCCTAAGTTGGTAGCAGCTACTGCCCCCAGGAGCCTCCTGCTCCGGGGGTATGGTGGTGAGTCCAAGGGTCGTAGAATGATGCTGGCGCGTACACCAAACTCCTCGGAATCTCCCACGAGGAAGGTTCCGAGCGCCAAACGGAGGAAGAACCTTCACCAAACTCGGTGGCGGTCTCTTCTTGAAAATGTGGTAACTCACCGTGCTTCTCCTCGTCGGGCACAACCCCCCTCCATGGGGTTATGAAACTGATATTGGACCATGAACTCATCGAACTGGACAACATCAAAGGACCATCCGTTCCTGCGAGAACAATCAAACAAAAGAGGTGCAGGTAGACGGATCTCGCGTTCCGCGGTAATTCCGAAACGCAAGATATAAACAAGATTATCAAGCTCAGAACCCATGGTGACAAACTTATGCCTTTTCATAGCAGCAAGATCAAAGCTTAAATAAGTAAAAGGATAATCATCAGGGTGTGGGGTGCCTCCAAGATGTTCTAAGATAAGTGTGGCATAAACGCCACCATATAAGTCCCCCTTGTTACTGTTCATAGCAAGGCGTCGAGCAATTAAGGCACCCAGATTATAATCAGACCTCCCTGAGAGGGCTGCTGCCAGGATAGCAATATCCGGAGCAGAAATGTTGCTCGTGTTGTCACGAGCTAACACCCCTCCGGCAATATAATATGCAAAATACCTGAGGTGAGGAAATAAGATGCTGGAGATCTTCGACCGATGAATATCCCTCGTACCCATGCTGCAGAGAGAGTTGATGACGGTTTTCAGCTCGGAGGGCTGAGTGGCCATCCTAGCCGTCCTCCCAACGTTCGGCACACCTATTATTTCACAAAAATTTCCCAAAGTCATGGTGATAAGATCATTGTAAATTTTAAACTCAATAGCAGCTGAATCCGGATTATATCTAAAACTGTTAATGAAACTGGAGGTGAGTTTTTGATACTGAGTAACACGGCTCATGACGAGTCGTGTCAAACCTGCATTAGCACAAAGATTATAAAACTCATCCTTGATTCCCGCAGCTTCCATGAATTCATCACTTGGAAATGTCATCGCACGTGCTGGACTTGTGTCTTCCAACAACTCCAGGGGCACATGATCTTCATTATAGCTCACCCTAGCAGTCAATGGTGAAGCTGCGGCTCTAGTAACACGATCGGAGTGTGCGGGCCTCCTCTTCTCAAGCCACCCTTTTGCCCTTCCTAACAAACTCATTTCTGAAATTTTTTACAATTTACAAAAACGAGGATTAAAACAAAGTGAGCTAAGGCAAACTACTAAACTCACTTGCCCAAGGCATAAACTTGCATCAAAACTTGAAAAATAACTTTCTGCATATGCATGCAAGCTCATCTATACAGCACCAAGAACTACTAAATACTCACAAATGAAGCCACCAATCAAAAATCTAATTGGAGGTGTGGAGGAGTCACATACCAGGGAGTATTTGCTCAAAATTTCAGCTCAAATGATGGGTTGTAGAGAGAGATCGAAGAATCGCCTCCAAGAACAGCAAGAACACAAGAACAAGTGCAGAACTCGGGTTTTTGGAGAAAAAGAGAGAGGGAGGAAGAAGACATACCTGGAGGGGGGCCATGTGGGCCCCAGGCGCCCTATGGGCGCGGCCAGGGGCTGGGCCGCGCCAGCTGGCCGCCTGGGCCACTGGTGGGTCCCCCTGGCTGGCCCCAGGACTTTCTAGGTCTCTCCCGACGTGGAAATTTTTATTTAAATTTTTCTGGAATTTTTCTGAAAACTTCACTGTTGAAAATTTTTCGAAGTTCAAAAAGCTGCGAAACTCTCTGAAAACTTGAAGTAGTGAGTAGTATTGTGAAGCTTCAAAACATAAATACTTGGTACAGCAAGTAGGACAAAAAACTAAAAACAAATGAAAATATAACAAGCTCAACTTTTTATCCATATAAAACATATTTGTTAATAAGGTTGATCAAGTCTTACCAACAAACAGGCGATATATAGAGCAAAAAGTCTCACCTCTCACGAAGTAATCACTGAACCTTTACCTTGATGGACATTGTCCCTACCATGATAGTTTTATATTTGTGAGGCACATGTAGTGGACAGTCCCATTCTCCAATTTTCACGGTCTCGATATTCTCTATAGAGTTGAGGGCATGCCTCCTGTCGATCTTCTTCGGAAAATATACCGTGTGTTCTTTATCATTCACATGGAAGGTAACCTTCCCTTTATTGCAATCAATAATAGCACCTGTGGTGTTAAGGAAAGGTCTACCAAGAATAATGGACATGCTCCCATCCTCGGGCATGTCAAGCACAACAAAATCAGTAAGAATTAAACAATTAGCAACTTCTACGGGAACATCCTCACAAATACCTATCGGAACAGCGGTTGACTTGTCAGCCATCTGAAGGGAGATATCTGTAGGGATTAGTTTCTCTAAACAAAGCCTCTTGTAAAGAGAGAGAGGCATAACACTCACTCCTGCTCCAAGATCACATAAAGCAGTTTTGACATAATTATTCTTTATAGAGCAAGGAATGGCGGGTATACATGGATCACCGAGCTTCTCAGGAATCTTGCCACTGAAAGAGTAGTTAGCAAGCATAGTAGATATTGCATCATTAGGAACTTTTCTTTTATTAGTGACAATATCTTTCATATATTTTGAATAAGGAAGTAACTTAATAGCATCAGTCAAAGGGATTTGAAGAAAAAGAGGTTTAATCCACTCACAAAACTTATTATAATGCTCTTCTTCTTTAGATTTGATGGACTTACCTAGAAAGAGCATGGGTTTCTGTACCCATGGTTCTCTTTCTTTCCCATGTTTTCTTGCGATGCAGTCTTCTTTAGTGTACCTCTTACATTTGTCAGGTGCTTCTTCTTCTCGAACTTCAGGCGGATCATTCTTCTCATTATTATTACCTTCAGGTTCAGCACCGTCTTCAGTCTCAGCATCGGAGATAGATACGCTGTTAGGATCAATAGTTGGCTCTTCATCTGCAATAGGATCATTAGAATTGTCAGTCTCCTTATGTTTCTTCTTTTTCTTTGGAGAGCCAACAATTTCTTCTTCCTGCATTTGAGAATCCTGCTCGATTCTCTTCGGATGTCCCTCTGGATAGAGAGGATCTTGAGTACTAGTTCCTCCTCGGGTCTTAATCCCGAAAGCCTACAAATTATCTTATTTGGCATTGTTAGCAAGCAAATCTCTTTGCACTTTAGAAATTTGGTCAAGCTGAGTTTGAACCATTTGAAAATGCTTCACAAGACATTGAACATCATTAACTGTTCTATCTAAAACATCAAGCAGTTTTTTGATAGCAAGGGAATTATCATGCAATTGACTTTCTATCCTCTCATTAAAATGATTTTGTTTCATAATAAAATTATCAAACTCGTCTAAACATTGATCAGGAGGCTTACCATGAGGGATGTCACTTGCGTTGAAATCTAAAAGAGAGTGTACCTCTACCATAGGAGGGTGAGTGGTAGGCTCACACAGCTTCTCAATAGGGGGTAGATTCTTCACGTCTTCAGCTTTAATACCTTTCTCTTTAATAGACTTCTTTGCTTCTCGCATATCTTCGGGGCTTAGAACAAATATGCCCCTCTTCTTTGGTGGTGGAGGTGGTTCAGGGAGGGACCAATCTTCATGGTTTTTGGCAATCCTGCCCATCAAATCTTACGCATCGTCCTGTGTTCTTTTCCTGAAAACACAACCAGCACAACTGTCCAAATAGGATCTGGATTCATCAGTTAGACCAGCATAGAATATATCGATTAATTCATTCTTAGGGATTTCATGTCCTGGTCTAGCCCGAATCAGACCGCAGTACCTCCCCCAAGCTTTAGGGAGGGACTCATCCTGCAATTGTTTAAAGTTATAAATTCTTTGTAAAGCAGCATGTTGCATGTGAGCAGGAAAGTACTTATCAACAAAAGAGTGAGCTAAGTCTTGAGGACTCTTAATGGAACCGCATGGAAGCGAATCATACCATGCTTTAGCACCTTCCTTCAAGGAGAAAGGAAGAAGCTTGGTGATATAAAAGTATCGTATCTTCTCATCTGTGGTAAACAGGCCACCTAACTCACCGAGTTTAGTCAGGTGTGCAATAGCATCATCATTTTCTCTGCCATAAAAGGGGTCAGCTTCAACCATAGGTATAAGTGAAAGATCAACAGATAAATCATAATCAGGATCATCAATGCATATAGGAGATGTAGCAAATTCAGGATCAGGAATGGTTTTGTTCTTCAAAGAGTGTTTTTCAAATAGTTTCTTAATAACTTCAGGGTCAGAGCCAGAAAACTCTATCAGTTCCCTGCATAAATCTTCGTCAAGCATATAGTAATCATCATCAAGGAGCCTCTCTTTGAGTTTACTCAAATCAGGATAATCATAAGTTTCACCAATAGGGTAGCGAGTAACAGGAAGTTCAATTCCAGACTTTTTAGCAGCAGCAGAAATTTGTTTCTCAAGAGCATAACCAAGCGAACTAATATCATCAAAAGTAGTAGAGGCATCATCAAGAGTATCGGACATAGTAACAGATTCAGTAGGAGCATCATATGGTGGTGGTGAGGCAAACTTACTCATAACAGAAGGTGAATCAAGTGTAGCACTAGTGCTCAGAGCAGTACCTCTTCTTGTAGTAGATAGTAAGATCGGAACCTTGGGGTCTCCTTTCTTACCCATAGTGGATGAAGTGCAGCAGGTAGGATACCTCAAGTAGACTTGTAAATATTGCTATGCTCCCCGGCAACGGCGCCAGAAAACGGTACTTGATAACCCTCAACCGTAAGGGATCGAGATAGTCTTCGCGGGTAAGAATAACCCAATTTATTGATTCGACACACGGGGAGCCAAAGAGTATTTATAAGCTTTGACAGTTGAGTTGTCAATTCAACCGCACCTGAAATATACTTACTTGCAACAAAAGATAAGTGGTAACAGTGATATGATAGTGATAATAGTGATAGTAAAAGTAAACAGCAAAAAGTAAATAGTGAAGGTAAATGGCAAAAGTAGCAATTAGTGACAAGCAGGGTTTAAAACACTGTAGGCTAGGGAGATGGATGGTTGGGCGCTGCATGGATGAGATAGATTCTAACTTAGGGCACGGCACACGGAAAAGTAATGATCATCTAGGCAAATATCAAACATTAGGCATGTATCCCGTAGGTAGTTGTACGTGCTTGCAATAAGAACTTGCACAACATATTTTGTCCTACCATCCCGCTACGAACAGGGCCAAAAGGAACTTATGGAGATTAAGGTGCTCCTGTCAAAGAGCACCGGAACAAAGCAATGAACTCAATGGATACATGTAATCCTCAAACTACGGACCATCCCCTTTGGTGTCCCAAGTTGTCACTTTTGGGATCGCCGGTTCCGAACCGTAATAGGTGCAAACAACTCATAGATAGGATCACGAACACAAATATATTCATGCAAACACAAAAGGTTCAGATCTGAGATCATGGCACTCGGGCCCTAAGTGTCAAGCATTAAGAATAACAAGTTGAAGCAAAGATGATAAACACCATAGTAGATGATAGGCAACATGCCCCCAATGATCTGACAAACTATTACATGATCTAACTCATCCAATCCCTACCATCCCCTTCGCCTACAGCAGGGGAATTACTCACACATGGAGGGAGAAGTCATGGAGGGATGATGAAGTGGTGATGATTATGACGATGGCGACGATCTCCCCTCTCCGGAGGCCAATTCAGCCTCCAGATTAGCCCTCCCGAGGAAGAACAGAAGGTGGCGGCGGCTCCGCGACGGAAAACTGCGAAAAGAACTTCTGATCTGGGGTTTTCGCGTCGTGAGTAAAAATACGAGGCAAAGTAGGGCACCAGGGGTTGTGGGCCCCACCCAGGCGACCCCCCGGCGCGGCCCAGGGGGGCGCGCCCACAGGGCGCCTGGGCACCCCCTGGCCCCCCTCTGGCCCCACTTCTGGCTCCTGGTTCCTTCGGGTGCGTGGATTTTCTGTGATTTTTCGTGGATTTTTCTGAGATACTGAAAAATCCGTTTTCCTGCACACAATAAAACTATACAGGCAGCTCTGCTGAAAACAACGTCAGTCCGGGTTAGTTTAGTTCAAATCATGTAAGAATGAGGTCAAAACAATATCAAAAGTGTTTGGAAAAGTAGATACGTTTGAGACGTATCAGAACACTTAAGTTGTTGAGCGGGCTCGGAAACAAAGTAAGGGCGCGACACTAGTCGCAGCACGCTTAAGCTGTTGAGCAAACTCGAAACAAAATAAGGGCGCAACTAGCTACGAGTTGGTTCCTCCGGGCACAAGTTTTCCATACAAAGTGCGGCCGTTCAAGGAGGATAACTTAAAAATTTAAAAAAAATTGATTGCTCAAACTTTGGCAACTTAGCTTTTGTGTTGTCTGCTTCCCGGCAAGGCCAAGCTTTCTTGAACGGCACTTGGTCCATACCACCATCCTCTCCT
>LR738712.1:192556831-192621842 GCA_902687465.1 Secale cereale | reverse complement strand
CCCCCCCCCCCGGCAAACTTGTGCGCGAGAGAACCTTTTCCTCCTTGAGAAGAAAAAAGAAAGAAGAGAAAGCACAGATATGGGCCCTTGCGGCTTGTTATTGCTTACCGGGGGTAGGTGCTGCACAGGGTTTTAGTTGATATATGCAAAAAATAGAAAGTATAAAATGACAAGACATGCAGGGCACATAAACTTTACTGATGCACGGGGTCTGCACCCGGCTTTGTACAAAGGATTACATGCAATAGCGGCAAGACTTGTACAAAAGGTGGTTGCCGGAGCAGATCACGGCAACCGCGCCTTATGGGTAATACTTACGAAGATGCTCGATGTTCCAGGAGTTGCTCACCGACAAGCCATCTTCGGTCTCAAGGCGGACAGCACCGGGCCTAGTGACTTGTTTCACCCGATAAGGGCCTTCCCACTTCGGCGTCAACTTGTTGGAATTCTTGGCGGACTGAACGCGCCGAAGAACAAGGTCGCCTTACTCGAAACTTCTGGCTTTAACTTTGCGGCTATGGTAGCGGTGCAAAGCTTGCTGATAGCGAGCAGCTCGCACAGCGGCCTGAAGACGGTCCTCCTCAAGGAGCAGCGCGTCATCTTGTCACAGCTGCTCTTGCTCGATCTCATCATAAGCGAGCACTCGAGGCGACCCGTATACGAGTTCCGTGGGGAGAACTGCTTCTGCTCCATAGACTAGAGCAAAGGGTGTCTGTCCAGTGGCTGGATTTGGCGTCGTCCTGATCGACCAAAGAGCCGCCGGCAACTCCTCGATCCAGTTTCTTCCGCACTTGTGCAGCCTGTCGAAATTCCTTGTCTTGAGTCCGCGCAGCACTTCAGCGTTTGCTCTCTCCGCTTGACCGTTGCTCCTTGGGTGAGCAACAGAAGCGAAGCAGACCTTGGCGCCAAGGTCTTGGACATATTGCATGAAGGTGCGGCTTGTGAATTGTGTGCCGTCATCAGTGATGATCCTGTTAGGGATCCCAAAACGGCAAACAATCGACCTGAAGAACTTGACTGCTGACTGTGCAGTCACCTTTCTCACTGGTTCCACTTCTGGTCACTTTGTGAACTTGTCGATTGCAACGTACAAGTACTCAAAGCCCCCGGCTGCGCGGGGAAAGGGGCCGAGGATGTCGAGCCCCCAGACCGAAAATGGCCAGGACAAAGGGATCGTCTAGAGAGCTTGAGCTGGCTGATGTATCTGCTTAGAATGGAACTGGCACGCTTCACGCTTAGTTACTTGTGCAGTTGCATCCTGGAGGGCTTCTGGCCAAAAGAAACCTTGCCGGAACGCCTTGCCGGCAAGTGCTCTTGCGCCAACGTGGTGACCACATATGCCTCCATGTATTTCTGCCAACAGCTTATGTCCATCTTCCCGGGGAATACACTTCAATTTCACTCTGTTGAGTCTTCTTCTGTACAGTTCGTTGCCGACAAACTGGTACATACTTGACTGTCGGGCTACTTTTTCAGCTTCTTCTTGCTCTTCGGGAAGTTCTCCTGTTTGGAGAAAATGGACGATCTGCTGCGCCCATGCTGGAGCTTGTGGCTCGACAACAAGGACTAAAGGCACATCTGCTGCTGCGGGAACATCCGCTTCTACGGCGAGATCTTGTGTCTCAGCTGGAGCCTGATGTTCCCCGGCAAGCTTGCTGGAGCAAACCTTGTCGGGAGCGTCTGCTTCAACTGTACAAACCCTACGGCTTGCAGGAGCAGAGCGCTCCTCAACATTTTCGGTGTTGATCTTGGGGACTTTCTTGGCGGCGGCTTCGGGAAGCTCTGCCGGAAAATAGTCACCGGAAACCAACTTCCTCTTCTTGGTCTGTCCAGTTGATGGTGTTATGGATGGTTGAGTCAGCTTGAGCACAAAGATTCCTGGTTCCACAGGCAACTTTAGTGCGGCACACTTTGACAATCCATCTGCGATGTCGTTCTGAGCTCTTGGAATGTGCTCCATCTGTAGGCCGTCAAAGTGCTCTTCAAGCTTTCTCACTTCGTCAACGTAAGTTTCCATCAACGCACTCTGGTAGTTCTTATTCACTTGGCGGACGACCAACTGCGAGTCACCCCTGACAATGAGCTTCTTAATCCCAAGGTCTGTCGCGATCCTGAGACCGGCAAGCAAACCCTCATACTCTGCAGTATTGTTTGTCGCTTGCTCCTTGGGAAAGTGCATCTGGACCACGTACTTGAGGTGCTCCCCGGTGGGCCCGACAAGCAGCACGCCGGCACCGGCGCCTTGCAGCGAGAAGGCACCATCAAAGTACATTATCCATTCTTTGTTTGCTTCCTTGACGGGGATGCTCGTCTCTGGAATCTCTTCGTCTGGCGTTGGTGTCCACTCTGCTATGAACTCTGCCAATGCTTTGCTCTGGGTAGTTGAAGTGCTTTCAAACTTAAGGCCAAAGCTTGACAGTTCTAGCGCCCACTCGACAATCCTGCCTGTCGCTTCTGGATTTTGCAATATCCTCTTCAACGGAAAGCGAGTGACCACCGTTATTTCATGTGCCTGGAAGTAATGGCGCAGCTTCCTCGAGGCCATGAGAAGGCCGAAAAGGAACTTCTGCACCCCAGAGTACCTTGACCTAGCCCCCTGCAAGAGGGAACTGACAAAATAAACTGGGCGCTGCACCATCTTCTTCCGTCTCTCCTCTCGCATCTGCGCAGATCCATCCTTGTCGGGACCAGAGCTTGCCGAAGAAGCCCCTTGCTTGTCACTGGACGTGCTTGCCGCGGCTACTGGCTCATCATCCGCCTCCCTCTCCGCTACTAACGCAGTACTAACCACTTGATTGGTTGCCGCTAGGTACAGCAGCAACTTTTCTTGTGGCTTAGGTGCGACAAGTATCGGAGTGGAGGATGGGTACCTCTTCAAGTCTTGCAGTGCTGCCTCCGCTTCCGGAGTCCATTTCATTGGACCTGCCTTTTTCAAAATTTTGAAAAACGGCAGGGCGTGTTCAGCAGACTTAGAGATAAACCTGCTGAGAGCAGCCACACAGCCGGCATGTCTTCGCACATCCTTAACGCGCTTAGGTGCTTCGATTTGCTCGATGGCCTTGATCTTGTCGGGATTGGCTTCAATCCCCCTCTGAGACACGAAGAACCCGAGAAGCTTGCCGGAGGGGACTCCAAACACGCATTTCTCGGGGTTGAGCTTGAGTTGGATCTTGCGCAGATTCGCAAAAGTTTGATCTAAATCTTGGATCAGAGTAGCCCTGCCCTTGCTCTTGACCACTATATCATCCATGTAAGCTTCCACATTTCTGTGTATCTGTGGCTCAAAAGCTGTATGGACTACCCTTGCAAATGTTGAACCAGCATTCTTTAATCCGAAAGGCATGCGTATGAAACAATAAGTGCCACATGGAGTAATGAATGCGGTCTTCTCCTCATCTTCCTCAGCCATGAAGATTTGGTGGTATCCTGAGTATGCATCAAGAAACGAAAGCAACTCGCATCCGGCGGTGGAGTCAACAATCTGGTCAATGCGCGGCAAGGGAAATGGATCTTTGGGACAAGCTTTATTCACATCGGTGAAGTCAATACAAAGCCTCCACTTCCCGTTTGCTTTACGCACGACAACAGGATTGGCCAACCACGTGGGATGGAGCACACCTCTGACAAGGCCTGCCGCTTCCAGTTTCTTGATTTCTTCTGCGATAAACTCTTGGCGCTCCACTGCTTGTTTTCTAACCTTTTGCTTGACGGGCCGCGCGTGAGGACAAACGGCAAGCTTGTGCTCAATCACTTTCCTGGGAACACCGGGGATGTTAGACGGTTTCCATGCAAACACATCGCCGTTCGCCCGCAGGAAAGCAACGAGCGCGCTTTCCTATTTAGGATCAAGCGTGGCACTGATGGTGAAAATACCACCAGTGCCGTCCTCCTTGGCGGACACCTTCTTGGTTGTTGGTGGAGCTGCCATCGCCTTCTTACACTTGTCGGTGGAGCTCGATGGAGCGTCCTCGACGGCAGCGCAGCACTCCGAAGAGGTGCGTTTGCCGGAGTGGGCTCCAGAGCTCTCATCGGACTTCGTCTTCTTCCCTCCGGGAGCTTCAGCGGCAAGTGTCTTGCTGTCTGTTGCGGCTGCCACATCCCGGTAAATCTTGTCGGCATAGATAAGGGCATCCTTCTTGTCGCCGAGGACAGAGATGATGCTTATTGGGCCTGGCATCTAGAGCATGTTGTAGGCATAATGAGAGGCTGCCATGAACTTGGCGAGCGCTGGACGACCAAGTATTCCATTGTAAGGCAATGGAATATCGGCAACGTCGAAGGTGATCTTCTCAGTCCTGAAGTTCAGCTCTCCGCCAAATGTCACTGGCAGCGTGATCTTCCCCTTCGGCTTGCTCCTTCCCGGGTTGATCCCTTGGAATGTGCCGGTTTCTTCAAGCTCGCTATCGGGGATCTGGAGTTTCCGGACCACAACGGAGGAGATCAAGTTCAAGCCAGCCCCGCCGTCGACCAACATCTTGGTGACCTTGAGGTTGCGGATAGTCGGTGAAACCAACATCGGCAAGCGCCCGACCGCAGTTGTGCGATCAGGGTGGTCCTCAATGTCGAAGATGATAGGCGTGCTGGACCACTTCAGAAGTTTGCACGACTCGACGGGTTGTCCTGCCGCATTGACTTCACGCACCCATTGCTTGAGTTGGCGGTGCGAAGTATGCAGAGAAGCACCACCATCAATGCACAAAACCTCTGTAGCTTTTTGAAACTCCTGCTCGTTGTTCTCTCGATCATCCATGTCTTCGTCTTCGTCTTCGTCTTCATCCTTGTCGCGGCCGTGGGGAGGTCTGTCTCCTTGCCGCTGCTTGGCCTTGCCGCGGCGTCCTCCCCGGCCGTTGAATGGCCGCTTCTTGCCGGACCCTCCATCACCTCCCTGGGCCTTCTCCTTGTCGCGTCGCTCGTACTCAGCCTTTTGCTGCTCGACGAGGTACTCGACCCTCTTGCAGTTCTGGAGGTCGTGGCCCTTGGTGCGTTGGATCTTGCAGTATTGCTTGTCGGAGCCGTCCTGCTTGTCGGCGGCCGCCACAGTCTGGAAGTTGGTGCACGCGGCAGTCTCCTTGCCGGAGCTACCAGCCTAGGCTTTCTTGACGCCAGCCTCCTTGCCGGACTGCTCAACGACTAGCACTTCCTTGTTCTTCTTCTTCCTGTTGTTCCGCCGCCGGTTCTTCTTTGCCGGGGCGGCATCCTCGCTATCAGATCCCCCTGCTCCTGTATCCTCTCCGGGAAGTTTCCTCCCCTCCTCAACGCATGCGCACTTGTCGGCCAGGGCATACAGCTCGCTGATGTCCCTGATCTTGCACATCGCCATCTCCTCCCTCATCCGGCGGTTACGCACGTTCTGATGGAACGCGCTAATAACCGCGGCAGGGTGGACGTCCGGGATGTTGTGCTGGACACGGCTGAACCTCTGGATATACTTACGCAGGGGCTCTCCTTCCTTCTGGGCGAGTATGTGAAGGTCACTCTCCTGGCCATGGGGCTTGTGGCCACCTGTGAAGGCGCCAACAAACTGATGGCACAGGTCGGCCCAAGAAGAAATGGAGTTCTCCGGCAAGTGCATGAGCCAAGATCTGACGTTTGGCTTGAGAACCAGCGGGAAGTAATTGGCGAGTATCTTCTCGTCTCGTCCCCTGGCAGCTTGCACCGCGATGGTGTAGATGCTGAGGAACTCCGACGGATGTGTCTTGCCGTCGTACTTCTCCGGTACGTCGGGCTTGAAGTTCTTCATGCTGGGCCACTGGACTTGCCGCAGCTCACGAGTGAACGCAGGGCAACCTGCCGCGTACGGCAGGTCGCCTGGTCCCCCAGGCGCTTGCATGTCAACAGCGGGCCCAGCGTGCTGGTCATATTGACGACGCGCTTCTCTCCGACGCTCGATGCGGGTTCGAGCGTCCTCTTGTTGTCGATCGTCGAGTACTTGGCGCTGATCGCGGCGAGTTCGCGGATCTGATGACGCAGTGGAGTCGTCGCCGATGTTGATCCGGCGAGCTGGTGATCTTGGCCTTCGTGGCGGCGAGAGCACGGTAGTCGCACCCCCGGCGGTCTTGTCGCCATCGGCCCGCGCCTGGCTGACTTGCCGCGGCCGTGACGTGCTCAGCTGCTGCGGGGTGTCGCCGTTGGCGAAGGCGATGAGGCTCTGGATGGTGGCCCTCCAGTCGTCGGCCTTGTCTGCCGCTGGAGGGAAGTCGAGGAGCAGTTGAGCTCGTGCTTGAGCTTCTGCTGGAGTGGCGGGTAACGGTGGCGAGCGGTGCGAGGAGCGGGATATGCTCGGACTTCTAACTACGTTAGAAGGAGCAGCATCCCGTCCCGGCGACCGTGCCTTGCTCGTGCCAGCATGTTGACGTGCATGCTGGCCTTGAGCGTCCCGAGATCCACCAGCTTGACCTTGGCCCAGCAAGCGTATGGTACCTTTAATACCACGTCGCTGCCGGTCTCGCGCTTCCTAAGATGGGCGCGGTGCGTGTACGGACACCGAGGCCTTGGAGTGCGCCCGGTCGTCCGTCTTGTCCTTGGACTTGGCGGCGCCATGAGTTTCCTCGCCGACGTCTGTTCTTCCGCCGGCGTCTACCCCACCAGCCGTTGGCTCCGGCGGTGGCGGGATCGACGCGGACGGGCCTGCTGCCTCTGAAGCCTTCTTCTTCGGCGGCATGTCGATGAATATGTTGAAGATTTCGCTCGCGTGAACGCCGGATCAGGTTCACACAACCTCGACGCAGCCCCCTACCTAGCGCGCCAAAGATGTCAGGGAAACTGATCGCCCACGAACACCTATGGGACCGGAGCCCCTTTCTCGGTACGGCAGGGGGTGGAGGATGCACAAAGAGCGGATCGAGGCAAGCACGCGAGCAGTTTACCCAGGTTCGGGCCGCACGGATGCGTAAAACCCTACTCCTGCTTTGGTTTGTTATTGAGTTCTTGGCTCGGGAGCGAGTAGAGCTACAGTACACTCTAACCGCTAATGAGACCGAGCGTGGTGAGTGATCGATGATCGGAACCTCCTCTACGTTGCGCATGGGCCTCCTTTTATAGGTCAAAGGGGTCACCGACATGTGGCAACGCAGTCGAGGGTAAAAGTGTAAAAAAAGAGTGGTAGTTGGAACAGTGTTTGTATAGTGCTCTATACCTAATCCTGACGGCGGGGGACAAGGGCATTGAATGCCCGTCGCCGTCGCCCCAAACAGTGCAAAAAGTGGCCGTCAGGGGCGCCACCGTTCGCCACGATGGTAGCCTCGTCATTGCAGCTTGCCACCGTGTTCCCCTGGCTGCACAACCTTCCGCCACGTGCGCCTGGGAGGGTCCCAGGGCGACACGTGGGTGGATGAGCTGGAGCGTGGGTACTAAGTGGAAGCTTGCCGCGGCAAGTGCCTTGCCGCGGTCGCTATCTTATCGCGCCTGGGAGCTTGTCGCTCACCGGGCCTTGCCGGGACGCGTGGCGCGTCGCGGCAAGTTCTCTTGAGGTGCCTTTGGTTGGCCTTCCCGGCAAGCTCCTCTTGCCAGGGCCTTGTACCTTGAGTGGTTTTGTGCCTTGAGTGGCCATCCCGGCAAGCTCCTCTTGCCGGGGTCTTGTCTCTTTTGACTTGAATACTTTGTTCTTGAATGGCCCCACGGGGACCTCAGAGGATCTTGGCGGTCGCTTGGCAAGCCTTGCCGCAGGGCGCTGCAACTGCCCATGCACAAGTTCGGGATACTAAGGTACCCCTACTTTAGTACACCGACACCAACGTATCTATAAATTTTGATTGTTCCATGTTGTTATATTATCATTCTTGGATGTTTTACAATCATTTTATTGAAACGTTAGATCATTTTTTGGGACTAACCTATTGACATAGTGCCCAGTGCAAGTTGTTGTTTTTTGCTTGTTTTTTACCGCGCAGAAAATCAATACCAAATGGAGTCGAAACGCAGCGAAACTTTTTGAGAATTTTTCTAGGCCAGAAGACACAAGATGGGCCGCAGAAGCACCTGGGTGGTGCTCCGAGGGGAGCACGACCCTCCAGGGCGCGCTAGGAACCCAGGCGCGCCCTAGTGGGTTGTGCCCACCTCTTCGCTCTATAAATAACCAAATATTCTAGAAACCCCAGGGAGTCGACGAAATTTTGTTCCAGCCGCCGCAAGTTCCAGAACCACGAGATACACCATCACAGAGGGGTTCATCATCTTCATTGGTGCCTCTCCGATGATGTCTGAGTAGTTCACCATAGGCCTACGGGTTCGTAGGAAGTAGCTAGATGGCTTCTTCTCTCTATTTGATTCTCAACTCAATGGTCTCTTGGAGATCTATTTGATGTAACTCTTTCCGGTGTGTTTGTTGGGATCCGATGGACTTTGAGTTTATGATCAAATCTATATCCATGAAAGTTATTTGAGTCTTTTTGATCTCTTATATGCACGATTACTTATATCCTCGTATTTCTTCTTCGAATCTTTGGTTTTGTTAGGCCAACTAGATCGATTTTTCTTGCCATGGGAAGCGGTGCTTTGTGATGGGTTCGATCTTGTGATGTTCTTTCCCAGTGACAGAAGGGGCAGCAAGACACGCATATATCATTTCTATTAAGGATAACAAGATGGGGCTATTCCTACATGAATATATATCATCTACATCATGTCATCTTTCCGTTTCTCCATGAACTTAATACACCAGATGCATGATGGATAGCGGTCGATGTGTGGAGTAATAGTAGAAGATAGAGGCAGGAGTTGTTCAACTAATCTTGGACGTGATGCCTATATAATGATCATTTCCTGGATATCGTCATAACTATTCGATTTTCTATCAAATGCCCAATAGTAATTTGTTTACCCACTGTGTGCTATTTCTTGAGAGAATCCACTAGTGAAATCTACGGCCCACAGGTCTATTTTCTATCATATTTGCTTTTCGATCTACTATTTGCTTTTGAGTTCTATTTTTATTTGCCTTTATTTTCATGTCTATATTATCAAAAACCTAAAAATACCTCACCGAGTTCTATTTGCCGTTACTTTCATTTATCAATGTACTACAATTTTATCCTATGAACACTTCAATTTTTGGCACCGTTACCCGAAAGGGATTGACAACCCCTTTTACGCATTGCGTTGCAAGTATTTGTTCTTTGTGTGCAGGTACCATTTTATAGTGTTGCGTCATCCTCCTACTGGTTCGATAACCTTGGTTTCATAACCGAGGAAAATAATTATCGTCGTTGTGCTGCATCATCCCTTCCTCCTTGGGGAAATACCGACGCATCTCAAGCGCACGTCAGTACTATTGAAGACAAGATTCATAATTGTTTGCACACAATGCCTACTGTATCATATCATTTCTACAATTTATATTAATCAATATAAGCCATAGAAACTAGAAAACAAGCCATTGAAAACAGAATCAGTCAAAAACAGAACAATTTGTAATGCTGGACATTGACCATACTTCTGCAACTCTAAAAATTCTGAAAAATTAGGAAAACATAGACAATTTGTATGTAAACATTTGAGAAAATTAACATATTCCAGTGATTTATTGAATTTTTTGCACTGGACGTAAAACTTTCTATTTTTCACATAATAAAGTCAACTATCATCCACACTATCCCAAAGGCTTTACTTGGCACTTTATTTAAACAAAAGCTATAAAACATGATTGCTACAGTAGCTTAATCATGTTAAAACACCAAAATAGTACTCCCTCCGTCCCATAATATAAGAACATTTTTGACACCAGTGTAGTGTTAAAACGTTCTTATATTTTGGGACAGAGGGAGTAGGTATAAGTGTTGGGTTGTCTCCCAACAAGCGCTTTTCTGTAATGCCTTTCTAGCTAGGCATGATGATTTCGATGATGCTCACATAGAAGTAAATAATTGAAACATAATGGGAGAATCATGAAACAAATGATAAGCACATTTAAGCCAAACCCACTTCCTATGCATAGGGATTTTGTGAGCAAACAAATTATGGGAACAAGAATCAACTATCATAGGAAGGCAAAACAAGCATGAGTTCAAGATTTTCAACACATAGAGAGGAAACTTGATATTATTGCAATACCTACAAGCATATGTTCGTCTCTCATAATAATTTTCGGTAGCATCATGAATGAATTTAACAATATATCTATCACCTAAAGCGTTCTTTTCATGATTCAAAATCATAGCAATTTTTCTATTCTCCACATAAGCAAATTTATTCTCATGAATAGTAGTGGGAGCAAACTCAACAAAATAACTATCATGAGACACTTGATTAGCATGATCAATTTGAGCATTAAAATCATGATGGAAAGTTTTGTGGTTATCATTATTTTCTATAGCATATATGTCATCATCATAATCATCATAAATAGGAGGCATGCTACCATTATAACAAATTTGCACATCAAATCTCGGGGGACTAAAAATATCATCTTCATCAAGCATAGTATCCCCAAGCTTATGGCTTTGCATATCATTAGCATCATGCATGTTCATAGAATTCATACTAACAACAATGCAATCATGCTCATCATTCAAAGATTTTATGCCAAACATTTGATTCAATTCTTCTTTTATCAATTGAGCACAATTTTTCTTTCGATCACTTTCAAGAAAGACATGATAAAGACGAATAATATGAGGCAACCTCAATTCTATTTTTAGTTTTATTTTTATAAACCAAACTAGTGATAAAACAAGAAACTAAAAGATACGATTGTAAGATCTAAAGATATACCTTCAAGCATTCACCTCCCCGGCAACGGTGCAAGAAAAGAGATTGATGTCTACTACACAACTTGTTCTTGTAGACGCGTGTTGGGCCTCCAAGCGTAGAGTTTTGTAGGATAGTTGAAAAATTCCCTTAAGTGGATGACCTAAGGTTTATCAATCCGTGGGAGGTGTAGGATGAAGGTGGTCTCTCTCAAACAACCCTCCAACCAAATAATAAAAAGTCTCTTGTGTCCTAAACACACCAAATACAATGGTAAATTGTATAGGTGCACTAGTTCGGTGAAGAGATGGTGATACAAGTGTAGTAATGATAGTAGATGTTGATTTTTGTAGTAGTAACAATGAAAACAACCAGTTATCAAGTAGCAAAAGTGAATACAAATGGTATTGCAATGCTTGAGAATGAGGCCTAGGGTTCGTACTTTCGCTAGTGCAATCTCTCAACAATGCTAATATAATTGGATCACATAACCATCCCTCAACGTGCGATGAAGAATCACTCCAAAGTTCCTATCTAGCGGAGAACCTAAGAAGAAATTGTGTATAGGGTACGAAACCACCTCAAAGTTATTCTTTCTGATCGATCTATCAACAATTCGTACTAAAATAACATCAAGTTATCCTTTCCGATCGATCTATCTAGAGTTCGTACTAATATAACATCATATGATACACATCAACCAACTCTAATGTCACCTAGATACTCCAATGTCACCGCGAGTATCCATGAGTTGATTATACGATATTCATCAAACAATTTCATATTCATAATACTCAATCCAACACAAAGAACCTCAAAGAGTGCCCCAAGATTTCTACTGGAGAAACAAAGACGAGAACGTGCATCAACCCCTATGCATAGAATACCCCAATGTCACATCGGGAATCCGCGAGTTGAGTCCCAAAACACATATCAAGTGAATCAATATGATACCCCATTTTCACCATGGGTGTTCATAGCAAGACATACATCAAGTGTTCCCAAATCCATAAAAGTATTCAATCCGATAAGAACGAAATCTCAAAGGGAAAACTCAATTCATAACAATAAGATAGAGAGGGAGAAACACTGTATGATCCAACTATATTAACAAAGCCCGCAATACATCAAGATCATGCCATATCATGAACATGAGAGAGAGAGAGAGAGATTAAATACATAGCTATTGGTACAAACCCTCAGCCCCGAGGGTGGACTACTCCCTCCTCATCATGGTGGCCGTCGGCATGATGAAGATGGTCAGTGGTGATGATTTCCCCCTCTGTCGGGGTGCCAAACCCAGGTCTAGATTGGTTTTTCATGGCTACAAAGGCTTGCGGTGGCGGAACTTCTGATCTAGGGTTATTTCTGGGGGGTTTGTATTTATAATATTTTTTGGCGTTGGTTTCACACGAAGATGGGCTTCGAGTGGGACACAAGACACCACCACACGGGTAAGGCACCTGGCGCGCTATGGTGGATTGTGCTCACCTCCTTCACCTTTTGGCCCTCCCACGAAGCTTCTAGTTCCTCTTTTGTTCTAAAACAATCATCAAAAAGTTTCATTCCATTTGGAGAACTTTTATTTCTGCATGAAAAACAACACTACAGTAGTTCTGCTGAAAACAGCGTCAGTCCAGGTTAGTTTCATACAGATCATACCAAAACCATATAAAATTGTTGTAAACATGGCATGAATACTTCATAAATTATAGATATGTTGGAGACGTATCAACCGGCGTCAATAGTACCTCTCTAAAAAACTGCTGGAGTACCAAAAATAGTTGCGCATAAATCTTTCGCGCACCTCTAGCCATTCGCTCCATATGTACTCACGGCCAAACACGGAACCGCCATGTTTCGGCTTCTTCCTCTTGTGCATCATTACTAGTAAATCAACGTCCTCTTCCCCGATGAAGTTGTATTCATCATCCGATGAGTGATCATCCTAAACAGTGGAGAGGCATGAGCTCATCTAGAATAAGAAAATCTCCATCAGACCGCGTCTTCGTGCACGATAACGAACCCAACAAGTTTAACAAAAAAATTACCTTATGCGAATTTTGTCGAATACCTTGTGCGAGAGGAGGAAGAACTGGGCGGCTGCACATCAGAGCATAGATGGTAGCCGCGTCGGTGATGAGCGGCTCACAAAGGCATCTCCTATGCGCCTGCCAGCTGGTGAGTGGCCCTAATTTTGGCGACGCAACACTGATGACACCAATTGAAACAGTGGTCACTTGGCTCGGTCACGGTGGTCACGCGTCTGCATGCGCTAGCTCCATGGAGACCATGAGTTGCAAAAGCTATCACGGGCGCCAGCGCTCTAGCAATCAGTCGAATCAGCCAAAACACGGCGTTGTGGTGGATCCAAATCGGCATGATGGGGGCGGACCTCCGATGGCCATCTGGCGGGGGGGGTCATGGCCAGGTGAAGGATGGACGGACGAGCGGTGGCATCAGACTTCCTAGGCAAAATTGTCGGTGGCGGTAGGCAGGTGGAGGAGCTGGCGCGACGCGGGAATGTTCATTGCGCCAATGGCGTCTAAGCGCATGACCGACTGCGTTTTACTCGAGCCGCACATGTGATGTAAATTTGCATCTTGGTGCCCTATTTTACATCATGGACAAAGTCTGAGTAAAAACATTTGCATCTAAAGCATGTGTTGGAGCACCGTTTTTGTGCCTTCGTGATGTAAAAATCAGTTTTCACATCTACATCATCTATTGGAGTTGCTCTAACTAAACTACTACTCCTACATGATGATCCATGAGGAGGTACGGGAGGTCTCAAAACAATTCCAAGCAATGAATTTTATGCATGAAGGCCGGGAGACTAATATGGAGTATTGAATATATGTGTACACGTATATTGTGTCTTCGACCCACCTCTTAGTTCATATGTATAGTTGAGATTGTGCCCCCCCCCCCTATATACTCATATATACGTGCCTGATGCACCGTTCAATGCAATTATGTTGCATGGCCTAATCCTAGTCTTATACATGGTATCTATCGCAAGTCGATCCGAACCCTAGCCGCTGCCACCGCCGTGCCTCCATCACGCCGCCGCCGCTGCCGCTCCCTCCACCCGCCGCCGCCGCCACCGGTTCTCTCCAGCCGCGCCGCCGGTTGCCGCCTCTTTCGCCACCCTACGCCGCCGCCACCCGCCGCCGGCGACGGCTCCTCTTCAGCCACCCCCGCCGCTCCGTCCACCCATCGCGGCCACCCGTTGTCGCCGCCAGCTCTCTCCGGCCATCGCCGCCGCCGGTTGCCGTAGCTCTAACCACCTTACGCCGCCACCACCCGCCGCTGCCGCCGGCTCCTCTTCAGCCGCCACCGCCGGTCGTCGCTGCTCCCTCCACCCGTCGCCGCCACCCGCTGCCGCCGTCGGCGGCTCTCTCCGGCCGCAGCCGTCGTCAGTTGCTGCCGCTTTCTCCACCCGAAGCCACCGCCACATGCTGCCACCGATGCCTCCTCTTTAGTCGCCGCCGCCGCCGGTCGCCGCCGCTCCCTCCTCTCCCGCTTCCGCACCTCCTCTCCACCACCCGTCCCGTGCCTTTCGCTGTCCTAGCCGCCGCCGCACCCAGCCATCGCCGCCGTCTCTAGCCGCTGCGCTAGTCCGTGTCGCCGCCGCTCATCCCCTCGTTATTGTACTGCCTCCTGCAACCCCATTCCCTACAGTCACCGTCGTCGCACTGCCCGTGCCACCGTTGATGACCCACAAGTATAGGGGATCTATCGTAGTCCTTTCGATAAGTAAGATTGTCGAACCCAATGAGGAGCAGAAGGAAATGATAGGCACTTTTCAGTAAGGTATTCTCTGCAAGCACTGAAATTATCGGTAACAGACAGTTTTGTGATAAGGTAATTTGTAACGAGTAACAAGTAATAAAAGTAAATAAGGTGCAGCAATATGGCCCAATCCTTTTTGTAGCAAAGGACAAGCCTTGACAAACTCTTATATAAGGAAAAGCGCTCGTGAGGACACATGGGAATTATCGTCAAGCTAGTTTTCATCACGCTCATATGATTCGTGTTCGTTACTTTGATAATTTGGTATGTGAGTGGACCGGTGCTTGGGTACTGCCCTTCCTTGGATAAGCATCCCACTTATGATTAACCTCTATTACAAGCATCCACAACTACAAAACAAGTATTAAGGTAAACCTAACCATAGCATGAAACATATGGATCCAAATCAGCCCCTTACGAAGCAATGCATAAACTAGGGTTTAAGCTTATGTCGCTCTAGCAACCGATCATCTACTTATTACTTCCCAATGCCTTCCTCTAGTCCCAAACAATGGTGAAGTGTCACGTAGTCGACGTTCACATGACACCACTAGAGGAAAGACAACATTGTGACACCCCGAGACCGGTGTGCCAGGTGTCAACCAATTATTCGCTGTCGTTGCCATGTCATCTGCTTGCGTGTTGCATTCTTGCCATGTCATCATGTGTGTTGCATCAACATGTTTTCAAAACTTGCATCCGTCCGAGTCCGCTCGTCCTTTCCATTGTCCGTTCTGAGCCCAGACACACTTGCACGTGCCCGCGGCATCTCTGAATATTTATTTTATGAGTGGCCAGAAAACGTTCTCGGAATGGGCTGAAACTTAGCGTGTGGTCTTATTATAGCATAGGTAGACCGCCTGTCAAGTTTCGTCGCATTCGGAGTCCGTTTGATAGCCCAACGAATATATATAGAGGCACTAGTCGCCAGTTATTTCGTCGGACGTTTTCGGCCTCCAAAAATCCCGCGGGCCTCTTCTCTTCTCTCCCCACAACCTCTCCTACACAGCCCACTTATACCTCCTAGGCCCATCCTATCCCCCCCCCCCTCCGCTCCGGACCGTCCGATGGCGATCGAACGGCTCCGAAACGGAGCAATTCCACCAACCCTAGCCCCCTTTCCCTATGAAAACACCTCTCCATGCCATTTTGGGCATCCCTAGCCACCCTAACCCCATCCCTAACCTCCAGCCGCAGCTAACCCATCTCCTCCCTCGTTTTCAGTGCGCAGCCACCTCACAGGCGCCAAGTGGCAGCCCCTGATTGGCCGCGCCGCCCCAGCCGCCGCTTCCCACCAATCCGGGCGCGCCACCTGGCCCTTCCAGCAGCGCCCCAGCCGCCCGGCCCGCCTGAGGCCTGGGCCAGGCCCGCCCCGGGCCGATCTGGGCCGAGCGCCCAGCGCCCCGGCCTTCGATCTCCGCCGCCCATGGATCTCGCCTCCCTCGCCGGAGATGCGTCGCCGGCCAGCTCCAGGCCATCGCCGCCGGTCGTTCCCCATCTCCCCTCGCCGTCAGAGCAAGTCCTCCCCGCCAGCGCTCTTCTTCGCCACCAGCGCCCCGTCCTCACCAGTTACCGCCGCCGCCGCCATGTCTGCCTCCGCCGGAGCTCGTAGCTCCCAGCCGGAGGGCCCCGCCGCCGTCCGCCCCTTCGCCAGATCCGGGCTCCCCAGCCCCAGATCCGGCCGTACCGAGCCCCTAGGGCCGTCTCCTCGCCGGAGCCGCGCGCACCACCGACAGGACCTCGGCCTCGCTCGTTCCCGCCCGCGTTGACCGCCCTCTCTCTATCAGGTGGGTCCAGCCGGGACCGCCGACGGACATGTCCGGGAGGAGCCCGGACGTGTCCGCCCACCTCGCATATGCCACTGCCCTGTGGGCCCCAGCCACTGGACATGTCCGATCTGGCACGGACATGTCCATTTCCCCAGAGGTCTAATTTCTTCCAAGTCCCCAGAAAACAGTTATATTGTTGCATCTTTACATGCATGTAACTTTGTGTATACTTATCCAAATTGTGCAAATAATATGTCAAAATGATCGTGGTGATATGCTCTACACTTTGTTCCATTGTGCCATGCTTGTTTGAGATCATCTAGATGCCCTAATCTCTGTTGCAAGAGTGCTACTTGTTATAATCTGCTGCTACTTGTTAATATGATGCAATGTTTGAGATATGATAACTTGGTGCATGTTTATCCAAATGGAGCAAATGATATGTCAAAATGTTCATTGTGAAGTGTACTACATGATGGTTGTTGTAGCATGCTTGTTTGAGTTCATATTGCCATGTTAATCTCTGTTGCAAAAGTGCATTTGGCTGTTAAGTGCTAAAACTTGTTATGAGATGCTGATTTCACTTGCTCTTCGCTATTGATGTGTTTGTCTTTATGCCACATGTCTAGATGTTTTAGAGCCACAATAATATGGTCTTTGTTGTGGTTCATTTCACTTTCCATGATATGCCTTGTGTTGACTTAAACATGCTTGTAAACATGCCATGCCAACATAACTGTTTTATAATTAGTAAAAAAACTGCTAAGTCTGGAATCTGTTATAACCTGATGCTATGTTTGCTTGATGCCCTAGTCAAATCCATGCTTGTTTTGGGTGGCTAATGATCATGTCTTGTTTTCCATGTTATTGTCTATCCATTCATGCTCTTACTTGCTCATATGACCTGCTGTAGCTTATTTATTTCTTGCTCTCAAGTTGCTATAAATTATAACTGTCAGGATTTTATCGGCATGTTCAATTTGGTGGAGCTTGTTGCTATTGATCCATGCCTCCTATGGAGATGCTCCAATGGAGTTGTTTGCTGTAGAATATGTCTACTACATGTCCATGCTCTTTATATACTTAGTTGAGTTGATATGCATGTTGTTTTGTGCCTCCGAAGGCAGCATCGTGATGATGTTTTTGCCTTCCCAGATTTTGACTAAGTCTGGATAATTTTATTGCAACTTGCCATGCTTAGTTAATTGTGTTCCAGCAAGCTTTTGGGTGTGTTCTAAGTTCATACTTGTTAAGTAACATGTCTAATTCATATCCATGCTTCTTGTTATCATGTTTGGGTGTTGTAGCATATATTTACCTTGCTCCAAAGTTGCTATGTGGCTGTTAACTTCAGCTTTGTATTGTAACTTGTCTTGCTCGTATCTTTTAGCCCGTTGCTCCGTTTTGAGTGTGCCCTATATGAAACTTGTGTGATTTTGCATGTAGAATCATAATATCATGTTGTTTACATGTTTGGAGTGTGTTTGCTTGATGTTTGGGCGCATCTTGCACCGTTGCCTTGCTTGTCTTATTTTGCTCATATCTTCTAGGCCGTAGCTCCGAATTAAACAAACTTTATATGAAACTTGACTAGAATTTCGTGTAGACCATCATGGTGCATGTTAACTTGCTGTGTAACAACTTGAGCATAAGGTTTGTTCAGATCTGGACTAATTTCAAACTATGCATATGAGGACTTACCGGATTTGTCATATGTAGTTTTCGGCCTCATTTAAACTTGTTGACCTGTGTTGTTTTTGCTTCCTGCCTTGCCATGTATTGCATCATATATAGACTTGTCTTGCTTCATACTTGTTTGAGCATCTTGTCATGTCTTGTGTGGCGTGTTTACCGTGTTGCTTGCTTCTTCTCGTTAGTGCTTGTTTCGTTGCGATCGTGAGGATTCGTTCGACTTCACGTGGTTCGTCTTCGAGGCTTCTTCTTTGTCTACTTCATGGACTCATTCTTCTTCCTTGTGGGATCTCAGGCAAGATGACCATACCCTTGGATACCTTTACTATCATTGCCATGCTTAGTTGTCTCGATGCTATCGTTACATGTCGCGCTACCCATCATTATTGTCAGCCCCTCTCCTTGTTGCCATGAAACCCCTAACCTTTTGACACCTTCCTAGCAAACCATTGTTTGGCTATGTTACCCGCTTGCTCAGCCCTCTTATAGTGTTGTTAGTTGCAGGTGAAGATGAAGATTGTTCCATGTTGGAACTTGATGCTTGGGAATATCACAATATCTATTATTATTATTAACACACCTATATACTGGGCATGGGTGGAAGGCTTGGACTTTTGCTCGGTGTTTTGTTCCACTCATGCCACCTTAGGAGCCGATAAACCGACATTATGTTCCTTGATTTTGCGTTCCTTACACGGTTGGTTATATGGGGCCCCCTTGACACTTCGTCTTTGAATAAAACTCCTCCATCAAGGCCCAACTTTGGTTTTAATTTGCCTCATATTAACAACTTAATTAATTAATTAAATTGCATAGAGGGGACGCTCCCTCGGGGTTCTTATCTACATAGCAGGGGGGGCAGTGCTGATGGTGTTGGTCCCAAATGGGCGGACTGCGAGGCCACCTTGGGGAAACCCGAGGGCTGGTTTTACTCGTAGGATGTCCCATCCGGACGTCGCCTGAGACGAGATACGCGCGGCTACTATCAGGGTGTCGGCATGCCGGGAGGTCTTGCTGGACTTGGTTTACCATTATCGAAATGTCTTGTGCACCGGGAATTCCGAGTCTGATCGGGCCTTCCCTAAGATAATGGGTAATATTATTATTACTTCTGCTGATCGTGAGAGCTTGTGATGGGCTAAGTTGGGACACCCTTGCAGGGTTATGATCTTTTGGAAGCCGTGCCCGCGGTTATGTGGCAGATTGGAATTTGTTAATGTCCGGTTGTAGACAACTTGACGGAGGATCCGAAGTAAAACACACAACTGCGTGAGTAACTGTGACTGTCTCTTTTCACTTTGAGAAGAGAACACAGTGGGGTTATGTTTGACTCGTAGGTAGTTCAGGATCTTTAGCAATCATTATTAGTTTGCGACCGTTTGCGTAGATGCTTATCTTATTCTTGTACTCGTAAGTTAGCCACCATATATTGCTTAGCCGCTGCTGCAACCTCACCACTTTACCTCTTCCTACCCGTTAAGCTTTGATAGTCTTGTTACCCATGGTTATGGGATTGCTGAGTCCTTGTGGCTCACAGATACTACAACACCAGTTGCAGGTGCAGGTTTCCGATGACTTGACGTGAGAGCGATGTCCTTTGTGTTGAAGTTCTTTCTTCTTCTTCAGTCTTGGGTTAGGTTCCGGGTCGGTAGCCTGGGATAGCAGATGGATGTCATTGTGCTTGTAATGTTTGCATCTGTAGTCGGATGCCTTGTATTGATGTTGTTGTATTCATGTGACTTGTATGTATTGTTGTATCCCCCATGTATGTATGTAGTGGTACGATGTAATGATATCCATTTTGCTAAGCGCCCGAAATGCGGTTGTGCCCCAATCACGTAAGTGTCACGTGATCGGGATAGAATCGCATCTTGGGCCTGACAAACATACATCTCATCAAAATATCGAACGAATATCAAATTCACATGACTACTTATAGCAAGACTTCTCCAATGTCCATAGGAACAAACGTAACTACTCACAAATTATATTCATGTTCATAATCAGAGGGATATTAATATAAATGAAGGATCCGAACATATGATCTTCCACCAAATAAACCAACTAGCATCAACTACAAGGAGTAATCAACACTCCTAGCAACCCACAGGTACCAATCTGAGGTTTTGAGACAAAGATTGGATACAAGAGATGAACTAGGGTTTGAGAGGAGATGGTGCTGGTGAAGATGTTGATGGATATTGAGCCCCTCCCAATGAGAGGATCGATGGTGATGACGATGGTGACGATTTCCCCCTCCCAGAGGGAAGTTTCCCCGGCAGAACAGCTCCGCCGGAGCCCTAGATTGGTTCCGCCAAGGGTCTCGAGACGACGGTGCTTCGTCCCCAAAGCTTCCTTCTGATTTTTTTCCAGGGCAGAAGACACCTTATACCATATATATTGTCATATGATTTCTTATGCTAAAGTAACAATATGTTCACAACATCAAGTATAAATCAGAAACCTCGTTAAAAACTAACAAACTATAATCCTGGTCATTGAAGCAATTGCAATTTATCATAACATCAGAAAGAGTCAATATTAGAGCTTTTCAGCAAGTCCACATAATCAACTATCATTTAGTCTTTCACAATTACTAGCACTCACGCAATACTTATGGGTATGGAGTTTTAATCGGACACAGAGAAAGATAGGGGATTATGGTGTTGTCTCCCAACCTTTTACCTCAAGGGTAATGTCAACAATAATAGTTTATGATAACTTACATCCAATTGGGTATATATGTCAGGATCTTTCCAACACAATGTGCTTGCCAAAAGATAAAATGTAAAAAGGAAAGGTTGAGATCACCATGACTCCT
Organism: Secale cereale; assembly: GCA_902687465.1. NCBI lineage: Eukaryota > Viridiplantae > Streptophyta > Magnoliopsida > Poales > Poaceae > Secale > Secale cereale. Next base: position 192,601,082 of record LR738712.1, on the reverse strand, counting down.
GTATAAGGTTAAGACAAATAAAAGATAGGCCCTTCACAGAGGGAAGTAGAGGTTGTCATGTGCTTTTATGGTTGGATGTACAAAATCTTAATGCAAAAGAACGTCACTTTGTATTGCCACTTGTGATAGGGGCCTTTATTATGCAGTCCATCGCTTTTATTACTTCCATATCACAAGATCGTATAAAGCTTATTTTCTTCACACTAATTGTCACACCTTGATTTTCATGTCACATTGCTTAAGCTAATTTTCATGTTAAAAATGTGGATTTGTAAAAACTTTTGAGTGTTTTTGACTTTGATTGATTTGACTCTTGTCTGCTGTTTACTAGTGCTCTAAAAATCAAATAAATCCCCCAACTCTTATACTTCATCTCCTTGACCCAAAACCTTTTCCCAATGATCATGCCATGTGTATAGACTAGTATAGAATTTTCTTATAAAAATATTTTGGCCAAATGGTATTTTCTAAAATTAGTTTTCCAAAAACCCCTGAATTGAGGTTTGCACTGCAAGTACCTTATTTAGGGTGTGAAAAATCTTTCAAAAAGTATATTTGAATCCTATTAGGTATAGGACTCCCAGAAACCACAAAAGTATAATTTTAAAAGTTATTTTTATATTTTATTTAAAAGCTTTTTCTTAAGGCCAGAAATGGTCTTTAATAGGGAAAAATTATTTAATCATTTCAAAAATATTTGCCAAAATTCAGGGAGACTCATAGGACATATATTGTCCATATATAAGAGTTTCAGCACATGGTCATGTTCAAAATATTGGACTAATCCTACCAAAACCCTTTCTGGATATTTTAAGCTTTTGAAATATTTACAAAGGAAATATTCTCCAAAAATTCCAGGGAAATTCTATCATGTCATATATGACATATTTGATGATCTTGCAAAGCCTCATGCCTTGAAGATTAAGGAAATATCCTCAAACCCCTTTAAAACCATTCTGTCCATATTTGAAGTTTGAGCAACTCTACATTGCCAAACTTGTCCAAATGCTCTCATATTTGGTGCACATGATAGAATAGCCTAATAAGGCATCTAGACCAAATGGCACAAGATTTGGAAAAGAGCAACTTGATCAGATCACCTCAAAACCCTTTCTGTTCAAATGCAAATTTGAACAACTTTACATTACCAACTTTTTATCTGGAGCCTCAAACTTTGTGGGCATGTTCATAACCCCAAATGATGATGCTACACCAAGTGGTGCATCAAGGGGAGATGATTTGCTTAACTCCAACATGGTGAAACCATTTCTGTTCATTTCTAGGGTTCACCAAAGTTACATTGGCCACTTTGCCTAAATGAGCTCAAATTTGGTGTAGGGGCCTAATTATATGTGACATTTGATCCTGTTAAGTCCCATGTCAAGTGGATGTCATTTGCTTGACCAAACACTGATCAAACACCTTCTGTCCAATTACCAAAACAAGTGGTTGGACCTCTTTTACTATTTCCCCTTACCCCAAGTTCTTACCACAGCTTCCCCTAGTCCTATTCTACCTCCAGTAACTCTCTCTGGCCTCAGCTCAATTATTGGAGGGGGTAAAACCCCAATTTACACTGCTGGGCAGCGGGTTTCACCCTCTTCCTCACCTCCCTCCTCATCCCAGTGGTTCCCCAGGGCATCCAAGACCACAGAGCCTTTCTTTACTCCCTCCCTGGCCTTCTAGACAACTTTGGGCAGGTTGGACACGACCAGAGCGACGGGGACGTGGCCATGCCGGCCAAACGGGTGCTTTGGAGCACGCTACAGTGCTCTGGCGCACTGTAGCCTCGCCCAACCAGGAGCCCCCGACCACCTCGGGCCTCCTCCTCGTGTCCCCCGAGGTGCCCTCGACGTCCACGACCTGCAGGACGGTCGGCCTTATCCTCCCCGGCCCTCCTCCTCTCTCTCCACGAGCTCGCCCGTGCGCGCCCTAGACCGTGCTCACGGTGCACCGCAGCTGCCCCTATAAGAGGCCTCCCCCCGAGCACCTCTCGCCTCGGCTGGACCCTCCTCTCTCCCGTGCACCTCCCGGACATCTTCCCTCCTCCCCTAGTGCTCTCCTTGCCCCTCCATGGCCGTCGAGCCGCCGTCGGTATCCTCCCTAGTTTGCTCCCTGTGGCCTTCCTCGTTCGTGTTGGCCACCAGGAGGGGAACGGCCACTGGAGCACGAAGCTCCCCGACCCTCGCCGCTCCTTCCCGAGCCCCGTGGTGCTCGCTCCACCAGCAACCGTCGAGGCCGCCGCCATGGCCGATGCAGGAGGAGCTCCGGCCCCTCCCCTGCCGCCCCAAGGGACCTCCTGGATGCGCCGCTCCCCGGGGATCCCTCCGGTGGCCGCGCCCTGGCCGGAGGTGGCCTGTGCCGCCGGGGACGGGCGCCGGCGTCGCGCGGCCCGAGCCTCCCCTCCCCTCTGTTGCGGGAGCGGGAGGAGGAAGACAACCCTGCGGAGGGGGGCCCACCTGGCAGCGACCCGGCCAGCAGGGCCCAGCCGTTTAAGTGGAAACGGCAACGGCGCAGCCCGCCTTCCCAGCGCGGAAGCGCACCGCCGAAAGGCGCCTCCGATGTCACCGCTCCCCCCTGTGCACGCGGCCGAGCCATGGGCCGGCCCAGTTTCTATGCGGCTATCCTCCGCCCAGTGTGCAGCATAACGGTATAACCCCTATTCCTTTCCTTTTTCCCTTTTTCTGTCAACTTCAAAAATGCCTAGAATATTCATATGAACTCCAAATTGCATGATTCAAATTTCCGGTAGCTTCTAAAATCATGCCCTATCACATGGTGCAACATGCACATTATTCCAGATACATTTCTTTCACAAATATTTATCAAATGCCCATTTTCCACCTTCTGTGATTAACTTTAGAAAATCACAGAGAGCTCAATATTGATCCAAATGCAGTGATTCAAGTTCCTAGATGCTTGTCATGTCCAAACTTAGTTTTGGAACATTTTTAATAATAGTTTCTGTACCCCACCAAATATTGAGCCATTTCTTCATATTTATCAGCTTTGGAAAATCCTAGGAAATTCATTTGAATTCCAAATCCAGTGAAACCAACTCCTAAATGCTTCTAAAATCATGACTTGATGATGGGTACCTTTGCTCATCATTCAAGGAAATATTTCTGTATACTTCTTCCAAATCCATAAACCCTTTGGTTCCATCATATTGGAATGTTCCAAATCACCCATTGATCCAACACCTATGAAACCACCTTGGTCATTTCTAATATGACCAGAGGTATCCTAGAAAAGTCCAACTCCTATTTTTAGAGCACTTTTATTGTTGCTTTGATTGTGTTGCTTATTATGATTGTTTCCATCGTTAGTTGACGAAATAAACGAAGTATTCGGAGATGGACCGGAAGATTTGAAGACTCTGAAGAATAAGGCAAGCAGCCCTTTGACCATGTTCAAGAAACCTTTATATGCATGTCTCATAGCACCTTATCATTCAATGCATCGGAATCATGTTGAGGTGGAAACCACTTTGGTTGCTACCCCTGTTACTTTACTGTTGAAACTTGCAACAAACATGACCCTACCTTCCTATGAGGGTTATGTGGGTGGGAGTAGATAGATGTATGCTATAGTAGTTGGCTACGCAAAGTGGGTCGGGTTATGCATTGAATGAAACAAGTGTGGCCTGACATACTTGCAAATGACCCAGTGGGTGCCACTAATGCCCCTGGGAGTTGATGAGGAGCTAGGGCACTACTTGGTGAGAAGTAGTGTGCCAAGGCTTGACGAAAGTGTTTTTTACAGAGATGGATTAGATTTATGTGTGACTACCGTCCCAACCAAACATGCGCAACCACTCTACCCTTATATGGGAAAGGGCATTATTGATTACCTAGGTCGATACTAGCATGGTGCCCGCATTACTAGTGACGGGGGTGACATGAGGTCACTCTCGGGACGGGGTCGCGCTTGGATAGGCGGCCATGACTATCTTTACAGGGCACCGGACACACCGTTGGTACCCCGTGTCAGTGGTATGTGATGAATATCGGAGCGAGTCTCCACAAACCTTGAGATGTGAAATGTTTGGCACGGGGCTGTTACCAATCGAGTGGACTCCATATTAGTGTCGTCTAGGGAAAGATAGTGATCGGGTGCTTACCCCGGATACTTGAGGTATCGCGGGTCATGGATGACACGGAAGTTATCCGGATCTTGTGGGTAAAGTGTGCAACCTCTGCAGAGTGTCAAACTATTTGAATAGCCGTGTCCGTGGTCAAGGACAGTTGGGTGGTGCTACTTAGACTATGTCCATAAGTTTCTGGGAAACAACACGATTCAGAGATATTGATGATGTGATTGTGAGGAAGTCACAATGAGCTTGTGCATGTGTTGATTACAACTCTTTCTCGATATTGATGTCTGTGACCTCCTGATACTTGTTACAGACACATGCATATCCTTATTATATGTTGATCATACTTGCATATGAAAAACTAGCTTTTCGCAAAACTACCAATTTAGTAGTAGAGCCTTGCATAATTATTCTGTTACCACACTTGGGTTGCTTGCGAGTACATTCAATGTACTCATTGGCTTGCCACTGGTTATTTTATTGGCCAGGCATGAGAGAACAGGTTATGATGAAGATTTCTCGGTGATGAGCATGCGAGCTAGGACGCTTCCCAGTCAGAATGCCTGTAGGGTTAAGGCAGATGGCATGGGTCCCAGTTGTCTTTGAAGATTTTCCGCTGCGATGTTATACTCAAGACTTGACCATTATGGTCCTATTTTTGTAACACGGTATGTAAGGATGTAAGACTCTTGTTATTCAGCTTCTGTGTGTTCAGTGAGCATTGATCTCTGGGATCACTGTACACGTGCATTCGGTGATCACGACTTATGAGTCGGGGTCCCCACAGAGCTGGTATCAGAGCCATCCTGACTGTAGGAAGCCTTAGTTAGCATGGTCGTTAGTTAGGGTAAAACTATTTCCAAAAACTATTAGTAGTTTTCAAAACTATCTATACTCCTCTTCCCTTCTCAGTTTTTCGAAAACTAGGCTATACTTGATCTTTTCCCCTTCAAAACCTTGGTCGCTAAAACCCCTATGCCCCTCACCACTGGATTTTCTGTAATCCTCGTGGAGTGCACCTTGCCAAACACTCACCCACCACTTCTGCATGCAAGATTGGTGACACCACGACAAGACGATACCAACGGAGGTTACATCCTCGATGGATGAGGACATGAAGACCCAGAAGATGGTGATACCCTTGGCAGTACCCCAAGAAGAAGCAACGTTGGCCTATGATGACCAGGGAATAGGTTATGCAAAATCGTGATATACACCGCTAATAGAGTAATCATGTCACTACCGTTGTTGTATCGACAACCACCGGTGGATGAGAACCTTGCCATTTGGTCCGCCTCACTATAGTGAGCAGGAAAACGGTTCTCTTCATTCCCCGCTCTTGGTGTCGATGTTTTCTTCAACGAAATCGACATGTTGGACCTCTATTATGCCTTGTTATTGTCATTGCATTTGGATTGCCTACCTGGTACCCTCGACGCCCCAGAAGGCACAAGGGATCGTCATGATTAAAGAGACAAGAGAAGACCAAGTCAACGCCAGCTACAAGGAGGCACCTTCACCCCATCACCTCATCAGGCGAGAAGATGTTGAAGATTCTTCAGGATCAACCCGGATCATTCATCAAGCAACTACAAGGGACATAGCAACACCCGAGGAAGCTCAGAAGACTGCACGAGGCACAAGTCACGACACATGGTCCGAGAACCCCTAGGGTAGGATGAGTCGTGTACCCCCTATGCGCAGTCGAGTCCATATGATGGTTCGAATAGAACTATGATTGTGTGTTGTTTGCTTTTATTCGTTTGTGTTTTGATATAAGTCGCACTTTTGCCCCAGGCAACAAGTGCATGGCTATATCACCTCCCTTGCCTTGTTTCTTTTGTTTCGGCCTTTTTGCACCTGTTTGTTGCACCTGCACTATAGAACCCCCTTTAGGCATTTCCCTCCTCTACGCTGCTTCTTCCCTCTATTCTCTCTCTCCCCAATCGAAGACCCGCAAGACAAGGTGCACCAAGGATTCTACCTCGACAGCCAACTGGCACCGAAGACTTCTGCTACAACCTCCATGATCATTGCAACCCCGTAGAGTTATGTTTAACCCTCCAGACCAGTAACCCTCTTCCTAGACCCTTTGAGACTTCACGAGACACTCCAGCACGAATCCTTAACCATGTGCCTAACCCATGGTAAAGCGAGAGAACCCGTTAAGCCTTTGTAACCATGCACAACATTGGGTTCGTAAAGGAACTAGTGGACACGGTGAACAAGCACATTCTCATCCTATTATAGCATGAGGTCTGACGATGCCATAGATAGACCAGTTCGAGGTTATTGGACAGATGACTTGGTGGATTATATCAGTGACTTCGAGGAATTATTTGAGACCTTGATGAATTGTGAGGTTTTCATATTGTTGGGATCATGACTTTGGGGAAGCATGTAGGAGTACCCGTTAGACATGAGATTTGGATTTATGTAGGTGATTCTGGTTGGTATAATGCTGGATATGTCTGCATGATTTGGAGTAAGATTGGATTTAGGCCTATGATCCTGATTATGATATCATGCTTCTCGATGGACGATAACCTAGGAGATTGGATTATTTGTCGGAGTTGATTTGGGGATCTATATAATCGTGATCTTGGAGTTTACTTGACCCGGATGATGGGAATTTGGTGGATTTACTAACGTGATGCATAGTCCTTCCGAGTATTTGGGGATTATAGGGATTTGAGATCTTGTGGATCACCGTAGACATCGGATTTGTAGAATTGTTGGATTATGTGGTGATTGACGGTAATTACCGGGCTATTGGAGTTGATCTATAGGAAGGAAACAAATCTTGGAGTGGCATATGACGTGTTTCCTTAGATTGGTGATGCATTATCTTGAGCCTTGCAAGACTAGGTTGAGTACTTGGATTGTGGAGATTAATTTAGGCTCAGCAGCATGTATGATCTACCTTTGGATTTTAGAGGTAGACGTGCATATGGATTTGGGGATCTTAGACAAGTATAATTTTGTTAGACCGTCTCTTGAGAAGTCATGAGGATATGTATGGCAATGAGTGGTGATTGAAGTTGGTCTATGCGAGAGGCCGCTTTTCCGTTCGGAGTGCTAGATAGAGCTATTGGCATCTCAGAAACTGTGGTTAAGGATAAGATGATATAAGTTCACTCACTCACCAGAATCCTTGAAACCCTTAAGCCCCACCGAGCCACAACCCGGTCAGATTCCGACTACGGGCCTTGGCTCTAAGCCAGGAAGGCCTCTGCAGATACTCAACCGAGACCACCACCAATACCCCAACCTACCTTGCGTACCCCTTAGACCTCATGGGGCAATTGGACAAGTTAGGTAACATCAATATTTGATGGCCTACTTGACTGCCCGAAGACAAAGAAGAGACGGACAGCTGGATGGAAGACATTTGAAGACCGCCTTGTCAAGAAGGAAGATCTACACCGACCACTGTCATCCAGAAGCAAACTTCCACGTCGAAGACCGGGCGTATCTGCAAACCACTCCTCCCGGAGGAACCGAGCAATTCCGTGTCGAAGGAGCGCTCACACCAAGTTGTATCAAGACTTGAAGGCACGATTCTGGTGGCACATGATGAAAAGAGAGATTTTGCAACCTATGTTGCAAGGTGTGATGTCTGCCAAAGGGTCAAGGCTGAATATCAGCGACCCGCTGGATTGCTTCAACCACTCAAGGTTCCTGAGTGGAAGTGGGATAAAGTCGGAATGGACTTCGTCACTGGATTACCAAGGTCGGATAAGAGGACATGGCTCTATCTGGGTCATAGTCGATCATCTGACCAAGGTGGTCTATTTCATTCCTGTCAAGACCACTTATGATGGCAACCGGCTGGCAGCTCTCTACATCGACCGAATCGTAAGTCTTCACGGCGTTCCCAAGGAGATTGTGTCAGATCGAGGAACCCAGTTCACCTTAAGGTTCTGGAAGAAGTTCCGAGAAGCCTTGGAAACCAAGTTATCTTTCAGCACGGATTTCCACCCCCAGACCGGAGGTCAGACTGAACGATTCAATCAGATTCTCGAAGTCATGACTCCGAGCCTGTGTCTTGGCATATGGAGCCAAGTGGGAGGATTGTCTCCTTTTTGCCGAGTTCTCCTATAACAACAGTTACCAGTCGATGACACCATTTGAGGTGGTGTACGAACACAGATGTCGCACACCCCTCAACTGGTCAGAGACTGGAGAAGGGCTAGTCCTTGGACCGGATATTCTCCGCGCAGCGGAAGAGCAAGTCCAACTAGTCAGAGAACATTTGAAGGCAGCCTAGTCAAGGCAAAAGAGCTATGCTGACACTCACCGTCGGGACATGAGTTTCCATATCAGGGACCACGTGTACCTGCGGGTAACCCCTCTGAAGGGAACCAAGCGTTTCCACGTCAAGGGGAAGCTCGCACTAAGGTTCATCGGACCCTTTGAGTTCACTGCAAGTCATGTGGTAGACGGCTCCCCAGCTAGATCTACCACCTGAGATGCTCTCCGTGCACCAAATCTTCCACGAGCCCCCACTCTGGAAGTACTTCTTACCTCCTAGCTAGCCCGATACCCGCAAGGACATCGATCACCGAGCCTTTGGCAGCTAACCCAACCTAACATGTGCAAGATACCCCTCAGCAACCTCCATCAAGGAAGGCATCAAGCAAAAAGCCATACCATCAAGCACTTCAAGATTCCAAGGAGCACCACTCGGAAGCAGAACCAACAAGAAGAAGTGAAGACTACCCCGTATCCAAGACTCCGCCTTTCTTTCCACGCCTAGTCTGGGAATCTCGGGGACGAGATTCTTGTAAGGGGGGTAGGTCTGTCACACCCTGATTTTCATGTCACATTGCTTAAGCTAATTTTCATGTTAAAAATGTGGATTTGCAAAAACTTTTGAGTGTTTTTGACTTTGATTGATTTGACTCTTGTCTGCTGTTTACTAGTGCTCTAAAAATCAAATAAATCCCCCAACTCTTATACTTCATCTCCTTGACCCAAAACCTTTTCCCAATGATCATGCCATGTGTATAGACCAGTATAGAATTTTCTTATAAAACTATTTTGGCCAAATGGTATTTTCTAAAATTAGTTTTCCAAAAACCCCTGAATTGAGGTTTGCACTGCAAGTACCTTATTTAGGGTGTGAAAAATCTTTCAAAAAGTATATTTGAATCCTATTAGGTATAGGACTCCCAGAAACCACAAAAGTATAATTTTAAAAGTTATTTTTATATTTTATTTAAAAGCTTTTTCTTAAGGCCAGAAAAGGTCTTTAATAGGGAAAAATTATTTAATCATTTCAAAAATATTTGCCAAAATTTAGGGAGACTCATAGGACATATATTGTCCATATATAAGAGTTTCAGCACATGGTCATGTTCAAAATATTGGACTAATCCTACCAAAACCCTTTCTGGATATTTTAAGCTTTTTGAAATATTTACAAAGGAAATATTCTCCAAAAATTCCAGGGAAATTCTATCATGTCATATATGACATATTTGATGATCTTGCAAAGCCTCATGCCTTGAAGATCAAGGAAATATCCTCAAACCCCTTTAAAACCATTCTGTCCATATTTGAAGTTTGAGCAACTCTACATTGCCAAACTTGTCCAAATGCTCTCAAATTTGGTGCACATGCTAGAATAGCCTAATAAGGCATCTAGACCAAATGGCACAAGATTTGGAAAAGAGCAACTTGATCAGATCACCTCAAAACCCTTTCTGTTCAAATGCAAATTTGAACAACTTTACATTACCAACTTTTTATCTGGAGCCTCAAACTTTGTGGGCATGTTCATAACCCCAAATGATGATGCTACACCAAGTGGTGCATCAAGGGGAGATGATTTGCTTAACTCCAACATGGTGAAACCATTTCTGTTCATTTCTAGGGTTCACCAAAGTTACATTGGCCACTTTGCCTAAATGAGCTCAAATTTGGTGTAGGGGCCTAATTATATGTGACATTTGATCCTGTTAAGTCCCATGTCAAGTGGATGTCATTTGCTTGACCAAACACTGATCAAACACCTTCTGTCCAATTACCAAAACAAGTGGTTGGACCTCTTTTACTATTTCCCCTTACCCCAAGTTCTTACCACAGCTTCCCCTAGTCCTATTCTACCTCCAGTAACTCTCTCTGGCCTCAGCTCAATTATTGGAGGGGGTAAAACCCCAATTTACACTGCTGGGCAGCGGGTTTCACCCTCTTCCTCACCTCCCTCCTCATCCCAGTGGTTCCCCAGGGCATCCAAGACCACAGAGCCTTTCTTTACTCCCTCCCTGGCCTTCTAGACAACTTTGGGCAGGTTGGACACGACCAGAGCGACGGGGACGTGGCCATGCCGGCAAAACGGGTGCTTTGGAGCACGCTACAGTGCTCTGGCGCACTGTAGCCTCGCCCAACCAGGAGCCCCCGACCACCTCGGGCCTCCTCCTCGTGTCCCCCGAGGTGCCCTCGACGTCCACGACCTGCAGGACGGTCGGCCTTATCCTCCCCGGCCCTCCTCCTCTCTCTCCACGAGCTCGCCCGTGCGCGCCCTAGACCGTGCTCACGGTGCACCGCAGCTGCCCCTATAAGAGGCCTCCCCCCGAGCACCTCTCGCCTCGGCTGGACCCTCCTCTCTCCCGTGCACCTCCCGGACATCTTCCCTCCTCCCCTAGTGCTCTCCTTGCCCCTCCATGGCCGTCGAGCCGCCGTCGGTATCCTCCCTAGTTTGCTCCCTGTGGCCTTCCTCGTTCGTGTTGGCCACCAGGAGGGGAACGGCCACTGGAGCACGAAGCTCCCCGACCCTCGCCGCTCCTTCCCGAGCCCCGTGGTGCTCGCTCCACCAGCAACCTCCGAGGCCGCCGCCATGGCCGATGCAGGAGGAGCTCCGGCCCCTCCCATGCCGCCCCAAGGGACCTCCTGGATGCGCCGCTCCCCGGGGATCCCTCCGGTGGCCGCGCCCTGGCCGGAGGTGGCCTGTGCCGTCGGGGACGGGCGCCGGCGTCGCGCGGCCCGAGCCTCCCCTCCCCTCTGTTGCGGGAGCGGGAGGAGGAAGACAACCCTGCGGAGGGGGGCCCACCTGGCAGCGACCCGGCCAGCAGGGCCCAGCCGTTTAAGTGGAAACGGCAACGGCACAGCCCGCCTTCCCAACGCGGAAGCGCACCGCCGAAAGGCGCCTCCGACGTCACCGCTCCCCCCTGTGCACGCGGCCGAGCCATGGGCCGGCCCAATTTCTATGCGGCTATCCTCCGCCCAGTGTGCAGCATAAGGTAACCCCTATTCCTTTCCTTTTTCCCTTTTTCTGTCAACTTCAAAAATGCCTAGAATATTCATATGAACTCCAAATTGCATGATTCAAATTTCCGGTAGCTTCTAAAATCATGCCCTATCACATGGTGCAACATGCACATTATTCCAGATACATTTCTTTCACAAATATTTATCAAATGCCCATTTTCCACCTTCTGTGATTAACTTTAGAAAATCACAGAGAGCTCAATATTGATCCAAATGCAGTGATTCAAGTTCCTAGATGCTTGTCATGTCCAAACTTAGTTTTGGAACATTTTTAATAATAGTTTCTGTACCCCACCAAATATTGAGCCATTTCTTCATATTTATCAGCTTTGGAAAATCCTAGGAAATTCATTTGAATTCCAAATCCAGTGAAACCAACTCCTAAATGCTTCTAAAATCATGACTTGATGATGGGTACCTTTGCTCATCATTCAAGGAAATATTTCTGTATACTTCTTCCAAATCCATAAACCCTTTGGTTCCATCATATTGGAATGTTCCCAAATCACCCATTGATCCAACACCTATGAGACCACCTTGGTCATTTCTAATATGACCAGAGGTATCCTAGAAAAGTCCAACTCCTATTTTTAGAGCACTTTTATTGTTGCTTTGATTGTGTTGCTTATTATGATTGTTTCCATCGTTAGTTGACGAAATAAACGAAGTATTCGGAGATGGACCGGAAGATTTGAAGACTCTGAAGAATAAGGCAAGCAGCCCTTTGACCATGTTCAAGAAACCTTTATATGCATGTCTCATAGCACCTTATCATTCAATGCATCGGAATCATGTTGAGGTGGAAACCACTTTGGTTGCTACCCCTGTTACTTTACTGTTGAAACTTGCAACAAACATGACCCTACCTTCCTATGAGGGTTATGTGGGTGGGAGTAGATAGATGTATGCTATAGTAGTTGGCTACGCAAAGTGGGTCGGGGTTATGCATTGAATGAAACAAGTGTGGCCTGACATACTTGCAAATGACCCAGTGGGTGCCACTAATGCCCCTGGGAGTTGATGAGGAGCTAGGGCACTACTTGGTGAGAAGTAGTGTGCCAAGGCTTGACGAAAGTTTTTTTTACAGAGATGGATTAGATTTATGTGTGACTACCGTCCCAACCAAACATGCGCAACCACTCTACCCTTATATGGGAAAGGGCATTATTGATTACCTAGGTCGATACTAGCATGGTGCCCGCATTACTAGTGACGGGGGTGACATGAGGTCACTCTCGGGACGGGGTCGCGCTTGGATAGGCGGCCATGACTATCTTTACAGGGCACCGTACACACCGTTGGTACCCCGTGTCAGTGGTATGTGATGAATATCGGAGCGAGTCTCCACAAACCTTGAGATGTGAAATGTTTGGCACGGGGCTGTTACCAATCGAGTGGACTCCATATTAGTGTCGTCTAGGGAAAGATAGTGATCGGGTGCTTACCCCGGATACTTGAGGTATCGCGGGTCATGGATGACACGGAAGTTCTCCGGATCTTGTGGGTAAAGTGTGCAACCTCTGCAGAGTGTCAAACTATTTGAATAGCCGTGTTCGTGGTCAAGGACAGTTGGGTGGTGCTACTTAGACTATGTCCATAAGTTTCTGGGAAACAACATGATTCAGAGATATTGATGATGTGATTGTGAGGAAGTCACAATGAGCTTGTGCATGTGTTGATTACAACTCTTTCTCGATATTGATGTCTGTGACCTCCTGATACTTGTTACAGACACATGCATATCCTTGTTATATGTTGATCATACTTGCATATGAAAAACTAGCTTTCCGCAAAACTACCAATTTAGTAGTAGAGCCTTGCATATTTATTCTGTTACCACACTTGGGTTGCTTGCGAGTACATTCAATGTACTCATTGGCTTGCCACTGGTTATTTTATTGGCCAGGCATGAGAGAACATGTTATGATGAAGATTTCTCGGTGATGAGCATGCGAGCTAGGACGCTTCCCTGTCAGAATGCCTGTAGGGTTAAGGCAGATGGCATGGGTCCCAGTTGTCTTTGAAGATTTTCCGCTGCGATGTTATACTCAAGACTTGACCATTATGGTCCTATTTTTGTAACACGGTATGTAAGGATGTAAGACTCTTGTTATTCAGCTTCTGTGTGTTCAGTGAGCATTGATCTCTGGGATCACTGTACACGTGCATTCGGTGATCACGACTTATGAGTCGGGGTCCCCACACTAATAGATCATACATATTCAGAGAGCATTTTTTGTTGCTTGCAACAATGACAACTTACTTGAAGGATCTTACTCAATCCATAGGTAGATATGGTGGACTCTCATGGCAAAACTGGTTTTAAGGATATTTGGAAGCACAAGTAGTATCTCTACTTGGTGCAAGGAGTTTGCCTAGCATGAGGGGGAAAGGCAAGATCAACATGTTGGATGATCAATGACAATATACTTTGTTTCGAATATAAGAAAACATAACCCATTACGGTGTCTTCCTTGCCCAACATCAACTTTTTAGCATGTCATATTTTAATGAGTGCTCACAATCATAAAAGATGTCCAAGATAGTATATTTATATGTGAAAACCTCTCTTTCTTTATTACTTCCTATTAATTGCAACGATGACCAAAACTACGTTTGTCAACTCTCAACAAGTTTTATTCATCATACTCTTTATATGTGAAGTCCTTACTCTCCATAAGATCAATATGATCTCTTTATTTCTTTTATTCTTTATTTTATTCCCTCAAGATCATAGTGAGATAATCAAGCCCTTGACTCAAAACTAATCTTTATTATATATAGCCCATGGACTCGATTACATAGATAAGGATCATAAAGCAAAGCTCACAACTAGATCATACTAAACTTTATTCTACTAGATTAAGATATAACCAAAAGGATCGAACTAAGAAAAACGGTAAAGATAGAAGTGTGATGGTGATACGATACAGGGGCACCTTCCCCAAGCTTGGAAGTTGCCAAGGGGAGTGCCCATACCCATGTGATTATGTCTCTTTCTTCGGAGGTGGTGATGTGATAATCTTGGCGATGATACCCCTCGAGATACGATTCTCCTCCTCGAGCTTGTTAACTTGCTACTTGAGGTCCATTATTTCCTTGCGGAGCTTACCCGTGACGGCTAAAGCGCCTTTCACCCAAGGATGTTGCATAGCTGCAGGAGAACAAGTAACACACTTTTTCTTATTTTCATAAGAAAGAAACCTGACATTGGAAGGGATGACCGAGTTTGGAATAGCTGAGCTCTGTAGTTCCCCCATCGTGAATCCGGCTCTAAAATGAGAAGTGACTTCTTGATCCTCCTCCATGGCATCTATATTTTCAAATTGGCCTCCATCTCTTCCTCCGTTGATGGCCCAAAGTGTTCAGCATCGTTGTTTGCTCCTGGTCCCGGTGTCGGATGAGACACCCGACTCTCTTCGACTGACTCTTGGGAGGACATCTTGCTCTAATCTGCGACAGAAACAGCTCGAAACAAAAAGAGGATTTTGTCGAGGTACGGTAGTCAAAACTTTCGGGAAGTTATATAATGAATTTTTACCGAACAAAAGAAGTATCGTGCAAGAAAACAGAGTCCGGAGGGCACACGGGGTGCCCACGAGGCAGGGGGCACGCCCAGGGGGTAGGGCACGCCCTCCACCCTCGTGGGTGCCTCGTGTCCCTTTCGGACTATTTCTTATTTTCCTATTTTCTTAAATATTCCAAAACGGAGAAAAAATTCTATTAGAATTGTTTTGGAGTTGGTTTACTTACCGTACCACACACCTCCTCCTTTTCGGAGTCTGAAACATTCTGGAAAGTGTCCCTTATGTATTCCTCCAGGGTTACGGTTTCAATGACATTAGTTTCAACATTTATGGGATTACCTGAGATATAATGTTTGATTCTTTTACCATTCACTGATAACCCACAAGTGTAGGGGATCGCAACAGTTTTCGAGGGTAAAGTATCAAACCCAAATTTGTTGATTCAACACAAGGGGAGCCAAAGAATACTCTTAAGTATTAGCAGCTGAGTTGTCAATTCAACCACACCTGGAAACTTAGTATCTGCAGCAAGATACTTTAGTAGCAAAGTAATATGATAGTAGCGGTAGCAGCAATAAAAGTAATTGTAGTGATTTTGTAGTTTTTGTGATAATAGCAACGGAAAAGTAAATAAGCAACAAGCAATATAGGTAAAGCTCGTAGGCATTGGATCGGTGATGGGAAATTACGTCGGATGCAATTCATCATGTAGAAGTTATAACCTAGGGTGATACAGAACTAGCTCTAGTTCATCAATACAATGTAGGCATGTATTCCGAATATAGTCATACATGCTTATGGAAAAGAACTTGCATGACATCTTTTGTCCTACCCTCCCGTGGCAGCGGGGTCCTATTGGAAACTAAGGAATATTAAGGCCTCCTTTTAATAGAGTACCGGACCAAAGCATTAACACATAGTGAATACATGAACTCCTCAAACTATGGTCATCACCAGGAGTGGCCCCGATTATTGTCACTTCGGGGTTGCCGGATCATAACACATAGTAGGTGACTATAGACTTGCAAGATAGGATCAAGAACACACATATATTCATGAAAACATAATAGGTTCAGATCTGAAATCATGGCACTCGGGCCCTAGTGACAAGCATTAAGCATAGCAAAGTCATAGCAACATCAATCTCAGAACATAGTGGATACTAGGGATCAAACCCAAACAAAACTCACTCGATTACATGATAGATCCCATCCAATCCATCACCGTCCAGCAAGCCTACGATGGAATTACTCACGCATGGCGGTGAGCATCATGGAATTGGTGATGGAGGAAGGTTGATGATGACGATGGCGGCGATCTGCACTCTCCAGAGCCCCGAAGGGACTCCAGATCAGGCCTCCCGAGAGAGATTGGGGCTTGGTGGCGGCTCCGTCTCGTGAAACACGATAATTCCTTCTTCTTGATTTTTTTCTCCGTGAAACGGAAGATATAGGATCTGGGGATACGTCGGTGGAGCACCAGGGGGGCCACGAGGCAGGGGGCGCACCCCCCACCCTCGTGGGCTGGCCCAAGGCCCCCTGGTGTGGATCTTTGTGCAGGTATTTTTTATATTTTCCAAAATAATTGTCCGTTGATTTTCAGGCTATTCCGAGAAGTTTTCATTTCTGCGCAAAAAACAACATCATGGCAATTCTGCTGAAAACAGCGTCAGTTCGGGTTAGTTCCATTCAAATCATGCAAGTTAGAGTCCCAAAACAAGGGCGAAAGGGTTTGGAAAAGTAGATACGTTGGAGATGTATCGACTCCCCCAAGCTTAAACCTTTGCTTGTCCTCAAGCAATTCAGTTGATAA
This sequence comes from Secale cereale, assembly GCA_902687465.1. Taxonomy (NCBI): domain Eukaryota; kingdom Viridiplantae; phylum Streptophyta; class Magnoliopsida; order Poales; family Poaceae; genus Secale; species Secale cereale. Next base: position 192,584,375 of record LR738712.1, on the reverse strand, counting down.
ACTTAAAGTGATAAAGAAAAACTTTGACAAACTCTGTTTGCTCTTGTTGTTGTAAATATGTAAGCTAGCATTCAAGTTTTCAACAAGATCATGAACTAACCACATTCACAATAACTTTCAGGTCTCAAGACTACTCACATCACCGGCATAATCAACTAGCGAGCAATAATAATAAACCTCGGATGACAACACTTTCTCAAAACAATCATGATATGATATAACAAGATGGTATCTCGCTAACCCTTTCTGAGACCACAAAACATAAATGCAGAGCACCTTTAAAGATCAAGGACTGACTAGACATTGTAATGCATGGTAAAAGAGAATCAGTCATGATCATACTCAATGCAAATTAATAGTAATACATGCAACGACAGAGGTGCTCTCCTACTGGTCCTCTTTGATAAGAGGGTGATGTCTCTGCATTAAAGTAAATAGATAGGCCCTTCGCAGAGGGAAGCATGGATTTGTAGAGGTGCCAGAGCTTGATTTTTAAAGAGAGATGAATAACATTTTGAGCGGTATACTTTCATTGTCAACATAACAACCAAGAATATCAATATCTCCCATGCTACGCACATTATAGGCGGTTCCCAAATGGAATGGTAAAGTTTATACTCCCCCAACCACCAACAAGCACACTCCACGGCTAGGCCGAAACAACGGGTACCGTCCAAACCAGCAACAACCCTGGGGGAGTTTTGTTTAATTATTATGATCTTGAGCATGGGACTGGGCATCTCGGTTACCAGCCATTTTCTCATGAATGATGAGCGGAGTCCACTCATCGTGAGAATAACCCACCTAGCATGGAAGATATAGACAACCCTAGTTGATACATGAGCTGTTCGAGCATACAAAACATAAATTCATTTGAAGGTTTAGAGTTTGGCACATACAAATTTACTTGGAACGGCAGGTAAATACCGCATATAGGAAGGTATGGTGGACTCATATGGAATAACTTTGGGCTTTATGGAAGTGGATGCACAAGCAGTATTCCCGCTTAGTACAGGTGAACGCTAGAAAGAGACTGGGAAGCGACCAGCTAGAGAGCAACAACGGTCATGAATATGCATTAAAATTAATCAACAATGAATGCAAGCATGAGTAGGATATAAATCACAATGAACATAAATATCGTGGAGGCTATGTTGATTTGTTTCAACTACATGCGTGAACATGTGCCAAGTCAAGTCACTTAAATTGTTCAAAGAAGGATACCACCCATCATACCACATCACAACCATTTTAATATCATGTTGGCACGCAAGATAGACCATTATAAACTCTTAGCTAATTAAGCATGGCATAAGCAGCTATGATCTCTAATTGTCATTGCAAACATGTTTCATTCCTAACAAGCTGAATCTGGAACGACGAGCAATCATATTTACAAAAACAAGAGAGGTCGAGTTCATACCAGCTTTTCTCATCTCAATTAGTTCATCATATATCATCCTTATTGCCTTTCACTCGCACGACAGAAGTGTGTGGAAAATAATAATAGTACACGTGCATTGGACTAAGCTAGAATCTGCAGACATTTAATATAAGAGAGAAGACAAGGTAATATGGCTCAAGGTTAAATCAACAACAAAACATATGAGAGCCACTAAGCATTTTCAATCATGGTCTTCTACTCTTAACCCCTAAAGAAAAGAAAAGAAACTATTTACACGGGAAAGCTCCCAACAAGCAAAAGAAGAACGGGAAATCTTTTTGGGTTTTCATTTTTAGTTACTACTACAGGCAAAGAAAGTAAACTAGCTAGAAGCTACAACTAATTTATTTTGTTTTTCTGGGTTTTTCTAGCACACGAGAAAAAGACTAAGAAAAAGAAATTGAAACTAAGCATGGATGGTACAGTGAAAGAGTGTGAGCACCGACAACTAGAATAAGTGTGTGAACATGAATGTAAGTTGGTGAGAAACATGTACTCCCCCAAGCTTAGGCTTTTGGCCTAAGTTGGTCTATGGCCAGTATTGGCCTGACGGATATTCAAAGTTGTAGTTGGGGTCGTACTGAGATGCAGCATATGTTGCATGCTGAGCTGCATCTCGAAGGCGGGTTGCCTCTGTCATGTTATAATAGGCATTTGCCTCCTCCATAGTTATAGTGTATCTTCCTTTTTCCTGAAAGTTAAACAAAGTAGGGGCAGGAAGAACAATAGGGATGGCATGCTGCCGGTTAAAGATTAGTCGATATTTGAGGGTTTGATTATCCCACTATATAAACCGGTGACTAGCCATAGCATGGAAATCTAAATAAGCAGGAGGTAAAGTTTCATCATACGTGTGCACAGACACACCAAGATAGTGGGCTATGCGAGTAGCATAGATCCCACCAAATAAATCTCCATGCAAACCATTATGGTGTAGTCTACGTGCAACAATAGCTCCCAGATTATATTGCCTATCACCTAGTACAGCACTCCTGAGAACACTAAGATCAGGGACACACATATGACAAGCCTCATCTTTACCGTTTATGCATCTACCAATAAAGAGAGCAAAATAATGAATAGTAGGAAAATGTATGCTCCCCGTGGTAGCTTGTGTAATGTCCATGGATTCCCCAACTGTAATACTAGCTAGGAATTCTCTAAATTCAGATTTGCGAGGATCACTTATACTTCCCCACTGTGGGAGCTTGCAGGCAACATTAAAATTCTCTAAATCCATGGTATAAGATTTATCATAAAGGTCAAACAGGACAGTGTGAGAATTACGTGAAGATGAAAATTTAAACCTTCTCACAAAGCTATCAGTTAAGCCACGGTATTGAGGACACTTATCTTGCATGAAGTCCTCGAGGTCAGTGTTGCGCACATATGCGTAAAATTCATCTTTGATGCCCGCTTGACCCATAAATTCATCTGACGGCCATTCACAAGGCCGCACATCAGCATCCCTCGGTGGTTCATCATCCGGCTCACGGAATGCGAGCCTCGGTTCTTGCTTCCTTGAAGGACCACCTTGGAAGTTTCTCCTAGACATTTTTCTGAAATTTTCTGAAATTTTTAGCAACTCACAATAAAAGTTAACCAAACTCGACAAGATTGATAGAAACAACTCCTATAAGTGCCTAGAGGCTATATCATGCATTAGAACTACTTGGGACCAAGAAAATTTGACATGCAAGCTCAAGAACAAGGTCACCACAGCAGCATAAATTTGCAACAAATAAAGCACTAGAACAAAATCTAATTGGACCAATGGAGGAGTCACATACCAAGGAACAATCTCCCCAAACAGTTTGGTGAATGGTGCTTTGAGCAAGGAGATCGAAAATGGCAGCAAAATGGGCTAGAACTCAGGTTTGAGCTGGTTGGGGATTTTTTTTTGGGAGGAAGAAGAAGAGCATGGGTGAAAGGATAAGTGGAGGGGGCCACGTGGGGCCCACGAGGCAGGGGGGAGCGCCATGGGCCCTTGTGGCCACGTACTGGCTCCCCTCGCTGTGTGTTCAGTGCCATATTTTCTAAAATATTCTAGAAAAAATCATATTTCATTTTCATGGCATTTGGAGAACTTTTATTTTCGGGATACTTTTTATTGCACGGATAAGTCTAGAAACAGACAGACAATGCTATTTTTGTTTTATTTAACCTAATTAAGAGAAAGTAAAAGGAGGGTACAGAAGGTTTGTGCTATCTAGATTCACCTATCCCATGTTCATCAAAAGGAATGCATTAACAAGGTTGATCAGGTCTTGTTAATAAACTCTTTCCGAGTAACATGAAACCGGAGAATTTTCGAATAACACTAGGTTACCTCAATGGGGATATGTATGTCCCCAACAATAAGAATGTCATATGCCTTCTTGATAGTAGGAATAGGAAACTCAAAACCTCCAATAGTAATAGTTGAAGTTTTTCCAATATAATTGATACTATGGACCTGAGGTTGTTTCCTCGGAAAGTGTACCGTATGCTCATTACCATTGACATGAAAAGTGACATTGCCTTTGTTGCAATCAATAACGGCCCCTGCAGTATTCAAAAAAGGTCTTCCAAGAATAATAGACATACTATCGTCCTCGAGAATATGAAGGATAACAAAGTCCGTTAGAATAGTAACATTTGCAACTACAACAGGCACATCCTCACAAATACCAAAAGGTATAGCAGTTGATTTATCGGCCATTTGCAAAGATATTTCAGTAGGTGTTAACTTACTCAAGTCAAGTCTACGATATATAGAGAGAGGCATAACACTAACACCAGCTCCAAGATCACACAAAGCAGTTTTAACATAGTTTCTCTTAATGGAGCAAGGTATAGTAGGTACTCCTGGATCTCCTAATTTCTTAGGCATTCCACCCTCAAAAGTGTAATTGGCAAGCATTGTGAAGATTTCTACTTCATGTATCTTTCTTTTGTTGGTAATAATACCTTTCATATACTTAGCATAAGGATTTGTTTTAAGCACATCAGTCAAACGCATACGCAAAAAGATAGGTCTGGTCATTTCACTGAAGCGCTCAAAATCATCATAATCCTTTTTCTTGGATGGTTTCGGAGGAAAGGCATGGGTTTCTGAACCCATGGTTCTCTTTCCCTACCGTGCTTCCTAGCAACAAATTCTCTCTTATCATAACGTTGAATCTTTGATTGTGGGTTATCAAGATCAACAGCAGGTTCAATCTCTACATCATTATCATTGCTAGGTTGAGAATCATCATGAACATCATCATTAATATTATCACTAGGTTCATGTTCATTACCAGATTGTGTCTCAGCATCGGAAACAGATATATCATTGGGATTCTCAGGTGGGTGAGCTACAGTTTCACTTGAAGCATGCAAAGTTCCATCATTTTTCTTTTTCTTCTTCTTAGAAGAACTAGGTGCATCTAAATTAGCTCTCTGAGAATCTTGTTCCATTCTCTTAGGATGGCCTTCAGGATACAGATGTTCCTGAGTCACCTTACCACCTTTAGTAGCAACTCTAACAGCATAGTCATTATTCTTACTATTTAATTCATTGAGGAAATCATTCTGAGCCTTAAGTACTTGTTCTACATGAGTGGTAACCATGGAAACATGTTTACTAATAAGTTTCAGTTCACTTTTAGCACTAGACAGATAATCACTCAGGCGTTCAATCATATAAGCATTATGTTGTAGTTGTCTACCAACATAAGCATTGAAGTTTTCTTGTTTCACAATGAAATTGTCAAACTCATCTAAGCATTGGCTAGCAGACTTATAACGAGGAATATCACCTTCATCAAATCTATAAAGAGAATTTACCTTTACTACCTGTGTCGGGTTATCAAGACCATGTATTTCTTCAATAGGTGGTAAATTCTTAACATCTTCAACTTTAATACCTTTTTCTTTCATAGATTTCTTTGCCTCTTGCATATCTTCAGGACTGAGAAATAGAACACCTCTTTTCTTCGGAGTTGGCTTAGGGGCTGGTTCAGGAAGTGTCCAATTATTTGCATTGGATAGCATATTATTCAATAGTAATTCAGCTTGTTCCACTGTTCTTTCCCTGAAAACACAACCAGCACAACTATCCAGGTGGTCTCTGGAAGCATCGGTTAGTCTATTATAAAAGACATCAAGTATATCATGCATCTCAAGAGGATGATCAGGCAAGCATTAAGTAACTGGAGAAGCCTCCCCCAAGCTTGTGGGAGACTCTCTTCTTCAGTTTGAGCAAAGTTATATATTTCCCGTAAGGCAGCTTGTTTCTTATGAGCAGGAAAATATTTAGCAGAGAAATAATACATCATATCCTGGGGACTACGCACACAACCAGGATCAAGAGAATTAAACCAAGTCTTAGCATCACCCTTTAACGAGAACGTAAATAGCTTAAGGATATAGTAGTAACGAATCTTTTCATCATTGGTAAACAGGGTGGCTATATCATTCAACTTGGTAAGATGTGCCACAATAGTTTCAGACTCATAGCCATGGAAAGGATCAGATTCAACCAAAGTAATTAACTCGGGATCAACAGAGAATTCATAATCCTTATTAGTAACACATATAGGTGAAGTAGCAAAAGTAGGGTCATGTTTCATTCTAGCATTCAAGGACTTTTCTTTCAACTTAGCTAATAACTTCTTAAGATCATATCTATCATTGCAAGCAAGAAAGTCTCTAGCAGTTTCTTCATCCATAACATAACCCTCAGGCACAACAGGCAATTCATATCTATTGGGAGTAGTTTCGTCATCACTTTCATAAATATCATTAATATTTGCACTCTCCCTAACCTTAGCAATTTGTTCATCTAGAAATTCACCTAGTGGCACAGTATAAGGCATAGAGGTAGTTTCATCATACATAGCAGAAGTAGCATCATCAAGAACATACGACATATCAGATTCAATAGCAGGATTAGGTGTCGCAAGTTTACTCATAATAGAAAGAGAATCAAGTGCAGAGCTAGATGGCAGTTCCTTACCTCCCCTCGTAGTTGAGGGTAAGATCTTGGTTTTTGAGTCCTTCAAATTCTTCATAGTGATCAACAGATATAAATCCCAAGTGACTTAAAGAATAGAGCTATGCTCCCCGGCAACGGCGCCAGAAAATAGTCTTGATAACCCACAAGTGTAGGGGATCACAACAGTTTTCGAGGGTAAAGTATTAAACCCAAATTTGTTGATTCGACACAAGGGGAGCCAAAGAATACTCTTAAGTATTAGCAGCTGAGTTGTCAATTCAAGCACACCTGGAAACTTAGTATCTGCAGCAAGATAGTTTAGTAGCAAAGTAATATGATAGTAGCGGTAGCAGCAATAAAAGTAACGGTAGTGTTTTTGTAGTTTTTGTGATAATAGCAATGGAAAAGTAAATAAGCAACAAGCAATATAGGTAAAGCTCGTAGGCATTGGATCGGTGATGGGAAATTACGTCGGATGCAATTCATCATGTAGAAGTTACAACCTAGGGTGACACAGAACTAGCTCTAGTCCATCAATGCAATGTAGGCATGTATTCCGAATATAGTCATACATGATTATGGAAAAGAACTTGCATGACATCTTTTGTCCTACCCTCCCGTGGCAGCGGGGTCCTATTGGAAACTAAGGGATATTAAGGCCTCCTTTTAATAGAGTACCGGACCAAAGCATTAACACATAGTGAATACATGAACTCCTCAAACTATGGTCATCACCGAGAGTGGTCATGATTATTGTCACTTCGGGGTTGCGGATCATAACACATAGTAGGTGACTATAGACTTGCAAGATAGGATCAAGAACACACATATATTCAAGAAAACATAATAGGTTCAGATTTGAAATCGTGGCACTCTGGCCCTAGTGACAAGCATGAAGCATAGCAAAGTCATAGCAACATCAATCTCAGAACATAGTGGATACTAGGGATCAAACCCTAACAAAACTAACTCGATTACATGATAGATCCCATCCAACCCATCACCGTTCAGCAAGCCTACGATGGAATTACTCACGCACGGCGGTGAGCATCATGGAATTGGTGATGGAGGAAGGTTGATGATGATGATGGCGACGATCTCCACTCTCCGGAGCCGCGAACGGACTCCAGATCAGCCCTCCCAAGAGAGATTAGGGCTTGGCGGCGGCTCCGTCTCGTGAAACATGATAATTCCTTCTTCTTGATTTTTCTCTCCCCGAAACGGAAGATATAGGATCTGGGGATACGTCGGGGGAGCACCAGGGGGCACGAGGCAGGGGGCGCGCCCTGGGCAGGGGGGCGCGCCCCCCACCCTCATGGGCTGGCCCAAGGCCCCCTGGTATGGATCTTTGTGCAGGTATTTTTATATTTTCCAAAATAATTCTCCGTTGATTTTCAGGCGATTCTGAGAACTTTTTATTTCTGCACAAAAAACAACATCATGGCAATTCTGCTAAAAACAGCGTCAATCCGGGTTAGTTCCATTCAATTCATGCAAGTTAGAGTCCCAAAACAAGGGCAAAAGGTTTTGGAAAAGTAGATACGTTGGAGGCGTATCATTCACCACCTTCGGATTTGTGCCTTCGAAGTTGTTGGTTTTTATGGCACCGGAATGATAGACCTCCTCGATAACGTAAGGACCTTCCCATTTAGAGAGAAGTTTTCCTGCAAAAAATCTTAAACGAGAGTTGTATAGCAAAACATAATCACCAACATTAAACTCACGCTTTTGTATACTTTTGTCATGCCATCTTTTAACTTTTTTTAAACAGTTTGGCATTGTCGTAAGCTTGGGTTCTCCACTCACCAAGTGAGCTAATGTCAAATAACCTCTTCTCACCGGCAAGTTTGAAATCATAATTGAGCTCTTTAATGGCCCAATATGCCTTATGTTCTAGTTCGAGAGGTAAGTGACATACTTTTTCATAAATCATTTTATACGGAGACATACCCATAGGATTTTTATATGCAGTTCTATAGGCCATAATTGATAACCCTCAACCGTAAGGGATCGAGATAGTCTTAGCGGGTAAGAATAACCCAATTTATTGATTCGACACACGGGGAGCCAAAGAGTATTTATAAGCTTTAACAGTTGAGTTGTCAATTCAACCGCACCTGAAATATACTAACTTGCAACAAAAGATAAGTGGTAACAGTGATATGATAGTGATGATAGTAATAGTAAAAGTAAACAGCAAAAGTAAATAGCAGTAATAAATTGCAAAAGTAGCAACTAGTGACAAGCAAGGTTTAAAATACTGTAGGCTAGGGAGATGGATGGTTGGGCGCTGCATGGATGAGATAGATTCTAACTTGGGGCACGGCACACGGAAAAGTAATGATCATCTAGGCAAATATCAAACATTAGGCATGTATCCCGTAGGTAGTTGTACGTGCTTGCAATAAGAACTTGCACAACATCTTTTGTCCTACCATCCCGCTACGAACGGGGCCAAAAGGAACTAATGGATATTAAGGTGCTCCTGTCAAAGAGCACCGGAACAAAGCAATGAACTCAATGGATACATGTGATCCTCAAACTACGGACCATCCCCTTTGGTGTCCCAAGCTGTCACTTTTGGGATCGCCGGTTCCGAACCGTAACAGGTGCATACAACTCATAGATAGGATCAAGAACACAAATATATTCATGCAAACACATATGGTTCAGATCTGAAATCATGGCACTCGGGCCCTAAGTGTCAAGCATTAAGAATAACAAGTTGTAGCAAAGATGATAAACACCATACTAGATGATAGGCAACATGCCCCCAACAATCTGACGAACTATTACATGATCTAACTCATCCAATCCCTACCATCCCCTTCGCCTACAGCAAGGGAATTACTCACACATGAAGGGGGAAGTCATGGAGGGATGATGGAGTGGTGATGATGATGACGATGGCGACGATCTCCCCTCTCCGGAGGCCAAATCAGCCTCCAGATTAGCCCTCCCGAAGAAGAACAGATGGTGGCGGCGGCTCCTCGACGAAAAACAGCGAAAGGACTTCCGATCTGGGATTTCTGCATCGGGAGGAAAAATACGGGCTAAAGTAGGGCACCAGGGGGTGTGGGGCCCACCCAGGCGCCCCCCGGCGCGGCCCAGGGGGGGCGCCCACAGGGCGCCTGGGCACCCCCTGGCCCCTCTCTGGCCCCACTTCTGGCATTTTGTTTCTTCGGGTGCGTGGATTTTTCGTGATTTTTCGTGGATTTTTCTGAGATGCTTAAAAATCCGTTTTCCTGCACACAAATAAACCATACAGGTAGCTCTGCTGAAAACAGCGTCAGTCCGGGTTAGTTTAGACCAAATCATGCAATAATGAGGTCAAAACAATATCAAAAGTGTTTGGAAAAGTAGATACGTTTGAGACGTATCAACTCCCCCAAGCTTAGCATATTGCTTGTCCTCAAGCAATTCAGTTCAACGAACTGGACGCGACAATAAAAACTTTGACAAACTCTTTTGCTTCATTAGATGTATATAAGCATGTACTACGAAAAGAGTTCAGCAAGTATTAAAACAGTACTTATGAGAACAATGCAAGGAGCAATCCTTCTTTCAAGTGACCAGTCACAAATAATCAGGAGTAAACAATATATTACCGAAAATCAAGACAAGATCACATTGCACATAGCTTGAGCATATTAAGGTGGTACCTCGCTAGCCTCCATGAGTGAAGCAAAACATAAATGCAGAGACTCCTCCAGAGTTTTAAAGGAGACTAGAACTAAGAATTTCAGAATAAATCATATCACAAGTATGCAGAAGACAATGTAATACTTTGGGACAATGCACATTACACTCAGAATGACAATTATGCTCTCCTAGTTAGTGCTTTGAAGAAAGAAGATGAGACTCTCGAACCGTGGCTTTTATTGGCAAAGTTGAAAACCCGTGATCGGAAACAAAAACTAAACATGTACCAGAGCTCTTGGTTTTAAAAACAGAAGTAAATATGTTTTTGAGAGGTGCATATTTCGTCAACGAATGCTAGCAGATAACTCAATCACTTTTTAAGCTAGACAAGTCTCGAGGAACGGCTCCCGCATGAGGACGATCACATCCTCTTAATCTCCTTTGTTTATCACTGCCAAAGTTTTCTGATTTCTCATGAACAAAGCGTGAAGGAGGGTTCGTTTGTTATATTATCTTTTTGAGTCGGGCGCACTCAATGCCAGTTCCTTTTCATATTAGGGGTTCGCACATTATACATGCAATCCAGGGGTGAAACTTGTCCAACTTAAAGAGATCATGAATTAACTACTACTTCCTCATGAGCTAAAACATAGGCACAAAAAGAGAAATGCTTTTGATTAGTTTCGAGATGGTACATGAAAGTCTTTGTTAGGAATGGCAGGTAAATACCATATATAGGAAGGTATAGTGGACTCATATGGCATAACAGGTTTAAAAGTTTTGGATGCACAAGCAGTCATTCCGCTTAGTACGGGTGGAGGTTTAGCAAAAGACTGGGAAGCGACCAACTAGAGAGCAATAACGGTCATAATCATGCAGAGCGACAAAGCAACATTGAATCGGGCATGAAAGTGATATAACTATTCTAAAATTCAAAGATCATCAAGGCAAAGTAGACTTTTTAGTCTTAAACATGTGTAAGCATGTGCCAAGTCAATCCAAAAATTCTCTAAAGGGAAATACCACCTTAGTATGCCAGACTATGAACAGCGCGATGCATGTAGATCATTTCAATAACACATTATGTACTCTAGTTATTCGGGACTAGCCACAAGGAAAGCATGAACCACTGAAAAAGCATTGTAAACATAGCACTATGTCGCTACAAGCTGGTCTCTAGATCATAAGTACAGGCATATGTACAAAAGTAGAAACAGAAAGAGTTCATACCGGTCTTCCTTGTTGCTTCCTTTCAGTCGATCTTCGTCATTACTGCTTGTCACTTGCATGATCGAACATAGGAAATATAATCAAATGCCATCACGGACTCGAGCTGATCTCTGAAAACAAAGCAAACTAAAGAGAGAAAGGAAATCTTTTTGAGTTTTTCAAAAGTTGAATAAAAAGCAAAAGAAAGATAAAATCTTGTTGTTGTTTTTGCAAATAGAGGAATAAAGAAGAATGGGCAAAAACTTCGAAAAGATCAAAGCGAATAAAACGGATAATACAATGAAAAAGTGAGAAGGGCACGTACTCCCCCAAGCTTAGGCTTTTGGCCTAAGTTGGTAGCAGCTACTGCCTCCAGGAGCCTCCTGCTCCAGGGGTATGGTGGTGAGACCAAGGGTCGTAGAAGGATGATGGCGCGTACACCGAACTCCTCGGAGTCTCCCACGAGGAAGGTTCCGAGCGCCAAACAAAGAAAGACCCTTCACCAAACTCGGTGGCGGTCTCTTCCTGAAAATGTGGTATCTCACCGTGCCTCTCCTCGCTGGGCACAACCCCCCTCCATGGGGTTATGAAACTGGTGCTGGACCATGAACACATCGAACTGGACAACATCAAAGGACCATCCGTTCCTGCGAGAAAAATCAAACAAAAGAGGTGCAGGTAGACGGATCTCGCGTTCCGCGGTAGTTCCGAAACGCAAGATATAAACAAGGTTATCAAGTTTAGAACCCATGGTAACAAACTTATGCCTCTTCATAGCAGCAAGATCAAAGCTTAAATAATTAAAAGGAGTATCATCAGGGTGTGGGGTGCCTCCAAGATGCTCTAAGATAAGCGTGGCATAAATCCCACCATATAAGTCCCCCTTGTTACCGTTCATAGCAAGGCGTCGAGCAATTAAGGTACCAATATTATAATCAGACCTCCCTGAGAGGGCTGCTGCCAGGATAGCAATATCCGGAGCAGAAATGCTGCTCGTGTTGTCACGAGCTAACACCCCTCTAGCAATATAATATGCAAAATACCTGAGGTGAGGAAACAAGATGCTGGAGATCTTCGACCGATGAATATCCCTCGTACCCATGCTGCAGAGAGAGTTGATGACGGTTTTCAGCTCGGAGGGCTGCATGGCCATCCTTGTCGTCCTCCCAACGTTCGGCACACCTATTACTTCACAAAAATTTCCCAGAGTCATGGTGATAAGATCATTATAAATTTTAAACTCAATAGCACCTGAATCAGGATTATATCTAAAACTGTTAATGAAACCGGAGGTGAGTTTCTGATACTGAGTAACACGGCTCGTGACGAGTCGTGTCAAACCTGCATTAGCACAAAGATTATAAAACTCATCCTTGATTCCCGCAGCTTCCATGAATTCATCACATGGAAATGTCATCGCACGTGTTGGACTTGTGTCTTCCAACAACTCCAGGGGCACATGATCTTCATTATAGCTCACCCTAACAGTTGATGGTGAAGCTGCGGCTCTAGTGACTCGATCGGAGTGTGCGGGCCTCCTCTTCTCAAGCCATCCTTTTGCCCTTCCTAACAAACTCATTTCTGAAATTTTTATAATTTATAAAAACGAGGATTAAAACAAAGTGAGCTAAGGCAAACTACTCAACTCACTTGCCCAAGGCATAAACTTGCATCAAAACATGGAAAACAACTTTCTACACATGCATGCAAGCTCATCTCTACAGCACCAAGAACTACTAAATACTCACAAATGAGGCCACCAATCAAAAATCTAATTGGAGGGGTGGAGGAGTCACATACCAGGGAGTATTTGCTCAAAATTTCAGCTCAGATGATGGGCTGTAGAGAGAGATCGAAGAATCGCCCCCAAGAATAGCAAGAACAGCAAGAACAAGACCAGAACTCGGGTTTCTGGAAAAAGAGAGAGAGGAGAGAAGAAGAAGTACCTGGTGGGGGGTCCCGTGGGCCCCAGGCGCCCTGTGGGCGCGGCCAGGGGCTGGGCCGCGCCAGCTGGCCGCCTGGGCCACTCGTGGCCCCCCTGGCTGGCTTCAGGACTTTCCGGGTCTCTCCCGTTGTGGAAATTTTTAATATAATTTTTCTGGAATTTTTCTGAAAACTTCGCTGTTGAAAATTTTTCGAAGTTCAAAAAGCTGCGAAACTCTCTGAAAACTTGAAGCAGTTAGTAGAATTGTGAAGCTTCAAAAACATAGATACTTGGTACAGCAAGTATGACAATACTAAAAACAAATAAAAACATAGAAAGCTCAACTTTTTATCCATATAAAACACGTTCACTAGTAAGGTTGATCAAGTCTTACCAACAAACAAGCGGTATATAGAACAAAAAGTCTCACCTCCTACGAAGTAATCACTGAACTTTTACCTTGATGGACATTGTCCCTACCATGATAGTTTTGTATTTGTGAGGCACATGTAGTGGACAGTCCCATTCTCCAATTTTCACGGTCTCGATATTCTCTATAGAGTTGAGGGCATGCCTCCTGTCGGTCTTCTTCGGAAAATATACCATGTGTTCTTTATCATTCACATGAAAGGTAACCTTCCCTTTGTTGCAATCAATAACAGCACCTGCGGTGTTAAGAAAAGGTCTACCAAGAATAATGGACATGCTCCCATCCTCGGGCATGTCAAGCACAACAAAATTAGTAAGAATTAAACAATTAGCAACTTCAACTGGAACATCCTCACAAATACCTATCGGAACAGCGGTTGACTTGTCAGCCATCTGAAGGGAGATATCTGTAGGAATTAGTTTCTCTAAATAGAGCCTCTCGTAAAGAGAGAGGGGCATAACACTCACTCCCGCTCCAAGATCACATAAAGCAGTTTTGACATAATTATTCTTTATGGAGCAAGGAATGGTGGGTATACCTGGATCACCGAGCTTCTCAGGAATCTTTCCACTGAAAGAATAGTTAGCAAGCATAGTAGATATTGCATCATTAGGAATTTTTCTTTTGTTAGTGACAATATCTTTCATATATTTTGAATAAGGAAGTAACTTAATAGCATCAGTCAAAGGAATTTGAAGAAAAAGAGGTTCAATCCATTCACAAAACTTATTGTAATGCTCTTCTTCTTTAGATTTGATGGACTTACCTGGAAAGGGCATGGGTTTCTGTACCCATGTTTCTTTCTCCTTCCCATGTTTTCTTGCGATGAAGTCTTCTCTAGTGTACCTCTTACGTTTGTCAGGTGCTTCTTCTTCTCGAACTTCAGGCGGATCGTTTTTCTCATTATCATTACCTTCAGGTTCAGCACCGTCTTCAGTCTCAGCATCGGAAATAGATACACTGTTGGGATCAATAGCTGGCTCTTCATCTGCAATAGGATCATTAGAATTGTCAGTCTCTTTATGTTTCTTCTTCTTATTTGGAGAGACAACAATTTCTTCTTCCTGCATTTGAGAATCTTGCTCGATTCTCTTCGGATGTCCCTCTGGATAAAGAGGATCTTGAGTACTAGTTCCTCCTCGGGTCTTAATCCCAAAAGCCTGCAATTTATCTTGTTTGGCATTGTTAGCAAGCAAATCTCTTTCCACATTAGAAATTTGATCAAGCTGAGTTTGAACCATATGAAAATGCTTCACAAGACATTGGACATCATTAACTGTTCTATCTAAAACACCAAGCAACTTTTTGATAGCAAGGGAATTAACATGCAACTGACTTTCTATCCTCTCATTAAAATGATTCTGTTTCATAATAAAATTATCAAACTCATCTAAACATTGATCAGGAGGCTTACCATGAGGGATGTCACTTGCGTTGAAATCTAAAAGAGAGTGTACCTCTACCATAGGAGGGTGAGTGGTAGGTTCACACAGCTTCTCAATAGGGGGTAGATTCTTCACGTCTTCAGCTTTAATACCTTTCTCTTTAATAGACTTCTTTTCTTCTCGCATATCCTCGGGGCTTAGAACAAACATGCCCCTCTTCTTTGTTGGTGGAGGTGGTTCAGGGACGGACCAATCTTCATGGTTTTTGGCAATCCTGCCCATTAAATCTTCCGCGTCGTCCGGTGTTCTTTTCCTGAAAACACAACCAGCACAACTGTCCAGATAGGACCTAGATTCATCAGTTAGACCAGCATAGAATATATCAATTAATTCATTCTTAGGAATTTCATGTCCTGGTCTAGCCCGAATCAAACCGAAGTACCTCCCCCAAGCTTTAGGGAGGGACTCATCCTGCAACTGTTTAAAGTTGTAAATTCTTTGTAAAGCAGCATGTTGCATATGAGCAGGAAAGTACTTATCAACAAAAGAGTGAGCTAAGTCCTGAGGACTCTTAATAGAACCGCATGGGAGTGAATCATACCATGCTTTAGCACCTTCCTTCAAGGAGAAAGGAAGAAGCTTGGTCACATAAAAGTAGCGTATCTTCTCATCTGTGGTAAACAGGCTACCTAGCTCACCAAGTTTAGTTAGGTGTGCAATAGCATCATCATTTTCTCTGACATAAAAGGGGTCAGCTTCAACCATAGGTATAAGTGAAAGATCAACAGAGAAATCAAAATCAGGATCATCAATGCATATAGGAGATGTAGCAAACTCAGGATTAGGAACGGTTTTGTTTTTCAAGGAGTGTTTTTCAAATATTTTCTTAATAACTTCAGGGTCAGAGCCGGCAAACTCTGTTAGTTCCTTGCATAAATCTTCATCAAGTATATAGTAATCATCATCAAGGAGCCTCTCCTGGAGTTTACTCAATTCAGGATAATCATAAGTTTCACCAATAGGGTAGCGAGTAACAGGAAGTTCAATTCCATATTTTTCAGCAGCAGCAGTAATTTGTTTCTCAAGAGCATAACCAAGCGAACTAATATCATCATCAAAAGTAGTAGAAGCATCATCAAGAGTATCAGACATAGTAACAGATTCAGTAGGAGCATCATGTGGTGGTGGTGAGGCAAACTTACTCATAACAGAAGGTGAATCAAGCGTAGCACTAGTGCTCAGAACAGTACCTCTTCTTGTAGTGGATAGTAAGATCGGAACCTTGGGGTCACCATTCTTACCCATAGTGAATAAAGTGCAGCAGGTAGGATACCTCAAGTAGACTTGTAAATATTGCTATGCTCCCCGGCAACGGCGCCAGAAAACGGTACTTGATAACCCTCAACCATAAGGGATCGAGATAGTCTTCGCGGGTAAGAATAACCCAATTTATTGATTCGACACACGGGGAGCCAAAGAGTATTTATAAGCTTTAACAGTTGAGTTGTCAATTCAACCGCACCTGAAATATACTAACTTGCAACAAAAGATAAGTGGTAACAGTGATATGATAGTGATGATAGTAATAGTAAAAGTAAACAGCAAAAGTAAATAGCAGTAGTAAATTGCAAAAGTAGCAACTAGTGACAAGCAAGGTTTAAAATACTGTAGGCTAGGGAGATGGATGGTTGGGCGCTGCATGGATGAGATAGATTCTAACTTGGGGCACGGCACACGGAAAAGTAATGATCATCTAGGCAAATATCAAACATTAGGCATGTATCTCGTAGGTAGTTGTACGTGCTTGCAATAAGAACTTGCACAACATCTTTTGTCCTACCATCCCGCTACGAACGGGGCCAAAGGAACTAATGGATATTAAGGTGCTCCTGTCAAAGAGCACCGGAACAAAGCAATGAACTCAATGGATACATGTGATCCTCAAACTACGGACCATCCCCTTTGGTGTCCCAAGCTGTCACTTTTGGGATCGCCGGTTCCGAACCGTAACAGGTGCATACAACTCATAGATAGGATCAAGAACACAAATATATTCATGCAAACACATATGGTTCAGATCTGAAATCATGGCACTCGGGCCCTAAGTGTCAAGCATTAAGAATAACAAGTTGTAGCAAAGATGATAAACACCATACTAGATGATAGGCAACATGCCCCCAACAATCTGATGAACTATTACATGATCTAACTCATCCAATACCTACCACCCCCTTCGCCTACAGCAAGGGAATTACTCACACATGAAGGGGGAAGTCATGGAGGGATGATGGAGTGGTGATGATGATGACGATGGCGACGATCTCCCCTCTCCGGAGGCCAAATCAGCCTCCAGATTAGCCCTCCCGAAGAAGAACAGAGGGTGGCGGCGGCTCCGCGACGAAAAACAGCGAAAGGACTTCCGATCTGGGATTTCTGTGTCGGGAGGAAAAATACGGGCTAAAGTAGGGCACCAGGGGGTGTGGGGCCCACCCAGGCGCCCCCCGGCGTGGCCCAGGGGGGGCGCGCCCACAGGGCGCTTGGGCACCCCCTGGCCCCCCTCTGGCCCCACTTCTGGCATTTTGTTTCTTCGGGTGCGTGGATTTTTCGTGATTTTTTGTGGATTTTTCTGAGATGCTTAAAAATCCGTTTTCCTGCACACAAATAAACCATACAGGCAGCTCTGCTGAATACAGCGTCAGTCCGGGTTAGTTTAGTCCAAATCATGCAAGAATGAGGTCAAAACAATATCAAAAGTGTTTGGAAAAGTAGATACGTTTGAGACGTATCAATAATGCATCATCAAGTTTCTTGGACCAATTCTTTCTAGATCTATTAACAGTCTTTTGCAAAATTAATTTCAACTCTCTGTTACTCAGTTCTACTTGACCACTAGACTGTGGGTGATATGGGGATGCAATTCTATGATTGACATCATACTTAGCGAGCATTTTACGAAAAGCACCATGAATAAAATGTGAACCACCATCAGTCATTAAGTATCTAGGGACTCCAAACCTCGGAAAAATAACTTCTTTAAGCATCTTAATAGAGGTGTTATGATCAGCACTACTAGTTGGAATAGCTTCTACCCACTTAGTAACATAATCAACAGCAACTAAAATATGTGTATACCCATTAGAGGAGGAAAACTGTCCCATATAATCAAAGCCCCAAACATCAAATGGTTCAACAACAAGTGAATAGTTCTTAGGAATTTCTTGACGTCTACTAATATTATCAATTCTTTGACATTCATCACAAGAAAATACAAACTTATGGGCATCCTTGAAGAGAGTAGGCCAATAAAAACCGGATTGCAATACCTTATGTGTAGTTATATCTCCAGCATGGTGTCCTCCATAAGCCTCGGAGTGACACTTGCGTAGGATCTGTTCATGTTCATGCTCAGGTACACAACGTCTAATAATACCATCTACTCCTTCTTTATAAAGGTGTGGGTCATCCCATAAGTAATGTCTTAAATCATAGAAAAACTTTTTCTTTTGCTGGTATGTGAAACTAGGTGGTATAAATTTAGGGCTTGTTTGGGACTGCTCTGCTTCACAAAAATCAGCTTCGCTCCACTAAATTCACTTTGGAGCAGTTTCAACTAGAAGTTGTAGCACTACCAAAGAGAATGTTTGGCTTCCATCTAGCTCCAGCTTCATGATTGAGAAATTTGGTGGAAAGAATCTATTTGATTGGTTGAGGGCGGAGAAACGAAGGGGTATCCACTTACGGGTGGCAGTGGTGGGTAATTTCCACCCAACTCCAACTTCTAGAGTTTTTTTGGAGCACCCCTTGAAGAGCTTCATAAAAAACTAGGAGTTGTACCATAGATTCTAGTTTTTTGCGGAGCAGCATATCGTGGAGCTACCCCTGTTTGGCTTGTGTTTTCCGGAGCAGAGCTGAATTTTAAGGAGTAGAGCAGTCCCAAACAGGCCCTTAGCAACAATATAATTAGCATAATCAGCATACCATGGAGCAGTGCGAGAAGTATTTATGACAACCAATTGATCATCAGGAAAGCTATCATCAATAGGTAGTGGGTCATCAAGAACATTCTCTAACCTAGACAAGTTGTCTGCAACGGGGTTCTCAGCTCCCTTTCTATCCATAATATGCCAATCAAATTCTTGTAGCAAGAGCACCCATCTAATAAGTCTAGGTTTAGCATCTTTATTTTCCATAAGATATTTAATAGCAGCATGATAAGTGTGAACAGTTACTTTAGAATCAACAATATGAGGCCTAAACTTATCACAAGCAAATACAACAACTAAAAAATCTTTTTCAGTAGTAGCATAATTTCTCTGGGCACTGTCTAGAGTTTTTCTAGCATATTGGATAACATTTTATTTCTTATCAAATCTTTGTCCTAGAACAGCGCCTACAGCATAATCACTAGCATCACACATAATTTCAAAGGGTAAATTCCAATCAGGTGGCTGGACAATAGGTGCAGAAATCAAGGTTTTCTTAAGTATTTCAAATGCTTCTACACAATCATCATCAAAGATAAAAGGAACATCTTTTTGTAAGAGGTTAGTCAGAGGCCTAGAAATTTTTGAGAAGTCTTTAATGAACCTCCTATAAAAATCGGCATGACCAAGGAAACTTCTTATACCTTTAATGTCCTTAGGACACGGCATCTTTTCAATAGCATCAACTTTAGCTTTATCAACTTCGATACCTCTTTCAGAAATTTTATGCCCCAAGACAATACCTTCATTAACCATAAAGTGGCACTTCTCCCAATTCAAGACACGATTAGTTTCTTCACATCTCTGCAAAAATCGATCAAGGTTGCTCAAGCAATCATCAAAAGAAGTTCCATAAGAGGAAAAATCATCCATGAAAACCTCAACAATATTTTCACAAAAATCAGAGGATATAGCCATTATGCATCTTTGAAAGGTACTAGGTGCATTACATAATCCAAAAGGCATACGTCTATAAGCAAAGGTACCGAAAGGGCAAGTAAAAGTGGTCTGTTCTTGATCCTCTTTTGACACGTGTATTTGAGAGAAACCAGAATAGCCATCTAGAAAGCAAAAATGTGTATGTTTGGATAATCTTTCTAGCATTTGATCAACAAAATGTACAGGGTAATGATCCTTTTTAGTAGCTTTATTTAATTTGCTAAAATCAATTACCATTATATAGCATGTAACAATTCTTTGTGGATCAATTCATCTTTATCATTAGGAACAACAGTAATACCTCCCTTCTTAGGGACACAATGGACAAGACTTACCCACTGACTATCAGCCACATGATAAATTATACCTGCCTCTAGAAGCTTTAGTATTTCTTTCCTTACCACTTCTTTCATCCTAGGATTTATCTGTCGTTGGTGATCAACAACCGGTTTAGCATCCTTCTCCAATTTTATTTTGTGCTAGCATAGAGTGGGACTAATGCCCTTAAGATCGTCAAGAGTATATCCAATAGCTGCACGGTGCTTCTTCAGAGTTTTCAATAATTTCTCTTCTTCTTGCTCTGAAAGATTAGCAATAATAATAATATATCTTCTTTTCATCAAGATAAGCATACTTAAGATTATCAGGTAATGGTTTGAACTCAAACACGGATCACCCTTGGGTGGAGGAGGATCCCCTAAAATTTCAACAGGCAAGTTGTGTTTCAATAAGGGCCCCTATTTACAGAATATTTCATCTATTTCCCTTCTCTCATTCATAAACATATCATTTTCATGGTCTAGCAAATATTTTTCTAAAGGATTGTTTGGAGGCACGGCAATAGAAGCAAGACCAATAATTTCATCTTTACTAGGAAATTATTTATCACGAGGTTGTCTACGAAATTTAGCAAATTTAAAATCATGAGACATATCTCCTAAACCAATAGTAACAATATCCTTTTTGCAGTCTATCTTAGCATTAACAGTATTCAAAAAGGGTCTACCAAATATAATGGGGCAAAAGTCATCTTGTGGAGAACCAAGAACAAGAAAATCAGTAGGGTATTTAACTTTCCCACACAAGACGTCAACATCTCTAACAATCTCCATTGGTGAAATACTATCTCTGTTGGCAAGCTTAATTGTAACATCAATACCTTCTAGCTCAGCAGGTGCAATATCGTGCATAATTTTTTCGTATAAGGAATGAGGTATTGCACTAGCACTACCACCCATATCACATAAACCATGATAGCAGTGATCTCCTATTTTGAGAGAAATAACAGGCATGCCTACAACAGGTCTAGGTTTATTTTTAGTATCGGGTCTAGCAATTCTAGCAGCTTCATCACAAAGGTAAATAACATGCCCATCAATATTATCGACCAAGATATCCTTACTTTGCTCAGAGGGTGTGGGTGCTCTAGTACTACTCTTACGAACCACGGTTGAAGCTTTAGCATGATCCTTTCTTCTAACAGGGAAGGGTGGTTTCTCAATATAAGCAGTAGGAACGATAGGATCAACATTATAAGTGATAGTCCTTTCTTCAACTTTAACAGGTTCAACTACTTTTACTTTAATGGGAGGATGATATTTAAACCACTTCTCCTTAGGGAGATCAACATGAGTAGCAAATGATTCACATAAAGAAGCCACTATCTCAGAGTCAAGTCCATATTTAGTGCTAAATTCACGGAAAACATTGGTATCCATAAAAGATTTAACACAATCAAACTTAGGTGTTATACCTGACTCCTTACCTTCGTCGAGATCCCAATGTTCAGAGTTGCGTTTGGTTCTTTCCAATAAATCCCATTTGAATTCAATAGTCTTCATCATAAAAGAACCAGTACAAGAAGTATTGAGCATGGAGCGATTATTGAGAGAAAGCCGAGCATAATTTTTTTGAATAATAATTTATCTTGAGAGCTAATGATTGGGGCATGAATATAACATTGACTTAAGACTCCCCCAAGCTTGAGTGATACTTTATCCTTCGCGGGGCCAAAAAATTATATATATAATTATGATCACGATGAACCTGATGCATAGGATAGAACTTCTGATGAAATTCCAATTTCAACCGGTTGTAGTTCTATGATCCAATATCATCGCATAGCCAAAACCATGTCAATGCTTTTCCCTTTAAAGATAAAGGTAAGACCTTCTTCTTGATAACATCCTCGGGCATACCTGCAAGCTTAAATAATCCACAAACTTCATCCACATAGATTAGGTGCAAATCGGGATGCAATGTTCCATCTCCTGTAAAGGGATAGCTAGCTGTTTCTCTATCATACCCGAAGGTATTTCAAAGTAGAAATTTTCAGTAGGTTCAGTAGGTTGAGGATCAACTCTTTTCTCTACTGGTCGGGGTGAAGATACCCCGAACAAGCCCCTCAAAGGATTATGTTCCATAGTAACAAGTGACAGTAAATTTCAGTACACTATATAAATTTTTCCTTACCAAATTCCACTTACCAAAGGCGCTTCACTCCCCTGCAACGGCACCAGAAAAGAGTCTTGATGACCCACAAGTATAGGGCATATATCGTAGTTCTTTCGATAAGTAAGAGTGTCGAACCCAACGAGGAGCAGAAGGAAATGATAGGCAGTTTTCAATAAGGTATTCTCTACAAGCACTGAAATTATCGGTAACAGATAGTTTTGTGATAAGGTAATTTGTAATGAGTAACAAGTAATAAAAGTAAATAAGGTGCTGCAATATGGACCAAACCTTTTTGTAGCAAAGGACAAGCATAGACAAACTATTATATACGGAAAAGCGCTCCCGAGGACACATGGGAATTATCGTCAAGCTAGTTTTCATCACGCTCATATGATTCGCGTTCGTTACTTTGATAATTTAGTATGTGGGTGGACCGGTGATTGGGTACTGCCCTTCCTTGGACAAGCATCCCACTTATGATTAACCTCTATTGCAAGCATCCGCAAATACAAAAGAAGTATTAAGGTAAACCTAACCATAGCATGAAACATATGGATCCAAATCAGCCCCTTACGAAGCAACGCATAAACTAGGGTTTAAGCTTCTATCACTGTAGCAACCCATCATCTACTTATTACTTCCCAATGCCTTCCTCTAGGCCCAAACAATGGTGAAGTGTCATGTAGTCGACGTTCACATGACACCACTAGAGGAAAGACAACATACATCTCATCAAAATATCGAACGAATACAAAATTCACATGACTACTTATAGCAAGACTTCTCCCATGTCCTCAGGAACAAACGTAACTACTCACAAATCATATTCATGTTCATAATCAGAGGGATATTAATATGCATAAAGGATCTGCACATATGATCTTCCACCGAATAAACCAACTAGCATCAACTACAAGGAGTAATCAACACTACTAGCAACCCACAGGTACCAATCTGAGGTTTTGAGACAAATATTAGATACAAGAGATGACCTAGGGTTTGAGAGGAGATGTTGATGGAATTGACGCCCTCCCAATGAGAGGATCGATGGTGATGACGATGCTGACGATTTCCCCCTCCCGGAGGGATGTTTCCCCGGCAGAACAGCTTCGCTGGAGCCCTAGATTGGTTCCGCCTCGAGACGGCGGCGCTTCATCCCCAAAGTTTCCTTCTGATTTTTTCCAGGGCAGAAGACACCTTATACCAGAAGATGGGCATCGGGCGGCTGCCAGGTGGCCCACGAGGCAGGGGGCGCGCCCCCACCCTCGTGGATGGTGGCTGGCCCTCCTATGGTGCTTTCTTCGCCCGATATTTTTTATATATTCCAAAACTGACTTTCGTGGAGTTTCAAGACTTTTTGAGTTGTGCAGAATAGGTCTCCAATATTTGCTCCTTTTCCAGCCAAGAATTCCAGCTGCCGGCATTCCCCCTCTCCATGTAAACTTTGTAAAATAAGAGAGAAAAGTCATAATTATTGTGACATAATGTGTGGTAACAGGCCATAATGCAATAAATATCTATATAAAAGCATGATGCAAAATGGACGTCTCAACCGCCGCTGCGATGTATTTTGCCGTGACGTATCTCTTCGGCTCCACGCCACCGGTTTTCCCGGCGGGCCATCCAACCTACTTCGCCGTGCCGCAGCAGCCGGCCGGTGCCGGCTCCGCGGTTCTGCCCACCACGCCGATGGGCGGCGGCCATGCTTCGCCCGCCCCGGTTCAGCCCTACGGCGGCTTCGCCTCGCTGTCGGTCTCACCGCCATGGGACCCTGCTTCTTTGGTCGCACTGCACTCAGCCCCATCACCGGCGGCGCTTAGTACCGGCGGTGCTTGGTACATGGACTCAGGTGCCACCGCCCACATGACATCTCATATCGATACCCTAACCTCGTTCACTCCGTTTCATACTCCTACTCGCATCACCCTTGGTAATTGTTCCTCTCTACCTATCACACATGTTCGTCATACTTCATTTCCTTCCACATCTACGCCTGTCACCATGTCTAATGTTCTTGTTTCTCCTGATTTAGTTGCGAACCTTGTATCTGTTTGTCGTCTTGCTCGTGAGAATCCCATTAATGTTGAATTTGATGATGTTGGTTTTTATGTGAAGGACGCCCGTACTCGGATGGTCCTTCACCGTGGTGATAGTGCTGACGAGCTCTATCCGGTGCAATCCTCCCCCACCGTCTCCACCACCCCAGTCACCCTCGCCGCGCGTGTCGACCTTTGGCATGCTCATTTGGGATACCCGAACCCCACCACATTGCGTCAAATTCTTCAGAGTTTTTCATTCTCATGCAATAAGATCGACGACCATACTTGTGAGGCTTGTCATCTTGGCAAGCACGTTCGTCTTCCCTTTAGCACATCTACCACTATTTCCACTTGTTGTTTCAGTTATTGCATAGTGATGTTTGGACATCCTCGGTTGCAAGCAACACAAGCTACCTATACTATTTGGTGATCTTAGATGATTTCTCTCATTATGTGTGGACATTTCCTCTTTGTTGCAAGTCTGACGCCCTTGCCACACTCACCGCCTTTTATTCCTATGTCACCACATAGTTCGATCGTCCTATCCTTGCATTACAAACTGACAACGGAAAAGAGTTTGACAACATCGATGTTCGTAAACTTCTAGCCTCCCACGACACTATCTTCCGCCTCACTTGTCCCTACACGTCCCAACAAAATGGTCGTGTTGAGCGTATCCTTCGCACTCTTAATGACTGTGTCCGCACATTGCTCTTTCACTCTAATGTGCCTCCCTGGTTTTGGCCGGACGCCCTCGCCACTTCCACCCTCCTCGTCAACATCCGCTCGTGTCGCCCACTCTGAAACTATGCCCCTCACCATCTCGTCTTTGGTGCGCCCGCATCTTATGATGGCCTTCGCATCTTTGGCTCTCTCTGCTATCCTAGCATTGCCGCCACTGCGCCTCATAAGCTTGCACATTGCTCCGTCGCTTGCACTTCCTCGGCTACCCACCTAACACCAAAGGATACCGTTACTATCATCCTGTCTCACATCGTGTATTCACCTCCCGGCACATTTATTTGATGAGAAGGTGTTTTCATTTCAGCAGGTACCACTCGTCGCCGCCGGCCACGGGCGGCCCTCTAGCGACCCCGTCAGGTGGACGGCCCCGCTCGATTCTTGGACCACCTCCAGGCTTCGGCGGTCCTCGCAACATGGGACGAGATGCGCCTCGCGCCCCCACGACGCCATCACCGACTCCGTCAGGGGCCTCGGCATTGCCCGCCTCACCTGCATCTTCGTCGGCTGCCGCTGCGTCGTCGGCCTCTTCGCCGGCCGCCCCGTTGCCGGTATCTTCACCGGCCACCTCGGGCGCCGCCCCGTCGCCGGCCTCTTCGCCGGCCTCCCCACCGGCCACATCAGGCGCGGTCTCGGCTGCCTCCGCTGGCGCGGCCCCCTCGAGTTCCACCTCGGACGGGGCCGCCCCCTCGGGCTCCACCTCAGCCTCGGCCGGCTCGGCATCGCCACCTACGCCCATCGCGATTCCAGTGTTGCCGTCTCGCCCCCTCACTCGGGCCAGGGCCGGCGTCCATCGTTCGAGTCTGCGGTACTCCAGCGACGAGTATCTCCTCGCCGCCTCTGCCATCGAGCCATCACCGATTCCTGCATCCGCCAGAGCAGCCCTACGTGATCCTCACTGGCTCGCTGCGAGGCAGAAAGAGTTCAACGCTCTTCAGCGGAACTGTACCTGGACACTGCTTCCCTGGCCTCCTCGCGCCAACGTCATCAGCGGCAAGTGGGTCTTTCGTCATAAGACCCGCTCAGATGGCAGGCTTGAGTGCTATAAGGCTTGCTGGGTGGTCCGTGGGTTTCGGCAGCGTGCTGGCGTTGACCTTACTGAGACGTTTGCACCGGTTGTCAAACCGGGCACGATCCGCACCATCCTTCAGCTGGCAGTCTCTCATGGCTGGCCAGTTAATCAGATGGATGTCACCAACACCTTTCTTCATGGCCACCTTAAGGAGCAGGTTTACTGTGAGCAGTCCACCGGTTTCGTCGACGCATCTCTTCCTGGGCATGTGTGTTTGTTGTCCCGATCTCTCTATGGGCTCAAACAAGCACCTCATGCCTGGTACCAGCATATCGTCGGGTTCCTTCAGACACTAGGCTTCAGCGTTACTCGCTCGGATGCTTCGTTTTTTGTTTATCACCGCGGCGACATGACTGCATATTTGCTCCTCTACGTCGACGACATCATCTTGACGGCCTCCTCCGCGGCCCTTCTTTAGAAGATTACTCTCCGGTTGCGTGACAAGTTTGCCATCAAGGACTTGGGCGGTCTACATTATTTCCTTGGCATTGAGGTTGTTCGACGACCCGACGGCTTCTTTCTTCATCAGCAGAAGTATGCGCACGAGCTACTTGAGCGTGCCGGCATGCTCAACTGTCAACCTGTCACTACTCCTGTTGACACGAAGGCCAAGGTTTCTGCTCTCGAGGGCTCGCCCACGTCGGATGCTCCGTTCTACCGGTCCATTGTTGGTGCTCTTCAGTATTTGACTCTCACCCGGCCAGATCTTCAGTATGTTGTTCAGTAGGTGTATCTCCATATGCACACCCCTTGTGACTCTCATTGGACCCTCGTGAAGCGGATTCTCCGCTACATCCGCGGCACGATGGCTCTTGGGGTCACTCTCACGGTGTCCACTTCTCTGGAGATGGTGGCCTATTCTGACGCGGACTGGGCCGGCTGCCCTGACACCCGTCGGTCGATCTCTGGCTACGGTGTCTACCTTGGTCCTTCACTCGTCTCGTGGTCGTCCAAGCGACAACCTACGGTTTCGCGCTCTAGCGCGGAGGCTGAGTACCGAGATGTGGCTAACGCCGGCGCCGAGTGCACCTGGCTACGACAGCTACTTCAGGAGTTGCATCATGACGTCTCCCAGGCTATGGTTGTCTACTGTGACAATGTCTCTGCAGTGTACCTTTCCGCCAACCCTATTCATCATCGCCGGACTAAGCACATTGAGTTGGACATTCACTTTGTGCGTGAGCGGGTGGCCCTTGGACGCATTCAGGTCCTCCATGTTCCGACCGCACAACAGTTCGCCGATGTGATGACTAATGGACTGGCGATTTCCACCTTCAAGGAGTTTCGTTCCAGTATCTGCGTCTCCGGCGCCGCTTCGACTG
>LR738712.1:192474537-192546900 GCA_902687465.1 Secale cereale | reverse complement strand
TAAAATATGTTTAAATTTAAACGAACTCGCCGATGTTTGCGTTAAATTTGAGCCGTGTTTGCGCAGTATTTGACTTTTTCAAAAAAAACGTGGGCGCCGCGACTGGGGGGCATCACGCCCCCAGTGCGCTGTTTAGCGCCGATGCGTCTCCAGGGGGCGATATTTAGCCCCTCCTTGAGGTCAACGGCTGGAGATGCTCTTATCTTTAAATTTAAAATAAGATAAACATCGATTATATATTGTTGGACACGTACTACCAGAAGAGATTCCGGCGAAAAGTGCCTTTTAGCAGCATATGCATATGATGATTGGGTTGCTGTTGCAAGGCATTAGTTTCTGGTCCTTTTAATTGTGCTAAAGTTTGATCAAATATTTAACTAATAAAATGTTAATGCATGTCAACAAAAATTATATTGTTAGATTAGATTCGTATTTAAGCATAGTTTTTAATGATATATTTTTTTTATGACATGCATGCACATTTTGTTAGTTAAATTTTTATTAAAACTTAACACAAAATACAATAAGGACTAATAAATATAATAAATCAGGACGGAGGCGATAGCAGTACTTGCTAAACTTATCAGCCGCCCTTGCGGAGTAGTAAAATCGATCAAGCAAAGCATATGCATGCACCATCGATCCATGAAGACCAGTGCGATATTAAATTAACTGTGTCCTAATATATACTTATAGTACACTTTGAGATGCTGCATCAGTAATACAGTATAGTTTTAGCAGGCCAAGAAGGGATGGGTCCCTGGTGATCCTTATTCTGGAGACAGGGCACGGTCATGAGAAGAGATGCTCTCTCTACCCTATACATGCATACTACTAAAATTTACACTAACTGATTGGTGGTACTGAGTACTTAGTCACCAACTGGGGACTATAAATAGCATCGGTACTAGTCCAGTAGTCCGACGAGTTGATCAGCCATAACCAAGAAGGAGGAGGAGGAGGAGGAGGAGATCAATGGAGGTGCTTTGCAGCAGCAACATGGAGGAGAAGCAGCACAGCTGGAAGAAGATGTCAACTGCAAAGCAGTACAAGGACGGCCGGCCGCCGGCCAAGGAGACGCCGGAGAAAGGAGGAAGCCAGGGGCGGAGGAGAGAACTGAGGCGGTCGGCGTCGTTGCCGGTGCGGGTGGCGAGCGCGGCGAGGGAGCAGAGGGCGAGGCTCTACATCATGCGTCGCTGCGTGTCCATGCTTGTCTCCTCCTGCTGGAAGAACTGCCAATAAATTCTCTTCTGTTTCTGGGCCTGGCCTCGTACTTCTGTCTCTTTTTCTTGGACTTTCCTTTGCCACTACTGACGGCCCTGGTTTTTTTTTTAGACCTTTTTTGAGACATAGATGGCCCTGGTGACTTCAAAGAGATGGGCCTAGATCTTACTACTTGTAATTCGGCCATCCAGAAAGTCAGCCCTTTCGGGCCGCCTCGTTCCTTTCTTTTTATTTATCGGGAAATAAATAAAAGTGTATAGAAGCACAAAGAGGAAATCCGATGTAAAGCGAACGCCGGCCTCGCTCCATTTTTGTTACTAGCAAGCCCGTGTGGGACCTCCTATGTGACGCGCGTTGCATCCAACAGAGCCGTGCCGCACAGTGGGTCTCCCGACTGGGCCAGCCCAGGAAATCCGACGTAAAACGAATGCTGGCCTCGCTCCATTGTTGTTACTAGCAAGCCCGTGCGGGACCTCTTATGTGACGCGTGTTGTGTCCAACAGAGGCACGCTACACAGGGGGGTCGCCCGACTATGCCGGACAAGCTTAGAGCGAACTTCAATGGACCACATGTGGTAATTCCAAGAAAAAAACTTAATTGCCTGCAATGGATCAAGATCGAATCGAGAATCCATTACTAAAAAAAGGTTATAGCTAATATGGACATTAATGACGCACCATAGCAGTGGCGCGTCAGATATAGGTGCTTCATTAATGGCCATATTACTAATGGCGCACCTGATGTGCGGTGTGCCATTACTAATATTGAAAAAAAATCGAAAAAAATGTTAATAGTGGCGCACCAGGGTACATTGCGTCATTATAATGGCGCACTGTACCCTGGTGCGCCACTATTAACATTTTTTTCGATTAAGTGCGTCATTACTATATCAAACTTAGTAACGACGCATTTATACAAAGTGCGCCATTACTAACTTTGACCAAGTCATACACATAGTAATGGCGCACTTTGTAAATGTGCATCATTACTATGTCCAAATTTCACCAAATGCACCCCCCGTGGACCGCCTTTTCAGTTTAAGAAAATAAAAGAAAATGACGGAAATGTCAAAAAAAAAAATTCATGTGATATGTGGTCTAGTTGTTCGAAAAATTTACAAATATGAATTTCGACTTTATTTGCAAAATCTCTTTGAAATTTAGTAAAATGGGCATAAATTTTGCATACGAACTCGGATTAAAAAGTTTTTTATATGAAAAATCATCTACCCGAAAAGTTACATCCGAATTAAACCGGGGGAACCCCGTTGAAGATTTTTAGAATTCCAAAAAACTAACAGAATAAAAGATACGGGGCTTTTAAGATAAATTCAAACTTAGTAATGGCGCACCATTTGCTAGGTGCGCCGCTAGTAACAGAAAAAAAATTGGTTTTAATTTTTTTTTTGAAAAAAATGTTCATATATGATACGTAATATGATCGATAAATTTGAAATATTTTTTTTTAAATTTCATCACACTCAAGAACATGAACAAATTCCTAGACATCAACAAGGTTTAATAGGATTGATATTATAAATATATCAACAAGTGCATGTTAAGTGAATTGGTGCTGGGGTTGGATAGAATTCAGAACTTAAGCGTGCTTGGGCTGGAGTAGTGTGAGGATGTGTGACCTTCCGGGAATTTTGACCACGGAGTGTGATTTAACTTAAGATTAAGCCATAGTGACCCGAGATTAGGTTAGTAATTGTGCACCTCTATGTTGTGCGCCATTACTATCCGCACTATAGGTGCGCCATTACTATCTGTGATAATAATGACGCACCAAATTTGCGCCATTACTATCTGTGATAATAATGACGCACCAAATTTGCGCCATTACTAACAATTACTACTGGCGTGGTAATAGTGGCGCACCTATAGTGCGTCATTAATGACAAAAACAGATGCGTCACTAACAGCTTTTTTTCTAGTAATGACCTTGCAACAACTTATTACGTCGCTAGCCACTGTACTACCTTGGACTTCATGCCTAAGATAGGGATGAAAATGGAGTGGAAAGTTTTCGCTTTTTCCGTGGAAAAATGGAAACTGAGAGGAAATATGGAAATGGAAATGAAAATTTGCAAAACGGAAGTGGAAATGGATTTTTTTTATGCGGAAACGGAAACAAATACGGAATGGTGTTTTCTGGTGGAACATGCATGGAAATAGAACTTTCCGTTTCCGTGAATATGGAATTTTCGTTTTTGCTATAGACCTATGGTTGCTTTGTAGCCCAACCAACAAAAAACACACAATGACACAATGAGTAGAATAGATCATTTGAGGACCGACTTCTACTACCACACATGTACTCAGATTGACCCTATACAAAATTTTCTAGTATTACTTTAATGTTATGATAAGTTGCTAACATAATGACACTATTTTGTAGCCATGTTAACAATTCATTATTTTTTTGTTTGTGCATGTATTTCTATGATTCAAGGGGGTTTTAAGTTTCGGTCAACGCCCACTTCTGTTTCCGTGTCTGCTTTGTATTCGCTTCGTGCCTGTTTCTGTTAGTATCCGTTTTCATATTCATTTCCGGGGTTTCTGTATTCGTTTTTGCTTCTGCAAAAATATACGAAAACAAATATGGTAACACTCAGTTCCGTCCGATTCCGCTCTTAACTTATTTTCAAATTTGGAATATTTGTTTTAAAATAGATATTTTATGCGAAAACCAACATTTTTTGAGGAAAGAGGAACATAATAGAATAATCAAATATTGTTTACGTACTTTTTTTAGAAACGTGAACATTTTTCAAAAAAAAGGAAACTACTTGAAACCATGAACATTTTTCAAAAATAACTAACAATATTTCCAAATTGTGAATATTTTTTGTTGCGAAGAAATTTTCAAAACATGATTTTTTTTAATAAAAAATGTGAATTTTTTTACATTCCCAAAACGGCAACACAAATAAAAATGCGAACATCTTTCAATTCGCAGAACTTTTTTGAATTTCAGAACGAATTTTCAAAATATGAATTTTTTCCAAATTCATGAATAAAATTAGAAACAAGGAACATTTTTTGAAGTTCCTGGATATTATTTGAATTTGCCAATAAAATGGTGAGACATTAAATTTTTTGAAGTTTGTGATATCTTTTTTGAAAATGGGAACTTTTTTGAAATTCTCCAAAATTGTCGGAATTTGTTAACAAAATTGTTGGAATTTGCGCACATTTTAAAATTTTCAGAGCATTTGTTGAAAAAAACTTGAAAAAGGAAAGAAAAAAATAAAAACCAAAAAGGGGAAATCAAAAAAAGGAAAAACTGGAAAATGAAAAAAAATAAAAATAAAAAATAGGGAAACGAAACATGAAAAAAATCGGTTCAGAAAAGCCTCTCGAAGGTTCCCAAAACCGATAAAACCAGATAGGAGGCTGTTAGAAGGTTCCTAAGACGAACGTAACAGATCACATAACTGGGTTGGTCCACTGCATCGATCCCGCTCGATCCCTGTGTGTGCTCAACATTATGACGCAACGAGCGTCCAATAGGAATTTCTAGCCCGGGCGTTGCAACGGGAGAACAAAAATACTAAATGTCTCTAACACAATAGGTCCACATGCATCCCATCTATGTTGTCGCTTATCCTCCTTCGCACTCTAGTCGACAGTGACATTAGTGCTCAGACAATTATAACACATTTGAATGTGATCAATTCTAAGGTGTCTATCTCCGCATAAGATGGGAAGTCTACTTTCCTTTTCTCATTGGAGGTTTTGACGAGGCGTGCATATGTGGTTGTAGATGATTTCTTTCGTCTCCAAACTGAATTCTTTGTGGTGTTGGTTTCAAATATGGATCTACACCAGTACGAAACAAAGACGTGTCACACGCTATTCATTAAAACTTGCACCTTAAATATCATATAACAATATTTAACAGGTAAAGCAACATCTTATTCAGATTTTACATATTTTTCTAATCAATTTTCATATATGACATGTCAAAATTGGAGTTAGGGTTTAAAAGATATGGATATTTTGAAAAAGCATCTCAATATGTCAAAAAAAATTATTATCAGATTTGACTATGGGTTGATTACTAATAAATCAAAGGGGTTTTGAAATAGGACGATGGGTTAATTAACCGAAAGATCATTGAGTTTTCTTTGAAAAGGCAAACCACTTTTTAGTCTCATTTAAAATAGGACCGCACGTTGATTTCTGAAAACAAGAAGCAGTTTTCTGCAAACATCACAACACACAAGCAGAAGCATTTATTCCTTTATTAGTAGGTATAATTTATTTTTCCCATTCACTTGGACTTTCTCCTGCGTAGAAACGGCTTCTCTAGAACGTGTGCTTAAAAAGATATGTAGTTTTCTCACACAAGTTGTGGTAAAATCAAACTCTCAATAAAGGTCGGCTTTTTTTGGCTTCTATAGTATGAGCTTATTGTCTCTTTTGCCTAGTAAAAGTTTATAAAGCTTTTGATTGTAGTAATGTTCCGATTAAATGATGTTGAGTTATTTCATACTTCTTTATCGCATATATGAAAAGAAATCGAATTCCCAACATCCTAAGCCCAAGCTGCTAAAACTGATGATTGGCAATACACATATTTAACCAAATTATTTACTGAAATTAACAATTTGAACTTTTCAATTGCAAAGAAAACATACATGATGTCTAAGAGAATATACCATCAAAAATGGAAATGATAACTGGTGAATCACTAGTACGCGTCGGTGTTATACAAACGGTTTTAAACCCACTTCCGCGACGGCATTTGGAACCGTCGCCTAGTGAGTGTGGGCGATAAGGGATCCTTCCTACACGACCCAAAAACCGTCCGGGATATGCCCTCCTCGCACACACGCTCGGCAAAATGAGGTCGTGTGCAACCAACAAGCGTTCAAATAC
This sequence comes from Secale cereale, assembly GCA_902687465.1. Taxonomy (NCBI): domain Eukaryota; kingdom Viridiplantae; phylum Streptophyta; class Magnoliopsida; order Poales; family Poaceae; genus Secale; species Secale cereale. Next base: position 192,540,789 of record LR738712.1, on the reverse strand, counting down.
GGAAATACGTACAGTAGAGCTAAAAAAATACAATTATACATGCGAAATTGTTTCCGGTCATCAGTACATCCCACACAGTCAGTCCCTGCTAAATATTTACGTTCGTATGTACATCCCACACAGTCGCTCCAAAGAAAACATTTCCGTTCACGGTTACATCACACACAGTTTTTTCCGTTAAATCGTTTGTGATAGCGTTGCCATTACACATGATGCGTAGAAAAGCTGTGTGGCAAAGGCTGTCCATCACACACAGTTTTTATGTGGTAAAGGTTTGCACAAGATGGCCTAACGCAAACAGTTTTCAAGAAAAAGTCGTGTGTGATTGTTCATCCATCCAACACGGTTTATTCCTAGAAACCGTGTGTGTTGCATGATGTCATCGCACACGGTATTTTTTGAATAACCGTTTGCAATAGTAAAATGTAATTAGCAGGCTAATTCACCATTAGCAAGCTAATGGCCCTATTAGGGATGTAAACAGATCGGATCGGATAATGCTTTTACCATATCCTAGACCATATTTTTTTGTCGGTTTAGGAGCGGAGCTGATAATGGTCGGATGCGGATTCGAATGTGGATTATGTTGGATTACGGATTCGGAGCGGAAACGGAGCGGATTCAGAGTAGAAACAGACAAAAAAATATTGATGTAGATCTTCTCCATGATATATTTTTTGCAGATGATATATCTTTACTCCTTTAAAAGAGCCAGTTGGTGTTGATGGTCCGTCTGCCTTCTTCGATCGGATGGGGATAAAAAACATATGCAGTAGCAAGAGTCGAACCGCTACCCTGCCTCTCCATTACATGAAGGCCATCTAACTTAAAAAAATGACATATTTTCCCGAAGCCAGCACCGTCCTTTCTCCCCCAATCTGTCTGCCTCGTCTCTCCCAATCCCGTATCTCTTGCCACCTCTCTCGTCCAATGTCACTCCCCGTCCTTCAGCTCCACCCCCTCCCTTTAAAATTCAAACAGCGATGCCGCAACGCCCGATTACTCCCAGGATTCTTCTCTGCCTCTCGGAATACTCAGTTTCTGCTGCCCTGCTCGCTCGCCGTCGCCAGTACTACCGAGTCGCTCGCTCCCCATCGCCGGAACGAGGAAACTGCAACCCCTGTCGGCGTGCTCGCTGGCCGTGCCAGGATTGCGTGGAGGCCGCTTACCCTGCCGGCACGCCCGCTCGCCGTCGTTGGACCGCTTCGAGGTCGCACCCCCTGCGGGCAAGCTCGGCCAGGAACTGCAGCGCCGCCTCTCACGAGCGCGCGGACAGTTCGTCATGGTCTGTGCTGCCTTTTCCCCTCCCATCCGAGCACATCGGCCCTCTTCGGACTCGTTTCTGTACGTCTCCACAAGGTACACCATATTGGTTTTGAATAAGTTGGTTTATAGCTTAGTAAATTGCAGTTTATTGTTGAAGTTGAACACATCGGTGAATCTACCGGGCAGGCTTGCGACTGTCTCGGGTCGCGCCGCTACGGCCCTCAACGCCTCCTCCCCGTTCCCCTGGTGCCGTCTACTTCCGAGCCGCCGGCCGCTCGCGACGCCGTAAGACGCCCTTGAACTCCCCCAAAAGCTTTTGGGTCCTTATCTTACTGCAGATGCCTGCATTTTGAGCTTCTCTTTTCGTCCTATTCTTGATAGATTAAGGCATTACCTTCAAGTATTTCGGCTGTTAGTTTATACCTTTGTCAATTTTGTAATTTTCTTGATTTGGTATGAGTTATGACCACGGACTGGACTGGGTATGACATTGGTCTAATGATTGAGTATTTAAAAGACCGATATGGCTAAATTATGTACTCCCTCCGTCCGGAAATACTTGTCATCAAAATGAATAAAAGGGGATGTATCTAGATGTATTTTAGTTCTAGATACATCTCTTTTTATCCATTTTGATGACAAGTATTTTCGGACGGAGGGAGTATAATTCAGAATTTCAAATGTTGCTACAGTATCTATTATTGTCAGATAATGCTTGGAAAAAGTCTACATAAAACATGCTCTTTCCACCCATTATAGCAACTGATATGTGTACCAATTCCACAGGCTGTTGCAAATGGGGGCACTAGAAAGTACTCCCTCCGTTCCTAAATATTTGTCTTTGTAGACATTTCAAATGGACTACAACATACGGATGTAGGTACACATTTTTTGGAGTGTAGATTCACTCATTTTGATTTGTATGTAGTCACTTGTTGAAATATATAGAAAGACAAATATTTTGGAACGGAGGGAGTAGAAACTAGCAAAGTTGCCAAAGATCACCGATGCAGATACATTAACCAAAAGAACTTCTAGAGGGAGGACTGGAGGAGGCCACACCAACAGAACTTCTCGAGCCAGCAACGGCTGATTTGCAGAGGCGACCAAGGTTGTTTTGTTTCTGAGTTTTGACTGAGTTTTAGCATAAATCCCGACTCAGTATCCTGGCGGTGTATGTGTTTGTTGACTGTTGTCTTTATGCCAAAAAAATAGCACCCTTCAGGTTGACCCTACCTTGCATTTCCATATATGTTGGTAAGTGCTTCAGTTTCCTTTTGTTCGTTCTAATTGTTCTTTTGTAAAAAATCAACTATTAATATTTTTCCGTTGAAATTTTAGATGTTATTGGCATGTTTTTTTTTGTAAGTTCTATGGGATATAAAGACGGTTTCTACAATCAGAGGGTCCCGGTGAGAAATATTGTTCTGCTGGATGACACATATGTATATGTTATGGTTTTTTAGTCATCTAAATGATTCAAACTTCTTACGTTTCTCTTCTATATTAATTGATTTGGTAGCTATAATATTGTCAAGTTAGTTGTAGGGAACAAGTTGGCGACTACTAATCTAAGTACATGGGAAAAACTCGCTGAGGAGCGTGCTATTGTCGTGGCAACAATGTTACGTGCAGAGCGCATGGGTGAGTCTAAGTACATGCATTTTTCTATGCATATAATAATAACATGAAAATAAAGTTTGCTAATATATTGATGTTTTGTCTTTAATAACTAGATCGTGGCTTGCATGCTACAGACTTTAGTAGGATGCACTTTAACCCGAACATCACATCAGCGTGTGAATTAAGGCAGAGGTAATTGGAATTTTGGTTGAAGTTATCCGCTATTTGCTTTATATGGTATATTAAATATTTACAATCAATTTTCTGTAGGATCAATAATGATCTTCCTGGACAATCACTTCCATGAATTAAAAGATGATGAAGAATGGAGTCATGAAGCAAAGGTGAAGTTTTAGAATAATAGGATAATGCTTTACTTAAGCTAGGTTGAGCTACTTTTGAGCAGTGTACTTCACTTTGTTTAATTTTGGGTGTACGGTGTCGTGGACAATGATGGGAAGTGCTTTTGTGATCCTTTTTGTAACTGAAACTGAGTTTCACTTCTGAAGTGAAATCTTTAGTGTAATGCCAAGACCACTTGAACAACATATCAAGTTAGTGTGATCTTTGGGTAAAGTAAAATGTAACATCTTGGAGGCATGGTGGGTCGCAAATAGTTGTTCACATGTGTTAGCTAAGGATGGATGTAATCAGAATGAAATGGTGTGTGGCTCCATGTAACTCTATGATGTTTGTAGCATCGCTAAACAAAGACTTTCTTGATATGGCTAAACACTAACCTTCTCTTGATGAAAATCATAGTACTACATATTTGGGCTTGTATTTTTGTGATTCCGTAGCATAGCACGGGCATCTTACTAGTATATATACATATATAAGTAACTAATTAATTTTTACTAACTAACGGGATTAATAGCTTAGAAGCTGCAACAAGCATTTTGAAATAAGAATTTTTCTATTTTAAAATAAGAAGTTGCAGGAGGCATGACCTTAGCCATCACAGATGCATAGCGTTCTCTGCTCTACCATATAGTTGGTTTTAAATATTAGTGAAGTTAACTAATACAACACGTGTTCTTAAGTCTATTGGATGTGCTTGTACGTGCCTATAAGCAAATAGTGATCGCTCAAGTCCCATGTTAACTCCCTTTATACGTGCAAGTATCCTGTTTATTCGCCAAAAAGAGTAGCGTAATGACACCGACTCATATGCATGTAGACTGGGGTCTCAACACGTATCGCGCGGGCAGACTATCCCATGGTTGTGTATAGGCGTTGTTCATGATCACTAGAAGCGCTGATTCAGCATGGTGCTTTGCTACCACGGTCAGCTTGAGCCCGAGGCTAGGAGAGAGCACACGTAGGGCAAGCTGCGTGGGTGCATACCTTCTATGTCCTAAACTTACATGAGTCATCCATCTAGAAAATCATGGAACATTATAGCATATTGCTAATCTTCGTTGTTGTACAGTCGTACTAGGATGCTATTTGGGTTAGGATATATTATATTCATTTGTGATGATTCTCATTAGTGGTCTATTTGGTATTTGGGCAAAATTTATCGGATAATCCTATTTGATAGCGTCGGATAATCCTCAAAAAAATGTCGGATATTATCAATACCATATCCGCTACCATATCCATCAGATATTCGGTTGACCAAAATCCATATCCGCATCCATATCCACCGGATCTATGAAACTGCTTACCATATCCTTAAAACGGATGCAGATGCGGATTCAGAACGGAAATTATCCGTACCATTTACATCCCTAGGCCCTATTATTAATAACCCATTTATTAATCTAACTGACATTCATATTAAGCACATAATATATTTCATTTCCATATTAAGGAAGCAGAATTTCATAATTGAAATACATCAGAGTACAACATGATATAGCTTCAGCACTCAGCTACCCCATTACACAACTGCACCAGCACCAAGTTTCACATGCAACATGTATAACCTTTTGAAATTAGCATCATAGACGGTATATAGTCAGATGAATCCCATCTGGAAAACTGCTGAAGCGGAAGCCGAATATTGAGCCTTTATTCATATTGAAGGTCTTTGCAACTTTAGGCCAGTGCCTATGGATGATTGACCGTCCGTCCTTCGTCCTCTTCAGAAACACTTCAATATTGAACCGTGGGTGTTGTATGAAAACCTTCCTCGACTCCTGACCATATAGGTGGTTTGAGAGGTAATCATCAGTGAACTATTTTGGAAAGGCCTGAAAACAAGGATGTGCATAAATATTTTCTCTATATTGGAAATAGGGCAAAGGAATAAAAAAAGGTAAGGTATAATAGTTAGTACCATCTTGTAGTTAATCGATGTCTTCTTCATTGTGCAGACAAAGATCTTGTTGTTTTTTGTCGCTAATTTCTTTATCCTAACAATCTTTCCGAGTTTCTTGATTTGATTGATATTCATGGACAACTCATTTCCCCATATGCAAAAAGGGTCGAACAGTGGGGCAAAACCTCTGACAGCAGGACCTACATGTGCAAGGCCAAATTGTTAAAAACCTAAGTATTAGAATGATTCCTGCAATTGCACAATAATGTGCTATTCAATGGACCATGCACGTGCTAACCTCGATTGTAAACCTCAGTGCTTCCTATTGTTTCCCCGCAACACATATAAGGTAGTTAGTCATGAAGTTAAGTAAGGGTTCGCATGCTATCAGTAAAATGTGTAGATGAAAAATAAACACATTGCAGATTCATCAAATTAATTCAAGCCACATGGAAAACCCATTTATCCAAACCAACCATGATAAAAAATTAGGAAATATAACACTTGTATATGTTTCTTATGTATTAAGTGCAGCCAAATTCGATTTATTCCTTACATGCACAACAATACAAAATTCTACCCACGATAATTGGACATCGCATTACAAAAGTGAACCAAGCAGTTAAATAAACACCACAACAAATGAACCAAACATTAACTGAGCACCACATTGCACAGTATAACATACTCCTAATAGGAGATCAGACAGTTAACAAAACGAAGCATACTTAAAACTTGGATATAGCAATTGTATTTGTTTCTCATGTATTTACTACAGCCAAATTCAGTTTATTCCTCACATGGTATACAATAACAGACTGGACCCACAACTATTGAACATCGGATTGCAGAATTGAACCAAACAGTTAACTAAAGACCACAACAAATGAACCAAACGTTAACTGAGCACCACATTGCAAAATATAACATACTCCTAATAGAAGATCGGACAGTTAACCAAACCAAGCATGCCTAACAACTTGGAAATATAGCAATTGTATTTGTTTCTCATATATTTAGTACAACCAAATTCGATTAACTACTCACATGGTATACAATAACAGAATGCACCCACAACTATTCAACATCACATTGCTGAATTAAACCAAACAGTTAACTAAACACCACAACACAAATGAACCAAACGTTAACTGAGCACCACATTGCACAATGTATAACCAAACCAAGCATGCTTGACAACTTGGAAATATAGCAATTATATTCGTTTCTCATGTATTTTGTAAAGATAAATTCGATTTACTTCTCACATGGAAGACAATACAAAATTGCAGCCTGAAGAATTGAACATCACATTTGCAGAATTGAACCAAACAGTTAACTGAAGACGACAACTAATTAACCAAACAGTTAATAAGTGAGCACCACACTACACGACATATAGAACATATACACTAGAGCAATAGATTGCATGGTAAAATTAGATAGCACAATTCAGTAGAATTTGCTAAGGAAAGGCAGGAGCAGTACACGCAACGGGTAAACCGAGCATGCTTAACCGACGTACTTAGCAAATGGCAAGGTGCTCCTCCAAGATATGGGGGTCGGCACGAATGGCAGCCATCACGACCTCATCCGCCCGTGCGGCCGCAATTTGCTTATCTGCTGCCAAATGCTCCTTAAGATCTTGGCTATACTGCGTGCACCATGGCTTAGGGCGGCGCTTATTTGGTGGAGGGGTCGGTTATTTGGGTGGAAGGTGTCGCGCTCGCGCTGGCGGTCGGGGCATGTGGGATGTGGAAGGAGGAGGATGGGGGTCGGGTATGGATTACCTTCTTGGATAGACAAGGCCGAGCAGCGTGAAGGAGGGTCACCGGCGAGGAGGCGGCGCTGCAAGCAAGGAGTGAATGTTTCAACTTGGAAAGGAAGGCGGAAACATGGGAAATGTGGCTTTTCGTAAGGGGGAGGGGCGGCGGGAGGTAGATATTTTCGCGGAAGCCGAAAATTTGGAATCGCTTCAGGGACAAAACTGCGCGCGCAAAGTGTCATCAGACACGGTCCCTTATTCAGAACTGTGTATGATATGTGAACATCACAAACGATTCAGATAGCTTAATCCGTGTGTGATGAGTTTGAATGTCAAAAAATTTGGTTCGAATTTCCATGGTTACAGTGGTCATCCACGTCATTGCATAATTTGGGTACGCAAAGGAGGCTACAGCCCACCCATACTTCTTAATCGAGCAAGTTCAGCAATTAAACAGAGCTAGCTGACCTAAATATTACTCTAACAAATTAAAGACCGACGCTCTTAATTAAACAAAACAAAGAGTACTACTACGGCTGGTGCTCATCAATCTCCGCCGCCACCACCATGTCCAGCTCGCGCCCGGCGGTCTCCTAGGGAAGGGGCTCCATGGCATCCATCGCACCATACTCGGCAAGCATCTCTCCATCCGCGTCCGCCATCTCTTTGGAAAAGGCCGCCGCAGGATGGGCGTGGGCGGCCATGATCTGGGCTTGGACGGGCTCCGTCGTCACAAGTTATGCGGCGGAGGAACGGACGGCTTCTCGAACGCTCTCGGTGGTTGCCAACTCTTCGGCCGTGGGTTGCCAACGTTGTCGGAGAAGCTTCGTTCGATTTGTGCGGTGACCGCCACGAGCTAGGCGTGGGCGGCCTCCATCAGGGCTAAGGCCGCCACTGCGGAACGGACATCTGTTGTGCCGCTCTCGCCAGTTGCTAACCCCAAGGCAGATGTTGCTGACGCCGCCTGAGAAGCAATAGCGGCCGTTTTGGCTGCCTCGGCCGCCCAGTTGCAGATTGCGGCCGTGCTACCTCTTGAGCATGCGTTGTTTTTCCCTTGAAGTGGAAAGGGTGATGCAACAAAGTAGCGTAAGTATTTCCCTTAGTTTTTGAGAACCAAGGTATCAATCCAGTAGGAGACTACACGCAAATCCCTCGTACATGCACAAACAAATAAGAACCTTGCAATCAACATGATAAAGGGGTTGTCAATCCCTTCTAGGCCACTTGCAAAAGTGAGATATGATAGAGATAATAAGATAAATATTTTTGGTATTTTTGTTGTATAGATTGAAAAGTAAAGATTGCAAAATAAAAGAACAGTAAAGATAACTAGTTGATGGAAGATTAATATGATGGAAGATAGACCCGGGGGCCATAGGTTTCACTAGTGGCTTCTCTCAAGATAGCAGATTCTATGGTGGTGGTGGGGAATGTAGTATTTCAAAAAAAAATCCTACGCACACGCAAGATCATGGTGATGCATAGCAACGAGAGGGGAGAGTGTCGTCCACGTACCCTCATAGACCGTAAGCGGAAGCGTTATGACAACGCGGTTGATGTAGTCGTACGTTTTCACGATAGACCGATCCTAGTACCGAACATACGACACCTCCACGATCTGCACACGTTCAGCTTGGCGATGTCCCACGAACTCACGATCCAGTAGAGCTTCGAGGGAAAGTTCCGTCAGCACGACGGCATGATGACGATGATGATGAAGTTACCGACGCAGGGCTTCGCCTAAGCACTGCAACGATATGACCGAGGTGTGTTTCTGTGGAAGGGGCCACCGCACATGGCTAAAAGATCAATGATCAACTTGTGTGTCTATGGGGTGCCTCCACCCCCGTATATAAACGAGTGGAGGAGGGGGAGGGGCCCTAGGAGGAGTCCTACTCCCACCGGGAGTAGGATTCCCCCTTCCAATAGTAGGAGTAGGAGGGAAGGAAGGAGGGGAGAGGAGGAAGGAAAGGGGGGCGCCGCCCCCTTCCTTGTCCAATTCGGACTAGAGGGGAAAGGGAGGAAGGAAAGGCACACATCAATAACATGTATATCATATATACCTTTGTTCACTTTGCCATCCTTCTTATCCGCCAAATACTTGGGGCAGTTCCGCTTCCAGTGTCCAGTCCCTTTGCAGTAGAAGCACTCAGTTTCAGGCTTGGCTCCAGACTTGGGTTTCTTCGTGCGAGTAGCAACTGTCTTGCTATTCTTCTTGAAGGTCCCCTTCTTTCCCTTGCCCTTTTTCTTGAAACTAGTGGTCTTGTTAACCATCAACACTTGATGCTCCTTTTTGATTTCTACCTCCGCAGCTTTGAGCATAGCAAAGAGCTCGGAAATTGTCTTCTGCATCCCTTGCATGCTATGGTTCATCACGACACCTTTATAGCTTGGTGGCAATGATTGAAGAACTCTATCAATAACACTATCTTTGTCAACTTTGCAACCAAGTTGAGTCATATGATTATAGTACACAGACATTCTGAGCAAGTGTTCACTAATAGAACTGTTCTCCTTCATCTTGCAGCTGTAGAACTTATTGGAAATCTCATATTTCTCAATCCGGGCATTTGCTTGAAATATTAACTTCAACTCCTGGAACATCTCATATGCTCCATGACGTTCAAAACGTCATTTAAGTCCCGGTTCTAAGCCGTAAAGCATGGCACGCTGAACTATCGTGTAGTCATCAGAACGACCTTGCCAGACGTTCATAACGTCCGGAGTTGCTTCTGCAGCAGGCTTGTCACCTAGCAGTGCTTCAAGGACATAATTATTCTGTGCAGCAATGAGGATAATCCTTAAGTTACGGACCCAGTCCGTGTAGTTGCTACCATCATCTTTCAACTTAGCTTTTTCTAGGAACGCATTAAAATTCAACGGAACAATAGCACGGGCCATCTATCTACAACAACATAGACATGCAAAATACTATAAGGTACTAAGTTCATGATAAATTAAAGTTCAATTAATCAAATTTAAGAACTCCCACTTAGGCCATGCTGTGAAGCATGTCGAAATGGAGTAGTTTTGAATGGTGAACATCCTATGTTGATCATATCTACTATATGATTCACGCCCGACCTTTCGGTCTCTAGTGTTCCGAGGCCATATCCGCATATGCTAGGCTCGTCAAATATAACCCGAGTATTCTGCGTGTGCAAAACTGGCTTGCACCCGTTTTATGTGAACGTATAGCTTATCACACCCGATCATCGCGTGGTGTCTCAGCACGACGAACTTTCGCAATGGTGCATACTCAGGGAGAACACTTCTACCTTGAAATTAAGTGAGAGATCATCTTATAATGCTACCGTCGATTCTAAGCAAAATAAGATGCATAAAAGATAAACATCATATGCAATCAATATAAGTGATATGATATGGCCATCATCATCTTGTGCCTTTGATCTTCATCTCCAAAGCACCGTCATGATGACCATCATCATCGGCGCGACACCTTGATCTCCATCATAGGATCGTTGCCGTCTCGCCAACTATTGCTTCTACGACTACCGCTACCACTTAGTGATAAAGTAAAGCAATTACATGGCAATTGCATTTCATACAATAAAGCGACAACCATATGGCTCCTGCCAGTTGCCGATAACTCTGTTACAAAACATGATCATCTCACACAATAAAATTTAGAATCATGTCTTGACCATATCACATCACAACATGCCCTGCAAAAACAAGTTAGACGTTCTCTACTTTGTTGTTGCAAGTTTTACGTGGCTGCTGCGGGCTTAGCAAGAACCGTTCTTACTTACACATCAAAACCACAACGATATTCCGTCAAGTATGTGTTGTTTTAACCTTGACAAGGACCGGGCGTATCCACACTTGATTCGACTAAAGTTGGAGAAACTGACACCCACCAGCCACCTGTGTGCAAAGCACGTCGGTAGAACCATTCTCGCGTAAGCGTACACGTAATGTCGGTCCGGGCCGCTTCATCCAACAATATCGCCGAATCAAAGTATGACATGCTGGTAAGCAGTATGACTAGTATCGCCCACAACTCACTTGTGTTCTACTCGTGCATATAACATCTACGCATAAACCTGGCTCTAATACCACTGGTGGGGAACGTAGTATTTCAAAAAAAAAAAATCCTACGCACACGATCATGGTGATGCATAGCAATGAGAGGGGAGAGTGTCGTCCACGTACCCTCGTAGACCGTAAGCGGAAGCGTTATGACAACGCGGTTGATGTAGTCGTACGTCTTCACGATCGACCGATCCTAGTACCGAACGTACGACACCTCCGCGATCTGCACACGTTCAGCTCGGTGACGTCCAACGAACTCACAATCCAGTAGAGCTTCGAGGGAAAGTTCCGTTAGCACGACGGCGTGATGACGGTGATGATGAAGTTACTAACGTAGGGCTTCGCCCAAGCACTGCAACTATATGACCGAGGTGTGTTTCTGTGGAGGGGGGCACCGCACATGCCTAAAAGATCAATGATCAACTTGTGTGTCTATGGAGTGGAGGAGGGGGAGGGGCCGGCCCTCTATGCGCGCTCTAAGAGGAGTCCTACTACTCCCGATGGGAGTAGGATTCCCCCTTCCAATAGTAGGAGTAGGAGGGAAGGAAGGAGGGGAGAGGAGGAAGGAAAGGAGGGTGCTGCCCCCCTTGCTTGTCCAATTCGGACTAGAGGGGGAGGGGGCGCAAGGCCAGCCCTGGCTGCCCCTTCCCCTCTCTCCCAAGGCCCATGAGGCCCACTTCACTCCCCAGGGGGTTCCGATAGCCCCCCGGTACTCCGGTAATTGCCCGAAACCATTCGGAACCTTTCTGATGTCCAAACACGGGCTTCTAGTATATCGATATTTATGTCTCGGACATTCCGAGACTCCTCGTCATGTCCGTGACCATATCCGGGACTTCGAACTACCTTTGGTACATCAAAATTGATAAACTCATAATACCGATCGTCACCGAACGTTAAGCGTGCGGACCCTATGGGTTCGTAAACTATGTAGACATGACCGAGACTCATCTCCAGTAAATAACCAACATCGGAACCTGGATGCTCATATTGGTTCCTACATATTCTACGAAGATCTTTATCGGTCAAAACCGCATAACAATATACGTTGTCCCCTTTGTCATCGGTATGTTACTTGCCCGAGATTCGATCGTCGGTATCTCAATACCTAGTTCAATCTCGTTACCGGCAAGTCTCTTTACTCGTTCCGTAATGCATCATCTCATGACTAACTCATTAGTCATTTGCTTGCAAGGCTTATAGTGATGTGCATTACCCAGAGGGCCGAGAGATACCTCTCCGACACTCGGACTGACAAATCCTATTATCGATCTATGCCAACACCACAAACACCTTCAGATACACCTGTAGAGCATCTTTATAATCACCCAATTACGTTGTAATGTTTGATAGTACACAAGGTGTTCCTCCAGTATTCGGGAGTTTCATGATCTCATAGTCATAGGAACATGTATAAGTCATGAAGAAAGCAATAGCAGTAAAACTAAACGATCAAGTGCTAAGCTAACGAAATGGGTCAAGTCAATCACATCATTCACCAATTATGTGATTGCTACTTCTTGAGCTTGCGTTGTATTCCCTCGAAGAGGAAAGGGTGATGCAGCACAGTAGCGTAAGTATTTCCCTCAATTTTTGAGAACCAAGGTATCAATCCAGTAGGAGACCACGCGTGAGTCCCTCGCACGTACACAAACAAATAAAAACCTCGCAGCCAACGCGATAAGGGGTTGTCAATCCCTTCACGGTCACTTACAAGAGTGAGATCTGATAGATAGGATAGGATAATATTTTTGGTATTTTTGGTATAGAAACAGAAAGTAAATAAAGCAAAGTGAAGTAGATGGAAGATTAATATGATGAGAATAGACCCAGAGGCCATATGTTTCACTAGTGGCTTCTCTCATGATAGCAGAATTCTACGATGGGTGAACAAATTATTGTCGAGCAATTGATAGAAAAGCGCATAGTTATGAGAATATCTAGGCATGATCATTGTATATAGGCATCACGTCCGTGACAAGTAGACCGAAACGATTCTGCATCTACTACCATTACTCCACACATCGATCGCTATCCATCATGCATCTAGAGTATTAAGTTCATAAGAACAGAGTAACGCCTTAAGCAAGATGACATGATGTAGAGAGATAAACTCAAGCAATATGATATAAACCCCATCTTTTTATCCTCGATGGCAACAATACTATATGTGCCTTGCTGCCCCTACTATCACTGGGAAAGGACACCACAAGATTGAACCCAAAGCCAAGCACTTCTCCCATTGCAAGAACTATAGATCTAGTAGGCCAAACTAAACCAATAATTCTAAGAGACTTGCAAGGATATTATAATCATACATAAAAGATTTTAGAAAAGAATCCAATATTGTTCATAGATAATCTTGATCATAAACCCACAATTCATCGGATCTCGACAAACACACCACAAAAGAATTACATCGAATAGATCTCCTCGAAGATCGAGGAGAACTTTGTATTGAGATCCAAAGAGAGAGAAGAAGCCATCTAGCTAATAACTATGGACCCGAAGGTGTGTGCTAAACTACTCACAACTCATCGGAGAGGCTATGGTGTTGATGTAGAAGCCCTCCGTGATCGATGCCCCCTCCGGCGGAGCTCCGGAACAGGCCCCAAGATGGGATCTCACAGGAACAGAATGTTACAGCGGTGGAATTAGGGTTTCTTCGTGCTCCCCGATGTTTTTAGGGTATATGGGTATATATAGGAGGAAAAAGTATGTCAGTGGAGCAACATGGGGCCCACGAGGGTGAGGGGCGCGCCTACCCACTAGGCGTGCCCTGCCCCCTCATGGGCACCTCGTTTCTTCTCTGATTTGCACTCCGAGTCTCTCATGAAGATATCATTCCAAAAATAAGTCTCCAGAAGGTTTCATTCCGTTTGGACTCCTCTGATATTACTTTTCTGCGAAACACTGAAATAGGCAAAAAAACAACAATTTTCACTGGGCCTTGGGTTAGTAGGTTAGTCCCAAAAATAATATAAAAGTGTATAATAAAGCCCATTAAACATTCAAAACAGAATATATAATAGCATGGAACAATAAAAAATTATAGATACGTTGGAGACGTATCAAGCATCCCCAAGCTTAATTCCTACTCGTCCTCGAGTAGGTAAATGATAAAAACAGAATTTTTGATGTGGAATGCTAACCAACATAATTCTTAATGTAATTTTCTTTATCGTGGCATGAATGTTCAGATCCGAAAGATTCAAGACAAAAGTCTATATTGACATAAGAATAATAATTCTTCAAGCATACTGATACGTCTCCAACGTATCTATAATTTTTGATTGTTCCATGCTATTATTTATGAAGTCTTGGATGTTTAATGGGCTTTATCATTCACTTTTATATCATTTTTGGAACTAACCTACTAACCCAAAGGCCCAGTCCAGATTACTGTTTTTTTTGCCTATTTTAGGGTTTTGCAGAAAAGGAATATCAAACGGAGTCCAAATGGAATGAAACCTTCGCGAGAGATATTTTTTGGAGAAAATCACGCACGCGGAGCTTGAGGACCAAGTGAGGGGACAGAGAGGTGGCCCTTGAGGGAGTTGGGTGCGCCACCCTTCCCAGGGCGCGCCCCCCTGCCTCGAGGCCCCCTCAGGTGGCCCCAGGTGCCCTCCTTCTTCCTATATAAGTCCATGTACCCCAGAAACTCCATACGCAGAGAGAAAACCCTAATTCCACCGCCGTAGCTTCTGTTCCTGTGGAGATCCCATCTTGGAGCCTGTCCCGGAGCTCCACCGGAGGGGGATCCATCAGGGAGGCCTTCATCATCATCATCATCGCCCTCACCATGAGTTGTGAGTAGTTTACCACAGACCTTCGGGTCCATAGCTAGTATCTAGATGGCTTCTTCTCTCTCTGTGGATCTCAATACAAAGTTCTCCTTGGTCTTCGAGGAGATCTATTCGATGTAATCTCTTTTTGCGGTGTGTTTGTCGAGGTCTGATGAATTGTGAGTTTATAATCAAGGTTATCTATGAAAGATATTTGGTTCATCTCTGAACTTTTTATGTGTTCTCATAATATCCTTGCAAGTCTCTTAGAATTATTGGTTTGGTTTGGCCTACTAGATCTATAGTTCTTGCAATGGGAGAAGTGCTTGGCTTTGGGTTCAATCTTGCGGTGTCCTTTCCCAGTGACAGTAGGGGCAGCAAGGCACGTATTGTATTGTTGCCATCGAGGATAAAAAGATGGGGTTTACATCATATTGCTTGAGTTTATTCTCTCTACATCATGTCATCTTGCTTAAAGCGTTACTCTATTCGTATGAACTCAATACACTAGATGCATGCTGGATAGTGGTCGATGTGTGGAGTAATAGTAGTAGATGCAGGCAGGAGTCGGTCTACTTGTCTCGGACGTGATGCCTATATACAATGATCATGCCTAGATAGTCTCATAATTATTCGCTTTTCTATCAATTGCTCGACAGTAATTTGTTTACCCGCCGTAGAATATCGCTATCATGAGAGAAGCCACTAGAGAAAACTATGACCCCCGGTCTATTCTCAACATATCAATCTACATCTACTTTACTTTTACCGCTTTTATTTGCTGTTTTATTAAACCAAAAATACCTAAAATATAAACTATCATCTCTATCATATCTCACTCTCGTAAGTGACCGTAAAGGGATTGACAACCCCTTATCGCGTTGGCTGCGAAGTTCTTATTTGTTTGTGCAGGTGCGAAGGACTCGCGCGTAGTCTCCTACTGGATTGATACCTTGGTTCTCAAAAACTGAGGGAAATACTTACGCTACTGTGCTGCATCTCCCTTTCCTCTTCGAGGGAATACAACGCAAGCTCAAGAGGTAGCAAGAAGAATTTCTGGCGCCGTTGCCGGGGAGGCTTACGCAAAATTCATATACCAAGTACCTATCACAAACCCTTATCCTTTGCATTACATTTATTTGCCTCTCGTTTTCCTCTCCCCCACTTCACCCTTGCCGTTTTATTTTCCCTTCTTCCGCCGTGTGTTTACCGTTCGCTTGCCTCTCGTCTGCTTGTGTTGCTATCTGCCCTCAATTAGCTCGCATCTTCGCTTGCTAAAGTATGGATCCTCATCCACTTGCCAATCTCTTTAAGAGATCCAATTATGTTGAACCTATCGCTAGTGAGTTGCGTGCACTAATTATGTTTATGGGGTTTTGCTTGAAATTTATGAATCTGAAAATTGTGAGGAATCGTTAAAAGCAAAAGTGATTCATGATAGCTTGTTAAATAAAAAGCATGATAGCAATGATATTATTGTAAACTCTATTAATATCAGTTGTGCTAATGATATGCAAAACCCTAAGCTTGGGGATGCTTATTTTGCTATGCCCACTACTTCTTGCAATGATCATGATTGGGGTGATGATTCTTACGATCTTGACAATTTATTTAAACCCCATCATGAATATGAGATTGATAATAATGTTTGCCATATTATTAAAAGTGGGTTTAAAAGAATGTCAACTTTTGATCCCACTACTTTAGATATTTATCAATCTTATGAGTTTTTTGATAAAAGTGGGCTTGGAGAAGCAATGGCTTTGTTCTATGATAGTCCCACTATTTTGAATGAGTGTCAACTTTGCATGCATGTGGATCATGAAGAAAATATTTTTTTGTGATAGCTATATTGTTGAATTTGATTATGATCCTACATGTAATTATTATGAGAGAGGAAAATATGGTCATAGAAATCTTCATGTTACTAAATTACCTCTCTTCATGTTGAGATCGATCTTGTTTCTTTCTTCTTCCCTACATATGCTAGATCTTGCTTGTCTTGGTAATTTGTTTTCCTATAAAATGCCTATGCATAGGAAGTATGTTAGACTTACATGTGATTTTCACATGCTGTATGATTCTCTCTTTGTGCTACAATTCTTATCTTTCATGTGAGCATCATTAAAATTTCAATCCTATCTTAATGGCTATAAAGAAAGAGCTTGTTGGGAGGCAACCCAATTTTATATTTTTTGCTTTTGTTGCTGTTAGGGAATAAATTTTGCATCTAGCCTCTGATTAGATGTGGTTTCATGTTTTGTTTAGTGTTTGTGCCAAGTAGAACCTTTGGGAAGACTTGTGTGAAGTTTATATGATCTTGCTGTGAAAAACAGAATCGTTAGCGCTCACTAAAGTAGTCGTGGGATTTTACTGGAGCGTGATTTTTTGTTGATTCTTTTTTATGATGATTGGTAGACAAATTGCGCAAATTTAAGAATTTAGGTTGAATTTTTTGGAGTTCCAGAAGTAGGCGAACCCTGCAGATTACTACAGACTGTTCTGTCTTTGACAGATTCTGTTTTTCGTGTGTTGTTTGCTTATTCCGATGCATCTATGAGTAATATTGGAGGATATGAACCATAGAGAAGTTGGAGTACAGTAGGTTTAACACCAATATAAACAAAGAATGAATTCATTGTTGTACCTTTGAGTAGTGGTTTGCTTTGTCATACTAACGGAGCTCACGAGAATTTTGGTCGAAGTTTTGTGTTGTGAAGTTGTCAAGTTTTGAGTATTGCTTTGATGGACTATGGAACAAGGAGTAGCAAAGGCCTAATCTTGGGGATTACCATGGCACCCCAAGTAAATCCAAGATAATCAAAAGCCTAAGCTTGGGGATGCCCCCAGAAGGCATCCCCTCTTTCGTCTTCATCCATCGGTAACTATACTTGGAGCTATATTTTTATTCGCAACATGATATGTGTTTTGCTTGGATCGTCTTGTATAATTTGAGTCTTTGCTTGTTAGTTTGCCACAATAATCCTTGCTGGACACACCTATTTGAGAGAGTTAAATACGGCCTAGAAATTATTAGAACACTCTATGTGCTTCACTTGTATCTTTTGAGTTGAATAGTTTTTGCTCTAGCGCTTCACTTATATCTTTTAGAGCATGGTGGTGGTAATATTTTGTAGAAATTGTTGAACTCTCATGCTTCACTTATAACTATTTGAGAGTCTATTAAAACAGCATGGTAAAGTGTTTAGGCTAAAGAAACTACTCTTCACATGATAAACATCCAATGTCAATGTAGTAAAAAAATTCACACCAAGTGCATGGAATAGAATGAGATGTTGGATGCTTGATAATTGTTTTGAGACATGAGGATAGTGATATTAGAGTCATGCTAGTGGAGTTATTATGAAATTGAGAAATACTTGTGTTAAGGTTAGTAATTCATGTATCATGCACATATGGTGAACCGCTATGTGACAAAGTTAGAGCATGAGGTATTCATAGAGTGCCAACCTTTGTGTGGAGGTCAGGGGCACACGATGGTTAACTCCTACCAACCTCCCCCCTAGGAGTATGCGTTGATTGCTTTGTTTTGATGACTCGTAGATTTTTGCAATAAGTATATGAGTTCTTATGACTAATGTTGAGTCCATGGATTATACGCACTCTCACCCTTCCACCATTGCTAGCCTCTCTTGTACCGCGCAACTTTCGCCGGTGCCATAAAACCACTATATATCCTTCCTCAAAACAGCCACCATATTGTTCCTCAAAATAGCCACCATACCTACCTATCATGGCATTTCCATAGCCATTCCGAGATATATTGCCATGCAACTTTCCATCGTTCCGTTTATATGACACGCATCATATTGTCATAGTGCCATGCATGATCATGTAGTTGACATCGTAATTGTGGCAAAGCCACCTTGCATAATCTCTCATATATGTCACTCTCGATTCTTTGCACATACCGGTACACCGCCGGAGGCATTCATGTAGAGTCATACTTGTTGTAGTATCGAGTTGTAACAAAAAGTGTGATGATCATCATTATTAGAGCATTGTCCCATGTGAGGAAAGGCCAATAAAAAAAAGATGGCCCAAAAAAATAGAGAGGGGCTAATAATAAAAAAAGGGAGAAAGCCCCTCCAAAAAAATGAGAGAAAAGAGAGAAGGGACAATTGCTACTATCTTTTTCCAAACTTGTGCTTCAAAGTAGCACCATGTTCTGCATTGTAGAGAGTCTCATGCTTAGTCACCCTCATATACTAGTGGGAATTATCATTATAGAACTTGGCTTGTATATTCCAACGATGGGCTTCCCCAAATGCCCTTGGTCTTCGTGAACAAGCAAGTTGGATGCACACCCACTAGTTTCTTTTATTGAGCTTTCATTCATATTTAGCTCTAGTGCATTCGTTGCATGGCAATCCCTACTCACTCACATTGATATCTATTGATGGGCATCTCCATAGCCCGTTTATACGCCTAGTCGATGTGAGACTATCTCCCTCATTTTTGTCTTCTCCACAACCACCTCTATTCCACCCATAGTGTTGTATCCATGGCTCACGCTCATGTATTGCGTGAAAGTTGAAAGGTTTGAAAAGATAGAGTATGAAAACAAATGCTTGGCTGAAATCGGGGTTGTGCATGCTATGAATATTTTGTGTGATGAAGAGGGAGCATAGCCAGACTATATGATTTTGTAGGGATAACTTTCTTTAGCCATGGTATTTTGAGAATACATGATTGCTTGAAGTATTGTTATTTCTTATGTCAATATAGACTTTTATCTTGAATCTTTCAGATCTGAACATTCATGCCACAATTAAGAGATTTACATTGGAAAACTACATTGGTTAGCATTCCACATAAAAAATTCTTTCTTTATCATTTACCTACTCGTGGACGAGCAAGAATTAAGCTTGGGGATGCTTGATACGTCTCCAACGTATCTATAATTTTTGATTGTTCCATGCTATTATTTATGAAGTCTTGGATATTTAATGGGCTTTATCATTCACTTTTATATCATTTTTGGGACTAACCTACTAACCCAAAGGCCCAGTCCAGATTGCTATTTTTGCCTATTTTAGGGTTTTGCAGAAAAGGAATATCAAACGGAGTCCAAACGGAATGAAACCTTCGCGAGAGATATTTTTGGAGAAAATCACGCACACGGAGCTTGAGGACCAAGTCAAGGGACAGAGAGGTGGCCCTCATGGGTGGGGGGCGTGCCCCCCTGCCTCGAGGCCCCCTCAGGTGGCCCCCAGTGCCCTGCTTCTTCCTATATAAGTCCATGTACCCCAGAAACTCCATACACAGAGAGAAAACCCTAATTCTACCGCCGTAGCTTCTGTTCTCGTGGAGATCCCATCTTGGAGCCTGTTTTGGAGCTCCACCGGAGGGGGATCCATCACGGAGGCCTTCATCATCATCATCATCATCGCCCTCACCATGAGTTGTGAGTAGTTTACCACAGACCTTCGGGGTCCATAGCTAGTATCTAGATGGCTTCTTCTCTCTCTGTGGATCTCAATACAAAGTTCTCCTCGGTCTCCGAGGAGATCTATTCGATGTAATCTCTTTTTGCGGTGTGTTTGTCGAGATCCGATGAATTGTGAGTTTATGATCAAGGTTATCTATGAAAGGTATTTGGTTCTTCTATGAACTTTTTATGTGTGCTCATAATATCCTTGCTAGTCTCTTCGAATTATTGGTTTGGTTTGGCCTACTAGATCTATAGTTCTTGAAATGGGAGAAGTGCTTGGCTTTGGGTTCAATCCTGCGGTGTCCTTTCCCAGTGACAGTAGGGCCAGCAAGGCACGTATTGTATTGTTGCCATCGAGGATAAAAAGATGGGGTTTACATCATATTGCTTGAGTTTATCCCTCTACATCATGTCATCTTGCTTAAAGCGTTACTCTGTTCCTATGAACTCAATACACTAGATGCATGCTGGATAGCGGTCGATGTGTGGAGTAATAGTAGTAGATGCACGCAGGAGTCGGTCTACTTGTCTCGGATGTGATGCCTATATACAATGATCATGCCTAGATAGTCTCATAATTATTCGCTTTTCTATCAATTGCCCGACAGTAATTTGTTTACCCGCCGTAGAATATCGCTATCATGAGAGAAGCCACTAGAGAAAACTATGGCCCCCAGGTCTATTCTCAACATATGAATCTACACCTACTTTACTTTTACCGCTTTTATTTGCTATTTTATTAAACCAAAAATATGAAAAATATAAACTATCATCTCTATCAGATCTCACTCTCGTAAGTGACCGTAAAGGGATTGACAACCCCTTATCGCATTGGCTGCGAAGTTCTTATTTGTTTGTGCAGGTGCGAGGGACTCGCGCGTGGTCTCCTACTGGATTGATATCTTGGTTCTCAAAAACCGAGGGAAATACTTACGCTACTGTGTTGCATCTCCCTTTCCTCTTCGAGGGAATACAATGCAAGCTCAAGAGGTAGCACATACTAACAAAGCAATCGTGTCTTCTCAAAATAACATGGCCAAAGAAAGTTATCCCTACAAAATCATATAGTCTGGCTATGCTCTATCTTCATCACACAAAATATTTAAATCATGCACAACCCCGGTTTCAACCAAGAAATTGTTTCACACTTTAATTCTTTCAAACCATTCAACTTTCACGCAATACATGAGCGTGAGCCATGGATATAGCACTATGTGGAATAGAGTGGTGGTTGTGGAGAAGACAAAAGAAGAAGATAGTCTCACATCAACTAGGCATATCAATGGGCTATGGAGATGCCCATCAATAGATATCAATGTGAGTGAGTAGGGATTGCCATGCAACGGATGCACTAGAGCTATAAGTGTATGAAAGATCAACAAAAGAAACTAAGTGGGTGTGCATCCAACTTGCTTGCTCATGAAGACCTAGGGCATTTGAGGAAGCCCATTGTTGGAATATACAAGCCAAGTTCTATAATGAAAATTCCCACTAGTATATGAAAGTGACAAAACAAGAGACTCTCTATCATGAAGATTATGGTGCTACTTTGAAGCACAAGTGTGGAAAAGGATAGTAGCATTGTCCATTCTCTCTTTTTTTGGAGGGGCTTTTTTCTTTTTTTCTTTTTAGGCCCCTCTCTTTTTTTTGGGCCATCTCTTTTTTTTGGCCTTTCTCTCTTTTTTTGTTTTCCTCACACGGGATAATGCTCTAATAATGAAGATCATCACACTTTTATTTACTTACAAATCAAAGATTACAACTCGAAGCTAGAACAAAATATGAATTTATGTGAATGATGATGATGAAGCATGTCATATGAACGGAATGGTGGAAAGTTGCATGGCAATATATCTCAGATTGGCTATGGAAATGCCATGATAGGTAGGTATGGTGGCTGTTTTGAGGAAGGTATATGGTGTGTTTATGGTACCGGCGAAATTTGCGCGGTACAAGAGAGGCTAGCAATGGTGGAAGGGTGAGAGTGCGTATAATCCATGGACTCAACATTAGTCATAAAAAACTCATATACTTATTGCAAAAATCTACGAGTTATCAAAACAAAGTATTCAACGCATGCTCCTAGGGGAAGGGTTGGTAGGAGTTAACCATCGCGCGACCCCGACCTCCACACAAAGGATGACACTCAATAAATAAATCATGCTCCAACATCATCACATAACGGTTCACCATACGTGCATGCTACAGGAATCACAAACTTTAACACAAGTGTTTCTCAAATTCACAATTACTCTACTAGCATGACTCTAATATCACCATCCTCATATCTCAAAACAATCATCAAGTATCAAACTTCTCATAGTATTCAACGCACTTGTATGAATGTTTTTACTATACTCATCTTGGATGCATACCATATTAGGACTAGTTTTATAACGAAAGCACATTACCATGCTGTTCTAAGAGACTCTCAAATAGATATAAGTGAAGCATGAGAGATCGATAATTTCTACAAAATAAAACCACCATCGTGCTCTAAAAGATATAAGTGAAGCACTAGAGCAAAACTATCTAGCTCAAAAGATATAAGTGAAGCACATAGAGTATTCTAATAAATTCTAAATCATATTCATATCTCTCAAAAGGTGTGTCCAGCAAGGATGATTGTGGCAAACTAAAAAGCAAAGACTCAAATCATACATGACGCTCCAAGCAAAACACATATCATGTGGTGAATAAAAATATAGTCTCATGTAAAGTTACCGATAGACGAAGACGAAAGAGGGGATGCCTTCCCGGGGCATCCCCAAGCTTAGGACTTTGGTTGTCCTTGAAATTTACCTTGGGGTGCCTTGGGCATCCCCAAGCATAGACTTTTGCCACTCTTTGTTCCATTGTCCATCAAATTCATACTCAAAACTTGAAAACTTCACAACACAAAACTTAGCCAAATATCTCGCGAGCTCCGTTAGTATAAGAAAACAAACCACCACTCAAAGGTACTGTGATGAAATAATTCTTTGTTTATATTGGTGTTAAACCTACTGTATTCCAACTTCTCCATGATTAATACCCCCCGATACTACTCATAGATTCATCAAAATAAGCAAACAACAGTCGAAAAACAGAATCTATCAAAACCAGAACAATCTATAGTAATCTGTAACTTTCGAATACTTCTATAACTCTAAAAAATTGAAATAAATTGGTGGACGTGTGGAATTTGTCTATTAATCATGTGCAAAAAGAATCAACTAAAAATCACTCTCCAGTAAAAAATGACAACCAATCTCGTGAGCGCTAAAGTTTCTGTTTTTTACAGCATGATCGCATAAACTTCACACAAGTCTTCCCAAGGTTCTACTTGGCACAAACACTAATTAAAACACAAAACCACATCTAAACAGAAGCTAGATGCAATATTTATTCCTAAACAGAAGCAAAAACAAAGAAAATAAAATTGGGTTGCCTCCCAACAAGCGCTATCTTTTGACGCCCCTAGCTAGGCACGATACAAGAATAGATCTAGGTATTGCTATCTTTGGTAGGCAATCCATAAGTGGCTCTCGTAATAGATTCATAGGGTAATTGTATTTTATTTCTAGGAAAGTGTTCCATGCCTTTCCTTAACGGAAATTGGAATCTAATATTTCCTTCCTTCATATCAATAATTGCACCAGTCATTCTAAGGAAAGGTCTACCAAGAATAATAGGACATGAAGGATTGCAATCTATATCAAGAACAATGAAATCTACGGGCACATAATTCCTATTGGCAACAATAAGAACACCATTAATCCTTCACATAGGTTTCTTAATGGTAGAATCCGCAAGATGCAAATAAAAAGAACAATCATCAAGTTCATGGAAACCTAACATATCACAGAAGGTTTTTGGAATTGTGGAAACACTTGAACCCAAATCACACAAAGCAAAGAATTCATGATCTTTAATTTTATTTTTATAGTAGGCTCCCACTCATCATAAAGCTTTCCAGGGATAGAAACTTATAATTCAAGTTTTTCTTCATAAGACTGTATTAAAGCATCAACTATGTGTTTGGTAAAAGCCTTATTTTGACTATAAGCATGTGGAGAATTTAGCACGGATTGCAACAAGGAAATACAATCTATTAAAGAGCAATTATCATAATTAAATCCCTTGAAATCCAAGATAGTGGGTTCATCGCTATGCAAAGTTTTGATCTCTTCAATCCCACTTTTAACAATTTTAGCATCAAGATCTAAAAACTCTGAATCATTGGGACGCCTCTTAACTAAAGTAGACTCATCTCCAGTCCCATCTTTATCAAGATTCATACTAGAAAACAAGGATCTAATAGGAGACACGTCAATCACTTTCAGATCTTCATCTTTATTCTCATGATACCTAGAAGAACACGCTTTCATAAAGCAATCTTTTTTAGCACGCATCCTAGCGGTTCTTTCTTTGAACTCATCAATGGAAATTCTCATTGTTTGGAGAGACTCATTGATACCATGTTTAGGTGGAATAGATCTAAGTTTAAAAGAATCAACATCAAGAGTAATTCTATCCACGTTTCTGGCCAACTCATCTATCTTTAGAAATTTTTCTTCAAGCAAAGCATTGAAATTCTTTTGCGAATTCATAAACTCTTTAACACTAGTCTCAAATTCAGAGGGCGTCTTATCAAAATTTCCATAAGAGTTATTGTAGGAATTACCATAATTATTAGAGGAATTACTATGAAAAGGCCTAGGATTAAAGTTTTCTCTATAAGCATTATTACCGAAATTATTCCTACCAACAAAATTCACATCCAAAGATTCATTATTATTTTCAATCAACGTGGATAAATTCATATCATTAGGATAAGAAGAAGCACTCTTAGTAGCAAATAATTTCATAAGTTCATCCATCTTTCCACTCAAAACACTAATCTCTTAAATAGCATGTACTTTTTTACTAGTAGATCTTTCAGTGTGCCATTGAGAGTAGTTAACCATAATATTATCTAGGAGTTTGGTAGCTTCTCCTAAAGTGATTTCCATGAAAGTGCCCCCCGCGGCCGAATCTAAAAGATTTCTAGAAGCAAAATTCAGGCAATCATAAAAGTTTTGTATAATCATCCATAAGTTCAAACCATGTGTAGGGCAATTACGTATCATTAATTTCATTCTCTCCCAAGCTTGTGCAACATGCTCATGATCTAGTTGCTTAAAATTCATAATATCGTTTCTAAGAGGGATAATCTTAGCGGGAGGAAAATACTTAGAAATAAAGGCATCTTTGCACTTATTCCATGAATCAATACTATTTCTAGGCAAAGAGGAAAACCAAGTTTTAGCACGATCTCTAAGCGAAAATGAAAATAGCTTCAATTTAACAATATCATTATCTGTATCCCTCTTATTTTGCATATCACACAAATCAAAAAGTTGTTCAGATGGGTAGCGGCATCTTCACTACGAAGACCAGAAAATTGATCTTTCATGACAAGATTCAACAGAGCAGCACTGATCTCACAAGATTCAGCATCTAAGCTAGGAGCAATCGGCGTGCTAATAAAATCATTATTGTTTGTATTGGAGAAGTCACACAATTTGGTATTGTCTTGAGCCATAGTGACAAGCAAGCAATCCAACACACCAGCAAACAAGAGGCAAGCGAACGGTAAAACACACGGAAGAAGAAGGGCGAATAAAACGGCAAGGGTGAAGTGGGGGAGAGGAAACGAGAGGCAAATAATGTAGTGTGAGGGATAAGGGTTTGTGATAGGTACTTGGTATATGACTTTTGCGTAGATCTCCCCGACAACGGCGCCAAAAATTCTTTTTGCTACTTCTCGAGCTTGCGTTGTATTCCCTCGAAGAGGAAATGGTGTTGCATCATAGTAGCGTAAGTATTTCCCTCAATTTTTGAGAACCAAGGTATCAATCCAGTAGGATACCACGCGCGAGTCCCTCGCACCTGCACAAACAAATAAGAACCTCGCAGCCAACACGATAAGGGGTTGTCAATCCCTTCACGGTCACTTACGAGAGTGAGATCTGATAGATAGGATAGGATAATATTTTTGGTATTTTTGGTGTAGAAACAGAAAGTAAATAAAGCAAAGTAAAGTAGATGGAAGATTAATATGATGAGAATAGACCCAGGGGCCATAGGTTTCACTAGTGGCTTCTCTCATGATAGCAGAATTCTACGATGGGTGAACAAATTACTGTCGAGCAATTGATAAAAACACGCATAGTTATGAGAATATCTAGGCATGATCATTGTATATAGGCATCACGTTCGTGACAAGTAGACCGAAACGATTCTGCATCTACTACTATTACTCCACACATCGACCGCTATCCAGCATGCATCTAGAGTATTAAGTTCATAAGAACAGAGTAACGCCTTAAGCAAGATGACATGATGTAAAGAGATAAACTCAAGCAATATGATATAAACCCCGTCTTTTTATCCTCGATGGCAACAGTACTATTCGTGCCTTGATGCCCCTACTGTCACTGGGAAAGGTAACCGCAAGATTGAACCCAAAGCCAAGCACTTCTCCCATTGCAAGAACTATAGATCTAGTAGGCCAAACCAAACCAATAATTCAAAGAGACTTGCAAGGATATTATAATCATACATAAAAAAATTCAGAAAAGAATCCAATATTGTTCAAAGATAATCTTGATCATAAACCCACAATTCATCGGATCTCGACAAACACACCGCAAAAAGATTACATCGAATAGATCTCCTTTAAGATCGAGGAGAACTTTGTATTGATATCCAAAGAGAGAGAAGAAGCCATCTAGTTAATAACGATGGATCCGAAGGTCTGTGGTAAACTACTCATAACTCATCGGAGAGGCTATGGTGTTCATGTAGAAGCCTTTCGTGATCGATGCCCCCTCCGCCGGAGCTCCGGAACAGGCCCCAAGATGGGATCTCACGGGAATAGAAGGTTACGGCGGTGGAATTAGGGTTTCTTCGTGCTCCCCGATGTTTTAAGGGTATATGGGTATATATAGGAGGAAAATGTACGTCGGTGGAGCAATGTGGGGCCCATGAGGGTGGGGGCGCGCCCTCCCCATCATGGGCACCTTGTTTCTTCTCTGACTTGCACTCCAAGTCTCTCGTGAAGATATCGTTCCAAAAATAACTCTCCCAAAGGTTTCATTCTGTTTGGACTCCGTTTGATATTCCTTTTCTACGAAACACTGAAATAGGCAAAAAAACAGCAATTTGCACTGGGCCTTGGGTTAGTAGGTTAGTCCCGAAAATAATATAAAAGTGTATAATAAAGCCCATTAAACATCCAAAACAGAATATATAATAGCATGGAACAATAAAAATTTATAGATACGTCGGAGACGTATCAGCGATCCCGTTAATCATATGACAACTCATGTCTATAACTAGGAAGCATAACCATCTTTGATTTAACGAGCTAGTCAAGTAGAGGCATACTAGTGACACTTTGTTTGTCTATATATTCACACATGTATTATGTTTCCAGTTAATACAATTCTAGCAAGAATAATAAACATTTATCATGATATAAGGAAATATAAATAACAACTTTATTATTGCCTCTAGGGCATATTTCCTTCAGGTGGGTGAACAAATTACTGTCGAGCAATTGATACAAAAGCGCATAGTTATGAGAATATCTACGCATGATCATGTATATAGGCATCACGTCCGTGACAAGTAGACCGAAACGATTTTGCATCTACTACTATTACTCCACACATTGACCGCTATCCAACATGCATCTAGAGTATTAAGTTCATAAGAACAGAGTAACGCCTTAAGCAAGATGACATGATGTAGAGGCATAAACTCATGCAATATAATATAAACCCCATATTTTTATCCTCGATGGGAACAATACAATACGTGCCTTGCTGCCCCTGCTGTCACTGGGAAAGGACACCGCAAGATTGAACCCAAAGCTAAGCACTTCTCCCATTGCAAGAAAGATCAATCTAGTAGGCCAAACCAAACTAATAATTCGAAGAGACTTGCAAAGATAATTAAATCATGCATATAAGAATTCAGAGAAGAACCAAATATGGTTCATAGATAATCTTGATCATAAACCCACAATTCATCGGATCTCGACTAACACATCGCAAAAAGTATTACATCAAATAGATCTCCAAGAAGATCGAGGAGAACTTTGTATTGAGATCCAAAGAGAGAGAAGAAGCCATCTAGCTAATAACTATGGACCCGAAGGTCTGTGGTAAACTACTCACAACTCATCGGAGAGGCTATGGTGTTGATGTAGAACCCCTCCGTGATCGATTCCCCCTCCGACGGAGCTCCAGAAAAGGCCCCAATATGGGATCTCACGGGTAAAAAAGGTTGCGGCGATGGAAATAGGGTTTCGTGGTGCTCTCAGATGTTTTCAGGGTATATGAGTATATATAGGAGGAAGAAGTACGTCGGTGGAGCTACGAGGGGGCCACGAGGGTGGGGGCGCGCCTACCCCCTTGGGCGCGCGCTCCTGCCTCGTGTCCGCCTTGTGGCTTCCCAGACGTGTACTCCAAGTCTTGTGGGTTGCGTTTGTTCCAAAAACGATCCTCGCAAAGGTTTCATTCCGTTTGGACTCCGTTTGATATTCCTTTTCTGCGAAACACTGAAATAGGCAAAAATAACAACAATTTGCACTGGGCCTTTGGTTAGTAGGTTAGTCCCAAAAATAATATAAAAGTGCATAATAAAGCCCATTAAACATCCAAAACAGATAATATAATAGCATGGAACAATAAAAATTTATAGATACATTGGAGCCGTATCAAGCATCCCCAAGCTTAATTCTTGCTCGTCCTCGAGTAGGTAAATGATAAAAACAGAATTTTTCAGGTGGAATGCTACCCAACATAATTCTCAATGTAATTTTTTATTGTGGCATGAATATTTAGATCCGAAAGATTCAAGACAAAAGTTTAATATTGACATAAGAATAATAGTACTTCAAGCATACTAACAAAGCAATTATGTCTTCTCAAAATAACATGGCCAAAGAAAGTTCATCCCTACAAAATCATATAGTTTGGTTATGCTCCATCTTCGTCACACAAAATACCCAAATCATGCACAACCCCGGTTTCAGCCAAGCAATTGTTTCATACTTCAATCTTTTCAAATTTTTTCAACTTTCACGCAATACATGAGCGTGAGCCATGGATATAGCACTACAGGTGGAATAGAGTGGTTGTTGTGGAGAAGACAAAAAGAGGAAGATGGTCTCACATCAACTAGGTTTATCAATGGGCTATGGAGATGCCCGTCAATAGATATCAATGTGAGTGAGTAGGGATTGCCATGCAACGGATGCACTAGAGCTATAAATGTATGAAAGCTCAACAAAAGAAACTAAGTGGGTGTGCATCCAACTTGCTTGATCACGAAGACCTAGGGCATTTGAGAAAGCCCATCGTTGGAATATACAAGCCAAGTTCTATAATGAAAATTCCCACTAGTATATGAAAGTGACAAAACAAGAGACTCTCTATCATGAAGATCGTGGTGCTATTTTGAAGCACAAGTGTGGAAAAAAGATAGTAGCATTGTCCCCTTTTTTGGGGCCTTCCTTTTTTTGCCTTTCTCATTTTCTTTTTGTTGGCCTTTCCTTTTTTTGCCTTTCTCTTTTTTTCGGGACAATGCTCTAACAATGATGATCATCACACTTCTATTTATTTACAACTCAATGATTACAACTCGATACTAGAACAAAATATGACTCTATATGAATGCCTCCGGCGGTGTACCAGGATGTGCAATGAATCAAGAGTGACATGTATGAGAAATTATGCATGGTGGCCTTGCCACAAATACGATGTCAACTACATGATCATGCATGGCAATATGACAATGATGAAGCGTGTCATAATAAACGGAACGGTGGAAAGTTGCATGGAAATATATCTCGGAATGACTATGGAAATGGCATGATAGGTAGGTATGGTGGCTGTTTTGAGGAAGGTATATCGTGGGTGTATGGTACCGGCAAAACTTGCACGGTACAAGAGAGGCTAGCAATGGCGGAAGGGTGAGAGTGCGTATAATCCATGGACTCAACATTAGTCATAAAGAACTCACATATTTATTGCAAAAATCTACAAGTCATAAAAACAAAGTACTACACGCATGCTCCTAGGGAAGGGTAGGTAGGAGTTAACCATCGCGCTATCCCGACCTCCACACAAAGGATGACAATCAAAGAAATACATCATGCTTCAAATTTGTCACACAACGGTTACCATACGTGCATGCTAGGGGACTTGCAAACCTCAACACAAGTATTTCTCAAATTCACAAGTACTCTACTAGCATGACTCTAATATCACCATCCTCATATCTCAAAACAATCATCAAGTATCAAACTCCTCATACTATTCAAAGCACTTTATATGAAAGTTTTTATTATACCCATCTTGGATGCCTAGCATGATAGGACTAATTTTATAGCCAAAGCAAATTACCATGATGTTCTAAGGGACTCTCAAAATAATGTAAGTGAAGAATGAGAGATCAATAATTTATATAAAATAAAACCACCACCGTGCTCTAAAAAGATATAAGTGAAGCACTAGAGCAAAATTATCTAGCTCAAAAGATGTAAGTGAAACACATAGAGTATTCTAATATATCTGATTCATGTGTGTATCTCCCAAAAGGTGTGTACAACAAGTACGATTGTGGTAAACTAAAAAGCAAATACTCAAATCATACAAGACGCTCCAAGCAAAACACAAATCATGTGGTGAATAAATATATAGTCTCAAGTAAAGTTACCGATAGACGAAGACGAAAGAGGGGATGCCTTCCCGGGGCATCCCCAAGCTTAGAATTTTGGTTGTCCTTGAATTTTACCTTGGGGTGCCTGGGGCATCCCCAAGCTTAGGATCTTTCCACTCTTTGTTCCATAGTCCATCAAATCCTTACCTAGAAACTTGAAAACTTCACAACACAAAACTTAACAGAAAATCTCGTGAGCTCCGTTAGTATAAGAAAACAAACCACCACTTTGAGGTACTGTATTGAAATCATTCTTTATTTATATTGGTGTTAAACCTACTGTATTCCAACTTCTCTATGGTTCATACCCCCCGATACTACTCATAGATTCGTCAAAATAAGAAAACAACACACAAAAAACAGAAGCTGTAAAAAACAGAACAGTCTGTAGCAATCTATAACTTTCGAATACTTCTGTAACTCTAAAAATTCTGAAATAAATTGGTGGATGTGAGGAATTTGCCTATTAATCATCTGCAAAAAGAATCAACTTAAAAGCACTCTCTAGTAAAAATTGGCAGCAAATCTCGTGAGCGCAAAAGTTTCTGTTTTTTTACAGCAAGATCGCAAAGACTTCACCCAAGTCTTCCCAAAGGTTCTACTTGGCATAAACACTAACTAAAACACAAAACCACATCTAAACAGAATCTAGATGCATTATTTATTACAACATAGAAGTAAAAGCAAAGAAAATAAAATTGGGTTGCCTCCTAACAAGCGCTATCGTTTAACGCCCCTAGCTAGGCATTGATAATTTTAATGATGCTCACATGAAAGACAAGACTTGAAGCAGAAAAAAGAGCATCATATAGCATGTGAAAATTACATCTAAGTCTAACATACTTCCTATGCATAGGCATTTTATAGGAAAACAAATTAGCAAGACAAGAAAGATCTAGCATATGCAAGGAAGAAGAAAGAAACAATAGCAATCTCAACATAACAAGAGGTAACTTAGTAACATGAAAATTTCTACAACCATATTTTCCCGTCTCATAATAATTGCATGCAGGATCATATTCAAACTCAACAATATAACTATCACATAACATATTCTCAACACGATCCACATGCATGCGAAGTTGACACTCTTCCAAAATAGTGGGATTGACATTAACTAAAGTCATGACCTCTCCAAACCCACTTTTATAAAAAAAATCATAAGATTGAGCACTCTCTAAATATTTGGGATCTAAAGTTGACACTCTTCCAAACCCACTTTAAATATTATTGCAAAAATTATTATCAATCTCATATATATCATGGGGCTTAAATAAGTTTTCAAGATCGTAAGAAGCATCACCCCAATCATGATCATTGCAACAAGTAGTGGGCATAGCAAAATAAGCATCACCAAGCTTAGGGTTTTGCATATCATTAGCATAATTGACATTAATAGAATTTATAATAACATCATTGCAATCATGCTTTTCAACGAAGGAACTATCAAGTATGGGTGCAATAGCAACGATCTCATGTTTAACATAAGGAACTATAGCAAATTCATCTTCATAAATATTGGCACCATGGCCACAAGAATAGCAAGCGTCATGTTCATCAAGGGACATTTCAATAAAATATTCAGAATCATAATTATCTATAGATTCATGCATATCATTATTCTCTTCCAAAGCAGCGGACATTCTTTCAATAAATTCTTTGACATAGACATTATGAGCATAGCTGTCACATCCCTAGTTAGCACTTGCATTAGGACTAGCTAGAGTGTGCATCATGTTTACTTATCAAAGAAACTTGAAATGGGAATGACAGAAACCCCAGCACCCCTCTTCTAACAACTAGGGTTTGATAAAATATTTTCCAATGTACCCAAAATGCCCTTCAAAAATGTTCATCATTTCTGCCTTGGTCTTAAACCTTTGCTAAAAATGGTGCACAATTTTCTAGGACATCCAAGGGCTCTGGATTAAATCATATGGTATTTGTATTTGGGCATTTAAATGCTATAAAATAATTTAAATGCTCAAATAATCATAAACTATAATGTTCCATACTGTTCATATTATATACAGTGGGCATGACAAGTTTCATGAGTTATAAAAATGTTCTAGCATTTTTATTAATTAAACAAAGTTGCAAAACAAATGAAACAGAAAAGAAATAGGAAAGAAAAGAAAGAGAGAAAGGACTTACCTCGGGCCCAGCACTGTAGCAGGCCGGCCCAGCCCACCAGCCTCGTTTTGTCGCCTTCCTCCTCGCGTGAGTCGGCAGCGCGCGTGGCCGCCGCGCGCCGGCACGCGCCCGGCCACCTCCACCCTGCCTGCCTGCATCCCCGACGCCCTGGAAGACTCCCCGCGACGCCACACAGCTGCCCCGACCCCTCTCGCACTTTCCCCTCGTCCCCGTCGCCTTCCCCTGGCTCTCCTCTCTCACCACCGAGCCGCCCGTCGCTGCCGCTCGCCGTTGCCGCACCTAGAGACTTCCCCTCGCCCCGTGAGTGTGTCCAAAAGGTTCGCCGCGACGCCCTCTACCTCCTCGCTGAGCCACGGATCGTCGGGAGCCCTGCAACGTCTTCACGCCGTCGTCCCCTTCCTCGGATCGCCGGAGCACCTCGCCGTCGATTGAGAAGCTGCAGCGCGTCCCCGACCTCTCCGTCGAGCTCGTTAGCACCGCAGTGAGCTCCTACGCCATTTCCCTCCTTCTTTTGCTTCATTTGCGCCGTGTCGATGCCGCTCCGTTGATCACCGAAACTCACCGCCGCCGTGCTCGCCGCCGGCGATGCTCCGGTGACCATTTGGTCACTGGCACATGTCCATCTCGCTCGCCGCAGCACGTAGACGAGCTAGGTACCACGCACGCATCGCCTAGGCCACCGTAGTTGCGTCTCCACACACACCCGACGCCGGTCGCCGTTGAGCTCGTTGCCGTCGTCTCCGGCCACCACAGGTCCGGCGACCACCACCATCCGACGCGCAACGGCAAGGGCTTTCCAACGCGCCCAACCGCAGCTCGAACCGTGCCATGTAGACGTTTTCCGAAGCACGCCGCCGTGTTCGGCCTCGCCGGCATCACGTCGCTGGCGAGTTTGACTCGTTTGACGAGGGGGGGGGGGGTTGACCACCCCTGGGTCATTGACGTGTGGGCCACCCTTTTCCTAATTAGCTAGTTTAACTAATTAAATGTTAATTTAATTAGTCAGTTAGTTTAGTCACTGACCCGTGGGCCCAGACCCCACTGACAACTATTTAGTTCACTAATTAACTCTGTTAGTTAGCTGTGACACTGACATGCCGGGCCCACATGTCATGTTTGACTTGGACTAGCTCCTGTTGACTGACTGACGTCAACATGATGTCATGCTGACGCAGTAAAGGTTTTTCTGGGATTTTTAGATTTAAAAATAATTCAGGAAATTCCAGAAAAATGCCTAAACTTCAAAAAATCATATAAATTCAACAGTAACTCAGATGGAAAAGATTTATATATGAAAAATGATCAGAAAAATCCAATCTTTCCAATGGCACTGGTTTCATGCATGTTTGAGCAAGTTAACCTTGCTGTATACATTAAAACATGATAATGCACTTATTTAAATAATAGTTAAAGTGCCAATTTGAATCTTGGATTCAAATAGGCTCAAACCTTTCTGGTTTTAGTTGCATTAGCCCAACACACATGCATCTTGCCATGTCATGAGCATGCATCATATTGTTGCATTTGTTTGTTTAATGATTGTATCGCCGGTATTCTCTGTGTTAGGTCCTGCTCCCGAGGATACTGCTGCGTATCCAGTTGAAGAGCAGTAACCGACAACCACTTTGTCAGGCAAGCATTCATTGATCATTCCGATATAAACCCAATCTTCTCGCTCTTGCTCTCTTTTACTGCATGAAGGCAACAACGTGTGAACTGCTACTTGCTGCGGTAGTTGAACCCTATTCCCTTGCATGACCTGTCATTGCCACAGTAAATAGTTAAAACCCACTAGCATGTGTAGGAGTTGATTGAGCCATGTGATGTGTGATCCACCATGCTATTTGTTTATGTTGCCTGCTATGCTTAGAGTTGTGTCAGGTCTGGTTCATCAGGGTGATGGATCAGAGTGAAATGATCATACCGGTAAAGAGAAGGAAGCGGGGAATACGCTTGGTAAAGGTATCGATGAAAGGCCATGTAGGAGTACATGGTGGGTTGTTTCATTGGAATCGTCCATAGGACCCGAGATCTGTATGTGTGGTTCAAGTTATAGCTACTACCACACATTGGGATCCTTAATTGACCCTCTCGGCTTATTAATTACCCTCGATCTCTATCCAGGAGTTGCAACTAGTTTCTGGTGTTTATAGCTTACTGGAGGTCGTGCACATCGCTGACCCTCGGGGTGGATTGTGATGCGACATGTACGTGGCACGGTGTACCGGTTGCCCGTTTGGTGACTCGGGAACACTGTACACATCGTTTGGGGCCGTGAGCGACACCCCGGCCGGATCTCCCCACGGATGGAACCCAAATAGGCGATAAACCTGGACGAGAGACTTGAGTAGTTAGTCAGGTCATGGCCGACACCCACGCTGGGCTTCCGCTTGAAGGTTGCCGAGTACACATCGAGTAAACAACGATAAGTGGTGAGAGCGTGTGTGAAGAAGTACACCCCTGTAGGGTTATCAATCTATTCGAATAGCCGTTGTTCGCGGTACGGACTACTTGGTTACTCTTACAGTTCATAGACAAGTTGATGGATTCTACTAAAAGCCTCAAGATAAGTGTGAGTGCCATGGATGGCCCTTCCGTAGGATGGCGGAAGAGGATCCTCGGTAGTGTATTGTTGTGGTGATTAGAGGACTCGTGTTCGTAATAACATCTTGCAATCTGTTGAGAGTTGTAGTATAGGTTAGCCAAGAGTCAAAGCTGGCTTTCTGCAATGAACTCCACTACCCCCTTGATAATGTTGCATGTATGATAGGTTCTGTGGTAAGACTTGCTGAGTACCTTTGTACTCATGTTTGCTTAATAACTGTTGCAGAGGAGAACCCTGCCCCTGCTGATGGGTTCTACATAGACATTGACGTCGACGAGTAGCTTGACACCCAGACGGAGATCTGGAGCTTGTGAAGGGCCTTGTAGATAGTCAGGCTACATCAAGCCTGTTTTATTTTCTAAGTTGTCTGTACTCAGACATGTAGCTTCCGCTTGTGCTTGGATGACTGTATGACTTGAGTGTTGGGTCATGTGACCCCTACCTGTATGGATATGTTATGTATGGCTCTTGGAGCCTCTTAAATAAAGTACTTTGAGTCATAGAGTTCTGTTGTGATGCAATGTTGTATTTACACATATTGAGCATATTGTGTGTATGGTTGAAATGCTTGGTATGTGTGGGATCCGACACCTAGTTGTTTTCCTTTGGTAGCCTACCTTACAGGGAAATACCTCCTAGTGATTCCAATGAGCCTTGGTAGCTTGCTACTGCTCGAAACACGTAGGCTGGCCGGCATGTGTCCTTCTTCGTTCCTGTGTCTGTCCCTTAGGGGAAATGTCACGCGTTGTTCCTGTAAGTCCATGTAGCTTGCTACGACTTGGGTTCATACATTGATGACCGACACGTTCGTTGCTGGGTCATGGATGCCTGTCTCTGTAATCTAGTGCTACTTTTGGTTTATAACTAGCCATGTCGGCCCGGGTTCTCTGTCATATGGATGCTAGCGACACTGTCATATACGTGTGCCAAAATGCGCAAACGGTCCCGGGCCAGGTAAGGTGGCACCCGTGGGGTTATCGTGCGTGAGGCCGCAAAGTGATATGGCGTGTTACAGCTAGATCGGTGTGACTTAGGATCGGGGTCCTGACAGCGTTGGCATCAGAGCTGGACTGCCTGTAGGTTTCTCAAGCCAAACTGGTCGATGTTGAGTCTAGAAAAATTCTTAGTTATATGTAGGGGAATTGATTGTGGAAGGGAACGTAAGGCTCTTTTTACTCCTTTACCCTATGCCCTTCTGATCTAAGTCAGTCTATTCTTTCTACGGGGATTTAGGACTAGGCCTCTTATCCTTACTAGGTTCACGTGTTACTAATCCGTAGACTCTTAAGATTGTTGGTTTCAAGCCTCAGTTCAGTTTCTATCCTTTCTAGTATGATGATTGTTGGACCCAGAACCTTGATATGGATTGTTGAGTGGCTATGCTATCATTTGTATGATGTCTCAAATCTTTGTTTGAGCATTTACAGTTGTTATGCTGCCCGATTTCTTCCAGAAACACTAATGCCTTTGCATTATTTCGTGTTTCAGATGTCTGGCCGCATCCCTCACCAAGTGGTTCGTTTGACTCGGTGCATCAATGTGCCCGGTCACACGGCCATGCTAGTCCGTGTGCTGACTGAGACCGGTTATCGCTGGTATCCTGAGTACACCGTGGAGGAACAGTACCGGGATTTCAATCAGAGTCAGTATTTCTGCACAGTCCGGATATACCCCTCATATCCTGGAGCTAACGACCCCATCCATTGGTCTTATGGACTCGGGGTTACAATCGAGATGGCAGTGCAGGATGCCGCCTATTCGATGATGACCATTCTCCGGGCTAGGCATGCCCTGTTGCTGAACACTGAGTTCTGTTACATGCCAGCCTCACTTCCCGGAGAGGAAGGCTACTACACTGGTCTGTATACTGATGCTGCTCATGAAGAGCCACTGCTTCAGACTACTGTTCAGATGCTGGAGGATAGGGACCATGAGGTCCGTGCCCTCCGAATGGAGCTATATAACACTCGAGCTGCCCACTGGACTACTTTGACACGGCTTGCGCCTACTGTGCACGCCGGATATCTGGACATGCGGGATTTGTACCCCGTGCGGACTCGTCTGCCTGATCGCATGGATTGTCGTGACGTTGGGGGTATTACACCTCCACATGGGCGTCGGTTACCACCAGCATCGGGACCGAGGCCATACCCATGTCCCTATGGTCCACAGCCTTCGAGCGCTCGCGAGTTCCAAGATCCGCCTGTTCCACTTCCAGGCTACGGTGGTAATCCTTACGAAGATTACTACGTGAATGTCTGAGCTAGACCGTGGCAGTAGTAGTATTGTGGTAGTTGTATTTCCACAGTCCTGCGCGTCTTGTGGAATATGACTTAGTGTGTACTGAGTTCCGGAGGTGTAGTTAAATAATGTATAGGAGCTTGGAATGTCTCTGATGGGATGTATCGTCTTTCACCGCAGTTGTACTTTAGCCTTGGCTTGTACTAAACTATGTATGGTGTGTATGACCACTGGTGTATATATGGCAGTTTCTATATTACCACATCGTACGGATGAACATCTCTGCATTCCGTGTCATCCATTACATTTTGCACTTCTATGTCAAATTTTTGCCATCCTTGTCTAAACCGTTGTTTTGTTTTCCTAGGATGGTCAACACTCGCAACACTCCTGCTGCTCAGGAGCAGGGTGAGGCTAGTGGGGCTAGAGATGGGAATCTGCCCCAGCCACCCTCCTTGGCGGAAGTTATGCTCGAGGCAGAACGGAACAAGAGAGAGACCATCCGTCTGCTGGAACGCATAGAGCAGAACACTGGGTTCCGTCAGAGGAATGACGTGGTGTCAATCAATGACTTTATCAAGATGTGCCCACCAAAGTTCCATCACTCCACTGAACCTCTGGATGCGGATGACTGGCTACGTAGTATCACCCATAAGCTACACTCTGCCCGTGTGGCCGAAGCTGACAAGGTTACCTACGCCGCCTACCATCTTGAGGGCCCTGCCAGTCTTTGGTGGGAAAACTTTGAAGCTATGCGTCCTGCTGGCCAAATCACTACTTGGGTTGAGTTCAGTGAGGCATTCTGTGAACATCACATTCCGGAAGGTCTCATGGATCGCAAGCGGGAGGAATTCTACAATTTCACCCAGGGCCGGTTAACTGTGGATGGCTATAGTCGCGGGTTTGGCAACCTGGCACGCTATGCACCTGAGGAAGTATCCACCGATGCCAAGAAATAGGCGAGGTTCCGCAAGGGACTCAGCCCTGAACTCCGCCGAGATCTACGTCTGCACGAGTGCACTTCTTTCCAGAAGTTGGTAAACAAGGCTATCAGTGCTGAAACGGGCCAGACGGACTTCGAGGCCACCCGCAAGCATACTCGAGACTTTGGTTCCTCATCCGGCTCTGGCTCTCACAAGCGCCGTGTGTGGGTTCCTAACACTGCTCTACCACCCAAGTACACACCGAGGCCATCCTATGAGGCGCCTCGCCCAACTCAACAGTTTGCACCTGCTAAGACCTATGGAGGACCACCTTCCAACTTTGCTCCATGCACTAACACTGTGACCTACTTCAAGTGTGGAGAACCGGGGCACTACATGCGTGAGTGTCCTCAGAACCAACCAGGAAAACCCGTTGGCCGTGGTAAGCCAACCGGCAAGGTGAGTTATGTCAAGCCAATCCCCACTGCACGTGGTCATGTCAACTATGTCTCTGCCGAGGAAGCTTATGAGGATCCTAACGTCGTCCTTGGTACGCTTCTCGTAAACTACCATCCGACATCTGTTCTTTTTGATACTGGAGCATCCCATTCGTTCATATCTGAGAGTTATGCTCGATTGCACAACATGACTTTTTGTGACATGCCTACTTCCATGGTTATTCAAACTCCTGGTTCAAAGTGGCAAACCTCTAGGGTAAGCCATGGAAATGAAATCCTTGTCGATAGAATTGTTTTCCTAGCATCTCTAATCGCTCTCAAGTCCTCGAACATAAACATCATTTTGGGTATGGATTGGATGACAACTCATTACGCCAAGATTGATTGCTATACTAGGACCGTTCAACTTACACATCCATCCGGCAAGATAGTCAATGTCTTGACCCGAATGGCTGAGCGTCAGCTCTACTCTCTTAATGCCAGCCCTCTACCAGAACTCGAAGATATCCCGGTAGTCCGTGACTTTCTGGATGTTTTTCCAGAAGAACTGCTAGGAATTCCACCTGACAGAGATGTCGAGTTCGTGATAGATCTTATCCCTGGAACTGCCCCAATCTCTAGGAGACCTTATAAGATGGCACCACTAGAATTAGCTGAGCTAAAGAAACAACTCGATGAGTCCTTGCAAAAAGGTTTCATCCGTCCTAGTTCTTCCCCTTGGGCTTGCCTCGTCCTCTTCGTCAAGAAGAAGGATGGAACGGAGCGGATGGTTGTAGATTACCGACCTGTCAATCTGGTAACCATAAAGAACAAGTATCCGCTTCCCAGGATCAACGACCTGTATGATCAGCTCGCTGGATCCTCAGTCTTCTCTAAGATGGATTTGAGGTTGGGTTACCATCAAATCAAAATCAAGAACGGGGACATTCCTAAAACGGCTTTTGTTACTCGTTATGGCCAATATGAGTACACCGTCATGTCCTTCGGATTAACCAATGCCCCAGCTACCTTTTCTTGGTTAATGAATTCTATATTCATGGAGTACTTGGATAAATTTGTTGTGGTATACCTCGATGATATACTCATCTATTCCAAGAACAAGGAAGATCATGCCGAGCATTTAAGGATGGTATTGACGAAACTTCGAGAGCACCGCCTTTATGCCAAATTCTCTAAATGTGAATTCTGGTTGCCGGAAGTAACCTATCTAGGTCATGTGATCTCTGGCAAGGGTATTGCTGTCAATCCCGAGCGAGTTCAAGCCGTCCTTGATTGGACTCCCCCTAAATCGGTCAAGCAAGTTAGGAGTTTTCTTGGCCTAGCAAGCTATTGCCGACGCTTCGTCGAGAATTTCTCCAAGGTTGCTAAACCTCTAACTGAACTCCTTAAGAAAGATAAAAAGTTTGAGTGGACCCCATAGTGCGAGTCCAGTTTTCAGGAACTGAAAAGATGCCTGACATCTGCACCTGTACTGGTACCACCAGACTTTTCCAAGGATTTTATAATCTACTGCGACGCCTCGCGACAAGGACTAGGTTGCATACTCATGCAAGATCGTCAAGTGATTGCATACGCATCTCGACAGTTGCGTCCACATGAGGATAACTATCCTACACATGATCTAGAGCTTGCAGCTGTAGTCCATGCACTCAAAACATGGCGACATTACCTCCTTGGTAATCGCTGTGAAATCTTCACTGATCATCAAAGTTTGAAGTACATCTTCACCTAACCGGATCTAAATCTCAGGCAAAGACGTTGGGTTGAATTGCTCACAGATTACGACTTAGGAATCACTTACACCCCTGGAAAGGCCAATGTCATGGCTGATGCGCTGAGTCGTAAGCCTTATTGTAACAACTTAATGTTACAACAAGGGCAACCACTTCTCCACAAGGAATTTCGTAAGCTTAACCTTCACATTGTTCCTCGAGGATTCCTTTCCACCTTGGTGGCGAAACCTACCCTTATGGATCAAATCATAGTTGCCCAGCGGTATGATAAAGGCATATCTCGGATCAAGGAGAACATTGCTAGCGGAGTTGCTAGGAGTTTCTCTATGGATGATCGAGGTGTTGTGTACTTCGAGAACCGCTTGGTGGTACCCAAGAAACAACAACTACGACAAATGATTCTTAAGGAGGCTCATGAATCTCCTCTCACGATTCATCTCGGTAGTACCAAAATGTATCAGGACCTACGTCAGAGATTCTGGTGGACTAGGATGAAGAGAGAAATCGCTCAATTCATTGCTAACTGTGACGTTTGTCGTCGAGTCAAAGCAGAGCATCAACGGCCTGCTGGCACCCTTCAACCTTTAGCTATTCCTGAATGGAAATGGGACAAAGTCGCTATGGACTTCATTACCGGGTTTCCCAGGACCAGGAAAGGGAATAATGCTATCTTCGTCGTTATCGACCGCCTCTCTAAAGTAGCTCATTTCCTGCCTGTTCGAGAGAGTATTACCGCTAGCCAGCTAGCAAACTTGTATCTCTCTCAGATAGTATCACTTCATGGTGTGCCGTTGGAGATTAACTAGACCGTGGAAGTCTTTTCACTTCACGATTTTGGGAAAGTTTCCAGAATGCTATGGGAACTCATCTCTCCTTCAGTACCGCCTTCCATCCACAGTCAAGTGGTCAAGTGGAACGAGTTAATCAAATTCTGGAAGACATGCTTCGAGCCTCTGTCATCTCTTTCGGTGTGGAATGGGAAAAGTGTCTTCCATTTTCCGAATTCGCTTATAACAATAGTTACCAAGCCAGCTTGGGTAAAGCTCCCTTCAAAGTTCTATATGGACGAAGGTGTCGAACACCTCTTAACTGGTCAGAAACCGGGGAAAGACAATTCTTTGGCCCGGATATGATCCAGGAAGCAGAAGACCAAGTTCGCATCGTTCGTGAGAAATTGAAAACAGCCCAGTCTCGCCAGAAGAGCCAATATGATTGTCATCATAAGGCTGTGACTTTTGAAGTCGGCGATAAGGTTTACCTTCAGGTTACTCCTCTTAAGGGAACCCATCGCTTCGGTATCAAAGGCAAATTGGCCCCTCGTTACATCGGTCCTTTTCGCACCAAACGAGGAGAAGTTGCCTACCAATTGGAACTACCTCCGCATCTATCCAGAGTTCATGATGTGTTCCACGTTTCTCAACTCAGGCGTTGCTTCTCGGATCCTATCCGCGGAGTGGACCACGAAACGCTTGATCTCCAGGACAATCTCACATATCGAGAATACCCCGTTCGTATTCTTGATCAAACCGAGTGCACCACTCGACGCCACAATATCAAGTTTCTCAAGGTTCAATGGTCACATTATTCTGAGAGTGAAGCTACTTGGGAAAGGGAGGATCGTCTTCGACTTGAGTACCCCACCCTCTTTCCGGAGGAACCCGAATCTCGGGACGCGATTCTTTTAAGTGGGGGTGAGTTGTCACATCCCTAGTTAGCACTTGCATTAGGACTAGCTAGAGTGTGCATCATGTTTACTTATCAAAGAAACTTGAAATGGGAATGACAGAAACCCCAGCACCCCTCTTCTAACAACTAGGGTTTGATAAAATATTTTCCAATGTACCCAAAATGCCCTTCAAAAATGTTCATCATTTCTGCCTTGGTCTTAAACCTTTGCTAAAAATGGTGCATAATTTTCTAGGACATCCAAGGGCTCTGGATTAAATCATATGGTATTTGTATTTGGGCATTTAAATGCTATAAAATAATTTAAATGCTCAAATAATCATAAACTATAATGTTCCATACTGTTCATATTATATACGGTGGGCATGACAAGTTTCATGAGTTATAAAAATGTTCTAGCATTTTTATTAATTAAACAATGTTACAAAACAAATGAAACAGAAAAGAAATAGGAAAGAAAAGAAAGAGAGAAAGGACTTACCTCGGGCCCAACACTGTAGCAGGCCGACCCAGCCCACCAGCCTTGTTCTATCGCCTTCCTCCTCGCGCCAGTCGGCAGTGCGCGTGGCCGCCGCGCGCCGGCATGCGCCCGGCCACCTCCACCCTGCCTGCCTGCATCCCCGACGCCCTGGAAGACTCCCCGCGACGCCATGCAGCTGCCCCGACCCCTCTCGCACTTTCCCCTCGTCCCCGTCGCCTTCCCCTGGCTCTCCTCTCTCACCACCGAGCCGCCCGTCGCTGCCGCTCGCCGTTGCCGCACCTAGAGCCTTCCCCTCGCCCCGTGAGCGTGTCCAAAAGGTTCACCGCGACGCCCTCTACCACCTCGCTGAGCCACGGATCGCCGGGAGCCCTGCAACGTCTTCACGCCGTCGTCCCCTTCCTCGGATCACCGGAGCACCTCGCCGTCGATTGAGAAGCTGCAGCGCGTCCCCGACCTCTCCGTCGAGCTCGTTAGCACCGCAGTGAGCTCCTACGCCGTTTCCCTCCTTCTTTTGCTTCGTTTGCGCCGTGTAGATGCCGCTCCGTTGATCACCGAAACTCACCGCCGCCGTGCTCGCCGCCGGCGATGCTCCGGTGACCATTTGGTCCCTGCACATGTCCATCTCGCTCGCCGCAGCACGTAGACGAGCTAGGTACCACGCACGCATCGCCTAGGCCACCGTAGCTGCGTCTCCACACACACC
Organism: Secale cereale; assembly: GCA_902687465.1. NCBI lineage: Eukaryota > Viridiplantae > Streptophyta > Magnoliopsida > Poales > Poaceae > Secale > Secale cereale. Next base: position 192,496,834 of record LR738712.1, on the reverse strand, counting down.
CGACGCCGGTCGCCGTTGAGCTCGTTGCCGTCGTCTCCGGCCACCACAGGTCCGGCGACCACCACCATCCGACGCGCAACGGCAAGGGCTTTCCAACGCGCCCAACCGCAGCTCGAACCGTGCCATGTAGACGTTTTCCGAAGCACGCCGCCGTGTTCTGCCTCGCCGGCATCACGTCGCCGGCGAGTTTAACTCGTTTGACGGGGGGGTTGACCACCCCTGGGTCACTGACGTGTGGGCCACCCTTTTCCTAATTAGCTAGTTTAACTAATTAAATGTTAATTTAATTAGTCAGTTAGTTTAGTCACTGACCCGTGGGCGCAGACCCCACTGACAACTATTTAGTTCACTAATTAACTCTGTTAGTTAGCTGTGACACTGACATGCCGGGCCCACATGTCATGTTTGACTTGGACTACCTCCTGTTGACTGACTGACGTCAACATGATGTCATGCTGACGCAGTAAAGGTTTTTCTGGGATTTTTAGATTTAAAAATAATTCAGGAAATTCCAGAAAAATGCCTAAACTTCAAAAAATCATATAAATTCAACAGTAGCTCAGATGGAAAAGATTTATATATGAAAAATGATCAGAAAAATCTAATCTTTCCAATGGCACTGGTTTCATGCATGTTTGAGCAAGTTAACCTTGCTGTATACATTAAAACATGATAATGCACTTATTTAAATAATAGTTAAAGTGCCAATTTGAATCTTGGATTCAAATAGGCTCAAACCTTTCTGGTTTTAGTTGCATTAGCCCAACACACATGCATCTTGCCATGTCATGAGCATGCATCATATTGTTGCATTTGTTTGTTTAATGATTGTATCGCCGGTATTCTCTGTGTTAGGTCCTGCTCCCGAGGATACTGCTGCGTATCCAGTTGAAGAGCAGTACCCGACAACCACTTTGTCAGGCAAGCATTCATTGATCATTCCGATACAAACCCAATCTTCTCGCTCCTGCTCTCTTTTACTGCATTAAGGCAACAGCGTGTGAACTGCTACTTGCTGCGGTAGTTGAACCCTATTCCCTTGCATGACCTGTCATTGCCACAGTAAATAGTTGAAACCCACTAGCATGTGTAGGAGTTGATTGAGCCATGTGATGTGTGATCCACCATGCTATTTGTTTATGTTGCCTGCTATGCTTAGAGTTGTGTCAGGTCTGGTTCATCAGGGTGATGGATCAGAGTGAAATGATCATACCGATAAAGAGAAGGAAGTGGGGAATACGCTTGGTAAAGGTATCGATGAAAGGCCATGTAGGAGTACATGGTGGGTTGTTTCATTGGAATCGTCCATAGGACCCGAGATCTGTATGTGTGGTTCAAGTTACAGCTACTACCACACATTGGGATCCTTAATTGACCCTCTCGGCTTATTAATTACCCTCGATCTCTGTCCAGGAGTTGCAACTAGTTTCTGGTGTTTATAGCTTACTGGAGGTCGTGCACATCGCTGACCCTCGGGGTGGGTTGTGATGCGACATGTACGTGGCACGGTGTACCGGTTGCCCGTTTGGTGACTCGGGAACCCTGTACACATCGTTTGGGACCGTGAGCGACACCCCGGCCGGATCTCCCCACGGATGGAACCCAAATAGGCGATAAACCTGGACGAGAGACTTGAGTAGTTAGTCAGGTCGTGGCCGACACCCACGCTGGGCTTCCGCTTGAAGGTTGCCGAGTACACGTCGAGTAAACGGCGATAAGTGGTGAGAGCGTGTGTGAAGAAGTACACCCCTGCAGGGTTATCAATCTATTCGAATAGCCGTTGTTCGCGGTACGGACTACTTGGTTACTCTTACAGTTCATAGACAAGTTGATGGATTCTACTAAAAGCCTCAAGATAAGTGTGAGTGCCGTGGATGGCCCTTCCGTAGGATGGCGGAAGAGGATCCTCGGTAGTGTATTGTTGTGGTGATTAGAGGACTCGTGTTTGTAATAACATCTTGTAATCTGTTGAGAGTTGTAGTATAGGTTAGCCAAGAGTCAAAGCTGGCTTTCTGCAATGAACTCCACTACCCCCTTGATAATGTTGCATGTATGATAGGTTCTGTGGTAAGACTTGCTGAGTACCTTTGTACTCATGTTTGCTTAATAACTGTTGCAGAGGAGAACCCTGCCCCTGCTGATGGGTTCTACATAGACATTGACGTCGACGAGTAGCTTGACACCCAGACGGAGATCTGGAGCTTGTGAAGGGCCTTGTAGATAGTCAGGCTACATCAAGCCTGTTTTATTTTCTAAGTTGTCTGTACTCAGACATGTAGCTTCCGCTTGTGCTTGTATGACTGTATGACTTGAGTGTTGGGTCATGTGACCCCTACCTGTATGGATATGTTATGTATGGCTCTTGGAGCCTCTTAAATAAAGTACTTTGAGTCATAGAGTTCTGTTGTGATGCAATATTGTATTTACACATATTGAGCATATTGTGTGTATGGTTGAAATGCTTGGTATGTGTGGGATCCGACACCTAGTTGTTTTCCTTTGGTAGCCTACCTTACAGGGAAATACCTCCTAGTGATTCCAATGAGCCTTGGTAGCTTGCTACTGCTCGGAACACGTAGGCTGGCCGGCATGTGTCCTTCTTCGTTCCTGTGTCTGTCCCTTAGGGGAAATGTCACGCGTTGTTCCTTTAAGTCCATGTAGCTTGCTACGACTTGGGTTCATACGTTGATGACCGACACGTTCGTTGCTGGGTCATGGATGCCTGTCTCTGTAATCTAGTGCCACTTTTGGTTTATAACTAGCCATGTCGGCCCGGGTTCTCTGTCATATGGATGCTAGCGACACTGTCATATACGTGTGCCAAAATGCGCAAACGGTCCCGGGCCAGGTAAGGTGGCACCCATGGGGTTACCGTGCGTGAGGCCACAAAGTGATATGGCGTGTTACAGCTAGATCGGTGTGACTTAGGATTGGGGTCCTGACAATAGCTTTCTAGCAATATTCAAGTATGTCAAAATTTTCAGATTTGTAGAGAGTAATATCATACTTTTCAATCAAAGAAGCAACTTCATAAGCACCCTTACAGGCAACAAATTCTTCAATTTGTTCGATATCATAGTAATCTAAACACCCTTTGCATATGAAGATAAAATTTTATTATCATTAAACTCACATAGATAGGGGAGGTGTTTTTTAGGGTTCTTAGAGCAACAGGTAATATCATAAATTTCACAAAGATTCCAAGCATAATAGAGCAATCTGTTTATTTGCTCCCATAAGAGTCTCCCTTTTCCAGACGAACGGTGATGCGCAAAATGAGCATGCTCATCTAAAGATTTCCCATCAACTAGGCTAGTTGGGGTTTCAGCATGAGCGCATAAGGATCGAAGATGGTCCAAGTAGAACACTTTAAGTGGATCCATATCAATAGATTTTTAGCAAGCAAAGATGCAAGCAAATAGAAGGCACATGGAAACACAAACAAAGATACATATGGGAAGAAGGCGAGGAAAAGGCAAAGGTTTTCGAAAATCGTTTTAGAAGTGGGGGAGAGGAAAATGAGAGGCGAATGACAAATAATGTAATGCGAGGGATAAGAGTTTGTGATGGGTACTTGGTATGTCTTGACTTGTGCGTAGATCACCCCGGCAACGGCGCCAGAAATTGGCAAGATGACAGGAGATCAAATAGGCAAGAACTGTAAAGATAACTAGTTGATGCAAGATTAATATGATGGAAGATAGACCCGAGGGCCATAGGTTTCACTAGTGGCTTCTCTCAAGATAGCAGATTCTATGGTGGGTGAACAAATTACTGTCGAGCAATTGATAGAAAAAGCACATAGTTATGGGAATATCTAGGCATGATCATGTATATAGGCATCACGTCCGTGACAAGTAGACCAAAACGATTCTGCATCTACTACTATTTCTCCACACATCGACCACTATCCAACATACATCTAGAGTATTAAGTTCATAAGAACAGAGTAACGCCTTAAGCAAGATGACATGATGTAGAGGGATAAACTCATGCAATATGATATAAACCCCATATTTTTATCCTCGATGGCAACAATACAATACGTGCCTTGCTGCCCCTGCTGTCACTAGGAAAGGACACCGCAAGATTGAACCCAAAGCTAAGCACTTCTCCCATTGCAAGAAAGATTAATCTAGTAGGCAAACCAAAATGATAATTCGAAGAGACTTGCAAAGATAATTAAATCATGCATATAAGAATTCAGAGAAGAAACAAATATTGTTCATAGATAATCTTGATCATAAACCCACAATTCATCGGATCTCGACAAACACACCGCAAAAGTATTACATCAAATAGATCTCCAAGAAGATCGAGGAGAACTTTGTATTGAGATGCAAAGAGAGAGAAGAAGCCATCTAGCTAATAACTATGGACCTGAAGGTCTGTGGTAAACTACTCACAACTCATCGAAGAGGCTATGGTGTTGATGTAGAAGCCCTCCGTGATCGATTCCCCCTCCGGCAGAGCTCCGGAAAAGGCCCCAAGATGGGATCTCACGGGTAGAGAAGGTTACAGCGATGGAAATAGGGTTTCGTGGTGCTCTCAGATGTTTTCAGGGTATATGAGTATATATAGGAGGAAGAAGTACGTCGGTGGAGCTACAAGGGGCCCACGAGGGTGGGGGCGCGCCCTCCTGCCTCGTGGCCGACTCGTGGCTTCCCATATGTGTACTCCAAGTCTTCTGGGTCGCGTTTGTTCCAAAACCGATCCTCATGAAGGTTTCATTCCGTTTGGACTCCGTTTGACATTCCTTTTCTGTGAAACACTGAAATTGGCAAAAAGACAGCAATTTGTAGTGGCCTTTGGTTAGTAGGTTAGTCCCAAAAATAATATAAAAGTGCATAATAAAGCCCATTAAACATCCAAAATAGATAATACTACCTCCTTTCCGGTTTATACGGCATGCGCGTATCCCTAGGTCTATAATTTGACCAATATAAAATGAGTTGTGTAGTCTAAAAATTACATCATTAGAAAGTAGAAGATCTGAAGTTTCTAATGATATATTTTTTGCGACAAATAACTTGTATTACGTTGGTTTATTTATCAATCTAGATATACGCGCATGCCTTATAAACCGAAAAGGAGGTAGTATAATAGCATGGAACAATAAAATATTATAGATACGTTGGAGACGTATCAGGCCGCGCTCATGCACCTTGTTAGCACGCGCAAGGCGGCTACGGCTGCGCTCTCGCCGGAGTGGGCCACCAAAGTTGCCCTCACGACGCGGGTCCACGTGCCCATCTTTCACCGGCGGTGATTGAACAGTGAAATGATATTTGGGGAGCGAGCTAGTGTGCTTAAGACGCTGGCTGTGGACTGTAGTGGACACACCTTCTCGCATAAGCCATAGGCGTACTATACACCGACAATACTCCAGGATATTTTGTGTTGCATCTCACACGGTTGGTCATAATAAACTATGTGCGGTCTACTTGATTTTTCATCTTGATTTGAACTACATAATGGGGTCATAGCGGAAATGGACGTTGTTTGAATTGCTAGACCTTTTATCTGCAGTGAACATGCAACTATATGTGTGTTGTAAAAGAATTGGAATTATTCAGGGTTCGTTTGGACATTTTATACATTAAACTGGTTTTCTAGCCATTTCAGGTGCACAATTCAAAATTAAATTACATGCACATGCTCCGGTGCATCAACATGGGTTGTAAAATTATATATGTGTCCATGGGTTTATGCTTTTGTCCCATGCAAGAAATGGGGATGAAATTCGAACACCACGGCACCGTGGGTCTCCAGCAAACGTCGACATACTTGCTTTTGTAATTCTAGTAAATCTGAAATTCATCCGAAATTCATGAAACTCGGCATGCTATCATGGAGCGGCATCAACATGCAGTGGGAATTTTTGTCCCATTTGGGGTAGGTTTGGTTCTAAGATTCTCAGAAACCAGAGCTTCTCTCAACAAGTGTGATGGTTTTAGTAGGGAATGTTTCACCTTTCTGGACAAAACTATATCCGTTGCCTCTTCTCAATTTCAATTTTTTTCCTAGTGTCAACATAGAACGACAGGAGTGTTGTGTCAATTTTTGGGATTTTTCAGGGTTCGTTCGGATATTTTTATGCATTAATTAGGTTTTCAATTCATTTATGTGCATAATTCAAATTTGAACTACATGCACGTGCTCTAATGCATATAAATTGCCTTAAAATTCAAATTTGTGTTCTTGCTTGCATGCTTAGGTCCCATGCAAGAAATGGGAATGAATTTCAAACATCGAGGCACCGTTGATTGTCGACAAAGCGTTCAAATACTTTATTTTCAAATTCAAGTAAATCCAAAACTCGTCTGAAATTCATGAAACTTGGCATGCTATCATGGAGCGGCATCTACATGCCGTGGTAATTTTTTTGTCCCAGTTGGGGCAGGTTTGGGTATATGCTACTCACAAACCAGAGCTTCTCACAACAAGCATGATGGTTTCGGTAGGGAATGTCCCACCTTTGGCGATGAAACGATATCCATTGCCTCTTTTTGATTTCAATTTTTTTCTCGTGTCAACATAGAACAACAGGAGTGTTGTGTCAATTTTTGTGATTTTTCTGGGTTAGTTTGGACATTTTTATGCATTAACTTAGTTTTCAATGCATTTATGTGCATTATTAAATTTGAACTACATGCACAAGCTCTAATGTATATAAATTGATTGAAAATTCAAATCTGTGTTCTTGGTTGCATGCTTAGGTCCCATGAAAGAAATGGGAATGAATTTCAAACACCAGGGCATCGTTCATTGCTGGAAAAATGTTGAGATACTTTATTTTTAAATTCTAGTAAATCCAAAACTCGTGTGAAATTCATGAAACTTGACATGCTATCGTGGAGCGGCATCAACATGCCGTGGTAAATTTTTTGTCCCATTTGGGGCTGGTTTGGGTATATGCTTCTCACAAACCGGAGCTTCTCACAACAAGCATGATGGTTTCGGTAGGGAACGTCCCACCTTTGGGGACGAAACGACATCCATTGCCACTTTTTGCTTTAATTTTTTTTCTCGTGTCAACATAGAACAACAAGAGTGTTGTGTCGATTTTTGTGATTTTTCAGGGTTCGTTTGGACATTTTTATGCATTAACCGAGTTTTCAATGCATTTATGTGCATATTTCAAATTTGAACTACATGCACAAGCTCTAATGCATATAAATTGGTTGAAAATTCAAATCTGTGTTCTTAGTTGCATGCTTAGGTCCCATGCAAGAAATGGGAATGAATTTCAAACACCAGGGCACCATTCATTACCGACAAAACATTGAGATACTTTATTTTTAAATTCTAGTAAATCCAAAACTCGTCTGAAATTCATGAAACTTGGCATGCTATCATGGAGCGGCATCAACATGTCTGGTTTCGGTAGGGAACGTCCCACCTTTGGGGACGAAACGATATCCATTGCCTATTTTTGCTTTCAATTTTTTTCTCATATCAACATAGAACAACAGGAGTGTTGCGTCAATTTTTTAGTTTTTTTGGGGTTCATTTGGACATTTTTATGGATTAACTGAGTTTTCAATGCATTTATGTGCATAATTCAAATTTGAACTACATGCACATGCTCCAGTGCATATAAATTAGTTGAAAATTCAAATCTATGTTCTTGGTGCATGCTAAGGCCCAATGCAAGAAATGGGAATGAATTTCAAACACCAGGGCACCGTTCATTGTTGGCAAAACATCGAGATACTTTATTTTTAAATTCTAGTAAATCGAAAACTCTTATGAAAATCATCAAACTTGGCATGCTATCATGGAGCGGCATCAACATGCCGTGGTAATTTGTTTTCCCATTTGGGGCAGGTTTGGGTATATGCTTCTCACAAACCAGAGCTTCTCACAACAAGCATGATGGTTTTGGTAGGGAACGTCCCACCTTTGGGGACGAAACGATATCCATTGCCTCTGTTTGCTTTCATTTTTTTCTCGTGTCAACATAGAACAACAAGAGTGTTGTGTCAATTTTTGTGATTTTTCGGGGTTCGTTTGGACATTTTTATGCATTAACTGAGTTTTCAATGCATTTATGTGCATAATTCAAATTTGAACTACATGCACATGCTCCAGTGCATATAAATTGGTTGAAAATCAAATATGTGTCCTTGGGTGCATGCTTAGGTCCCATGCAAGAAATGGGAATGAATTTCAAACACCAGGGCATCGTTGATTGCCGGCAAAACATTGATGTACTTTATTTTTAAATTCTAGTATAAATCCAAAACTCGTCTGAAATATGCCGAGCAGGATTTTTGCGGATCTTGATCCCAAACATTTTAGATAGAACACCGTATGCAAAGTGAGAGCAGGATTTTTGCATCTATTCAACGCAAATGGTTCTTTTGGATGACCCGTGTGCAACCACTTAGAAACAATTTGGTAAGATATGCATCTGTCATATTGGGTATGTTGCCATTTGTCAAACTGGAAAGATTGACACTTGTTGATCTAGTAACATTGCCATTTGTCAACCTTGTAACACTGTGATTTGTCCTAAAAATCACTAGCAGCATCTAATTTTTGCAATTCAATAATTAAGCATAGATTTCGTTCATAGATTAAACAATTGTTCTTAATTTATACAAACAGTTCAACTCGACAGCTAAACCAATCAAACTTTTCCCTAAATTGTTGCCAACCACGTACTGAAATAGCTAGTTTAACTATATATACTAGCTAATTTTAAGTACGTTGTACAGTTCCACCACATGTATAGTCAGATGAACTAAACAAAATTGACCCTAAATACTACTACTACTATGGAGGGGCTTTGTACTACTTCCGGCTGCCTCTCCTCTGCCGAGCGCGCTCAGTAAGAGACAGAGGAGGAGGAGGCTACCAACGAGCTGGACAACTGCAATACGCTCACCTCAAACGCCCTCTGCCGCTCCAGACGACCCCTCTCGAAGCAGTGGTTCTCCTCGTAGGTATCCTGATTCCTCGCCTCTGAGGCAGCGTGTGCCGCGGCCACTGCGGAGGTAAGGCTCTTTGCGTGCTCGACGAGGCGCTCCTCCTCCTCCCACAGGAACTCGATGTAGCGCGCAAGTTCGCTGACGCACGTGCGGGCATCCACCTCCGCCTCCCTCCTTCGGGTGGCGGTGGCGGAGCGGGTGATGACCCCGGCGGTCGACGGTGGGCTGGCGGCCACGGCGGCTGATGATTGGGTGGTTTCCACGACCACCACCTCCCACCTTCGGGCCATAGTGGCGGAGCGGGTGATGGCCACGGTGGCCGGCAGTGGGGTGGCGACCACGACGTCCACCTCCTGCCTTCGGGCCGCGGTGGCGGAGCGGGAGATGGCCTTGGTTTCGACGGTGGTGTGGTGGCAACGGCGGCCGGCAACAGCTGCCGATGGGCAGCGGCGATGGAGCGTGTGGTGGGTGTTCCGCGTACACCCAACAGGGACGCCACGCGCACTACACTTTGCCGAGGACTGCGCTGCCGCTGCGGTGTAGCCTCCCAACTGGAGTTGTCCTCTGATGACGGCGGAGTGGCTGAGTGACGACGATGGACCGGTGCCATTGGTGATTGTGGGAGAAGCAGACGAGATATGCTACAGGAAGGGAGGAGAAAATGCAACGCAGGACTCACCGACCGTGAATGTTTATATAGCAGGCCTGTAAGCATTGGGATTTTGGGGGATTTCACCGAGTCGGGCGGGAAGCTTGCGCGGAAACCTGCAAGGTTGCGCGGTAATGGGCTCATCGACGATTCATTGGCGCCACCATTTGTCCAAAAGAATGGCCCAGCGCGCTGCGCAAGCTTGCACCATAAGGCATCTGCGGCAGCGGGGTGACAAGATGTGCGAGAAGAGGACGAAAGGCCACGTACACATACGATTAATAAAAAAACGTTTGCGATTTAATTACCTGCTATACCACCCGTCCTGGTTTATAAGTATAATTTAACTAATAAAATACGAATGCATGTCGCCAAAGATTATATAATTGGATTCGTATTTCAACATAGTTTCCAATTATATAATTTTTATAACATGCATTAACATTTTGTTGGTTAAATTTGAGGGCAAAGTATGTCACAGAATATAAAGGGGACTATAGACTAGATGGAGGTAGTAGCACACGACCGCTCTCTACGCAGCGATGCAACTGTCGTCCGGCTTGTAGGCGACCATTTCCTGCGTGTTCAACTGCTCTATGCGTGTGGTTGCTTGCGGTTCAGGCGGCCGCGGCGCACTCTACTCGCGTCTCTCCGCGCGCGCACAGCTCTCGCATCCCTCTGGGTGCTCCGCCCTTGTCCCTCCACACGCGCTGCTAGTGTTTGGGACCGGCACACAATCACGCATGTTTGTGTGCATGCAGTTGCGCCGGGCGCGGTGTGACAATGCAGTTACCCACTGCAAAAACTGCCATGAGGACGCGCAGAGAATCCAGGCCGCCCGGCCCCCATTTATTCCTGTGGCCATTTACCTTCATCTCTTGCGTCACACGACACAATAAGCACACCCACGACGACACATACACAGAGGACATCCAGCGGTTCCAATGGCGCTCCTAGCGGCCGACGGCTGGAAGTTCACCACGCATCACCTAGTGGACACCCATGTGAGGGGGAGGCCCTCTCGGTGGTGTACACGAACGATCCAGTCTCGGTGGAGAGCTCCATCCAAACTATGTAGTAGTTCCTTGCCGAGGAAAAGTACCAAGTGGTCGGCTTCGACCTCGAGTACACCATCGGTCGTGCTGGGCACAATCAGAAGGTTGCCGTCGCCTAGTTGTGCGTGCGACATGACGTCCTCATCTACCACTACCACCTTGCGACAAGGCCTTGCGAGTGTTTCTCCAGGTTTATCAACATCTCCGACTATAGTTTCGCTATGGTGGACACCACCAACGATCTAAAAGCGCTCAAGGTTTCGTAATTGAAATGCCTGAATCTTGTCAACATCCAGCACCACTACAAGGTCTGGGGCAGCAATAAAAACAAACTGAATTCCCTGGTTGACCTCGCCTCGGCCATCATCGACCCCTACTACATGAAGATGAAGAATGAGAGCAACAAGGACAAGAACGCCTGGCACAGTGTGTGGCATGAGAGACTGGATGAAGAACATGTCAAGTACTTGGCCAAGGACGCGTACACAAGCTACGAGATGTACAGGCGGATTGTTGACATGAGGAAGTGTATTCTTGCTACCCCAGATGACTAATTGAGCCACAGAGCAGTGGCGGGAGCGTCACAAGACGTAGATGACTAGACAATCGTTTCTCCTACTTTAGAATGCATGCAATTGTTCTGAAACATATATATATATATATATATATATATATATATATATATATATATATATATATATATATATATATATGTGTGTGTGTGTGTGTGTGTGTGTGTGTGTGTGTGTTATTGATGGGCCTCTAACCCCTCGTTGGTTACCCCAAGTGGAAGGTGTAAGATGTAAGATGCAGTGTTGTGGAAGTTTTTCCCTTAGCATAGATGCCAAGGATCGAATCCCCAGAGACTCCTAGGTTCAACAAGTAGGTGTCAACTGCTAACGGCGCCGGATTAGCAATCAACATGGACCTGCACACAGATACAAATAACTTTGCTCCCAACGAGTACAGAGAGGTTGTCAATCCCTCCGGCCTTGTAGTTTACAAAGGATTAAACACAAATGATAGTAGTGATAGATAATGTTTGCAATAGTAAATAATAGTGAAAAGTAAATAGCGGATGTGATCAATGATGGTAATGTGGACCGGAGTCTCATGATGTTCACTAGTGATGTCTCTCTCCCAAAAGACGATAAAACAACTATGTGAGGTAAACGAATTATAGCTGGGCAATTGACAGGACCACGAACGCAAACCAATGCTGACTACATTGCAAGAAAGGTTGAGGTTCAAAGCATGGGCGGTACGCCAAACTAAGTAGACCGAAATCCATCAATATCTACTACTAATCATCCACCTTGAGATATCTATCCAGAACATCTCGCTGGTATTAAGTTGCGAGTCCCACCCATAGTGTAAACTCAATGCAACAGACAACTGCATTAAAAGAACTTTGCGTAAAGTAAACAATCCTTGCACCCGCGGGCACAAGCACCGTTGTTTTCCCCCTTGTGGCAACAGCACATCCCCTAGACTCATGTTTCTGTCACTCAAGCTAGTCATCGAGGGGCATGAACCCACAATCAAGCATAACGTTCCCTCTTGGAGTCACTACGTATTACTTGGCCAAAGCAATAAATAACAACGGAGAACATGCAAGAATTACTTATGAACATAAATATAAAAGAGGTAGATCAAATATATTACTCAAGAACAATCTGAACATAATCTCATAATCCATCGGATCCCAGCAAACTCATCATAGCAACAGCATAAGGATTACATATGTGCCTCGATCATGTAGGGCAGCTCACGAGGACTAATTAGTGAAGCACAAGAACGGGAGGAGAACATCACATAGCTACTGATCATGGGCTCATGGTCCAAGGGAGACTACTCACAATTCATCCGGGAGGCGTCCATGGTGGTGGAGAGGCTCCCGATGGTGATCCTCCCCTCCGGCAGGGTGCCGGGAAGAGTTCTCCTGGTGCTCCCGATCTTGGAAGCGGCGGCGGCGGCGGAACAGAGATGAGATCGTGAAAAAGAGTTCCCGTCCCGAGGGTTTCGAAGGACGCTCTAAATATATGCCGAAGGGGGGCACCAGACGGGGCTCGGGGGGCCCAGGCGCCCCCCGGCGCGGCCCAGGGGGGGGCGCCGCCAGTGCGCCTGGAGCCCTGGTGGGCCCCCCGGCTGTCCTTCGGGCGCAAGGTAGGTTCTGGAACGCTGACTTTTTATATAATTTTTCTGGATTTTTCCTGGCAATTCTCGTAACGTGAAAACCTGAAATACAAAAATAGCCGAAAACAGAAACTGGCACCGGGGTGCACTGGATTAGTAGGTTAGTCCAAATATGATCAAAAGTGTATGGAAGTGTATGAATATCATAGCAATATCACCCAAAAGTGGCATGGAGCAAGCAGAAATTATAGATACGTTTTGGACGTATCAACATCCCCAAGCTTAATTCCTGCTCGTCCTCGAGTAGGTAAATGATAACAAGCATAATTTCTGTGGTGACATGCTATTAACCATATAGGACTTTTTACAGTCATATGACAAAAGCTTACTGAGACAATGATTCTATAGTAATTAAGTTGCCTCATGAGAAAATCACAAATGACTGAAAGTTTTACAACATGACATTGAAGCATCAAAAAGATTTGCAATGAACATGATGTGCAAATATGATAAAGTGATATCTAGCTTGCCCCCTTTAGTGAAGCAAGACATAAATGCAGGGGCACCTTCAAGGTTTAAGTGATGACTAGATACAATGATTTCAAAATAAACGATATCACAATCATGCAAAAGACAATGCTACTTTGGGACAATGCACATTACACTCAGAATGACAATCATGCTCTCAGTAGTTGGTGCTTGAAGAAAGAAGGTGGAGACTCAACATAAAAGAAAAAGAATGGTTATGTGCTAGAGCTTTTTATTTTAAAAACATAGAAGCAATTTTGTCAACGGTAGTAGTACTTCATATGTGTCATGCATAAGACATCCTATAAGTTGCAAGCCTCATGCATCGAATACCAATAGTGCTCGCACCTTGTCCTAATTAGCTCGGATTTCCATGGGTTATCATTGCATTACATATGTTTCAACCAAGTGTCACAAAGGGGTACCTCTATGCCACCTGTACAAAGGTCCAAGGAGATAAATCACATTTGATTTCTCGTTTTTGATAGATCTCAACTTGAGGACATCCATACCGGGACAACATAGAAAATAGATGATGGACTCCTCTTTAATGCATAAGCATATTCTCATAAGAGATTGAGGATTAATGTCCAAGCTAAAACTTCCACCATGATACATGGCTTTGGTTGGTGGCCCAATGTTCTTCTCTAACAATATGCATACTCATTCAACCCATGGCAAATCACCCTTACTTCAGACAAGACGAACATGCATAGCAACTCACATGATATTCAACAATAGTGTGACAGTTGATGGCGTCCCCAGAAACATGGTTACCGCTCAGCAAGCAACTTATAAGAAATAAGATACATAGGCAACATATTCTTTACCGCAATAGTTTTTAAGCTACTTTCCCATGAGCTATGTATTGCAAAGTTAGTCTGCTTAGTACAGGTGGAGGTTAGCAAAAGACTGGGAGCGACCAACTAAGAGAGCAATGATGGTCATAATCATGCAGAGCGACAACGCAATATTGAATCAGGCATGGAAGTTATATCGCTACTCAGAAATAAAAGATCATCAAGGCTTGACAAACTTTCTTTACAGTCTTAAATATGCGTGAGCATACGCCAAGTCAATCAAAATAAATTCTCGAAGGAAGATATTACTAAACCATACCACATCATCGGCAAACAAATCAAGTTGGTACTCCAATAACACATTGGAAATCCCCCAGCTATTTGAGACTAACCATAAAAAAAAACTGAACTACTAAGCACCATTATGCACGTAGCATCTTTATCATAGACATATTAACCAATGCAACGGAAGCAAACTCTCTTAATAAGGTAAGCATGATAATTAAAGAGAGTTCAAGCAACCAACTAAACAAAAGCTCTTTGAAAAGATAAGCATGAATACTAAGAGCAGAGCATGATAGTAGCTATTTAAGAGACAAAGAACACACACAGCAAAGATAGACATGAAAATTCTATGTTATGTTCTAGGTAGAAGTGGAGCGTGTTTCTCTCCCACATAAAGAACGCTGAGTTCCGACTTGTTATGAAAAACTAAAAAGAAAACTAAAAGCAAGACGCTCCAAGCATAACACATAACACATGAAGTGATAAAAATATAGCGAAACGAAAGAAGAACTGATAATGTTGATGGAGAAGGGGATGCACGGGGGCATCCCCAAGCTTAGACGCTTGAGTCTCCTTGAATATTTCTTGGGGGTGAACGGGGGCATCCCCAAGCTTGAGCGCTTGACACTCCTGAATCTTTTTATCATCTTCCCTCGCACACTTGAAAACTCCCTTCATACATAACTCATCATAATCTGATTAGCGAGATTAGTACCCTTAATAAAATAATTATACCTTGCTAGAAATAAAGATATTCTTGAAGGTCTACTGTTTCTCAAGATTGCAAAAAGGTTTTTGCAAAGAAAAAGCAAGCTCTTGATTTGCAAAATGAAGGAAAGGCAAAACAGGACAGAATCTGTGAAAAACAGAACAACAGGTAGTAATTGATTTGTTCGGGGCACTTATGCAACTCAAATCAAAAAACTCAGAACAGAAGCACGAAAGACAATTATATAGAGAACGCTGTCGAAGAAATTCAGACCAAAAAGATGATCTGGTGATTTTATATGAATTTTTCTATCCAAGGACAGAATCTGTTTCCTGGACAGCACCTCACAACTTTTGAACTTTCTAACAATCAGAGGCTATACTTGGCACAAATATGAAAAGCAATGATACAAAGATGATGCTACAGCAGTAAACAACATCAAGACACAACAAAAGCAAAATATAAAAATTTATTCATGTGGGCTGCCTCCCAAAAGCGCTTTCTTTTATGCCTTTAAGCTAGGCATAATGCATATAGATCAAGTTGTATCAATTGAACCATCATCAAGATCATCAAGAAGCTTTTCAATAATACAACTAGTCTTAAGAGGACTCTCAAATAAAGGCCTCATAGAGATACTCCTAGGTAGAAGACCAAAAGGATAAAAGTCAAGGGAAGATTCATTTATAAATTTATCAAAGACAGGTGTTTCTTCCAAGGTCTTTACAGTTTCAACCCCTTTGGCAATAGAATTACTTTTAGAACGGGGAGCCTTTGGAACGTGAACGAACTTAGGCTCCCTCTTTGCCGGAGTTTCTACCTTTTTGGTTTTGATCGAGGAGAAGGTAGTTCCTAGGGTATCAAATATTTCCTCAATCTTGTCTATCCTAGAAGAGTCCAAGTCATGGAATTTGACGGTCTCCAAAATTTTAAATTTTTTATGCATGGAGCTATCAAGTCTATTCAAATTCCCTTGGATCTTACGATCCAACTCATTTATCTTATTAATGCTTGGCATCTCTAGCTCTATCTTTTCAAGTTTTTTTCATAATGTGAGCTAGGGTGATGTCCTCTCGAATGCTAACAACAGGGAGATTCCCAACAAGATTTTCAATAATACTAAGAGACTCCCAAACTGGGGCCTCTAGGAAATTCCCATTGATAGCAGTATCTAGAATAAACCTATTCCAAGAAGTAATTCCAACATAAAAATTTCTAAGCAAGATAGTAGTAGGTTGCTTCTTGGTGGCTCTTTTTTGTGAATCATTAATTCTATACCAAGCATCTTTCAAACTTTCCCCACCTCTTTGTTTAAAGGTGAGAACTTCTGCCTCGTCAAAGACAAAAGGACCCGACATAATGACAACTAAAGAACGAGATAACTATTTTTGTGATTTTTGATAAAATATACTAAAGCAAAAACTGAAAGGTAAACTAACAAGACTAAAAAGCAAAGGTAAAAGATAGCATGCAACTCCCCTATCCTGAAGAGTGGAGTCCCCGGCAACGGCGCCAGAAAAACTCCTTGATGGGCCTCTAACCCCTCGTTGGTTACCCCAAGTGGAAGGTGTAAGATGCAGTGTTGTGGAAGTTTTTCCCTTAGCACAGATGCCAAGGATCGAATCCCCAGAGACTCCTAGGTTCAACAAGTAGGTGTCAACTGCTAACGGCGCCGGATTAGCAATCAACATGGACCTGCACACAGATACAAATAACTTTGCTCCCAACGAGTACAGAGAGGTTGTCAATCCCTCCGGCCTTGTAGTTTAAAAAGGATTAAACACAAATGATAGTAGTGATAGATAATGTTTGCAATAGTAAATAATAGCGAAAAGTAAATAGCGGATGTGATCAATGATGGTAATGTGGACCGGAGTCTCATGATGTTCACTAGTGATGTCTCTCTCCCAAAAGACGATAAAACAGCTATGTGAGGTAAACGAATTACAGCTGGGCAATTGACAGGACCACGAACGCAAACCAATGCTGACTACATTGCAAGAAAGGTTGAGGTTCAAAGCATGGGCGGTACGCCAAACTAAGTAGACCGAAATCCATCAATATCTACTACTAATCATCCACCTTGAGATATCTATCCAGAACATCTCGCTGGTATTAAGTTGCGAGTCCCACCCATAGTGTAAACTCAATGCAACAGACAACTGCATTAAAAGAACTTTGCGTAAAGTAAACAATCCTTGCACCCCGCGGGCACAAGCACCGTTGTTTTCCCCCTTGTGGCAACAGCACATCCCCTAGACTCATGTTTCTGTCACTCAAGCTAGTCATCGAGGGGCATGAACCCACAATCAAGCATAACGTTCCCTCTTGGAGTCACTACGTATTACTTGGCCAAAGCAATAAATAACAACGGAGAACATGCAAGAATTACTTATGAACATAAATATAAAAGAGGTAGATCAAATATATTACTCAAGAACAATCTGAACATAATCTCATAATCCATCGGATCCCAGCAAACTCATCATAGCAACAGCATAAGGATTACATATGTGCCTCGATCATGTAGGGCAGCTCACGAGGACTAATTAGTGAAGCACAAGAACGGGAGGAGAACATCACATAGCTACTGGTCATGGACTCATGGTCCAAGGGAGACTACTCACAACTCATCCGGGAGGCGTCCATGGTGGTGGAGAGGCTCCCGATGGTGATCCTCCCCTCTGGCAGGGTGCCGGGAAGAATTCTCCTGGTGCTCCCGATCTTGGAAGCGGCGGCAGCGGCGGAACAGAGATGAGATCGCAAAAAAGAGTTCCCGTCCCGAGGGTTTCGAAGGACGCTCTAAATATATGCCGAAGGGGGGCACCAGACGGGGCTCGGGGGGCCCAGGCGCCCCCCCCGGCGCGGCCCAGGGGGGGCGCGCCGCCAGGGCGCCTGGAGCCCTGGTGCCCCCCCCGGCTGTCCTTCGGGCGCAAGGTAGGTTCTGGAACGCTGATTTTTTATATAATTTTTCTGGATTTTTCCTGGCAGTTCTCGTAACGTGAAAACCTGAAATACAAAAACAGCCGAAAGCAGAAACTGGCACCGGGGTGCACTGGATTAGTAGGTTAGTCCAAATATGATCAAAAGTGTATGGAAGTGTATGAATATCATAGCAATATCACCCAAAAGTGGCATGGAGCAAGCAGAAATTATAGATACGTTTTGGACATATCAGTTATTATTCTGTAGATAGAGCAAATCACACAGCTTATTAGCAGCAATCGTTTGGTCTTCGCACACATTTCTGATTACGAACCTGTTTGCCGCGTATCACACACATCTTGTTCAGTTGAACCGTTTCCATTGTGTTGCCTAATCACACACAGTTCATCCTAGTGAACCGTATGCTATATATCGCACACACCTTCATCTGGCTGCCCGTTTCTTTTGTTCCTCCTCATCGCAAACAGTTAATTGAACTGAACCGTATGCCCTTCATCGCACACGCAACTAAAATCTGAACCGTGTTTGATGCACCCGTCATCACAAAAGTTTTGCACTTTTTTGACGGTTCTTTTACAGCACCGTTTACAATTATGGCATCGCACACAATTTCGTCGAAGGGTCTCTGATCGTAGTGTCGCGTTTGGACCATCCTGCAGTAGTGAATGTCAGTTTCTTGGGCCTCGCAGCGAACACCCTGATAAGTCTGCGTCATATCTACTTTTCCTAATGCTTTTACTCTTGTTTTGAACTCTAATTTGCAATATCTGAATGAAAATAACCCGGACTGGCGTTGTTTTCAGTAGAACTACAATGGTGTTGTTTTTTGTGCAGAAATAAAAGTTCTAGGAATGGAACAAAACTTTTTGGAGAATTGTTTTACAATAAAAGAAAAATAATGGAGCCAAGAACCACCGGAGGGGGGCCCTGGTTGAGCACAACCCAGCAGGGCGTGCCACCCCCTCCAGGCGCGCCCAGGTGGGTTGTGCCCACCCGGTGGCCCCGCGGACCCTAACTCCAACTCCGTAAATACTCGTATTTGGAGAGAGAAATTCAAGGAGGAAAAGTTATCGCGTTTCACGATACGGAGCCGCCTCCACCTCCTGTTCTTCGCTGGGAGGCTAGATCTGGAGTCCGTTCGGGGCTCCAGAGAGGGGGATCTTCGATCTTCTTCGTCACCAACCCTCCTTCATCACCAATTACATGATGCTCCCAACCGGGAGTGAGTAATTCCTTCGTAGGCTCGCTAGTCGGTGAGGAGTTGGATGAGATTCATCATGTAATCAAGATAGTTTTGTTAGGGCTTGATCCCTAGTATCCATTATGTTATGAGATTGATGTTGTTATGACTTTGCCATGCTTAATGCTTGACACTTTGGGCCCGGGTGCCATGAATTCATATCTGAACCGTTTATGTTTTCACTATTATATCTATGTTCTAGATCCGATCTTGCAAGTCATATTCACCTATTATGTGGTATGATCCGTAAACCCCAGTGTGACAGTAATCGGGATACTTTCCGGCGATGACGGTAGTTTGAGGAGTTCATGTATTCACTGTGTGTTAATGCTTTGTTCCGGTTCTCTATTAAAAGGAGGGCTTAATATCCCTTTGTTTCCTTATGGACCCCGCTGCCATGGGAGGTTAGGACAAAAGATGCCATACAAGTTCTTTCCATAAGCACATATACCTATTTACGGAATACATGCCTACATTATATTTATGATCTGGAGGTAGTTTTGTATCGCCCTAGGTTATGACTATTATATGATGAATATCATCCAACGAGTTCACCGATCCAATGCCTAAGAATTTCCTACATATTGATATTGCTAAATTATTATTGTTGTTGTTTCTGTTACAACTGCTACAAAATCATTGCTATCACTGTCCCCGCTACTACTGTTGTTAGCACTGCTATCAAAACTATCATATGACAGTGCTACTGATTACTTGGTTGCAGATATTTAATCTCTAGGTGTGGCTGAATTGACAACTCAGTTGCTAATACTTGCAAATATTCTTTGGCTCCCCTTGTGTCAAATCTATAAATTTGGGTTGAATACTCTACCTTCAAAAACTGTTGTGATCCCGTATACTTGTGGGTTATCAAGACCTTTTTCTGGCGCCGTTGCCGGGGAGCATAGCTATATTTGATGAGTCACTTGGGATTATTATTTATTTATCATTATGAGGAATCCGAAGGATGATAGAACCAAGATCTTTCCCTCAAGGCGATGGGAGGTAAGGAACTTCCATCACACTCTACACTTGAATCTCCTTCAGTTATAAGTAAGCTTGCAACACCACCATCAGCTATTAGTTCTTATACGTCGCAAGTTATTGATGATGCTACTTCTGCTATGAACGATGCTTATGATGATGCTAGTACCTTGCTTGATAAGACTGTGCCATTAGGTGAATTTCTTGATGAACAACTTGCTAGAGCTAAAGATATTGAGAATGATGAAACACTTGAAACGCTTGAAAATGAAAATCTTGAAACACCTATTAGATCTAGCTCTCCTAGATATGAATTGCCTAAGATATATGAAGGTTATTTTATGGATGAGGAGTTAGCTAGAGACTTTCTTGCTTGTAATGATAGAGATGGTCTCAGGAAATTATTATGCAAAATGAAAGAAAAATCTTTGAATGCTTGAATGTAATGTGACCCTAAGTTTGCTACTTCACCTATCTGTGTGACTGATAAGGATTACGAATTCTCTATCAACCCAGAGTTAATCACTCTGGTAGAATCTGATCCTTTCCATGGCTATGAAACTGGAACTGTAGTGGCACATCTTATATTAAGTTAAATGATATAGCCACCCTGTTTGCTCATGATGAGAAAATTAGCTACTATTATATCCTCAAATTATTTTCGTTCTCATTAAAGGGTGATGCTAAGACATGGTACAATACTCTGGCTCCTGTTTATGTGTGTAGTCCCCAGGATATGATTTATTACTTCTCTGAAAAATATTTTCCTACTCATAAGAAACAAGCTGCCTTATAAGAAATATTTAACTTTGTGCAAATTCAAGAAGAGAGTCTCCCACAAGCTTGGGGGAGGCTTCTCCAATTGCTTAATGCTTTGGCTGATCACCCACTTAATAGAAATGAAATACTTGATCTCTTCTATAATGGAGTAGCCGATGCTTCTAGGGATTTCCTAGATAGTTGTGCTGGTTGTGTTTTCAGGGAATGAACAGTTGAGCAAGCTGAGGAGTTATTGAATGATATATTTAAAAATTATGATGATTGGATTCTCCCTGAACCACCGCCTAAACCCACTACGAAGAAGAGGGGTATCTTATATCTCAGTCCGGAAGATCTGCAAGAGGCAAAGAAAAGTATGAAGGAAAAATGTATTAAAGTAGAGGATGTTAAAGATTTACCACTGTAACATCCCAAATTTTCAATTTGGAATGTTATACATAGATCATACTGCATTCATATTTCTTTGCATTTTGTGTGTGGCGATCCTTGAAAATTCTAAGCAACTCAAGGACCTACGGAGAGAGTTGGGAATTCTACCGTTTTCTTATTTGAGTTTTCTTGAATACCGGTACGAGGATAGCATTGGTTTTAATTATTTTTCTCTCCTAAAAATATTTCTAAACAAAATATATGAGCGAAGATAAAATGACTTCTCCAAAATAAAAGAAATATTGGGGGGGAAAATATTAAAATCACTTTTGGTTTTTATTCGGATTTATTTGCAATTTTATTTGCATAGGAAAAATTGCAAGTTTTCATAACTGCATTTTAGGGCCAAGAAAATGTTCATCTTGTTCTAAATATTTTATTTAGACGGTGAAAATTTGTTTTGGCATTTTTAGATTTTTATTTTATTTTCTAGAATTTTTCTTAGTTTCGGCGATTTAAAAAAAGAAGTTCCCGCGCCCGACTGGGCCGAAGGCCAAGCCGAACCAGGCCGGCCCGAGCCGCCGCCGCCTTCCTCGCGTCGCCGCCGCCGCCAGAGTCTGAGCCGGACTCTCCACCGCCGCCGCCTTGCCCCTCCCCCAAGCCACCAGCCCCCCCTCTTAAAATAGCCACCGCCACCACCCCTTCCCACCCCGCCACCCGCCGCCGCCGTAGCCGTAGCAACCGCCGCCGCCGCCGCTGTTTGCGCCACCGGCGCCAGGAGCCGCCGCCTCCTACCGTCGCCGCCACAGCCCCGCCTCCCTACGCCGCCCCGCCGCCGCGCCGGTGCCGAGCCGAGGTAGCCGCCCAGCCATCCCGTTTT
>LR738712.1:192332092-192462243 GCA_902687465.1 Secale cereale | reverse complement strand
TACAGCCGGTCTATTCTCATAACATTAAGAGAATAATATTCTCATAACACTTCCGAACTGCATTGGAAAGCTATACGCACCGCACCGCAGAGACCAGCGAACTTCATCTTTGAAAAAACTGTACGTGTTGTTTTTTCGGTACCTTTTTTGCTCTAGTTTTTAACCGTTTATCGGAATTATGCGTGTATTATACCATTGAAAAGCTATGGAGTAAACGCAACTTCGCCATGTTGAAAAGCTATGCGTGTATTATACCATTTAAAATTCATCATAGTTTAAGAGCAGTTTCGAAAATCGTGCGGCTCACAACGAATGTCAGCGAGCGTTTTTTGGCGTTGTTTTCTAAACCGCTCGTCGGAACGAAACATATGATACACCGTTGGAAAGGTATCGTCGGCGCACATCTTTTTCATATCTATTATTTTTTCTAATTCGCTACGGTTTAAGAGCAGTTTTGAATTTACTAAATCGCGGAATTGTGTTCTTCAAATTTTTTCAAATTTTCGGTACTGTTTTCGCTCCAGTTTTTTAACCGTTTTTCGAAACAAGGCGTGTAATATACCGTTGGAAAGCTACGAACGAGGCGCAACTTTCATATGTTGAAATGTTTTCGAGATTCCTTACGGTTTTTTGTTAAATTTGAAAATCGTGCGGCTGACTACGAACGGCAGCAGCCGTTTTTTCGTGAAATTTTTACAAAACGTTGGCCGAAATGATCCAACTGATACACCGTTGGAAAGATATCGTCGAGACGCTACTTTCTCATGTAGAACACGCCCTCTAATTCATTACGGTTTAAGAGCAGTTTTGAAATTACAAAAACGCGAAAAGCGCACTGCTTCAAACTGAAGAACGCACTGCATCAGACAGTTAACCGAACCTCATGATTTATTTTGTTGGACGTAGATTTTTCTCAGAGGAGTTTGTTTGTCTTTTTTCCAACATTTTTTTTCCGAAGGAAAGTGGACCGCAATACTCCCGAAAGTGAAGCGAACACTCCCATAGTGAACCTCATGATTTGTTGTTGTCTTTTTCTCGTACTAATTAATTTTTTACGCGCGTTTGAGAAGTGAGCTGCTTTCCGATGTGTTTTTGTTTTTGGATCACCAAGTGAACCACAACGGTTTTTTATGGCCAACCTCGTGAGAGAACAAAGTGAGCTTTAAAGAGTTCTTTGCAATGGACTTTTTTTAGACCAAAGTGCACTGCATTTTTTGCATGTTTTTAAATACATTTTGTTTGAAATGGACAGTATCGAAGATTCTTTCGTAGTGGATATTTTTTTTACCAAAGTGCACCACAATTGTGGACTAGCCGAGCTGCACTAGATCACACCCCAGCGACGTACTGCACGCCCATGCTCCACAGAACATGGGTGCCACACTGCACACCCATGCCCCACGGACCGTGACCACCTCAAAAACACAAAACAAAAAGTCAAACAGTGGACTGCACGCCCGAACTGCACAGCCACAACAAACACACCGCCGCAAGTCAATTGCACCGCTGCGACAACATGAAGGACTTCTCATGGTTAGTTGCTTCCCTTGCACTCCTCTAGCTAGTCATATGTGGTGGTGATCTCCTCCCCGGCTCGGCTCGGAGCTAGAGGCGGATGTTCATCAGCTTCCCTGCTACGCTATCACGATTGTCGGTAAGTAATCCTTGTTCTACTCTTGCTTTGTGATAATGTTGGGTGGGTTTCCCTCTTGTTTTGGAACCATGATGATACAAGTTGTCTCTGCGCATGCCCAGCTCCGTTCCTGTGATTACAATAGCATAGAAAAGTAGTAACAAGGGTCAGAAAGCAAAACCAGAGTGAAACATACCAATCAGAACATGGTCATTTGCAGCCAACTCTAATTGTTTGTTGATCTAGCTGCAGCAGATTACAGACTTTTCTTGCGACCACGCTTGCTTGATTTGCTGCAAGAAAATTAATCAGCCCCACCCATTCAACTAAACAATTGATACTGCTGGGCACTCAAATTCAGAGTTCAGAGTACAGGCATAAGAAACCATCCCAGAATTAGCAAGACGAGCCAGAGACGGGCTACATAGATCCAAGAGAACAATATTGGCTGCACCCACCATGGATATCACTTCCTTTTCCCCTCTGGCCACACCCATGCAGTGCAAAACTATATCATGCTGACGGCATGGACGTCGTTGTTCTCTCATACATTACCATTCGAACTACAAAGAGCAGTGTTGCGTACCGCACAGAGCACGCCGGCGAACCTCACAGGAGGTGATCCCCTGTCCCCAACGGCGAGGTTAGCTACCAATTGCCTTGGCCTCTTCATGATATGGCCAAGATGAGGTGCTCCCTCCGCATAGTGGCTCAAGGCCCTTTCTCTCATTCTGTCGGTGTTACTGCCACGACGAAAGCACCAGCAGTTTACAGTCTCTTGTCCCTGAGAATTTGCAAAACAAAAAGGACTTCATCAAATAAATAGAACTACACTACAGAGTAGAACGAACATCTCAAATATAAACAGAGGACCACACTGCCGTGTGGACTGCGTAGAGGTGGCTGGCAGCTGCGTAAGAGCACTACCCAAACTGCACGGCGACGCCACCGGCGGGATGCCAAGCAGCAAAAAAAAAATCAAAAAAAAACAATGAAAACCGGGGGAGCCACGGGTGAAGAGCTCGATTCCCATGGGGAAGGTGCTCGTCAGAGCTTTGTCTAGGCTGGCTACACAAGGCATATTGTGGCCGTCGTTGAGCCGCCACCTAGCCCCACACCCACCGGGCTTCATCAGATGCCTGATCCACGGTATCGCCTCCTACCACCGCCGACCACAAATCCTTCGCATCCCCTCTCGAACCTCCCCTCTCCCGCCGTGGGGCACAACACCAAGAGGGGGAAAATGCCAGCCTCCATGGACGCCGACGTCCACCACCCAGATCGGGCGCAATCGTGGCGGTGCTGTCCTCCCAGAATCCAAGTACAGTAGGGGAGGCGGTGATGGATCGAGGGATGACGGCGTGAGAGGGGAGGAACGAGGGGCGGTGCTGCTAGATCTAGCGGCGGTGAGTTCTTGCCGGTGCGGGGGAGTTGTATTGCGGGCGGCTCCAGCGACCATTGGCAAGATGGAGAGGGAAGTTCGGGCATGGGGCGCGCAGAAGGTGGTTCAGTGAGGGGGGTGGGAACGGGGATAAGAGGAGTGGGTGGGCGCCGGCGCTGGGTCCCGTGGCTGCCGGGGCGGCGGGGGGCTTCAGGGCAGCCGAAATAAGGCAGAGTCGGATTGGGGTGGTGGTTGTGCGGGAGGTGGGTGGTCGGTGCTGGTCGTGCGGGAGAGTCAGGTGTTAGCAAAATAAGATTAGGTGTTAGGAGAATAAGGTCTTAAGGGGTGTTATGAGAATAGACCCACCCTACATATATATATATATATATATATATATATATATATATATATATATATATATATATATATATATATATATATATATATATATATATATATATATATATATATATTGTCCTCTACAGCGTTCACTTATAGCTATGTCTTCAAACTTTTTGATCTAAGTGAATGTGATCAGACCCTGTTCCCTTCTATGCGTTATCTCTCCAACTCTCTCTATCTCTTCATATGCATTCTATTGACACTTGTTGAATGTCTTCACTGTGTCCTTGTCAGCTGAAGATATAGAGACAAATATTTAAAACGTTTTTAATGCTATGTCCCTTTTTGCCTGAAATCCGGAGGAACCGAAACATCCATCCGACATATCTGGCGCACGTGGGATCATGGCTCAACTCTTCATAAGATGCTTGCCAGCCACGTGTCGTCCAAATGTGAACCGCCAGGGGCACCTGCATAATTGCACAGCGCCATCACCCCTCCTTATAAATACTCCACCCCTCGCGGTCATTATTTCCTTCTTCCACCTCTCGCCATCTCGCACAACCCTAGCGTCTCCGCTAGCTCCAGTCGACGCAGGAGACGAAGCGCTTAGCTGCCGCGACCTCTTCGACGCCATCTTCACACCAGCCATGGACCTCGTCTCCCCGCCGCCGCCGTAGGTGTCTTCCGCCGCCAAGTTAGGGCACGGGAGATCGATCTGCTCGGCATCCCACCTTTCTCGTCAAGCAGTTCTTCATTGCAGTAAATAGATCTCTATTTTTACCGCTGCTTTGATCCATAAAATTCATAAATCTTCACCACAAGTGGTTTCTGTTCTTTTGAGATCTGTTTTTATGTTTTATTATCTCATATGCTGCAAACATATTCACTTATGCTACACTACTAGTTAGATTCCTCACTTGTACTTATTCCCGGATTCGTACAAATCTGGAACCAACTCACACCATATAAGTGAATGTCTCTGCACTATGAGGTCAATGTCTTCAATCCTCTTTAATCTTCAAAATCTTCTGAGAATACATATGACCTCTTCCCATCCCCTCGCATCTCTAATTCTGTCATAGGTACATGTCCGTGGGGGAATCCCTTGGTTCTCATAGTCTGCATTCATTTGCAGAATTCTTACAGCGTCACATTGAATCACCTGAAGCCAGCTCTTGTCTGACCAGTCATCGGAAGACAAATTGCAGTGTGAAGCCTTTCTGTCTGAACCCTATGGCTTTAGAGAAACAATCCAAGAAGGGTGGCAGGCAGAGACGTACTGACACAACCAAAGATCTTCCTCCTGATTTGTTCCAAATGTACAAATCTGACCCAGAAGAATCCTAAGGAGAACACAAGTCTCGAATCCAATGGATTCGAAGATATTGGGCAGAGCAATGGTTTCAATACAAGTTTGTAACCCCAGAGTATGCTTCCAAGAATGCCATTCACCCTCCATGGGGTGATATCGTCTACAAGAAGCTCCAGCCCAAGACTGAGTCTGAAGCTATTGCCAAGAGCTTCTTTCCATGCATGGTCAGAGGACCAATGCCTTCAAATGCTGACCCATCTATTCTTCGATGGTGTTGTGATGATGAGCTATTTGAAGAGAACTACAAATTTGCCAATAACTCTGCCACTCAGAATAGGAAAGAACTGGGCATCAACTTCAATCCTGGCCCATCTCGGCCACGGTCTGATGGCTCACGCGAAGCCAATGAAAATCATGTCGTCCCCTTTAATGGCCACGATGGATTGCTTTCCCACATTGCTGCTCAAAGGGCAACTATGGAAGATGTTGCTGAAGACATGGAACCTGAGGTTGTTCCTGAGTCTGTGAAGCCAAAGAAGAAATCAAAGGCTTCCAAACCTGCCGCTACCCCAAAAGCTTCAAATGTGAAGCCTCTGAAAATTGTACCTCCTGAATCCAGTGTGCAGTCTGAAGATCACTCTCGCATCTCTTAGCGCTCCAAGCAGCTTGTGAAGCCATCTGGCCAAGGACTCACTCCCGCAAGCATCCTGCGCAATGATGATGACATCATAGATCTGTCCAGTGATGAAGATCTTGCTGATGATGCTTTGGAGATGCTGATTAAGAGCAAGCAACAGGCTGAAATCTTCAATGATTTGCCTCTCTTTGACGCTAAAATCATCAACAACTTCATTGATGAATGGCTTGAAGATACATCTCTTTCACTTGATGATCTTCAGCTTCCGATTGACATCAGTGTGACCTTTCAAGGGTACATTGCTCAAGAACTGACTGTTGCATAGAAGGTGATTGAGCAAAAGAATAAAATTGATCATGAAAAGGCCCTGTTCAAGAAGCACATGGCAAGCCTCAGTGCCAAAGAAGTCCAAGGCTTCAAGACCATGATGACTGACCTCAAGGCTGAATTTCCCAAGCGCCGTGAACTGGCAAAGGGCTCAAGGGACCGACTGAAGCACTATAGAGAGAAATGTGTCCAAGCCCACAATGAAGCTCTGAAGAGAAAAGCTCTTGGCCACCCTGGCATTGATCCCAAGCTGGCTGCCAAGAAACCCAAGAAGAACAAGAAGCCTGCTGCAGAAGAAGCTGAACCTCCAAGGCAGGAAAGATAAGCATTGTCTTCCCTGACAGCATGACTGGCGCGAAGCTAAAGGTCCCTTCAGCAGCTTCTGCTCAAAAGAAGACGAGGCAGGCTAAAGTTGAAGCCAAGAAACGCAAGCATCATGATGCCTCTGCTGCTGCTCCCTCCAAGAAGAAGCAAATGCTCAAGGCTTCAACGGCTTCACAACAGCCTCACCTTTCCTCCATAGAGCCATTGGTGGTCGAACCCATCTCTGTTCCCCTTCCTACCTCCTCCAACCGAGAACAACGTCTGGTTGTACATGATCCTGCTCCCTCAGAGGCTCATCAGACTGAAGAGATTCCAGCTACTGCCTCACCTGTAGCTGAAGACATTGGTCATGATGACAATGTGCATGATGATGAAGTTCTTCCTCAACTTGAACCCCAACCTGTTCAATCACCTGCTCCCACGAGCAGTCAACTCATAAGCATTGGCGGTCCCATGACGCCAATGACTCGAGATGAATATTGGGAAGAGCAACACCCAAACACCCCCCTACATGAAGTTATTCCATGCACTCCGCCATCTCCAGATACCACTCCGGTAGTTGAGACTCCGACAGCAACACCAGAAGATGACATGGAGAAGATCAACGCAAATGCTTCACCAATTGCATCGCCCAAATTCTGTAGGCTTCGCAAAGGTCTCAGGCCTCAAGCCTCCATGTCAATCATTCCTGAAGATGGAGATCAAAACTCTAGCTCAGTGGCACGTCAAGTGTTTCCTGACGACATTCCTTCACTGACTGCTCATGAATTTGAAGCCAAGCTGGCTGAAGACATTCCGGCTGCATCAACCGATGAAGCAAAAGAAGACACTCGTGAAGTCACTCCCCCTCCGCAAGACTCTGTTGCCCAAGAAGAAGTGCCCATCATGCAATAACCTATTCACCAAGAAACTGTTGTGCATGAGGCCACTCAGCCTGAAGCCACTGAACCTGAAGCAAATGTGGCTGATACATCTGTGACTGCTGAAGCACACGACACTGTCATGACTGAAACCAATGTGCAGCAAGAAGTCACTGCCACTCCTGAAGTGATTGTGCCCGAAGTCATTGCTCCTGAAGTACCTTCTACTTCATCTGTGCCTTACACCATGGCCCAAGCCTTCAGTAAAGACGGTGTGCTTGTCATAGTGATATGGCCACTTCTGAAGCTTCCCACTGCCCCAGGACCACAATATGATTATCATGTGGCACGGAGGCCTCAGACTCTGAAGCCAAAGCCTAGATTGCCATGGCTTCCGAGCACTGCAACTACACAAGGGTCATGCAGTGTGCATAGCTTCAGGGCAAACAACACATTCTTTGACTCAGCTAAGAACCCATACAAGAAGCCCAAGATTTCTTCTGATAGGTTCTGGAGCTTTCAGCAACGAAGCTATTACTCATGTATTATGTACAATCAGGACCGGATTTTTCCGCATCAACTTCTTGATTGTGATGCCATTGCTGGACTGCCCTGCCTTGAAGAAGCTCTTGATTGCTTCAGAGAAGTTGGTCTGCTTCCCTTTGTCACTGCCAAGGAACATTGGAATGAAGAGCTTCTACTGCAATTTTATGCCACTCTGCATATCAGAGGATACAGCAGGGATCCGAAGACATGGGTCCTTGAGTGGATGTCAGGAGACAGTCATTATGAAGCTTATGCTCAGACACTCCTTGAACTTACTTCCCTGCCCACTCCTGGTGAGTTGTACGAACCAGGCTGTTCTCTGCATCAGAAAGAGCTTCAAAGCGTCTTCAAGAAAGCTGAACCCAACATGAGCGAAATGCTTAGCATGATGAAACCACTGCCCCCTGATGCTGATCTTCCAAAGGAATTCTTTGTACAAGGCCTTGAGTACTTGCCTCGCACCATATACCACATCTTGAGGCATACTCTTTGGCCTGTCAAGGGACACTCATCTGAGGCTGTTCTGACTGGCGTCATGAAGACTTTGATCTTCCATATTTTCAATGGCATCCGCTTCAACACTCATGACTTCTTCATTTGCCAACTGGCTGCCTCTGCCGTTGATCTGTTTGGCCTCAAGATCTACGCTCCTTGGATCATGAGTCTCATTAAGCTTCGTTCAACTGTCAGTTATCAAGCCTCTGCATGAAACCATGTTTTCTTCTTGCCTGAGGTTGATACATCTTATGAAGCCATCTATGCTGAGCCTGCCAAGCAACCACTTCACCTGCACAATGCTGATCACCAAAGCTTCACACAGCAGGATGACAGTGTGTACGTGCCCAATGCAAATGTGCCTACTTATCCTCTGGCTGGACACCTGCGCCTCCCACATCGTGCCAACACTGATGCCACTGGCAGCACCATTGCTCAACGACCGAAAAAGCGTACTCGTGTCCTGAATGACCGAGAGCTTCTTGTTTCACTTCACCAGAAACAAGATAGGCATCAAGACTGGATGAAGCGCCAAATGCAAAGTGTTCTCAGAGACGTTAACCGCATTCGCAACTTGGCGACCAAGAATTCATTTGTTGCACATGAAGTATGTCGGCGGTCCTGTAAGAGCCTTACCCTGCTATGCTCTGAAGCTGATCTTGAAGCAAATGGCTTCACTGAGCACTTCAAGTTTGATTACAGCCCTCCGCAAGCTGCGACTTGCCATCGAACTCCATCTATTGGAGATTCTGAGTATTCATCTTCGGTGCAACTGTTGTTACTCAAGTCATCGATGAAGAAGACGACGCCACTTCCCCAGCAATGGCTTCACTGCATCATGATTCTGCATCAGGCCCCTCTGCACCACCAAACTCCAACGTCGACCCGGCTGCCTCAACATCTTCTTCGCCTGGGAACGCATAGATACTCTATGTCTTCAAACCTTTTTGGTCCTTACCGACAAAAGGGGGAGAAGCATATGAGTTGATAGTCTTCAAGCGGGTCCATATATGGGTCGGGTGCTTTATTTTTGCTAAGTTCTTACAACTCTCGTTATGAAACATTTGACTCTTGAGTTGTAACACTTAAAAACTTGATGGCCGTCTGCTACATTTGCTGCTGTTTCTTCTGCTTGGTTAAATATCTATCTTATGTGCACGAAGTCATTCAGCAGACGCCCATTTTCCATTATGCATCTCATTATCTTCACTTCATCCTTGTATACATGATGGTTTGTCTTCATAAAATTGAAGGGGATCTCCACAAAGCAAAACCTGTCATGTGCCTTTGCATTCAAAAGCAAAACTACTATGTGCACATCTTCAGGGGGAGCCCTCTCAACAATATGAAGCCATTGATCGTGTTATCCATAATGTCACATATTTTATCCCCGTTGAAAACTTCAACCTGTTTGTCATCAATCACCAAAAAGGGGGAGATTGTAAGTGCATCTAGTGCCCCCTAGTTGGTTTTGGAGTATTGACGACAAACGAGGTTGAGGGACTAATGTATTTGTGAGAATTGCAAGATAACACAGATAATAGTTCCTCACAGATTCAGCTTAACTTCCAGAGATGACCCCTAAAAATGTGTGAAGACATTGAAGTCAGTGGTGGTGTGTGAAGACATTCACGTGAAGATAATGACTCATGAAGACATTCATTGAAGACTATAGAGCATGAAGACATAGTTGCTTTCGTAGTTCTTTTTATTCCTTCTTGAGTCATAGGAACCACCGTACTGTTAAGTGGGGTCCAAGTGAACATAGTCGAATGACTGATGTGATGCTCAACCAAAACACCTATGTCTTCAAGCGAAGACAAATGAGAGAAAATCTTATCGAGAGCTGGATAAGTCAGCTTTACATCAAGCTCAAGTAAAGCTGCCGCGTGTGTTCAAAATCCGACCGTTGGACACGTGTCAGTTCCTTAGTGACCAAGGGTCATTTCAGACATATCATGTCGGGTTGCCTCAGGGCTATAAATAGCCCACTGCCTACACCATAAATGGGTGGCTGCTCAGAGTTAGTGCACGTCTTTTGTCGTTTGAGAGCAACCCACCTCCGAAGCCTTTGAGATAAAAGATCCTTTTGAGGACAAAACCCAAAACACCCAAAGCCAAAGAGAGTTAAGCATCACTGAAGTCTTTCTGTCTGTGTGACTTGAAGACTTGTTACACTTGAGGACTGTGCTTCCTCCAGCCGGTTAGGCGTCACGTTTAGAGCGTCCTAGAGTGTCTGTGGACCGCCAGGGAATGAAGTCTGTGAAGGTTCGGAAGTCTACCTTGAAGACTTACTAGAGTGATTGGGCGAGGACAGTGTGTCCTTAGCTCAAGGGGAATACGGTGAGGACTATGTGTCCAGGACTATGTGTCCTCAGGTTTGAATACCTAGCCGCCCTAACTAGATGTACAGTTGAGACAGCAACTGGAACTGGTCTACCAAATCCCTGTCTCCATCAAGCAACTGGTTCTATCCCTATTCTCTTTTACATTTCAGTTTGTCTTCGTGAAGCCATTACTCGTCTGCCTGCTCTATTTGTCTTCACTATGTGAAGACCACTATCTGTTTAGCTTCGTTTATATCTTCCATCTCGATCCATGTTATTTTTGTCTTCTGTTGTGTAACATATAGGTTCATATCTATCGTGTGTCTTCAAATCCCTCGCGCTTTGAAGACTTTTGAAAAAATCGCCTATTCACCCCCCTCTAGTCGATAACTTGCACTTTCAGTTTCTTTAGGGAGTTTGCCTCCAAGAAAAATGCCAAGGGAGTCACTGGGGAATCATCGGACAATGACCTCCATATTCCAAGAAGGGTGGAGGTGCGGCCGGTGTGAATGGCCGCATATTCCCTTCATGGAAGAGATCGGGATTCAACAAGAGTTCGCTCAATTCGCTGCAAACGCCGGGCTAACCGACTTCATCACAGCCGAGAACAGATAAAGGATCATGCTTGAGGACATTGTTGCTTACTGGAACAACCAGACAACCACTGAGGGGGAATCTCAGGAGTGGGATGCTCTGGTACCCGCACCACAACACTTCAACGTGGGACCCGATGGCTATTATGAGTGTTGATTACCAAGCTAGGCCAAAAGCCTAAGCTTGGGGGAGTACGTATTTCCACTGACATTACATTTATGTTCACACATTTCATTCTAGTTTTCTGTGTTCATACTTATTCATTGTATTATCCATGCTAGATTTATTTGTCTTGCTTTCTTTTTGTGTATTTGAAAAACTTTGAGAAAACCCAAAAATATTTCTTGCTTCTTTTCAATTTTTCTTTCTGGCTCAATTAGTTGTAGTATTAAAAGAAAACCAAAAATATTTCTCGATTCTTCTTTTGCTTGTTGGGAGTTCTCCCGTATAAATAGTTTTTTTTATTTTTTAAATTGATCTCTTCAAGGAAAACTAAAAACTCCAAAAATATTTTGGCGTGTTTCTCTGAAATTCTTTTCTAGTTATTGAGTCATACCAAGGAGAAGACCACGATGAAAATGTTGAGTGGATCTCATATGCATTATCGTTTATCTAACAAAGGGCCCGGATAGACTTGTCTTCTCCTTTTTGAAGAAACTATTTGCAGATTCCAGCTTAGTCTACGACACTCTTGTATTATTATTATTTTCATATAATTCGGTCGTGCAAGTGAAAGGCAGTAATGACGATATTTGACGAACTGGCTGTGGCAGAGAGAAACGGGTATGAACTGAACTTGTTCTATTTTTGTAAATATGTTTAACCTAGTATCCATGATTTAGCATATTATGATCAAACATGTTTGCAATGAAAATTAGAGATTATAGTTTCTCATGCCATGGTTAAGTAACTAGGAATGGATAATGATTTATCTTGAATAATAACATTGCGTTAAAATGATTGTGATGTGGTATGATGATACGGTATCCTCCACTGAATGTTTCAAGTGGCTTGACTTGGCACATGTTCATGCATGTAGTTGAATCAAAACCATCATAGCCTCTACGATATTTATGTTCATGGTGTCCATATCCTACTCATGCTAGTATTCAATGTTTATTATGCATAATGTATGTTCATGACCGTTTTTGCTCTCTAGCTGGCCGCTTCTCAAGCTATTTGCTAGCCTTCACCTGTACTAAGTGATAATACTGCTTGTGCATCAAAATCCCAAAACCCAAAGTTATTCCAGCCGATTCCACCATATCTACCTATATGCGGTATTACCATGCCGTTCTAA
Organism: Secale cereale; assembly: GCA_902687465.1. Classification (NCBI taxonomy): domain Eukaryota; kingdom Viridiplantae; phylum Streptophyta; class Magnoliopsida; order Poales; family Poaceae; genus Secale; species Secale cereale. The sequence goes on along the minus strand of LR738712.1, from coordinate 192,450,162 downwards.
GTAAATTTGCATGTGCCGCCTCTAAATTTCAAATGAACATCTGTTTTTGTGTGCCTGGATTGTTCATAGAGCATCACGGGGTAGTCAGTATCGTCCATGCTAAGCGGGTTATTCTCATGATGAGTGTTTATTCACTCCTCCTTGCACGAGATATGCGGTAATAGGGATTCCCAATCCCGAAATAAAAATTGCAAATAATTAAACAAAACTCCCCTAGGATTTTTGTTGGTATGGACGGTACTCGTGGACTCGGCTAGCCGTGGAGTGTGTTTGTTGGTGGAGGGGGAGTAAACATTTACTTTTATCGCTTGGGAACCACTGCTAATGTGTTTAGCATGGAAGATATTGATAACTTTTGGTCGTGATGTAAACAGGAAGGGCGCATTTCCCAAAATTTCATTTATCTTCGATTTAAGCTTCGAGCTCTGGAACCTCTGCAAATCCCTGCTTCCCATTGTGAAGGGACTTCCTATTTAATTTTATATTGCATCATCACCTTCTTAAACAAGCGCCAAATCTGAGAGCACTATTTTCATCCTCATGCATTGTGTGTAGTTAATGTTGAATGCAACATGAATGGATATTTTCTATCATGAATTACAATGTTTAATCGCTGCTTGAACTCTGGAGGTGCTCTACATTTATGTTTTGCAGTCTCAAAAAGGGCTAGAGAAATACCATTATTGTCATATTATATCAAGGTTATTTTGACAAAGTGTTGTCATTTGAGATATGTTATTATTGATCTGTAGTTGCTTATGTTATTGATATGAGTTAATATAATTTTTAAGAGTTACTGTTGACATGGTTAGTCATGATCTTTGCTGAAAACATGGGTGCTACTTAAGCTTATTTATGTAAACAAGAGCAAAAGAGTTTGTATACGTTTTTCTTTTTCACTTTTAGTTTGTCAACCGAATTGCTTGAGGACAAGCAAAGGTTTAAGCTTGGGGAGTTGATACATCTCCATTGTATCTACTTCTCCTAATGCTTTTACTCTTGTTTTGAACTCTAATTTGCATGATTTGAATAAAACTAACCCGGAATGACACTGTTTCAAGCAGAACTGCCATCGTGTTGTTTTTTGTGCAGAAATAAAATTTCTCGGGATGGAACGAAACTTTTTGGAGAATTTTTTACAATAAAAAGAAAAATACTGGAGCCAAGAACCATCGGGGGGCTGGTTGAGCACAACCCACCAGGGCGCGCCACCTCCTCCAGGCGGCCTCAGGTGGGTTGTGCCCACCTGGTGGCCCTGCAGACCCTAAATCCAATTCCTTAAATACCCATATTTGCAGAAAGAAATCGAGGAACAAGAATTATCGCGTTTCATGATACGGAGTCGCAGCTACCTCATGTTCTTTGTTGGGAGGCTAGATCTGGAGTCCGTTTGGGGCTCCGGAGAGGGGGATCTTCAATATTCGTCATCACCAACCCTCCTTCATCACCAATTCCATGATGCTCCCCACTGGGAGTGAGTAATTCCTTCATAGGCTCGCTGATCGGTGAGGAGTTGGATCAGATTCATCATGTAATCGAGTTAGTTTTGTTAGGGCTTGATCCCTAGTATCCATTATGTTCTGAGATTGATGTTGTTATGACTTTGCTATGCTTAATGCTTGACACTTTCGGCCTGGGTGCCATGAATTCAGATGTGAACCGTTTATATTTTCACCATTATATCTATGTTCTGGATCCGATCTTGCAAGTTATATTCACCTATTACATGTTATGACTCGTAAACCCTAGTGTGACAGTAATTGGGATACTTACCGGTGACGACCGTAGATTGAGGAGTTCATGTATTCACTATGTGTTAATGCTTTGTTCCGATTCTCTATTAAAAGGAGGCCTTAATATACCTTAGTTTCCTTATGGACCCCGCTGCCACGGGAGGGTAGGGCAAAAGATGCCTTACAAGTTCTTTCCATAAGCATGTATGACTATTTACGGAATACATGACTACATTATATTTATGAACTAGAGCTAGTTTTGTGTCGCCCTAGGTTATGATTGTTATATGATGAATATCATCCAACGAGTTCAGCGATCCAATGCCTACGAATTTCCTACATATTGCTCTTGCTAAGTTACTACTACTGATGTTACTATTACAACTGCTACAAAATCATTGCTACCACTGTTTACCACTACTACTGCTGTTACCACTGCTATCAAAACTATCATATTACTTTGCTAGTGATTACTTTGCTGCAAATATTTAATCTCCAGGTGTTGCCGAATTGACAACCCAGTTGTTAATACTTGAAAATATTCTTTTGCTCCCCTCGTGTCGAATCTACAAATTTAGGTTCAATACTCTACCCTCGAAACTGTTGTGATCCCCTATACTTGTGGGTTTTCAGCCCTCAAAGTCGTTTGATCACAAACGAACAAACGTTTTTTTTCGGAATGTGGTAGTTTTTCTACTTTTTTGCGCTACCTGGGAATTTCGCCTTATGTCATGGCAGGTCCTACGAAGTTGCGATGACAACTTTAGTTGGTGGCATGGAAGTTCAACATTCGCTAGGAAAGACACTCTCAAAAGTACTTTCCAAAGATATTGTTGTCCTTTTTTGTATTTGGTAGGTAATTAGTGATAACATATTTAATTTTGTGAAGGAAATATTTTTATGTTGAAAGATTAAAAAATAGTTCTTAGTTCCGAGCGACACAGAAATACAAAGATAACAACCAAAGTTGTATGGTGAAAACGGTAGCATATCTAAAATACAAAAATTACTCATGCAAAGGATGTTGTAGTACCCGTGTCATGGGGGCATTCTCACTAGCGAGTGGCCTCTGCACTGTCCAATCCGCAAGCGCCTCGCGTCGATACCTACCTGGTGCCCTCACTGCCATCCAATAGGGCGAATGCGCTCCTCACCAAGCCCGGGGCCTCAGGGGTCCACGACGCATGGCACCATGACATGTGCAGGGCCGCCCCATCTATCGCTTGTTGCCCTCGACGTTAGTGTGCCATTTCGTTCACTTGTGTGGGGGCATATGATGTTCGGACTATTGGTTAGAGGTGATTGTCGGAGTCCTGGGAACGGGGGTACCCAGACTTGCCTGCCTGCGACCCAACGCGTGGCCCTCTCACTACAAGAAAAAGACACATCCGTGACATTTTGGGCAGAACATTTTTTTCCTGTCATGCTTATGATACTTCTATGACAATAATTGTGAAAAAAACATGTATCATCATAGATATGGTTGGCTCCTACTTCTATGACAAAAAATTATGACAGAAAATGGGCTTTTCGTCATGGGCGGGCTGGGGAAGCAGCTACATGACATTCTTTGGGCGTCCATTGCGGAAAAAATCATGGTAGAAGCGAGGGCGAGGAAATTTTTTGGGAGTTCCCGGTTACGGTGGGTGGTAAGGGCGAAGCGATGCACGGAGGTTTGCGTGTTTCTCTCATACACATCGCATATATGTGCGAGGCGTTGGGCTCTAACCGAACCCGAGCGAGGCGTTCGCTTACTGAACCCGAGCGATGGCACTAGCTACGTTACTGAACCCGAGCGATCGATCTCTTCGCTGCTAACTGAACCCAACTGTTGGGGATATAACTGTTAAGTATAAACTGAAGGAAATATGCCCTAGAGGCAATAATAAAGATTTTATTTGTATTTCCCTATATCATGATAAATATCTTTTATTCATGCTAGAATTGTATTAACCGGAAACTTAGTACATGTGTGGATACATAGACAAAACAGTATGTCCCTAGTATGCCTCTACTAGACTACCTCATTGATCAAAGATGGTTATGTTTCCTAGCCATAGACATGAGTTGTCATTTGATCAACAGGATCACATCATTAGGAGAATGATGTGATGGACAAGACCCATCCGTTAGCATAGCACTATGATCGTTTAGTTTTACTGCTATTGCTTTCTTCATGACTTATACATGTTCCTATGACTATGAGATTATGCAACTCCCGAATACCGTAGGAACACCTTGTGTGCTATCAAACGTCACAACGTAACTGGGTGATCACAAAGATGCTCTACAGGTGTCTCCGAAAGTATTCGTGGTGTTGGCATAGATCAAGATTAGGATTTGTCACTCCGAGTGTCGGAGAGGTATCTCCGGGCCCTCTCGGTAACACACATCACAATAAGCCTTGCAAGCAAAAGACTAATGAGTTAGTCACGAGATGATGTGTTACGGAACGAGTAAAGAGACTTGCCGGTAACGAGATTGAACTAGGTATGGAGATACCGACGCTCGAATCTCGGGCAAGTAACATACCGATGACAAAAGGAACAACATATGTTGTTATGCGGTTCTGACCGATAAAAGATCTTCGTAGAATATGTAGGAGCCAATATGAACATCCAGGTTCCGCTATCGGTTATTGACCGGAGATGAGTCTCGGTCATGTCTACATAGTTCTCGAACCCGTAGGGTCCGCACGCTTAACGTTTGAAGACGATCGGTATTATGAGTTTATGAGTTTTGATGTACCGAAGGTAGTTCGGAGTCCCGGATGAGATCACGGACATGACGAGGAGTCTCGGAATGTCCGAGACATAAAGATTGATATATTGGACGACTATATTCGGACACCGGAAGTGTTCCGGAAAAGTTTCGGATTTAACGGGATTGCCGGAGAGGGTTACCGGAACCCCCTACGAAGGGGGATGGTCCATAGTGGGCCTTATGGAAAAGAGAGAGGCAGCCCATAGGGGCTGGCCGGCGCCCCACCTAGGGTTCCTAGTTGGACTAGGATTGGGGGGCGCCACCTCTCCCTCTTTTCCTTTCCCTCTCTTCCTTCTTTGGTAGTTCCTACTAGGAATAGGATTGCAATCCTATTCCTAGTAGGATTGCACTCCTAGCCGCACCATAGAAGGGCCGGCCGGCCTCCCCCCTTGCTCCTTTATATACGGGGGCAGGGGGGGCACCCAAAGACACAAGTTGAATTGTTCCAGCCGTGTGCGGTGCCCCCCTCCACAGAAACACACCTCGGTCATACCGTCGCGGTGCTTAGGCGAAGCCCTGCGCCGGCGAATACATCATATCCGTCACCACGCCATCGTGCTGACGAAACTCTCCCGTGAAGCTCAACTGGATCAAGAGCTCGTGGGACGTCATCAAGCTGAACGTGTGCTGAACGCGGAGGTGCCGTACATTCGGTGCTTGATCGGTTGAATCGCGAAGAAGTTCGACTACATCAACCGCGTCACTTGACGCTTCCGCTTCCGGTCTACGAGGGTACGTAGACACACTCTTCCCTCTCGTTGCTATGCATCTGGTAGATAGATCTTGCGTGATCATAGGAAAATTTTAAAATACTACGTTCCCCATCATTGGCATCATGAGCCAGGTCTATGCGTAGATGATATGCACGAGTAGAACACAATGAGTTGTGGGCGATACTAGTCATACTGCTTACCAGCATGTCATACTTTGCTTCGGCGGTATTGTGAGATGAAGTGGCCCGGACCGACATTACGCGTACGCTTACGCGAGACTGGTTTCACCGTTACGAGCACTCGTTGCTTAAAGGTGACTGGCGGGTGTCTGTCTCTCTGACTTTAGCTGAATCAAGTGTGGCTACGCCCGGTCCTTGTGAAGGTTAAAACAGCACATACTTGACGAAACATCGTTGTGGTTTTATATGCGTAGGTAAGAACGGTTCTTGCTAAGCCCGTAGCAGCCACGTAAAACTTGCAACAACAAAGTAGAGGACGTCTAACTTGTTTTTGCAGGGCATGTTGTGATGTGATATGGTCAAGACATGATGAGTTATACGGTTTTGTATGAGATGATCGTGTTTTGTAATGTTATCGGCAACTGGCAGGAGCCATATGGTTGTCGCTTTATTGTATGAAATACAATCGCAATGTAATTGCTTTACTTTATCACTAAGCGGTAGCGATAGTCGTAGAAGCAATAGTTGGCGAGACGACAACGATGCTACGATGGAGATCAAGGTGTCACGCCGGTGACGAAGGTGATCATGGAGGTGCTTTGGAGATGGAGATCAAAAGCACAAGGTGATGATGGCCATATCATGTCACATAGTTTGATTGCATGTGATGTTTATCTTATTATGCTTCTTATTTTGCTTAGAATAACGGTAGCATTATAAGATGATCCCTTACTAAATTTCAAGGTATAAGTGTTCTCCCTGAGTATGCACCGTTGCGAAAGTTCGTCGTGCCGAGACACCACGTGATGATCAGGTGTGATAAGCTCTACGTTCAAATACAACGGGTGTAAGCCAGTTTTGCACACGCAGAATACTCGGGTTAAACTTGACGAGCCTAGCATATGCAGATATGGCCTCGGATCACTGGAGACCGAAAGGTCGAGCGTGAATCATATAGTAGATATGATCAACATAAGATGTTCACCATTGAAACTACTCCATCTCACGTGATGATCGGACATGGTTTAGTTGATTTGGATCACGTGATCATTTGGATGACCGGAGGGATGTCTATCTAAGTGGGAGTTCTTTAAATTAATATGATTAAATTGAACTCTAATTTATCATGAACATAGTCCTGATAGTTTTTTTGCATATCTATGTTGTTGTAGATCAATGGCCCGTGCTACCGTTCCTTTGAATTTTAATGCATTCCTAGAGAAAGCTAAGTTGAAAGATGATGGTAGCAATTACACTGACTGGGTCCGTAACTTGAGGATTATCCTCATTGCTGCACAGAAGAATTATGTCCTTGAAGCACCGCTAGGTGACAAGCCCCCTCCCGCTAATGTAGACGCTTTGAACGTCTGGCAGTCGCGGTCTGATGACTACACGATAGTTCAGTGTGCCATGCTTTACGGCTTAAAACCGGGATTTCAACGACGTTTTGAACGTCATGGACCATATGAGATGTTCCAGGAGTTGAAGTTAATATTTCAAGCAAATGCCTGGATTGAGAAATATGAGATTTCCAATAAGTTCTACAGCTGCAAGATGGAGGTGAATAGTTCTATCAGTGAACACTTGCTCAGAATGTTTGGGTACTACAATCATATGACTCAACTTGGTTGCAAAGTTGACGAGGATAGTGTTATTGATAGAGTTCTTCAATCACTGCCACCAAGCTATAAAGGCTTTGTGATGAACTATAATATGCAAGGGATGCAAAAGACAATTCCCGAGCTCTTCGCCATGCTCAAGGCTGCGGAGGTAGAAATCAAGAAGGAGCATCAAGTGTTGATGGTTAACAAAACCACTAGTTTCAAGAAAAAGGGCAAGGGAAAGAAGGGGAACTTCAAGAAGAATAGCAAGACAGTTGCTACTTCCACGAAGAAACCCAAATCTGGAGCCAAGCCTGAAACTGAGTGCTTCTACTGCAAGGGGACTGGACACTGGAAGCGGAACTGCCCCAAGTATTTGGCGGATAAGAAGGATGGCAAGGTGAACAAAGGTATATGTGATATACATGTTATTGATGTGTATCTTACTAATGCTCGTAGTAGTACCTGGGTATTTGATACCGGTTCGGTTGCTAATATTTGTAACTCGAAACAGGGACTACGGATTAAACGAAGATTGGCTAAGGACGAGGTGACGATGCGCGTGGGAAACGGTTCCAAAGTCGATGTGATCGCCGTCGGCACGCTACCTCTACATCTACCTTCGGGATTAGTTTTAGACCTAAATAATTGTTATTTGGTGCCAGCGTTGAGCATGAACATTATATCTGGATCTTGTTTGTTGTGAGACGGTTATTCATTTAAATCAGAGAATAATGGTTGTTCTATTTTTATGAATAATATCTTTTATGGTCATGCACCCTCAAAGAGTGGTCTATTCTTATTGGATCTCGATTGTAGTGATACACATATTCATAATATTGAAACCAAAAGATGCAAGGTTAATAATGATAGTGCAACTTATTTGTGGCACTGCCGTTTAGGTCATATTGGTGTAAAATGCATGAAGAAACTCCATAGTGATGGACTTTTGGAATCACTTGGTGCTTGCGAACCATGCCTCATGGGCAAGATGACTAAAACTCCGTTCTCCGGAACTATGGAGCGAGCAACAGATTTGTTGGAAATCATACATACTGATGTATGTGGGCCAATGAGTGTTGAAGCTCGCGGCGGGTATCGTTATTTTCTGACCTTCACTGATGATTTGAGCAGATATAGGTATATCTACTTAATGAAGCACAAGTCTGAAACATTTGAAAAGTTCAAAGAATTTCAGAGTGAAGTAGAGAATCGTCGTAACAAGAAAATAAAGTTTCTACGATCTGATCGTGGAGGAGAATATTTAAGTTACGAGTTTGGTCTTCATTTGAAACAATGTGGAATAGTTTCACAACTCACGCCACCCAGAACACCACAGCGTAATGGTGTGTCTGAACGTCGTAACCGTACTTTATTGGATATGGTACGATCTATGATGTCTCTTACCGATTTACCACTATCGTTTTGGGGTTATGCTTTAGAGACAGCTGCATTCACGTTAAATAGGGCACCATCTAAATCCGTTGATACGACACCTTATGAACTATGGTTTGGCAAGAAACCAAAGTTGTCGTTTCTTAAAGTTTGGGGCTGCGATGCTTATGTGAAAAAGCTTCAACCTGATAAGCTCGAACCCAAGTCGGAGAAATGTGTCTTCATAGGATACCCAAAAGAGACTGTTGGGTACACCTTCTATCACAGATCCGAAGGCAAGATATTCGTTGCTAAGAATGGATCCTTTCTAGGGAAGGAGTTTCTCTCGAAAGAAGTGAGTGGGAGGAAAGTAGAACTTGATGAGGTAATTGTACCTTCTCCCGGATTGGAAAGTAGTACATCACAGAAAATTGTTCCAGTGATTCCTACACCAATCAGTGAGGAAGCTAATGATGATGATCATGAAACTTCAGATCAAGTTTCTGCTGAACGTCGTAGATCAACCAGAGTACGTTCCGCACCAGAGTGGTACGGCAACCCAGTTCTGGAAATCATGTTACTAGACCATGATGAACCTACGAACTATGAGGAAGCGATGATGAGCCCAGATTCCGCAAAATGGCTTGAGGCCATGAAATCTGAGATGGGATCCATGTATGAGAACAAAGTGTGGACTTTGGTTGACTTGCCCGATGATCGGCATGCCATCGAAAATAAATGGATCTTCAAGAGGAAGACCGACGCAGACGGTAATGTTATTGTTTACAAAGCTCGACTTGTTGCGAAAGGGTTTCGACAAGTTCAAGGAGTTGACTACGATGAGACTTTCTCACCTGTAGCGATGCTTAAGTCTGTCCGAATCATGTTAGCAATTGCCGCATTTTATGATTATGAAATCTGGCAAATGGATGTCAAAACTGCATTCCTGAATGGATATCTCAAAGAAGAGTTGTATATGATGCAACCAGAAGGTTTTGTCAATCCAAAAGGTGCTAACAAAGTATGCAAACTCCAGCGATCCATCTATGGACTGGTGCAAGCATCTCGGAGTTGGAATATACGCTTTGATGAGGTGATCAAAGCATATGGTTTTATACAGACTTTTGGAGAAGCCTGTATTTACAAGAAAGTGAGTGGGAGCTCTGTAGCATTTCTAATATTATATGTGGATGACATATTGTTGATCGGAAATGATATAGAATTTCTGGATAGCATAAAAGGATACTTGAATAAGAGTTTTTCAATGAAAGACCTCGGTGAAGCTGCTTATATATTAGGCATCAAGATCTATAGAGATAGATCAAGACGCTTAATTGGACTTTCACAAAGCACATACCTTGATAAGATTTTGAAGAAGTTCAAAATGGATCAGTCAAAGAAAGGGTTCTTGCCTGTATTACAAGGTATGAAATTGAGTAAGACTCAATGCCCGACCACTGCAGAAGATAGAGAGAAAATGAAAGTCATTCCCTATGCCTCAGCCATAGGATCTATCATGTATGCAATGCTGTGTACCAGACCTGATGTGTGCCTTGCTATAAGTCTAGCATTGAGGTACCAAAGTAATCCAGGAGTGGATCACTGGACAGCGGTCAAGAACATCCTAAAGTATCTGAAAAGGACAAAGGATATGTTTCTCGTGTATGGAGGTGACAAAGAGCTCGTCGTAAATGGTTACGTCGATTCTAGCTTTGACACTGATCCGGATGACTCTAAGTCACAAACCGGATATGTATTTTTACTGAGCGGTGGAGCTGTCAGTTGGTGCAGTTCCAAGCAGAGCGTCGTGGCGGGATCTACGTGTGAAGCGGAATACATAGCTACTTCGGAAGCAGCAAATGAAGGAGTCTGGATGAAGGAGTTCATATCCGATCTAGGTGTAATACCTAGTGCATCGGGTCCAATGAAAATCTTTTGTGACAACACTGGAGCAATAGCCTTGGCGAAGGAATCCAGGTTTCACAAGAGAACAAAACACATCAAAAGACGCTTCAATTCCATCTGCGATCTAGTCAAGGAGGGAGACATAGAGATTTGCAAAATACATACGGATCTGAATGTTGTAGACCCGTTGACTAAGCCTCTTCCACGGGCAAAACATGATCAGCACCAGGACTCCATGGGTGTGAGGATCATCACTTTGTAATCTAGATTATTGACTCTAGTTCAAGTGGGAGACTGAAGGAAATATGCCCTAGAGGCAATAATAAAGATGTTATTTGTATTTCCTTATATCATGATAAATATCTTTTATTCATGCTAGAATTGTATTAACCGGAAACTTGGTACATGTCTGGATACATAGACAAAACAGTATGTCCCTAGTATGCCTCTACTAGAATACCTCATTGATCAAAGATGGTTATGTTTCCTAGCCATAGACATGAGTTGTCATTTGATCAACAGGATCACATCATTAGGAGAATGATGTGATGGACAAGACCCATCCGTTAGCATAGCACTATGATCGTTTAGTTTTACTGCTATTGCTTTCTTCATGACTTATACATGTTCCTATGACTATGAGATTATGCAACTCCCGAATACCGTAGGAACACCTTGTGTGCTATCAAACGTCACAGCGTAACTGGGTGATCATAAAGATGCTCTACAGGTGTCTCCGAAAGTATTCATGGTGTTGGCATAGATCAAGATTAGGATTTGTCACTCCGAGTGTCGGAGAGGTATCTCTGGGCCCTCTCGGTAACACACATCGCAATAAGCCTTGCAAACAAAAGACTAATGAGTTAGTCACGAGATGATGTGTTACGGAACGAGTAAAGAGACTTGCCGGTAACGAGATTGAACTAGGTATGGAGATACCGACGATCGAATCTCGGGCAAGTAACATACCGATGACAAAAGGAACAACGTATGTTGTTATGCGGTTCTGACCGATAAAAGATCTTCGTAGAATATGTAGGAGCCAATATGAACATCCAGGTTCCGCTATCGGTTATTGACCGGAGATGAGTCTCGGTCATGTCTACATAGTTCTCGAACCCGTAGGGTCCGCATGCTTAACGTTTGATGACGATCGGTATTATGAGTTTATGAGTTTTGATGTACCGAAGGTAGTTCGGAGTCCCAGATGAGATCACGGACATGACGAGGAGTCTCGGAATGTCCGAGACATAAAGATTGATATATTGGACGACTATATTCGGACACCGGAAGTGTTCCGGAAAAGTTTCGGATTTAACGGGATTGCCGGAGGGGGTTACCGGAACCCCCTACGAAGGGGGATGGTCCATAGTGGGCCTTATGGAAAAGAGAGAGGCAGCCCATAGGGGCTGGCCGGCGCCCCACCTAGGGTTCCTAGTTGGACTAGGATTGGGGGGCGCCACCTCTCCCTCTTTTCCTTTCCCTCTCTTCCTTCTTTGGTAGTTCCTACTAGGAATAGGATTGCAATCCTATTCCTAGTAGGATTGCACTCCTAGCCGCACCATAGAAGGGCCGGACGGCCTCCCCCCTTGCTCCTTTATATACGGGGGCAGGGGGGCACCCAAAGACACAAGTTGAATTGTTCCAGCCGTGTGCGGTGCCCCCCTCCACAGAAACACACCTCGGTCATACCGTCGCGGTGCTTAGGCGAAGCCCTGCGCCGGTGAATACATCATATCCGTCACCACGCAGTCGTGCTGACGAAACTCTCCCGTGAAGCTCAACTGGATCAAGAGCTCGTGGGACGTCATCAAGCTGAACATGTGCTGAACGCGGAGGTGCCGTACGTTTGGTGCTTGATCGGTTGAATCGCGAAGAAGTTCGACTACATCAACCGCGTCACTTGACGCTTCCGCTTCCGGTCTAAGAGGGTACGTACACACACTCTTCCCTCTTGTTGCTATGCATCTGGTAGATAGATCTTGCGTGATCATAGGAAAATTTTAAAATACTACGTTCCCCATCATAAACCGCCCAGAAGGGGCCGGTTTATGCCTGTACTGAATTACCCCTATTGAAGCCCATGAACACAAGGAGTATGGCGTGTTAATATGGAGAATTAAAAGGCCCAGAGCCCAAAAGCGGATTAGGGCCCATAGATATAAACCGCCATATGGTGTGTAACTTGTATCGTAAGATAGGAAAGGTAGAAACCGAGCCAGACACGATTATGAGCCGACCTCGAAATTCTGTAAACCGGTCGGGCGTCATCCTGTGTATATAAAGGGACGACCCGGCGGTGGTTCAGGGACAAAAAACAACAGCTCGAGACACATGCAAAGCAGATTCGCTCCCTGGTCATCGAAACCCTAGCAATACCACAACAACTAGAGTAGGCCTTTACCTTCATCGCAAGGGGCCGAACTAGTATAAAACTCCCAGTGTCCTTTGTCTGCTTTAACCCCTTTAAGCTAACCCATTGCGATGGCTCCACGACTATGTCCTTATGCTAGGACATCTGTCGTGACAAAACCACGTCAGTTGGCGCCCACCGTGGGGCTATCACACGATGGTTTCGAGTTCTTAGAGGGCAGCTTCGAAGGGCTCAAGGGATACGCAGTGGGCCAGATGACCAAGAGTCGTCGCAGCAAGATCTACATCAACGACGCAAGCTGGGGCCCCGAGGCCGACTCAATTGAGTACGGGTACCGGGTCCCCTTCGGCGACATCCACATTTTCATTGGCAAGATCGGCGAACCGGGCACTGAGCCAGACATCTGCACCAACATCATCGAGATGGCTCACCGTGCGAGACTTGCCCGAGTTCGGGCGGCCAGGAAGCGTGTCTTTGTGGGAGTCGTCCATAGAGCCGAAACTGAAGATAGATCGGAATCTGGTGGTGAGACCGTTGTTTATTATGGTGAAGAGTCATCTACCGGAGAGACCGAGTCTTTGTACCTAGTACAAGATGGCCGGTTTGGGGGCTGTTCCGATGGCGATAGTATTCCGTACCCCCTCGATCCGCCGACCCGAGTTGCAGTCTTCATGGCCGGATCACAGTCCGTGCAACACTCTTCGACCGCAGTAGCGTTGACATCCAGTTTGGCGGCTGATATGTCTCCAACGTATATACTTTTCCCAAACCCTTTTGCCCTTGTTTTGGACTCCACCTTGCATGATTTGAATGGAACTAACCTGGACTGACACTGTTTTCAGCAGAACTGCCATGGTGTTGTTTTTGTGCAGAAATAAAAAGTTCTCGGAATCGCCTGAAAATCAACGGAGAATTATTTCGGAAAATATAAAAAATATCTGCAAGAAGATCCACACCAGGGGGCCCACACCCTGTCCACGAGGGTGGGGGGCGCGCCCCCTGCCTCGTGGGCCCCCTGGTGCTCCACCGACGTATCCCTAGATCCTATAAGTTCACTTTCGGGGAGAAAAAAATCAGGGAGAAAGAATGATCACGTTTCACGAGATGGAGCCGCCGCCAAGCCCTAATCTCTCTCGGGAGGGCTGATCTGGAGTCCGTTCGGGGCTCCGGAGAGTGGAGATCATCGCCATCGTCATCATCAACCTTCCTCCATCACCAATTCTATGATGCTCACCGCCATGCGTGAGTAATTCCATCGTAGGCTTGCTGGACGCTGATGGGTTGGATGGGATCTATCATGTAATCAAGTTAGTTTTGTTAGGGTTTGATCCCTAGTATCCACTATGTTCTGAGATTGATGTTGCAATGACTTTGCTATGCTTAATGCTTGTCACTAGGGCCCGAGTGCCATGATTTCAGATCTGAACCTATTATGTGTTCATGAATATATGTGTGTTCTTGATCCTATCTTGCAAGTCTATAGGCACCTACAATGTGTTATGATCCGGCAACCCCGAAGTGATAATAATCGGGACCACTCCCGGTGATGACCGTAGTTTGAGGAGTTCATGTATTCACTATGTGTTAATGCTTTGGTCTGGTACTCTATTAAAAGGAGGCCTTAATATCCCTTAGTTTCCAATAGGACCCCGCTGCCACGGGAGGGTAGGATAAAAGATGTCATGCAAGTTCTTTTCCATAAGCACGTATGACTATATTCGGAATACATGCCTACATTGCATTGATGAACTGGACCTAGTTCTGTGTCACCCTAGGTTATAACTTCTACATGATGAATTGCATCCGACATAATTTCCCATCACCGACCCAATGCCTATGAGCTTTTCCTATATTGCTTGTTGCTTATTTACTTTTCCGTTGCTACTATTACAAAAACTACAAAAACACTATCGTTACTTTGATTGCCCCTACCGCCACTATCATATTACTTTGCGACTAAACTATCTTGCTGCAGATACTAAGTTTCCAGGTGTGGTTGAATTGATAACTCAGCTGCTAATACTTAAGAGTATTCTTTGGCTCCCCTTGTGTCGAATCAACAAATTTGGGTTGAATACTTTACGCTCGAAAACTGTTGCGATCCCCTACACTTGTGGGTTATCAAGACTATTTTCTAGCGCCGTTGCCGGGGAGCATAGCTCTATTCTTTAAGTCACTTGGGATTTATATCTGTTGATCACTATGAATAATTTGAAGGACTCAAAAACCAAGATCTTACCCTCAACGACGAGGGGATGTAAGGAATTTCCATCTAGCTCTGCACTTGATTCTCCTTCTGTTATGAGTAAACTTGCGACACCTACGCCTGCTATTGAATATGATATCTCGTATGTTCTTGATGATGCTACTTCTGCTATGTATGATGAAACTACTTCTATGCCTGATACTGTGCCACTAGGTGAATTTCTAGATGAACAAATTGCTAAGGTTAGGGATAATGCAAATATAGAAACTGATGATATTTATGAAAGTGATGATGAGGCTACTCCCAATAGATATGAATTGCCTGTTGTGCCTGAGGGTTATGTTATGAATGAAGAAACTGTTAGAGACTTTCTTGCTTGCAATGGTAGATATGATCTTAAGAAATTATTAGCTAAGATAAAATAAAAGTCCTTGAATGCTAGAATGAAACATGACCCTGCTTTTGCTACCTCACCGATCTGTGTTACTGATAAGTATTATGAATTCTCTGTTGATCCCGAGTTAATTACTTTGGTTGAATCTGATCCTTTCCATGGCTATGAGTCTGAAACTGTTGTGGCACATCTTACTAAGTTGAATGATATAGGCACCCTGTTTACCAACGATGAAAAGATTCGTTACTACTATATCCTTAAGTTGTTTCCGTTCTCGTTAAAGGGTGATGCTATGACTTGGTTTAATTCTCTTGATCCTGGTTGTGTGCGTAGTCCCCAGGATACAATGTATTACTTCTCTGCTAAATATTTTCCCGCTCATAAGAAACAAGCTGCCTTACGGGAAATATATAACTTTGTGCAAATTGAAGAAGAGAGTCTCCCACAAGCTTGGGGGAGGCTTCTCCAATTACTTAATGCTTTGCCTGATCATCCTCTTGAGATGCATGATATACTTGATGACTTTTATAATGGACTAACCGATGCTTCGAGAGACCACCTGGATAGTTGTGCTGGTTGTGTTTTCAGGGAAAGAATAGTTGAACAAGCTGAACTGCTATTGAATAATATGCTGACCAATGAAAATAATTGGACACTTCCTGAACCAGCCCCTAAGCCAACTCCGAAGAAAAGAGGTGTTCTATTTCTCAGTCTTGAAGATATGCAAGAGGCAAAGAAATCTATGAAAGAAAAAGGTATTAAAGCTGAAGATGTTAAGAATTTACCGCCTATTGAAGAAATACATGGTCTTGATAACCCGACACAGGCAGTAAAGGTAAATTCTCTTTATAGATTTGATGAAGGTGATATTCCTCGTTATAAGTCTGCTAGCCAATGCTTAGATGAGTTTGACAATTTTATTGTGAAACAAGAAAACTTCAATGGTTATGTTGGTAGATAATTACAACACAATGCTTATATGATTGAACGCTTGAGTGATTATCTTTCTAGAGCTAAAGGTGAACTGAAACTCATTAGTATACATGCTTCTAAGGTCACCACTGAAGTAGAACAAGTACTTAAGGCTCAAAACGATTTGCTCAATGAATTAAATAGTAAGAATAATGACTATGATGTTAGAGTTGCAACTAGAGGTGGTAAAATGACTCAGGAACCTATGTATCCAGAAGGCTACCCTAAGAGAATTGAGCAAGATTCTCAGAGAGCTAATTTAGATGCACCTAGTTCTTCTAGGAAGAAGAAAAAGAAAAATGATAGGACTTTGCGTGCTTCTAGTGAACGTGTAGCTGACACACCTGGGAATCCTAATGACATATCTATTTCTGATGCTGAGACACAATCTGGTAATGAACATTAACCTAGTGACAATATTAATGATGATGTTCATGGTGATGCTCAACCTAGCAATGATAATGATGTAGAGATTGAACCTGCTGTTGATCTTGATAACCCACAATCAAAGAATCAATGTTATGATAAGAGGGACTTTGTTGCTAGGAAGCACGATAGGGAAAGAGAAACCCATGCCTTTTCCTCCGAAACCGTCCAAGAAATAGGATGATGAGGATTTTGAGCGCTTTACTGAAATTATTAGGCCTATCTTTTTGCGTATGCGTTTGACTGATGTGCTTAAAACAAATCCTTATGCCAAGTATATGAAAGATATTATTACCAACAAAAGAAAGATACTTGAAGTAGAAATTTCCACCATGGTTGCTAATTACACTTTTAAGGGTGGAATGCCTAAGAAGTTAGGAGATCCAGGAGTACCCACTATACCTTGCTCCATTAAGAAAAACTATGTTAAAACTGCTTTGCGTGATCTTGGACCGGTGTTAGTGTTATGCCTCTCTCTTTATATCGTAGACTTGACTTGAGTAAGTTGACACCTACTGAAATATCTTTGCAAATGGCTGATAAATCAACTGCTATACCTGTCGGTATTTGTGAGGATGTGCCTGTTGTGGTTGCAAATGTTACTATTCTAACGGACTTTGTTATACTTGATATTCCCGAGGACGATAGTATGTCTATTATTCTTGGAAGACCCTTTTTGAATACTACAGGGGCTGTTATTGATGGCAACAAAGGCAATGTCACTTTTCATGTCAATAGTAATGAGCACACGGTACACTTTCCGAGGAAACAACCACAGGTCCACAGTATCAATTATATTGGAAAAACTTCAACTATCGCTATTGGAGGTTTTGAGTTTCCTATTCCTACTATCAAGAAGACATATGCCATCCTTATTGTTGGGGACATACATATCCCCATTGAGGTAACCTAGTGTTATTCGAAAATTCTCCGGTTTCATGTTACTCGAAAAGAGTTTATTAACAAGACCTGATCAACCTTGTTAATGGATTCCTTTTGATGAGCATGGGATTGATGAATCTAGATAGCACAACCCTCTGTACCCTCTTTTTACTTTCTGTTAATTAGGATAAATAAAGCAAAAAAAGTATTTCCTGTCTGTTTCCAGACTTATCCGTGTAATAAAAAATATCCCGAAAATAAAAGTTCTCCAAATACCATGAAAATGAAATATGATTTTTTCTAGAATATTTGAGGAAATATGGCAGAGAACACACAACGAGGGGAGCCAACACCTGGCCAGAGGGTCCAGGGCGCGCCCCTTGCCTCGTGGTCCCCACGTGGCCCCCCTCCACTTATTCCTGCACCCATGCTCTTCTTCTCCCTCCAAAAAAATCACCAACCAGCTCAAACCCGAGTTCTAGCTCATCTTGCTGCCATTTTCGATCTCCTTGCTCAAAGCACCATTCACCAAACTGTTTGGGGGGGGGGATTGTTCCTTGGTATGTGACTCCTCCATTGGTCCAATTAGTTTTTGTTCTAGTGCTCTATTTATTGCAAATTTTTGTTGCTGTGGTGACCTTGTTCTTGAGCTTGCATGTCAAATTTTCTTGGTCCCAAGTAGTTCTAATGCATGATATAGTCTCTAGGAACTTATGGGAGTTGTTGCTATCAATCTTGTTGAGTTTGGTTAGCTTTTATTGCGAGTTACTAAAAATTTCAGAAAATTTCAGAAAAATGTCTAGGAGAAACTTCCAAGGTGGTTCTTCAAGGAAGCAAGAACCAAGGTTTGCGTTCCGTGAGCCGGACGATGAACTACCGAGGGATGCTGACGTACGGCCTTGTGAATGGCCGTCAGATGACTTTATGGATCAGGCTGGCATCAAGGATGAATTTTACGCATATGTGCGCAACGCTGACCTTGAGGGCTTCATAAAAGATAAGTGTCCCCAATACCGTGGCTTAACCGATAGCTTTGTGAGAAGGTTTAAATTTTCATCTTCACGTAATTCTCACACTGTCCTGTTTGACCTTTATGATAAATCCTATACCATGGACTTAGAGGATTTTAATGATGCTTGTAAACTCCCACAGTGGGGTAGTATGAGTGATCCTCGGAAATCTGAATTTAGAGAATTCGTTGCTAGTATTACGGTAGGGGAGTCCAGGGAAATCACACAGGCCACCATGGGGAGCATTCATTTTCCTACTATTCATTACTTTGCTCTCTTTATCGGTAGATGCATAAACGGTAAGGATGAGGCTTGCCACATGTGTGTCCCTGATCTTAGTGTTCTCAGGAGTGTTGTACTAGGTGATAGACAATATAACTTGGGAGCCGTTGTTGCACGTAGGCTACATCATAATGGTTTGCATGGAGATTTATTTGGTGGGATTTATGCCACTCGCATAGCCCGCTTTCTTGGTGTGCCGATGCACGAGAATGATGAACCTTTACCTCCTGCTTATTTAGATTGCCATGCTATGACTAGTCACCGGTTTATAGAGTGGGATGATCAAACCCTCAAATATCGACTAATCTTTAACAGGAAGCATGCCATCCCTATTGTTCTTCCTGCCCCCACTTTGTTTAACTTCCAGGAAAAAGGGAGATACACTATAACTATGGAGGAAGCAAATGCTTATTATAACATGACGGAGGCAGCCCGCCTTCGAGCTGCAGCTCAGCATGCAGTATCTGCTGCATCCCAGTACAACCCCAACTACGACTTTGGATATCCGTCAGGCCAATACTGGCCATAGATCAACTTAGTCCAAAACCCTAAGCTTGGGGAAGTACGTGTTTCTCACCGACTTTACATTCATGTTCACACACTTATTCTAGTTGTCGGTGCTCACACTCTTTCACTATACCATCCATGCTTAGTTTCAATTTCTTTTTCTTAGTCTTTTTCTTGTGTGCTAGAAAAACCCAGAAAAAATATATTAGTTGTAGCTTCTAGCTAGTTTACTTTCTTTAAGTGTAGTAGTAGTTAAAAATGAAAACCCAAAAAGATTTCTCGTTCTTCTTTTCTTTGGGGTTTAAGAGTAGAAGACCATGATTTAAAATGCTTAGTGGCTCTCATAAGCTTTGTTGTTGATTTAACCTTGAGCCACATTACTTTGTCTTCTCTCTTGTATTAAATGTCTGCAGATTCTAGCTTAGTCCAATGCACGTGCACTATTATTATTATCCACACCGTTCGGTCGTGTGAGTGAAAGGCAATAAGGATATGATATATGATGAACTAATTGAGATGAGAAAAGCTGGTATGAACTCGACCTCTCTTGTGTTTGTAAATATGATAGCTCATCGTTCCTGATTCAGCTTGTTATGAATGAAACATGCTTGCAATGACAATTAGAGATCATAGCTGCTTATGCCATGCTTAGTTAGCTGAGAGTTTATAATGGTCTATCTTGCGTGCCAACATGATATTAAAATGGTTGTGATGTGGTATGATGAGTGGTATCCTCCTTTGAATGATTTAATTGATCTGACTTGGCACATGTTCACGCATGTAGTTGAAACAAATCAACATAGCCTTCACGATATTTTATGTTCATGGTGATTTATATCTTACTCATGCTTGCATTCATTGTTAATTAATTTTAATGCATGTTCATGACCGTTGTTGCTCTCTAGCTGGTCGCTTCCCAGTCTCTTTCTAGCCTTCACCTGTACTAAGCGGGAATACTGCTTGTGCATCCACTTCCATAAACCCTAAAGTTATTCCATATGAGTCCACCATACCTTCCTATATGCGGTATTTACCAGCCATTCCAAGTAAATTTGTATGTGCCAAACTCCAAGCCTTCAAATGAAATTATGTTTTATATGCCCGAACAGCTCATGAATCAACTAGGGCTTTCTATATCTTCCATGCTAGGTGGGTTATTCTCATGATAAGTGGACTCCGCTCATCATTCATGAGAAAATGGCTAGTAACCGGGATGCCTAGTCCCATGCTCAAAATCATATTAATTAAACAAAACTCCCCCAGGGCTGTTGCTGGTTTGGACGGTACCCGTTGTTTCGGGCTAGCCGTGGAGTGTGCTTGTTGGTGGTTGGGGGAGTATAAACTTTACCATTTTGTTTGGGAACCGCCTATAATGTGCGTAGCATGGGAGATATCGAGATTCTTGGTTGTTATGTTGACAATGAAAGTATACCACTCAAAATGTTATTCATCTCTATTTAAAAATCGAGCTCTGGCACCTCTACAAATCCCTGCTTCCCTCTGCGAAGCGCCTATCTATTTACTTTTATGCAGAGTCATCATCCTCTTATCAAAGAGCACCCGTAGGAGAGCACCTCTGTCGTTGCATGTATTGCTATTAATTTGCATTGAGTATGATCATGACTGGATCTCTTTTACCATGAATTACAATGTCTAGTCAGTCCTTGATCTTTAAAGGTGCTCTGCATTTATGTTTTGCGGTCTCAGAAAGGGCTAGTGATATACCATCTTGTTATATCATATCATGATTGTTTTGAGAAAGTGTTGTCATCCGAGGTTTATTATTATTGCTCACTAGTTGATTATGCCATTGATGTGAGTAGTCTTGAGACCTGAAAGTTATTGTGAATGTGGTTAGTTCATGATGTTGAAAACTTGAATGCTAGCTTACATATTCACAACAACAAGAGCAAACAGAGTTTGTCAAAGTTTTTCCTTATCACTTTCAGTTTATCAACTGAATTGCTTGAGGACAAGCAAAGGTTTAAGCTTGGGGGAGTTGATACGTCTCCAACGTATCTACTTTTCCAAACCCTTTTGCCCTTGTTTTGAACTCTAACTTGCATGATTTGAATGGAACTAACACGGACTGATGATGTTTTCAGCAGAACTGCCATGGTGTTGTTTTTGTGCAGAAATAAAAAGTTCTCGGAATCGCCCGAAAATCAACGGAGAATTATTTCGGAAAATATAAAAAATATCTGCAAGAAGATCCAGACCAGGGGGCCCACACCCTGTCCACGAGGGTGGGGGGGCGTGCCCCCCTGCCCAGGGCGCTCCCCCTGCCTCGTGGGCCCCTGGTGCTCCACCGACGTATCCCTTGATCCTATTAGTTCACTTTCGGGGAGAAAACAATCAGGGAGAAAGAATTATCGTGTTTCACGAGACGGAGCCGCCGCCAAGCCCTAATCTCTCTCGGGAGGGCTGATCTGGAGTCCCTTCGGGGCTCCGGAGAGTGGAGATCGTCGCCATCGTCGTCATCAACCTTCCTCCATCACCAATTCATGATGCTCACCGCCGGGCGTGAGTAATTCCATCATAGGCTTGCTGGACGGTGATGGGTTGGATGGGGTCTATCATGTAATCGAGTTAGTTCTGTTAGGGTTTGATCCCTAGTATCCACTATGTTCTGAGATTGATGTTGCTATGACTTTGCTATGCTTAATGCTTGTCACTAGGGCCCAGTGCCATGATTTCAGATATGAACCTATTATGTTTTCATGATCCTATTTTGCAAGTCTATAGTCACCTACTATGTGTTATGATCCGGCAACCCCGAAGTGACAATAATTGGGACCACTCCCGGTGATGATCGTAGTTTGAGGAGTTCATGTATTCACTATGTGTTAATGCTTTGGTCCGGTACCCTATTAAAAGGAGGCCTTAATATCCCTTAGTTTCCAATAGGATCCCGCTGCCATGGGAGGGTAGGACAAAAGATGTCATGCAAGTTCTTTTCCATAAACACGTATGACTATATTCGGAATACATGCCTACATTGGATTGATGAACTGGAGCTAGTTCTGTGTCACCCTAGGTTATAACTTCTACATGATGAATTGCATCCGACATAATTTCCCATCACCGATCCAATGCCTACAAGCTTTTTCTATATTGCTTGTTGCTTATTTACTTTTCCATTGCTACTATTACAAAAACTACAAAAACACTATCGTTACTTTTATTGCCGCTACCGCCACTATCATATTACTTTGCTACTAAACTATCTTGCTGCAGATACTAAGTTTCCAGGTGGTTGAATTGACAACTCAGGTGCTAATACTTAAGAGTATTCTTTGGCTCCCCTTGTGTCGAATCAACAAATTTGGGTTGAATACTTTACCCTCGAAAACTGTTGCGATCCCCTACACTTGTGGGTTATCAGCGGCGGCAGCGGCAGCTGGGGCAGGAGGCCCTGCGCAGCCACCAGCCCAGGTGCTGTCTGGTTTATTCGACACTCTGACATCATTGTTGACTTCTGAAGTTAGCCCGGTGGATCAGGAGCGGCATGATGCAGAAGTTGCTAAGGTAAAGGAACAAATAGCTCAAGCTAAGATAGATCTGGCAGCTAAAAATACCAGGATGGCCGCGAAGCAGGCCGAGTTGGATGCTCAGGCTTATCGGCTCATGTTGGATCAGAATGCATCAAATGATGTAATGAGGAGAAGGTACCAGTCTAAGCTGCCTCCGGCTTATAAGGCTAGGAATCTTTTTGACACCCCAGGAGCAGGAACCAGCAATCAACCAGTGGTAAACCGGGCAAAAGCGCCTGGAACCGGGGCATCGGTCCAGCCACACGCAACGGATCCGCCTCGTCAGATCATCCCGTCACAAGGTGTACCGACGCCTCCGGGTCATTACTCCAACCCCTTGAATAACATAGTCACAGCCGTTTCATGAGTGGCGGCCCTCCTTATCGAAGGTGAGTACCCCGTAGCGGTGGAGACGCGACGGGCTAGGGAGCTCCTTCAGACAGCTTTGACTCAGCAGCAGGCTTATTCCTACAGCCGCGAGAGGATTTATTCCACCCCCCGCCCAAGCCGGAGTTATAGCGGGCATATAGATGAACCG
The DNA here is from genome assembly GCA_902687465.1 of Secale cereale. Lineage (NCBI taxonomy): Eukaryota > Viridiplantae > Streptophyta > Magnoliopsida > Poales > Poaceae > Secale > Secale cereale. Next base: position 192,426,770 of record LR738712.1, on the reverse strand, counting down.
GCTATGTCAAGCGGTGCGCGGAACCGTAACCCGCCTCGGGGGCATAACCCGACAGGTGGTCGTGCAAATGCTCAGGATGTGGTGGATCAGGGTAGACAGCGTCGAGAAGCCGAGTTAGCAGCGCAGTACACGACCCGTAAACTTACCCCGGTTCGTCCAACCACCTCGGTGGAACCAGGAGTTACTTCCAGCTCTTTGGGAGTGCCGTGTCTCACCCCCGCTTTACGTAATGTGCGTCTGCCTAAGGATTTCAAAGGACCATGGAAAGTGCCCAACTACACTGCCGATTTATCCCCCGAGTCGTGGGTTGAAAGCTATGAGATGGCGATGGAGATGCTGGATGTGGACGATGCGGTATGTGCTAAATACTTCACCGTGATGTTGGAAGGAACATCCCGTACTTGGCTAAAAGGTTTGCCAGCTAACTCGATCGGGTCATGGGCCGAGTTGAGGCAGCGGTTTATCAAGAATTTCAAAGACACGTGCAAGCAGCCCATGTCAATTGTGGACTTGGCTGCCTGTGTCCAAGGAGAGAATGAATCGACAAGCCATTGGGTGCGCCGGGTTTTAGAGATCTTGCACTCATTAGACCGCATCAACGCTGATACAACAGTTTTAACGTTGGAAGGCAATTGCCGGTTTACGCCTCTGAAGCTGAAGTTGGGACGGCTCAAACGTCACTGTGATGACATGGGAACACTCATGGCGGCTCTGGTTAAGTACGCCAATTCTGATAGTACCAAGGACCCTGAGTCTGATGACGAAAAGTCGGCAAAGGGAAATAAGAACGGTAAAGCGCCGCAGCATAATTCGGCGAGCCATGTAAACAGTGGTAAGCGTAAAGAAGATAAAAATTCAGATTTTGTGGTTAACACCAATACGCAGAATGATGGTCAGCGTCGTAAAGGTAGGCCGCCCCCGCGGAGCAGAGGATCAAATATCAATCTTAAGCGCTAGTTAAATCAAACTTGCCCGAGGCACGGGACGAAGGAAAGGCCCGCCACGCACCTCTGGAAGGATTGTTTCATTATGCGGGAGTTCAAAAAATCAGATCATTTCTAATATGATCATGGACCGTCCGGCAGTTCAGGGCCTGGTTCTCATGGACCGGGTTATGGCGGTGGTATTTCTGGCTCGGGATTTCAAGGCAATCAGAGCGGACATGGAAATCAGAGCAGGCACAGTAATCAGGGCAGTCAAGGCAGCCAAGGTGGTTATAATCATCAGGGGAATCATCAGCAGCAACAGTCGGGTTACCAGAGCAACCCAAAGCAATTGAATAGTGGGCAGGATCATGTCTCCACCACTAGCCTGTGTAAGCGCGATCAGAAGGTTTATAAAAGGGTAGTGCACTCCGTTGAACCGGCGGTGCCTCGTTATTTATGCTGGTCGGAGCAGCCCATTGTTTAGAGTCGTGAGGATCATCCGCCCCGGGTTGATAATCCGGATCATCTGGCATTAGTGGTAGCACCTCAGGTTGGGGTATAAGTTCACCAAGGTGCTCATGGAAGGAGGGAGCAGCATCAATATCCTTTATTATGAAATCTTCCGTCGCATGGGGTTAACAGATAAAAAGCTCAGACCGTCAAACACTGTCTTCCATGGTGTAGTGCCTGGTAAATCGGCGTACCCAGTTGGCAAGATAGATCTGGAGGTTACCTTTGGAGATGAGCATGACTCGAGATCAGAGACTTTGACTTTTGAAGTGGTAAAAATCAAGAGCCCGTATCATGCCCTGTTCGGACGGCCAGTTTATGCTAAGTTCATGGCGAGGCCCTGTTATGTTTATCTGCAGCTCAAGATGCTGGGTCATAAGGGGACCATCACAGTACATGGGAGCCATAAGATCACTTTGGAGTGTGAAGAAGGCGATGCGGCCCATGCAGAGTCGGTTTGTGCAACAGAAGAGTTGAAGTTTTACAAGGACAATGTTGATCCGGTAGATATGACTCCTTTGAAAAATCCAACTACAGAGCATGATCCAGCCTTGAAGTTTAAATCGGCTGATGAGACTAAGCTGGTTGATTTTGTTCCTGGCGATTCATCCAAGCAGTTTAGCATCAGCGCTAACTTGGATCTGAAATAGGAAAGCATGCTCATCGAGTTCATCCGTGAGAACCGGTATATCTTTGCATGGAAACCTTCTGACATGCCAGGTGTACCGAGAGGACTCGTTGAGCACACTCTTAATGTTGATCCCAAGTTTAAACTGGTCAAGCAGTTTCTCCACCGCTTCAATGAAGAAAGACGCAAGGCCATTGGTGAAGAGGTAGCCAGGCTCTTGGCGGCTGGGTTTATCGTTGAGGTATTTCATCCTGAATGGTTAGCTAATCCGGTGCTAGTACTCAAGAAGAACGACACTTGGCGTATGTGTGTGGACTACACAGATTTGAACAAGGCTTGTCCAGGTGATCCCTTTGCTCTCCCTCGTATTGATCAAATCATTGATGCTACGGCGGGTTATGAGTGTTTGAGTTTTCTGGATGCTTATTCCGGCTATCATCAGATCAAAATGGCAGTTAAGGACCAGGAGAAGACAGCTTTTATAACTCCCTTTGGAGCCTTCTGCTATGTGTCTATGCCCTTTGGGCTCAAGAGTGCCCAGGTGACTTATCAGCACTGTGTGCATAATTGTCTTCATAAACAGATTGGGCGTAATGTTCATGCACATGTGGATGATATTGTGGTGAAATCCAGAAAGGAGGAGACGTTAATAGATGATTTGAAAGAAACTTTTGATAATCTCCGGGTCTATAAGATGATGCTTAATCCGGCCAAATGTGTTGTTGGTGTACCGGCAAGCAAGCTCTTGGGGTTTCTGGTGTCTAACAGGGGCATTGAACCGGCGTGTATCAATGACGTTCAACGTCTGGCAGGCCGTATTGCGGCACTAAGCCGGTTTATCGGCCGATTGGGAGAAAAAGCTATCCCTCTTTACCAGATGATGAAAAAGACAGACAATTTTGTCTTGAGTGATGTAACAGCCTGGATTTTGCCCTTTTCTTTTTTTGATGATTTTCTTGGATTTGTTGATTTTATTTGCTTTTCAGTGGCTATGTGGTTCTGAAACTTGGGAAGATCATGTCTTCCTAGGTTTTATAGTGGCTTTCCATCCTTCTCATCATCCCAAGACCCTGCTATTTCCATCCTTGACCTAACCCAATATTCTTTTTCCAAAGAATGTTCCTTTTCTATTAAAGGAATAATTCTTTTTGCCCTAGGTTGTGAAGCAACCTATATCTCTGTCATTCTAAAAATTCCCAAGTAATTCTCATAAATTGGTTGGGTCATATCTTGCTCAAATGTGGCAAAATAATTCATTGCCATGTTCAAAAATAATCCTCCAATAATCACTTTCCTATTCTGCCCTAAATGGCACTTTGTGAAGCAAGTGCTATTTATCTTTGACCAATTGCCCCCAAACTTGGTGGACATCTTTTCATGTCCATATCATTGTTCCGTGCCAAATTTGAAACTCATTTGCCTAGTAATTATTTTCCAGTAATTTTCCAAAGTTTCTGTCCAGAAAGGAACTTTGTGAAGGAAGTATAGTCTAGGCATTTCCAAATGAGATGAAACTTGGTCACATCCTTCATTTCATCAAATCATGCATCTCCACCAAATTTGAGCTCATGGAGATCATCTATGTGAGCTCAGCTCCAAATCTTGTTTTATGGTAAAATTTTCACTTTGTGAAGCAACACTATTTTACCTTGCTTCATTTGAGCTGACAATTTACCAGGCCATTCTTACATCAACATCTACCTCCTCCACCAAGTTTTGACTCAATCCTCTTATCCATTTACCCTCAGTAAATTCTCCAAGACTGTCCAGAATGGAGCTTTGTGAAGCAAGTGCCACTTTGGTAACTCCAAATGGCATGAGGTTATTACAGCAGCTCCATATGGTCAAATAATTCAACTCCACCAAATTTCAGCTCATGAAACTTAAGTATGTGAGTGCAACATCTTAATCTCTAATTCTGGCCAGTTTTGCACTTTCTACAGCAACCCCCATCTAAACTCCTCCTGTTAGCCTGATTTTTGGTGATCTACATCACCTTAGTGTAATATCATCGCCAGACAAATTAGTTACCAAGTTACCAAGCTGCTTTAACCACAGGAAGTTACATACACCTTCTTGTTGTTTTACTTTGGGGCCATCTGCAAATCACTTCTTTGCCCCTGGACCAATTTCTATCTGCATCTTTACTAAGGGCACTTAGGTCATCCTACTGGACATGGTTGGCCATGCCAAAGCGCGCCGCTCGCACCAGTGTGTGTGGTGATCACGCTTGCGTCATGCACAGTGCGCGCTCTGGATCAGTCCGGCCACTATGCTTGTCGCCTCCCTCCTCGTCTCGACCTCAAACCTTGTCCAGGAGCTCGCCCGTGCTTGACTGCATCGCTCTGCATCACTGCCTCGTCGTGGCTCATCGGCAGCGCGTCGTCACAACAGTGCCACTGCGGTGAACTGCTTTTGACCTCCATTAGCGCACCGCTCAAGCTCGCTAGTGCTCGTCCAGAGCTCTCCTATGCGCCTATTTAAGGACCCCCGAGCCTTTCCGCAGCTCACCAACCTCTCCCTGCTCCTCCTCGACCACCAGAACACCTCTACCTCGCCGGAGTTCGCCTCTGTCCGCCATGGCCGCCGCGGTACCTCCTTGGTTCCGGTGCGCCTAGCCCCTCCCCTCTCCTCCCGAGATGTCCATCATGCTCCCCTTGTTCCGCTGAGCCGCCCCACACCCTTGCCCCTCACCGGAGTTACCCGCATCACCGAGCCCATCCACCGCCCGAAGCCTTCCGTGACTCCCACGGCGCCACCCCTCCCATCCTCCCCACTCCTCCCCGACATCCCTAGCCCTCTGAACGGGTACGGCGCAGCCCTGCGGTCCCACCGGTGCGCTCCACTCGGCCGGAGACGACCGGAGCTGGCCGGCCCCGTCGCCGCAGCCGCCTCTGCCTCCTCCGTCCTCCTCCCGTCGCCGCAGCCGCCTCTGCCTCCTCCGTCTTCCTCCTGGCGCCGCACCTCCACGCCACCCCGGCGGCCGCCGTCTCTCCAGGTGGCCTCGCCTCGGCCTCCCACACCCGTCGGTGTGCTCGGCCGGGCCGGAGCTGGCCGGAGCCGGCCAGCCCCTTGACCACGGCCTTCCCCTGCCTCCGCTCTGTTCCACGAGGGAATAGAGTCACGAGGAGGAAGATGACGCCCTCTCCTGGCCCCTCCCCCTGCGCCTGGGACCCACGCGCCAGTGGCCCAGCACCCTGCCACGTGGACAAGTGGAAGCGCTTTTAAGATGAGTGCGCTTTCAGTTATCTGAAAGCGTATTTCTCTTTGTACGTTTCCCTTTGCCCGAAAGTGTATTTCTTTCCTTCATCAACCCAGAATACGTTTTCTAACTCAGAAGGCGTATTTTCTGAAATCTGTGTCTGCCTTATCCACTCAGGGACCCGTTGGTGATAAAAACTATTCACAAATTGGTCCCTCTCCTTCAACACCTCATATCCCCGTGACCGTAACTCCGAATCAGGTGAAACCAGCGGTCACGTCTTCGTCTCGTCAAGATCTTTCTGTTGGCTGAGACCATTATGCCCTTGCCTCTAATCTGCCCCCTTCGAGAGAGAAGCATGTCGTCAAATCGTTCTGTGGCTTCACCGCACTTCTTCCTGGAGTCTCCGTCACCCCAGGCAAGCCACAATACCCACTTGCATGATAGTCATGCAGTAGCCATGGTGTTCAACTTGAATATTTATTAAATGTTTGCTTGTTTAAAATGTGGTTATCGTTGTTTCTGTAATGCCTCGGGGTTATTTTTTTATTTTCTTGCTATGTTGTTATGCACCTGGTTATCATGCCCTGCTAGTTGCTAGTATTCTTTTCATATGTGTATTCTTGCTAGTAGTACATGTTGATGTTGGTGATGGTCTTTGGTGCATGACTGCCGTCTGCCCCGAGTACCATTGTTATGCATGTTCCTTTGCATCCAGTTAGTTAAATGCTTGCATGTTGATATTGTTGATATGTTCTTGCATGATATTTATTGTTGATGTTAGTGGTCATGCTATGTTTTGGAGAAGTATGTACTTATGATGTTCATGCTAGTCAGTATGCCATGCTTATGATTCATTGTTGATATGGTGGATAGTTATGTGGTTCTTTCATGATCATGTTGATATTCATGCTCATGCATTGTAATTGCATCATGTATTTTATCATGACTCAACATATTTGCATTCAAGTTTAACCGAATTAAATTGAACTTGAACAACTTTTGGCTGAGTCATGGTGCCACCATATCGAACTGACCAGTGCAACCACGCTTACTTTTATGGGAAGGTCCTAACTGTGTCTATTGTCATGCCTCTCGCCGGAGCCTCCAATGAGGGAAGGTTATGGGCGTGCGGTACCTTGGCCCGGTAAGCAGACATAACCTTGTGTGCCCGTTGTTGTTGTTATGGATCTGGGTCCCCGTTTGTGACCGTTTATGTTTGGCCACGACGGTGGTCGTTGTGTCTTTGGTAGACACGGGGCCACCCAGGACTTAGCCCAAAGGGGAGTTGGTCGGAGTGGCCGGGAGAGTGTCATGAAAGTAGATCAGTTTTGTTGGAACGCCGTTGGTCCACCCGAATGGGAGAACGAGGCCATGGGTTCCGTAGTGTGGGTACAGTGCGCTACCTCTGCAGAGTGTATATTAAATCTATCGATAGCTGCGCCCGCGGATAAGGGCCCAGTTCGTAGTTGGTCACACTATGAGTCAACAGTAATAATAATAATGTGCTTAATAACAACCCCGGTTCGATGATGAGATAAGTTGGTTGTGATCGCCGGAAAGATCACCATTTGAGACCAAGTGTTGGTCATGGCCTTGATCACCGGAATGATCACCGTGGTATCGAGGATACCGAGTTGTTGGATATTCGTGATGTTGTGCGAGAATCGTGGGTAAAGATGAAGCTCCTTGTGGTCATTTGATGATTAGTACGGTATTGTTATACCAAGCTTGATTCGATCCTGAGATGATCGTAAAATTCCCGAGGTTGGTAAGTGATGCATGGGATGGTTACGAGGTAACCCGGACAAAATATATGGTGCATGTAGTGTCATCATGTTGCATGCTAGTATCATCAGATTTATATGTTCATGCCATGCTCATATTGTCGAGTTGTATCATGTTCATGTTGTTCATGTTATGTTATCCTAATGGTCTTATGATAATTCTTGATTAACCTGTAATTGCCATGCTGTTGTTTGCCTTGAATGCCTCTGGTTATTGTGAGCTTGCAAGTACATTCAATGTACTGACCTGGCGTGTCATGCCAGTTTGTAGGTCATGCCTAGATTGCTTGCTTGTTTGGTGTTGTTCCCGTGTTCGCGAGCTAGGATAAACGTTCCAGCCAGAGTCCCTGGGGATTGGAGTTCATCATCGCCGTTCGTTGTTCCGCTGCCAATAGTTGTTCCGCTGCTTTAAGTTGTTATGTTGCTCGTATAGAGTAACTGTGGTTGGCGTAGTGTCGCCGTACCAATGTTATTCATTGTAACATCGGAACCCTTGTAAGCATATTAGTGTTGTAATAAAGAGCTGGTTTGTTCTATACTAAGCAGTGCCGTATTCCAGACAACTTCGCCTCGATCTCAGGGCTGGAATACGGGGCGTTCCGGTTTTCTCTGATCCGGGGTGCCACAAGTGATGCTGCTAATGCGGCGTTTGCGGACTTGAAGAAACAATTGGCAGAACCACCTGTCCTTGCTGCTCCGGTCGATAAAGAGCCGATGTTGTTGTACGTGGCTGCTAATGCCAGGGCCGTCAGTGTGGCCATCGTGGTGGAGCGCAAGGAGGCTGGGAAGGAATATCTGGTTCAACGACCGGTTTACTATATCAGTGAGGTGCTCATTGAGTCCAAACAAAGGTATCCGCATTGGCAGAAACTGGTGTATGGAGTCTTCAAGTCAAGCCGAAAGCTTAAGAAATTTTTTCAAGGTCATCCCATCACTGTGGTCAGCTCTGCCCCTTTGGGAGATATAATCCGAAATAGGGAAGCAACTGGCCGGGTTGCCAAGTGGGCCATTGAGCTTGGACCTCACGGGTTAAAATATGTGCCTCGTACTGCAATCAAGTCCCAAGCACTTGTGGATTTCATCAATGATTGGACGGAGTTACAGGCGTCGGAAGAAAAGCCGGATCATACTTACTGGACTATTCACTTCGATGGATCCAGACAATTGGAGGGCTCATGGGGTTGGAGTCGTATTAGCTTCCCCATGAGGTGATAAATTTTGTTATGTTCTCCATTTAATGTTACCTTGCACTAACAATGCAGCTGAATATGAGGCTCTCCTCCATGGTCTTCGAATGGCTAAGGAGATGAATTTAAGACGGGTTAAGTGTTTTGGTGACTCGGACCTAGATGCTCAACAAGTATCTGGTACTTGGGATTCCAAAGACCCGCTCATGTCAGCATATTATCGAGAGGTGGATATTGTTGCTGGACACTTCAAGGGTTATCAGGTGGACCGTGTGGACCGGCGAAAGAATGAAGCGGCGGACGCATTAAGCCGTTTGGGTTCCCAACGTAAACCGGTTCCACCTACTATTTTTCTGGACGTCTTGCATAACCCATCGGTCAAGCTGCCCACATAGGAGGATTTGGCTGTTCCTGATCCGGAGGCTCAGTTGGTAGCGACTCTTCATGCTATCTCGGATTGGACGGTCCCATATTTGGCGTATATGAATCGAGGCGAGTTACCAGAGGATGAGATTTGGGCCAGGCAGATAGTCCGGCGGTCCAAGTCAATGACTATCGTCAATGGAGAATTACATCATTGCAGTGTAAGAGGGGCGTTTCAGCGTTGCGTATCTCTGGATGAAGGCCGTGAGATTTTGTGTGAGATCCACGAAGGAGATTGTGGTCACCATGCCGGTCCAAAATCCTTGGTAGCTAAAGCTTTTCTTCACGGTTTCTATTGGATGACGGCTCATGCTGATGCTAAAGACTTGGTCAAAAAGTGTGATGCCTGTCAAAAATTCTCGCGGCATGCTCATGTACTGGCTCAAGAATTGAGGATGATTCCAATCACTTGGCCGTTTGCAACTTGGGGGCTAGATATGGTTGGGCCCTTTAAGAGATCTCAGGATAAGAAGACCCACCTTCTGGTGGCGGTTGATAAGTTCACCAAGTGGGTGGAAGCAGAGCTAGTCAGCAAGTGTGATGCAGCCACGGCGGTTCAATTCATCAAGAAGGTGATTTTTCGGTTTGGCTTTCCACACAACATTATAACTGATAATGGCACTAATTAGTCCAAGGGTGCTATGAAAGAATTTTGTCAAGGTGAGCACATCCGGCTTGACGTATCATCAGTGGCTCATCCTCAATCTAATGGTCAAGCGGAGAGAGCCAATCAAGAGATCCTGAGAGGCATCAAACCCCAGCTTATGGTTCCCCTGCAGAGGACATCGGGTTGTTGGGTGGAGTAGTTACCTTCCATATTATGGAGCATCAATACCACGCCCAACAGATCTACGGGTTATATGCCTTTTTTCATGGTTTATGGAGCAGATGTAGTTCTCCCTAGTGACATCCGTCATGATTCGCCTTGTGTGGCGGCTTACGTTGAAGCTGACAATGAGAAGGCACGATAGGAAGCGCTTGATCTGTTAGATGAGGAGGGTGGCATTGCAGCAGCTCGGTCGGTGATTTACTAGCAAGATCTGCATCGTTATCACAGTCGCCGGGTTAGAACCAGAACTTTTGAAGAAGGCGATCTGGTGCTCCGGCTCATCCAGGATCAGACTGATATGCACAAGTTATCCCCGCCTTGGGAAGGACCCTTTGTGGTCAGCAAGAATCTGCATAACGGGTTATACTACCTTATCGATGTTCGAGAACATGAGGACTCATGCACATCGGAGGAGGAGACCCACCAGCCGTGGAACATTGCTCATCTTCGGCCTTACTACACCTGAGCCATAGGCTCCTCTTATGTATATATTTTTGACAATGTATATATTATGATCAATATAATAAACCGGCATCCTTGCTAAAGCGGGGCCTCTGCTGTTTTTTCCATAAGAGTTTTAGTTACATGGGGGCTTCTGCTTATAAAGCAAAGTTCTGGATACCCTCTTGAACCGGCTATCAAGCCCATATTAAGCATAAGAGCACATCTCTGGTTACTTCGGTAATCCGGCTATTACGCAAATATTATTATCAGGGGTCAAAGAGAGTTTGTTGCACATCACAACTCAAGCATAGGCACCCACTGAGCACAGCTCAAAATGTTACCTGGGGCTCTTGTTGCATAGCAACAAAGAGTTTTTAAGACCGTTGTAATAGGCTATCAAGCCAGGCTTGGAAGCCAGGTGTATTCACCTAAAACCCCGGGTTAACCTGCCTTCATCAAGTAAGTCACTCCGTCCAGGTAATCCTGGTATGACCCGCCGAACGTTTGACAACTCAATCTTATACAGACCCTGAACTTGTCAATGTTAAAACGACGATTGGTTAATGTGAGGTCCATCTTAAAAGGCTTTGTAAAATGGTTTAACTCAGTGGCCTGGCAGCCCATGAAAAGCCTCGATTTTAGGCCTTGCAGTCCATAAAAAGCCTCGCATGATTTTTTGACAAGTTTTTCTCTTTGATTGAGGTTTACAACACTTTTTATGATAAACCGATGTTTATTGACTTGGCCTAGTTGTGGACTATAAGTCATCACTATCAAATAATCCGGCGTTTATTAACCCGACCTGGTTTCGATTACAAATTGGCAATATCATATGCGAATAATCCGGTGTTTATCATAACCCGGTATGGTTTTATCATAAACCGACAAATATTGCAGGAGTCATCAATACTCACAATTGGGGATTATCACCCTTACTACAAAAGTTGGTAAAACCAATGATGTGATTCAATATCATAGGTATGATCAATTTCATATTTAATTATTTCAAAATGCAGCTTGGGTTATAAACCTAGGTCATGTATTTGGGCATTATGACCCGTACGACGATAGACCGCCAGGACACTTTAAACTTGTTTTATGCATAAGCAGGTTGAATAAAGCTATTCAGAAGGATAAGCAGACATAGTATAAGGATGGCGGATTAACATTGTCACGCAAAATAAATATGCACGATGGCATAGCAGACCAAGTATTTCAACTAGCCCTATTACAAGGCGCTTTGACGCTCAAAAGACTAACTGTTTTCACCAAGTATTGCGGTATGCAGAAGACTAAACCGGCTCCCTGTTCATGATTCCTCGCCGGGTCGGCTTGATGGCTGTGGGTCACCCTGCGCCGTTTCCTCCTCCTCGTCTCCACCCAGTGGCTGGAAGTCAGTGGTTGCCCAATTGATCCCAGTTAGGGCTTGGAATATAGCTTCATCGATTATAAGCACGGAGGGTTCAACATCAGGGGCATAAGTGTGCTTACGGACGGGCGGGATGAGATTTTCCACATAATGAGTTGGCACGCTAACCCGTTTGTTGTCAGCATCATAAACCGACTGATAGTGGGAAAGATCGGCTTCTTCAGCCAACTTGCTAGCCAAGGGGCGCATTTCCTTTGTCAAAGCTCGGAGATCATCATTATCAAAATCTGATCCGTCCTCCTTTAAGCTTGGATAGCCATTTCCCACATCAGCCGGATCAAGATCAGGTACCCATGCTTTCGCCCGGGTTAGTGCAGTCAGAGCACCTGCCCTTGCAGCTGATCTCTTTAGTTCTTCAAACCGGGCGGGCAGCATTGACAACTTCTCTAAAGTTTCCTTGATCAAAGTTGGGGGCGGCTTGTTATGAGCGGCAGTACAAATGATCCGCTGCGCGCCGGTATAAATTTGCTCTATAAGAGTATATGCAGCCTTCAACTTCTTCTGCATGTCAGAGCCCAAATGGGCAGTGCGTTTTCCTGCATCATGACGAATACTGATAAACCAACAGTTTATGGGGTAACGCGTATTGAAAGCTTATAGTAAAGATACTTACCAGACACAACAGCGGTCATGGCATTTATCTGCCGCTTTAAGCCAATTAGCTCTTCTGTCACCGGTTTAATGGCGGCATCTGCATCATCAGCCCTCTTCTACAAAGCGGATTTCTCTATATCCCAATCCGCCCGCTCCTTCTTGAAATCTTCCTTCAGTTTTTCCATAGCTGCTAAAGCGCTGGTTAGTTCATCCTTGGCTTTGGAGGTTGCTGCTTGCTGGAACTTGAGGTTTTCTTGAAGATCAGCGGTTTGAGTTTCCTTTTGGCTCAGATCAGCCTGTAAGATACATATGTATCATGAATTGGTGGAACATATTGGAAGTCCCAAGCACATAACAAGTTATACACTTGGCACTTGGGGGCTAATGCCTATTTGCTTGTTATCAAAAGTTTTTTACAAGTCCCAAGTTCAATACAAGTATTGTTCCTGGCACTTGGGGGCTAATGCATATTCACTCAAAGTAAAGTTATAGGACAAAGTCCCGGTTCATTTTGAAAAGATAAACCGGCCCTTGGGGGCTACATTGGCGAAAGTTGCAAGTTTGATATTCTACAAGTCCCGGTTCATATTGAAAAGATAAACCGGCCCTTGGGGGCTACATTGGAGTTGACATAAGAAATTTGACAAAGGGAGAAATAGTATTGCAGAAGTTAAAGCAACATTTACCTCATATCGTTCTTTCATCAGTCTCACTAAACCGGCTTCATAGTCACGGCTTGTGTACAAACGATTCAAGAATGCAGAGTGAAGGTCCTGGGCGCTGAGGTGGGCATAGCTCGATAAATCGGCATTCCATTTTCCCTTGTCCATAGCAGAAATTTCCTCCTTGGCGCTATGCTTTGACAAAGTGACAGGATCGCCAGGAGTGGTGTGGCCAAAACCGGTGATCATAACATCTTCCGTTGTATCATCAGCAGGCTTAACTGGGCTTGCCGGTTTGTCATTGGCACGGACTGGGCTGGTTGGTTTATCAACATGGCCCGTTGGTTCAATTTCTTGTTCAACGAAAAGTTCATGATCCGGTGTAGGCAGATCATCAAGCATGGCATCAGCATTTGCCTCTGCCGGCTCTAGAGTTCATTCCGGTTCAGGGACCACATTATCATCAGCCGGTTTATTCAATTTGGCATTTTTGCTGGGTCCAGGCTTGCCACTGAGAAAGATAAACTGAAAAGGTCAGTATTGGGTAAACGTAAAGAATTAACAGTAAATTAAAACTTACCCAGGGACCGCCTTGAGGGGTGGAAGTTGTGTGGCCGTTGACTCGCCAGACGATGAATGAGATGTTTGTTGATAGTTCGAATCAGACGTATTAAGAGGCTATCAGAAATGACCCGCTTTGGGATAAGAAACATCGGGAATATATAAAACCTTTGATCGACGTTTCCGGATTGGAGTATTTGGTAAATCAGTGGAAGTAATTTCTTGACCGATGTGCCGAGTTGTGCGGCGAGCTTTGTGTTGCTGTCTAGGGGGTGAGAAAAATCTTACTTTCCGGTTTGCTTGACGGATTTTCTGTGTTGGCAGAGGATCTAAACCGAAGGAAAGGGTAATTACCTCTACGTCATCAGCTTGGCTGCCTTCAGCGTTATCCTGATAATAATCATTGTCAATGAGGTGTATGAAAAGGGAGCCAAGAGAGTCAAGTTCTACCTCTGATTCTGTTTTATCCAGATCATCATCAATATTCACTTCGGAGGACTCAACGTTTTTCTTTTTGGCAGGCTTCTTGACAACCTTAGTTTTGGGGCGAGATACCTTAGCCGGCATATCCTGCAGTTTCTTCTTCCAGAACGGATCACCACCCTATCAGAGATTGATAAATTTAAGGGAGGATATTTAAAAGATTGAAATAAAGCAACAAGTTATAGGATTCTTACAGCTGGCGGTTTATTGGACACACAGAAGGGATTTAGACCTGTTTTGCTGCAGACAGCCACCGGTTCATCTAGTATCCTCTTAACCGACTTAGTAACTTCAGTTTCTGTCAACCGAGCCTCGGTATGTCGCTGAGGATCTTTCAAATCCCCAGTATACTCTCACATTAAACCGGAGCGTCGGCTTAGAGGCAGAATGCTCCAAGAGATCCAGCAACGAACAAAATTGACGCTCGTTAAACCGTTTGCAGTAAAGGCCTGAACCTTTGAAAGCTGTGGTGCATACTTGGATCGCTCTTTGGCGTAAGCCGTTGGGGAAATGGATGGGTATTGGAAAGCTGGTGAGGACGATAACCCGGCAGAGGATTCTCATCAGTTGGAGAGGTATCTTGGCAGTAAAACCAAGTTTGGTTCCAGTCCTTGGGATGACCATGATGCTTAGCATGAGGGAAGCTGACATCTTTCCTTTTGTGGTTGACATCCCGCCAAGTTTAGTATTGGGAACATCTGTAAACTCTGTACGATGGTTCAAGTGGAAGAAATCCCTAAATAGTTCAACTGTGGGCTCCTCTTACAGACAAGCCTTGCAAAATGCTTGGAAGTTGCCAATATTGGACACAGAGTTTGGTCCAATATCTTGAGGATGGAGTTGGAAGCTAGCAAGCACATCACGGAAGAATATCGATCTGGGAGGGCTAAACCCTCGGATCAACGAACACAATTACTTCTCCATCTTTGGGTTCAGGAGGATTTTCCGGACCAGGGACTCTCCAGTGGATGACATCCTTTTTTGCTAAAGTGTCAATCTCGACTAACCCGTTCATTTCTTCCTCGGTAACTCGGGACGAAACCCTGTTACAGGAATAAAATTGCTTGGCCATTTCAAATGAAAATCTGAAATTACAGATAAAGGCCGGTTTATGATTCATAGTTAACAAGTATAAAGCATCGAAAGGTCAGCTGGAGAAGGTGTTGAAGTATAAACACACTAGTAAACCGGCGTCAGACACTCGAAGAGTTATGAAGATAACTGAAACGGCGGTTTAAGTGGGGACTAATGCTACCTACCGGATTATGATTTTCTAAAGTTAAACCGCCTATGTGGGTATGAAAGGTACATATCTGAAATAACTAGGCGATGGAGAAACAAGTTTCGCAAATCAGTATGATAATTACAGATCTACAGCGTATCAATAAATTCATGTATATTCAGACCTAAGGTAACATGCACTTAAGTAGTTCATCAGACCTAGTTGGGATTTCTCTAAAGAAACGATGCGCTAATGATAAGAAAGGGGATCATAGTTACAACCACGTAGGAAAACATCAGATCTACACTCGCCATTGAGGCCATGAAGAACAACATGGAAGAACAGCGTGACAGCTTTGATGAACTTGCGAAAAAGCCCTAATGAGATCTATGGGAGGAGCAAAGAAAAAACATACCAGGGCTGTTGGACGCGGAGGCGCGCCGGCGGGACTCCGGTCAAAACAGGTTGATGCAGCGGCCTTTGTCGGAGCAGACGCGAAGGTCGATGGCGGTGGCGGTGCTCGATCATTGAGGAGGCGCGAGGTAGAAGAAAGGCGAAGAGGCAAGGGAAGAAAAAGAAAGGGACACTTGGACCTATTTATAAGCCGAAAGGATAAGCGACATGCGCGGGAATTAAGGAACCAAAAAAATGGATATGGGACAGAGCTGTTGCCTCGGACTTCAGATTCTAATTAATAAAGGTTAAATATATACGGGTTTTTTTGCACAGGTGATGTCATGACGGTTTATTATGATTCGGGAAGATGACGTCATGGAAGTTTACAAGATCATTCGAAGGCGCTGAAGAAGAAAATTTCCTAAGTATTGAAGATCGACATGAAAAGGTTCAAATCAATCTGGGGCCTAATGTTGGGGATATAACTATTAGGTATAAACCGCCCAGAAGGGGCCAGGTTATGCCATGTACTGAATTACCCTGTTGAAGCCCATGAAGACAAGGAGTATGGCGTGTTAATATGGAGAATTAAAAGTCCCAGAGCCCAAAAGAGGATTAGGGCAGATAGACATAAACTGCCATATGGTGTGTAACTTGTATTTTAAGATAGGAAAGGTAGAAACCGAGCCGGACATGTTTATGAGCCGGCCTCAGGATTCTGTAAATCGGCCGGGCATCACCCTGTGTATATAAAGGGATGACCCAGCGGCGGTTCAGGGACAGAAAACAACAGCTCGAGACACAGGCAAAGCGGATTCGCTCTCTGGTCATCGAAACCCTAGCAATACCACAACAACTAGAGTAGGCCTTTACCTTCACCGCAAGGGGCCGAACTAGTATAAAACTCCCTGCATCCTTTATCCTTTTTACCCCTTTAAGCTAACCCGTCACGATGGCTCCATGACTAAGTCCATATGCTAGGACATCTGCCGTGACAAAACCACGACACCGACCAACTCCTTCGCTGCTAACTGAACCCGATCGATCGCTACTTCTGCTTACTTAAGCCGATCGAAGCTGTTACCTCTTGATAAATACTGAACATGGGGTTGGTTGAACGAGTCAAGACGTACATGGTTGGGGTTGGATGAACAGTCCTGGTGGGGGTTGGATGAACGGGACCCCGTTGTAGTAGTAGTAGGCGGTTGCCGCTGGATGAACAGGACCACGAGAAGAGGCCGCCATAGCCGAGGCGTTGGGGGTGGATGAGTAGGACCCCATGGAGGGCTGGTTGAACAGTAGTTGGTGGAGGGCTGGTTGAACAGTAGCCGGTCGAGGGCTGGTTGGATGAACATGACCCCGTGGAGGGATGGTTGAACAGTAGCCGGTGGATGGATGGTTGAACAGTAGCCGGGGGAGGCAGAGGAAGATGCAGTGGATGAACAGTGCAGGTGGAGGCTGGAGGAAGTCGATAATGGGTTAACAGTAGCCCATGGAGTCCCGTTTTGCGGTACGCCACTCCCCTCCCGATGAATAGGACCCCTGTTTTGACCATAGGGCTCCAACACAAGTCTGTTTCCTCCGTTTTGCGGTACGCCAGGCCCCTCCAGATGAACATGATCTCGTTTTAACAGTAGCCGGTCGAGTAGAAGGTCGTTTCCTCTATTTTGTGGTATGCCATACCCTTCCCGATGAACAGGACCCCGTTTCGACCATACACGCTCCAAAAGAAGGCCGTTTCCCTCCATTTTGCGGTACGCCACACCAGGTTTCGGCTGTTCCATCCAAGCCGATTGGCTCCCGATGAACACAATGCTGTTTCTCCCTTCCAATCCCGTCGGTTGGCTGCCGATGAACATGACGCCGTTGCTGCCGTATCCATATGTACGAGACTGCATGGATGTACGTATGCGTGAGTACGCACTCGAGACCCCGCCCGTATGTACGTACGTGCCTGTAGTTTTTGGAGTGTGGTTGTACGTACGTGTACTCAATTTAGCGTGGATGTACGTACGACATGTGCAGCTCCGTACTAGGCCACGGTTCATCGTTGCAGAGAGACCGATCGACCGCTATGTACGTACACGTTCGCGACCACACAGATAACACTACGTACCATTCCACCTGGTGGGTCCCATCTGTCAGGGAGGATAAGGAGGCACTTCTTTGCGTGCGAACATATAGCTGGCGGGTCCCAGCTGCAGGGGCGAATCATTTTTTTGCCCGTAATAAGGAGGCACTATGGACCCAGCTGTCAGCCTCTCCACGTACCGTCCTCTTCCGATGCAAGTCATTCCTTGACCATGTTGGTCGCGCTGCACCAAGAGCACCAAGGCAGAGGACGACGGTTAGGCGTTGGAAGGGATTGACCCGGAGCCGAGGAAGACTCGGTAGCTGTTTCCCACATGGAGCGGAGTACGAGGGTTTACTAGTTTGGCTGCAGTGTGAGGTTGCAATCGCCGGAGAATAATAGGAGGTCTGGGTGAGTGCTGGGATGGCCAATCCAGTGATTGGGAGTTAGGTGGAGTGGTGAGGCCTGCGCAATAGCACAGCCAGCCACGGAACGCAGGAGCAGGCGGCACGGCCGGCGCTGGTTTGGGCGGCTGGAGCAAGAAGACTAGAGGTTGAACAAGCACGACGGCGGTTGGATTAACATCCAACTGTCAATACATCTAGAATTGTTTGTTGACTATAAGTTGAGAAAGCCATGCGTATGCGTCAACTTTCTAGGCCCACAAGTCAGCATCCAAATCAGGTGGGTCCCACCTAGCAGGAGGAGTGTTCATTTTTTTTGTGCGTACTAAGGAGGCACTTCCTTCCGTGCGAAGATATAGCTGGTGGGTCCGAGCTGTCAGCGGGAGGAACATTTTTTCTCGACGAACAAAGGCCCTTCCGGTAGGTCCCAGCTGTCAGGTGGATGAATCATTATTTTGCGTGTAATAAGGAGGCACTTCCTTGTGTGCGGCTGTGTACCCAGCTACCAGCCTTTCCATGCACAGTCCTCTTCCGATGGATCTTGATCGTTGACCACGTTGACCATGCCGCGCCGAGAGCACCAAGGCGGTGGACGACGGCGACTCGTCGAGGCCAAGTAAGAGAACGACCCAAACCGACGAAGACTCAGTAGTTGATTCCCACGCGGAGGGGGTACGAGGGTTTACTGGTTCGGCTGTAGTGTGACGCTGCCGTCGACGGAGAATAACAGGATGTGTGGGTGAGTAGAGGGATGGCCAGGCAGGGTGGGGCCGTGAGGCCTGCCCGGTAGCTCAGCCGGCCACGAGAGGCAGGAGCAGGCTGTTCCGCCGGCGCTAGTTTGGGCGGCTGGGGCAGGAAGATCAGAGACTGAATAAGCACATTTGTCGTTAGATTGAAATGTAACGGTTTGACGCTGGTAGAGTCGATTGTACTAAGTTTTTTTGAGAAACCTTGTGTATGCATGAACTTAGTTGGCCTACAAGTCAGCCTCCAAATCTGTGGCAGACAACATTGAGCCCATTTGCTATTTTTTTAAGAAATTGCAGCCTATATGCTAATTCTTAAGGAATTTATTACATCCCATTTTCTGCCCAGGACCACGGTAAAAAAGTTCAACCTAATTTTGCATATTTCGATGGAATCCGAACTGTTTTAATCCAAAAATGATCAACATTTATTTTTTAAGAACTTATTGATTTGCCAAATAAAATATTATTTTCTTTTTGTAAGCTAATAAGACGTTCCACAATTTAGTTGGTTTTAGGGAAAACCCGTGGTAAAAAATTAGCACTGGGAGGGAAAACAAAAAAAAATAAGGATGTAAAGATGAAAAGGGAACTCTACGTATTTTCAATATAATAATATACCTACATGAACTAGTAAAACTATAAGTAGAGATCAGAAAACGGAAGTTTTTTTTGAGAAGGATAGCTAGGTCTTTATTGCATGGTTAAAATGTTTACTGAAGAAAACGGAAGTAGGACATGACATTTTTAAAGGAAAATATAACTGGGCTATGCGTTTTATTCAGTAAAAAATCTGCCTGGGGATGTTCTAAGAGAAAATATAACTAAGGATGGCGGGTCAGAGGCCAGTTGATACCTGCTGGATCCTTGTGCCCCATTGTCGTCATGGTCTAGGTCTGTCAAATACAAAATGAAGCATGGGCAGTCTATAGCCCAATTAATATTTGCTCGACCTGACAAAACAATATTATTATTTTCTAAAAAAACAATGTACTTGCTGGATCCTAGTTAGCACTCTGTACATGTAGAATTCTCTCGTTTATTGTGACTACGTTGAAACTGTCAAGGGATTCATCGTCCAGACTTCAATATTATTTTTTCATCATGATAATAAATGCATGCACTTGCTAGCGTGCCACCATGGACCTGCTGGTTCCATACGGTTAGGCTCAGTATGGATAGTTCTTGTGGTTTCACAGACAAATTTCATGCAAATCAGATGATTTTCAGTGGAACCAGACTAAATTCATTGCATTTTACATATTTCTTTTTATTATGGAATATTTTTCATATTCTACTAAAAATAACGGACTAGGCCTTTTTTGAGTACATGGGAGGTGGTTGTCGCGATACTTAACTCTTCTGGAAGGCCCATATCCACCGCTCCTCTCTTTTAACAATTTGCAGCTGGGCTTGGCGTATCACAGTCCAGTCCCGACGTGCTACGTCCAACACTATAAGTCTATCATTGTCTCAAAAAAAACTATCAGCCTGTGAAACCCACAGGATGGATCCCGTGCATACTCGAATATCTACTCTTACAAGAAAGATGCTAGTGCATTGCACGGAACATCAAGATGCATTTATATGAGTAGTCTATCCTGTGGGAGATAAGGATGAACGAGGGAAGGGCTTATCTGCAAATGTGGAGAGGAGTGCGGGTATCTTTTTGCAAAATTGTCATAGTTTTGTTCCTATTTGTCAGATATCGATCGGACGGCCTATGTTGCACGATGGCAGGCAGACCATCATCACCAACTCTGTTTTTATGGTGTGCCTGCCATCCTGCAATATAGGCCGCCCGATCTATATCTGACGGATAGGAAGGAAACTGTGACAATTTTGCAAAAAGATACCCGCACGCCTCTCCACATTTGCAGATAAGCCCTTCCCTTGTTCATCCTTATCTCCCACATGATAAACTACTCATATAAATGCATCTTGATGTTCCGTGCAACGCATGGGCATCTTGCTAGTATGTAAAAAAATGGAGAACTGGGAATTCGAACGGCAGGTGCTTATGCTACACATTAATAAGATAAATCAGGTGCGTGAAAATTTGTTTCGAAACAAATGATTCAACATTATATCCATGTCGGCCCTTAACATGATGGTTGGAAGAAAATGCCAAGTTCATACCGAAAGATCCTTAACAACAATACCAACTTGCACACGTCCAGGTAGAACAAGTACCAATGGAAAATTAACTTATAATCTTTTTAGTCCTAGCCCTGGTGTTCTTCTGGTAGAAAATCTTGTAGACGACCAGCTCCCGTTCCTTATCTTGCTCCAAGTCCCCGAGGTAGTACTGGTGCATCACCTAGTTGGTCCTCTGCTGGTCGAAGTTCTTGTTGGTGTGCAGCACCAAAACATTTTTGCTGCTCGTCTGCCGGCCGTTGACCATCACCAGCAAGTTATTGTCGGTCTTGTGCCACATCGCATGCATTCCGCTCTCTGACAGTATCTTGCGACACGTTTGCGTGCCCCTTTTGAATGCCCTGGAGTTGCGCTGGAAGAAATGCTTGCTTAGGCCACTCAGTGTAATACCTGCAGTATTGGCGAATACAGGTTTCAGGGTACATAGTTGGCATTTTCATAACATCTTTGGCATGTTGCAGTCACTTGTTTCACTTTTATTAACTGTCAAATTGTAATTGCTTCACCAGGTCTGCGTCTAAAAAGAAAAATAGAGCTATAAACAAAGGAATATGTTTGCGCAAGTAGACAGCCGATCGGTGTCTCACCTGGAAGTTTCTCAGGATGGGTGTAGCATATGCCGTGCTCGCTGCCGATGGTTGGTATGAACAACTCGATGAGAGGGTGAGATCTCGCGCTGTCAGCACTCACTTTGGCCTCAAGGTGCTCGATCAGCTCTTGATCCATGGGATTGAACTTGATGCCAGCCTGCAGCACCGACCAATCCTTCTTGGACTTGCATCGGTTAATTCCAGTTAAATGGTACTCAATGTATGATCAATCAACTGTTTTGAGTAAATGATGAAAGATTTAGACAGATAAGTGGTACTCCAAATCTGAAGTCCACAATACCCGAACAAACTGGGGTCTCGGCTTCATTACTACATGTAGACTCTAAAGACTTGAAAACCCCCATAAAGATCAAAATCATCATACAGCGCGACGGGACAAATACTCACAGGAGCGGCCTCTCTGGTTCCTTCCTTCATCTGGCTAGCTCGAAGAGCATCCTTGTTGAGATCGATTTTTTCAGCGTCTCCCTTTTAACTACTTGCAATGAAGTATAACAACTCCAGTAGCTCATCGCTCATCGTACCAAATGGAACGGAATAAGGCGGCGGCTAGGAGGCGGGGAGACCAGGAGAGAATGGGAGAGTGATTTTGTAGATAATGCAAGAGTGCCGTTGTAGTACTACGAGAGGGGTCGGGCTCACTTTGGTGAACCAAACACGCCGTCGGGACTCTTGTGTCACCTCACACGCAGCGTGTTGTCACGTCAATTCAATGTGAGGACATGATGTATAATTTAACTGACGTATACTAGTACTAATGTACTACTTACTAGACGTATTTATTGTCACATTTAAACCATAGGTTTAACTAACAAAATGTCAATCCATTTCACCGAAAATTATACCATTGGAAACTATGTTCAACTACGAATCCAATGATATAATTTTTTGTGACATGCATTAACATTTAGTTAGTTAAATTTATGGTCAGAATTAGACACACATTATGAAGGGGACCAATAAACCAGGAGGGAGGTTGTAGTACGAGTAGCGCAATATACGGTATATAGGACTAGTACAAATTTAGAAATGGAGTAGTACGAAGTTACAAGACTGTGGGACAGACTTTGGAGGCTACATGAGTAATACAAAATATAGTTCCCATTGGACAACACTTTCACCAACAAGTACGCGGTTGAAGCATAATTGATATATATATATATATATATATATATATATATGATAACACCCCTTAAGAGTCTTATTCTGCTAACATCTGGCTTATTCTCCTAACACTTCGGCAATGAAATAAACAGCGAACCGAGCCACAAAGAAACAAAAGGAAAAACTGCAGGAGCCATCCACTCGGCCCCATCATCTTCCTCCTCCCCCACGCATCATGCCCGATCCAAAAATTCCCCCACTATAACATCCCAATTTTCAATTTGGATGTTAACATAGATCATTCATATGCATTCATCATTTGAGCATTTTTTGAATTTGAGTTTATTTAAAAATCGATCCAAAGACTTTAAGCAACTCAAGGATCCATGGGAGAGAGTTGGAAGTTTTCCATAGAGAACCCACGATTTTTTCTTCAAGTGGGGTTGGATCAAATATTATTTTTGCCAATTTTCATTTTCAATATTTTGAAATAAATGAGAGAAGATAATATGACTTCTTAAAAAAACAGAATAAAAAAGTTGAAGTTTGAATTTTGAGTAAAAGTATTTTATATTGGATTTTTATTTACACTTCATTTATTTGAAATTGTATTTAAAAGTTTATTTTATTTTTAGTCATTTTAGTTCAGAAAAATGTCCACTTTGTCCCAAATATTAGGTGGGAACGGTGAAAATTGATTCTGAATTTTTTAGGAATTTATTTGAATTTATTTTTAATTTTCTTCGTTCTGTGAATTAAAAAAACATCCGCGTCGACTGGGCCGAAACCCAGCCGCTGGCCCACGCGGCGCAGCCCCCAAGCCGAGCCGGACCAGGAGTCCAACCAGACCCCACCTCCCCTCCTTTCCCCTCGCCCAAGCCACCGGGCCGGACCCAGGCCTTTATAAGGCTAGCGCCCCTCGCGGCCCACCCCGCCGCCTCAGCCCGCCCGTGCCGCAAGCCGCCACCGACTCGCTGAATGCCGCCGACCCAACGCGCCGGTCCACTAGGTAAAAACCACCGTCGGTTTTTTTCGGTTAAAAAAAAACTAGATCTATTTTTTAGAAAACCCTAGATTCATTTTTAATGTTTTATTAAACAGCGAATGTTCGCTATTTAGATAAAAAAATGAACGTTCGCTATTTAGAGTTTTCTTTTTCTGTTATTTTCGTGAGGACCTATCCACGATTAAAGTTTTTACAGATCAGTTCCTGGTTTTCAATTGATCACTACTTTTTACTTGTTAGTCAGAATTTGGTGAAACCAACGCCAAACTCTTCGCTTTGATCTTATCTTTCCAGTAGTGCAACTCAAATATGTTTTTGAAAGTTTTAAAATTTGAATTCAAGCAGATTTGTATTTGAACTTCTTTTGATCATAACTTGAGTTTCGTAACTCCGTTTGAGTTGATTCTTTTTGGAAATCGAAGCTCTTGACCAAAAATTTTTGATAAGGCCAAATTCAACTAATTTTGGGAATGTTAGAAATTGCTTTTTCTTACAAGAGCCGTGTGCTTGTTTTCGATGTCTTTCGAGATCCGTTCTTTGATTCTGTTGCATGATTGCTTATGTATGCTATTGTTTGATTGTGATAGAGTTTCCGGATTGAAAAGCGTGCTACTAAGAGTCACTAGGTTTCACCGATCATCAGCAAGGCAAGTTCATACTTTGATCATACTTTTCAATACCCAGTTTTTATTGCATTAGTTCTATCCTCAAAGATTGCATGAGTAGGACTTGGTGACTTGAGATCAACCCATGGAATATATGCTTGGTTACTTATTGCTTAGCCATGCTTGTAGACGTGGATTGGTATGTGAGATTTCATGAAAGTTGTGAGTGTAATAACAACTAAGGGAATGTTTAAGGTGGCAACTTTAATACACAACTGGGTGGATTAGTTGCAGGGCACCTGGGGAATCCAGTGTTGTCCTAGGAGATCCTGGAGAACCCATGGGATCATCCTATGGAATGCCACCCAGGCTCAAAGGGATCATATATCATTCATGCCTAGAAACTTCCGTGTGCAGCCACAAGCCATTATGGGCTCTGGCATAGTTGAGTGAGTTGTGTGACCTTTTTCAGTGGTGGACTATAAGATGTAGGGGAAATTAGGTGTACCAGTCTATCCAGAGTAAAGAGTGAATGCTTCTGAAAGACTGTGCCTCGGTCATCCGGTTCTCAAACACCATGTAGTGCAAGAAGTTAAACGGAGGCGACCGAGTCTTATGGGGAAAAGTGCGCAAACCTCTGCAGAGTGTACAAACTATTCATGATCAGCCATGTCCCCTGTTATGGACATCTTGAGTATCCTGGTATTTGAATTATGGACTGGTCTCAACACTCTATTTAATTAAGTTGTTGGGTTATTAATGACTATGGTA
Organism: Secale cereale; assembly: GCA_902687465.1. Lineage (NCBI taxonomy): Eukaryota > Viridiplantae > Streptophyta > Magnoliopsida > Poales > Poaceae > Secale > Secale cereale. Next base: position 192,402,012 of record LR738712.1, on the reverse strand, counting down.
AATTTTGGGATTGGATGGAGGAACCCTTCTCAATATTGCATAACTAAATTGAGTAGTAAATAAAATCTATTCATTTGTTGTAGGGAAAAACTAGCTTTATGCAAAACTAACCATACAGCCTCCACCATCCAAATATGCATATAGTTGTAGACATTTGTTCTTCATTACTTGCTACAGTGTGTTCTTGCCAGCATATTCAATGTGCTGACCTACACGGCTGCAACGTCTCATGTTGCAGAGTTTACCGACGAAGAATAAGGTGCGATTAGGTCGTTGTCATGCACTCAATGTTTGCCGTGGAGTTGGATCGACTCAACTTATCTTCGATGCTTCCGCAAGATTAGTATTAGTTTATTAATGCTAGATGGCCTTTAGCCATATTTTTTGTAATAAGACTCTTCATGAGGATTTCGATGTAATAAAGAGTGATTGAAACTCTGCTATAAATCCCCGAAGTAGTGTGTGTGTCAGCATACCGATCCAGGGATGACACTGAGAACAGAGACTCCGGTCCATTGGGATCGAGGTCGCTACAGAGATGGTATCAGAGCACACGTTGACTGTAGGACGCGACCACTAGGATAAGCCACATGATACTCTTCTCTACTCAGTCTAATTCTTCTCTATTTCTATTCTATAGATGTCAGACCCCGGGAACAAGTTCACTCAACCTGATGATGGCACCCCTTTCAGAAGACACTTGAAGGAAGTCACTAGATACCTACACATTGGAATACCAAGTATCACTGGAAATTTCTATGCAACATTGCCGGAAGAGGAGTGCTAGAAGATCAAAGTCAGTGTTCGTGGGAGGACTATTGCACCAGTCACGAAACCTCTTGGGCTTGCCTTTGATGCACCTACTTGGATCTTGGGAAAGAGTATGGCAGCTCACATCACATTTGGACGCATATGTGAAGTCTACAACAAGGATCTCGAAGACACTATCTACCAGATTTGTGGACGCCGGGATGAGCAATGGCAGATGATTCGTACCAGGAACGACAAGTCCATTGCCGCATTCATTCAGGAGATGGACCAACACATTCGACGCTACGAGAACCAGATGTGCACGCTCATGCCGAAGACCAAGATGGTGATGACACAGATCATAGAGTTAGAAGAGGAACTCAAGATAGTACGTGATGGATATGAAGAGGAAATCGCCGTATTATTGGAACAGAATGAAGCCCTGAAGATGAAGGTTGGAGTACCCGTGGATAAGCCAGAACCAGAGATGTGCATTCATTCGGAGAACTACATTCTGATAGACGACACCGACAGTGATGAAAGTGATTATGAAGACGGAGCTGGAGCAAATATCATGGAGTCCTTCGATGATAGTTTTTAGATGACCACCTTGTAATCATTAGTATTCTTCCAAGTAGTTAGAATCGTTCGCTAGCTTTGTAATATGATCTTTTGGGTGACCTTGATTGAATTGAGTGATATGATATGAAAATGTTTATCTCATGTGCATATGGGTAGTGATTTCCCCTAGACCTCATTCTATTCTTATTCTCATCCCTCTAACCCATCAGATGCCTCTAAGACATGAGCCCGGATTCGAGCTCCTACTTGAGCTAACTCAGTTGATCTAGTAGCAGAACACTTTGATGCAACTACTTGTTCAGAACCAAGGCAACAACAACAACAACAACCCACCTCCACCTCCCCTTGACAACCTGACCCGGTTCTTAAGGTTGACTCCGCCGGCATTCTCTAGTAGCACCGAGCCGATTGTTGCAGATGACTGGCTTCGCAAGATGGGAAGAGAGCTAGCAACTGCTGGATGCATGGATTCATAGAGAGTGTGCTTCACTGCACATCAGCTTGAGGGACCGGCAGCCGCTTGGTGGGAGAACTACACCGCCACCTATACACTTGCTATAGTTTCTTGGGATCAGTTACAGCAAGCCTTTCACACTGCACATGTCTCAGCTGGAGCCATGAACCTGAAGAAGCTTGAGTTTCGCAACTTGACCAAGGAAACCGTATTGTGGGGCAGTACATGGAATACTTCAGGCAGTTAGCTCGCTATGTGCCAGATGATATAGCCACTGACGCCGTGAAGCAGGAGAAGTTTCTGGAGGGACTCAACGATGAGTTGAGCATGCAGCTGATGGTAGCCACCTAAAACAACTACCAGGAGTTGGTAGACAAGGCCATGATGATTGAAGGAAAGCAGCAGCAGACTGAGACCCGCAAGAGGAAGTATGGATCGAGGAAGTTTAACTCTGGAGCCCAGCAGAAGCCCCGTTATTCCCCATACTCAGGAGGACATAACCATCCCATCACTGGAGGACATTCTCACTAAAGGAAATATGCTCTAGAGGCAATAATAAAGTTATTATTTATTTCCTTATATCATGATAAATGTTTGTTATTCATGCTAGAATTGTATTAACCGGAAACTTAGTACATGTGTGAATACATAAATAAACAGAGTGTCACTAGTATGCCTCTACTTGACTAGCTCGTTAATCAAAGACAGTTAAGTTTCCAAGACATAGACATGAGTTGTCATTTGATGAACGGGATCACATCATTAGAGCATGATGTGATTGACTTGACCCATTCCGTTAGCTTAGCACTTGATCGTTCAGTATGTTGCTATTGCTTTCTTCATGACTTATACATGTTCCTATGACTATGAGATTATGCAACTCCCGAATACCGGAGGAACACTTTGTGTGCTATCAAACGTCACAACATAACTGGGTGATTATAAAGATGCTCTACAGGTGTCTCCGATGGTGTTTGTTGAGTTGGTATAGATGAAGATTAGGATTTGTCACTCCGATTGTCGGAGAGGTATCTTTGGGCCCTATCGGTAATGCACATCACTATAAGCCTTGCAAGCAATGTGACTAATGAGTTAGTTGCGGGATTATGCATTATGGAATGAGTAAAGAGACTTGCTGGTAATGCGATTGAACTAGGTATGATGATACCGACGATCAAATCTCGGGCAAGTAACATACCGATGACAAAGGGAACAACGTATGTTGTTATGTGGTTTGACCGATAAATATCTTCGTAGAATATGTAGGAGCCAATATGAGCATCCAGGTTCCGCTATTAGTTATTGACCGGAGATGTGTCTCGGTCATGTCTACATAGTTCTCGAATCTGTAGGGTCCGCACGCTTAACATTCTATGATGATTTGTATTATGAGTTATGTGATTTGATGACCAACGTTTGTTCGGAGTCCCGGATGAGATCACAGACATGCCGAACAGTCTCAAAATGGTCGAGACGTAAAGATCGATATATTGGAAGGCTATATTCGGACATTGGAAAGGTTCCGAGTAATTCGGGTATTTTTCGGAGTACCGGAGAGTTACGGGAATTCGTATTGGGACTTAATGGGCCATACGGGAAACGAGAGAAAGGCCTCAAGGGAGGCCGCGCCCCTTCCCCATGGACTGGTCCGAATTGGACTAGGGAAACAGGGCGCCCCCTTCCTTCCTTCTCCTTCTCCCTTTCCTTTTTCCTATTCCATGTGAAAGGTGGAATCCTACTAGGACTAGGGAGTCCTAGTAGGACTCCACACTTTGGGCGCGCCCTACGAGGGCCGGCCTCCTCCTCCCTCCATCCTTTATATACGTGGCCAGGGGGCACCCCATAGACACACAAGTTGATTTCTTAGCCGTGTGCGGTGCCCCTCCCCACAGTTACACACCTCAGTCATATCGTTGCAGTGCTTAGGCGAAGCCCTGCGCCGGTAACTTCATCATCACCGTCACCACGCTTTCTTGCTGACGAAACTCCCCCGTGACGCTCAATTGGATCAAGAGCTCGTGGGACGTCATCGAGCTGAACGTGTGCTAAACGTGGAGGTGCCGTACGTTCGGTGCTTGGATTGGTTGGATCGCAAAGACGTTCGACTACATCAACCACGTCACTAGATGCTTCCACTTTTGTTCTATGAGGGTACGTAGACACACTCTCCCCGCTCGTTGCTATACTTCTCCTAGATAGATCTTGCGTGATCGTAGGAAATTTTTGAAATACTACGTTCCCCAACAGTGGCATCATGAGCCCGGTCTATGCGTAGATGATATGCATGAGTAGAACACAATGAGTTGTGGGCGATAATAGTCATACTGCTTACCATCATGTCATACTTTGATTCGGCGGTATTGTGAGATGAAACATCCCGAACCGACATTACGCGTACGCTTACACGAGACTGGTTTCACTGTTATGAGCACTCGTTGCTTAAAGGTGACCGGCGGGTGTCTGCCTCTCTCACTTTAGTTGAATCGAGTGTGGCTACGCCCGATGCTTGTGAAGGTTAAAACAACACACTTGACAAAAAATCATTGTGGTTTTTATATGCGTAGGTAAGAATAGTTCTTGCTAAGCCCGTAGCAGCCACGTAAAAATTGCAACAACAAAGTAGATGACGTCTAACTTGTTTTTGCAAGGCATGTTGTGATGTGATATGGTCAAGACGTGATGAGTTATATGTTATCACTTTGAGTTAGTGATAGTAGTAGTAGCAATAGTTGGCGAGACGACCACGACGCTACGCTGAAGAACATGGTGTCAAGACGGGGACGATGGAGATCATGACGATGCTTTGGAGATGGTGATTAAAAGCATAAGATGATGATGGCCATATCACGTCACTTATTTTGATTGCGTGTGCTGTTGATCTTATTATGCTTCTTATTTTGCTTAGTACGGCGGTAGCATAATAGGATGATCCCTTACAAAATTTCAAGGTACAAGTCTTCTCCCTAAGTATGCACCATTGCGAAAGTTCTTCGTGCAGAGACACCACGTGATAATCAGGTGTGATAGGCTCTATGTTCACATACAACGGGTGAAAGACAGTTTTGCACATGTGGAATACTCGGGTTAAACTTGACGAGCCTAGCATGTACATACATGGCCTCAGAACACTAGAGACCGAAAGGTCGAGTGTGAATCATATAGTAGATATGAGCAACATAAGACGTTCACCATTGAAAACTACTCCATCTCACGTGATGATCGGACATGGTTTAGTTAATTTGGATCACATGATCATTTAGATGACTACAGGGATGTCTATCTAAGTGGGAGTTCTTTAGTAATATGATTAATTGAACTTTAGTTTATCATGAACTTAGTCCTGGTAGTATTAGCATATCTATGTTGTAGATCAATAGCTCGCGATATAGCTCCCCGTTTATTTTTATATGTTCCTTGAGAAATATACGTTGAAAGATGATAGTAGCAATGATGTGGACTTTTTCCGTGATCTGAGGATTTTCCTCATTGCTCCACAGAAGAATTATGTCCTTGATGCACCGCTAGGTGACAGACCTATTGCAGGAGCAGATGCAGATGTTATGAACGTTTTGACAAAAGCTCGGTATGATGACTACTTGATAGTTTAGTGCACCATGCTTTAGAGCTTAGAACCGGGACTTCAAAAATGTTTTGAATGCCACAGAGCATATAAGATGTTCCTAAGAGTTGAAATTGGTATTTCATACTCATGCCCGTATCAACAGGTATGAGACCTCTGATAGTACTTTGCCTACAAGATGGAGGAGAATAGCTCAACCAGTGAGCATGTGCTCAGATTCTCTGGGTACTACAATTGCTTGAATCTGGGAGTTAATCTTCCTGATAAGATAGTAATTGACAAAATTCTCTAGTCACTATCTCCAAGTTACTAGAACTTCGTGATGAACTATAATATGCAAGGGATGACGAAAGTGATTCCCGAGCTCTTCGCGATGCTGAAATCGACGAAGGTAGAAATAAAGAAAAAGCATCAAGTATTTATGGTTGACAAGACCACTAGTTTCAAGTAAAAGGGCAAAGTAAAATAAAGGGAACTTCAAGAAGAATGGCAAGCAAGTTGCTACTCCCATGAAGAAACCCAAAGCTAGACCCAAGCCTGAAACTGATTGCTTCTAGTGCAAAGGAAATGGTCACTGGAAGTGGAACTACTCTAGAAACTTGGTGGATATGAAGGATTGCAAAGTGAACAAAGCTATATTTGATATACATGGTATTGATGTGTACTTTACTAGTGTTTATAGCAACCCCTCAGTATTTGATACTGGTTTAGTTGCTAAGACTAGTAACTCAAAACGGGAGTTTCAGAATGAACAGGGACTAGTTAAGGGTGAAGTGACGATGTGTGCTGGAAGTGGTTCCAAGACTGATATGATAATCATCGCACACTCCCTATACTTTCGGGATTAGTGTTGAACCTAAATAAATGTTGTTTGGTGTTTGCGTTGAGCATGAATATGATTTGATCATGTTTATTCCAATACGTTTATTCATTTAAAGTTAGAGAATAATTGTTGTTCTGTTTACATGAATAAAACCTTCGATGGTCATACACCCAATAAAAAATAGTTTATTGGATCTTGATCGTCGTGATACACATATTCATAATATTGAAGCCAAAAGATGCAAAGTTAATAATGATAGTGCAACTTATTTGTGGCACTGCCGTTTAGGTCATATTGGTGTAAAGCGCATGAAGAAACTCCATGTTGATGGGCTCTTGGAATCACTTGATTATGAATCATTTGATGCTTGTGAACCATGCCTCATGGGTAAGATGACCAAGACTCCGTTCTCCGGAACAATGGAGCGAGCAACTGACTTATTGGAAATAATACATACTGATGTATGCGGTCCGATGAGTGTTGAGGCTCACAGCGGGTATTGTTATTTACTGACCTTCACAGATAATTTGAGTAGATATGGGTATATCTATTTGATGAAACATAAGTTTGAAACATTTGAAAAGTTCAAAGAATTTTAGAGTGAAGTGGAAAATCATCGTAACAAGAAACTAAAAGTTTCTACGATCTGATAGCGGAGGCGAATATTTGAAGTTACGAGTTTGGCCTTCATTTAAAACAATGTGAAATAGTTTCACAACTCACGCCACCTGGAACACCACAGCGTAATGGTGTGTCCGAACATCGTAACCGCACTTTATTAGATATGGTGCGATCTATGATGTCTCTGATAGATTTACCACTATCGTTTTGGGGTTAGGCATTAGAGACAGCTGCATTCACGTTATATAGGGCACCATCTAAATCCGTTGAGACGACGTATGAACCGTGGTTTGGCAAGAAAACTAAGCTGTCGTTTATTAAAGTTTGGGGCAGCGATGCTTATGTGAAAAAGTTTCAACCTGATAAGCTCGAACCCAAATCGGAGAAATGTGTCTTCATAGGATACCCAAAGGAAACTATTGGGTACACCTTCTATCACAAATCCAAAGGCAAGATATTCGTTGCTAAAATGGATACTTTCTAGAGAAGGAGTTTCTCTCGAAAGAGGTGAGTGAGAGGAAAGTGGAACTTGATGAGGCAATTGTACCTTCTCCCAAATTGGAAAGTAGTACATAATAGAAACTAGTTCTAGTGATTCCTACACCAATCAGCGAGGAAGCTAATGATGATGATCATGAAACATCAGATCAAGTTACTACTGAACCTCATAGGTCAACCAGAGTGCGTTCCGTACCAGAATGGTACGGTAACCCGGTTCTAGAAGTCATGTTACTAGACCATGATGAACCTACGAACTATGAGGAAGCAATGATGAGCCCAGATTCCGCAAAATGGCTTGAGGCCATGAAATTTGAGATGGGATCCATGTATGAGAACAAAGTGTGGACTTTGGTTGACTTGCCCGATGATCGGCAAGCCATTGAAAATAAATGGATCTTTAAGAGGAAGTCTTGCACCGATGGTAATGCTATTTTCTACAAAGCTTGACCTGTTGCGAAAGTTTTTCGACAAGTTCAAGGTGTTGACTACGATGATATTTTCTCACTCGTAGCGATGCTTAAGTCTGTCCGAATCATGTTAGCAATTCTCGCATTTTATGAAATCTGGCAAATGGATAACAAAACTGCGTTCTTTAATGGATTTATTAAAGAAGAGTTGTATATGATGCAACCAGAAGGTTTTGTCAACCCTAAAGGTGCTAACAAAATGTGTAAGCTCCAGCGATCCATCTATGGGCTGGTGCAAGCATCTTGGAGTTGGAATATACGATTTGATAAGTTGATCAAAGCATATAGTTTTATACAGACTTGCGGTGAAGCCTGTATTTACAAGAAAGTGAGTGGGAGCACTACAGCCTTTCTGATAAGTATATGTGAATGACATATTTTCGATCGGAAATGATGTTGCTAAATTTATATTGTTGCTAAATTTATACCACCTAGTTTCACATACCAGCAAAAGAAAAAGTTTTTCTATGATTTAAGACATTACTTCTGGGATGACCCACACCTTTATAAAGAAGGAGTAGATGGTATTATTAGACGTTGTGTACCTGAGCATGAACATGAACAGATCCTACGCAAGTGTCACTCCGAGGCTTATGGAGGACACCATGCTGGAGATAGAACTACACATAAGGTATTGCAATCCGGTTTTTATTGGCCTACTCTCTTCAAGGATGCCCATAAGTTTGTCTTTTCTTGTGATGAATGTCAAAGAATTGAAAATATTAGTAGACGTCAAGAAATTCCTAAGAACTATTCACTTCTTATTGAACCATTTGATGTTTGGGGCTTTGATTATATGGGACCGTTTCCCTCCTCTAATGGGTATACACATATTTTAGTTGCTGTTGATTACGTTACTAAGTGGGTAGAAGCTATTCCAACTAGTAGTGCTGATCATAACACCTCTATTAAGATGCTTAAAGAAGTTATTTTTCCGAGGTTTGGAGTCCCTAGATACTTAATGACTGATGGTGGTTCACATTTTATTCATGGTGCTTTTCGTAAAATCCTTGCTAAGTATGATGTTAATCATAGAATTGCATCCCCATATCACCCATAGTCTAGTGGTCAAGTAGAACTGAGTAACAGAGAGTTGAAATTAATTTTGCAAAAGACTGTTAATAGATCTAGAAAGAATTGGTCCAAGAAACTTGATGATGCATTATGGGCCTATAGAACTGCATATAAAAATCCTATGGGTATGTCTCCGTATAAAATGGTTTATGAAAAAGCATGTCACTTACCTCTCGAACTAGAACATAAGGCATATTGGTCCATTAAAGAGCTCAATTATGATTTCAAACTTGCCGGTGAGAAGAGGTTATTTGACATTAGCTCACTTGATGAGTGGAGAACCCAAGCTTACGAGAATGCCAAACTTTTTAAAGAAAGAGTTAAAAGATGGCATGACAAAAGGATACAAAAGCGTGAGTTTAATGTTGGTGATTATGTTTTGCTATACAACCCTCGTTTAAGATTTTTTGCAGGAAAACTTCTCTCTCAATGGGAAGGTCCTTATGTTATCGAGGAGGTCTATCGTTCCGGTGCCATAAAAACCAACAACTTCGAAGGCACAAATCCGAAGGTGGTGAATGATACGTCTCCAACGTATCTACTTTTCCAAACCTTTTGCCCTTGTTTTGGGACTCTAACTTGCATGATTTGAATGGAACTAACCCGGACTGACGCTATTTTTAGCAGAATTGCCATGATGTTGTTTTTTGTGCAGAAATAAAAAGTTCTCGGAATCGCCTGAAAATCAACGGAGAATTATTTTGGAAAATATAAAAAATACCTCCACAAAGATCCACACCAGGGGGCCTTGGGCCAGCCCACGAGGGTGGGGGGCGCGCCCCCCTGCCCAGGGCACGCCCCCTGCCTCGTGGCCCTCTTGGTGCTCCACCGACGTATCCCCAGATCCTATATCTTCCGTGTCGGGAAGAGAAAAATCAAGAAGGAATTATCATGTTTCACGAGATGGAGCCGCCGCCAAGCCCTAATCTCTCCCGGGAGGGCTGATCTGGAGTCCGTTCGGGGCTCCGGAGAGTGGAGATCGTCGCCATCATCATCATCAACCTTCCTCCATCACCAATTCCATGATGCTCATCTCCGTGCGTGAGTAATTCCATCGTAGGCTTGCTGGACGGTGATGGGTTGGATGGGATCTATCATGTAATCGAGTTAGTTTTGTTAGGGTTTGATCCCTAGTATCCACTATGTTCTCAGATTGATGTTGCTATGACTTTGCTATGCTTCATGCTTGTCACTAGGGCCTGAGTGCCACGATTTCAGATCTGAACCTATTATCTTTTCATGAATATATGTGTGTTCTTGATCCTATCTTGCAAGTCTATAGTCACCTACTATGTTTTATGATCCGGCAACCCCGAAGTGACAATAATCGGGACCACTCCCGGTGATGACCATAGTTTGAGGAGTTCATGTATTCACTATGTGTTAATGCTTTGGTCCGGTACTCTATCAAAGGAGGCCTTAATATCCCTTAGTTTCCAACATGACCCCACTGCCACGGGAGGGTAGGATAAAAGATGTCATGCAAGTTCTTTTCCATAAGCACGTATGACTATATTCGGAATACATGCCTACATTGCATTGATGAACTGGAGCTAGTTCTGTGTCACCCTAGATTATAACTTCTACATGATGAATTGCATCCGACATAATTACCCATCACCGATCCAATGCCTACGAGCTTTACCTATATTGCTTGTCACTTATTTACTTTTGCGTTGCTACTATCACAAAAACTACGAAAACATTATCGTTACTTTTATTGCTGCTACCGCCACTATCATATTACTTTGCTACTAAACTATCTTGGTGCAGATACTAAGTTTCCAAGTGTGGTTGAATTGAAAACTCAGCTGCTAATACTTAAGAGTATTCTTTGGCTCCCCTTGTGTCAAATCAACAAATTTGGGTTGAATACTTTACCCTCAAAAACTGTTGTGATCCCCTACACTTGTGGGTTATCAAGACTATTTTCTGGCGCCGTTGCCGGGGAGCATAGCTCTATTCTTTAAGTCACTTGGGATTTATATCTGTTTATCACTATGAAGAATTTGAAGGACTCAAAAACCAAGATCTTACCCTCAACTATGAGGGGAGGTAAAGAACTACCATCTAGCTCTGCACTTGATTCTCCTTCTGTTATGAGTAAACTTGTGACACCTACTCCTGCTATTGAATCTAATATGTCATATGTTCTTGATGATGCTACTTCTGCTATGTATGATGAAACTACCTCTATGCCTGATACTATGCCACTAGGTGAATTTCTAGATGAACAAATTGCTAAGGTTAGGGAGAATGCAAATATTGATGATATTTATGAAAGTGATAATGGAACTACTCCCAATATATATGAATTGCCTGTTGTTCCTGAGCGTTATGTTATGGATGAAGAAACTTCTAGAGACTTTCTTGCTTGCAATGATAGATATGATCTTAAGAAGTTATTAGCTAAGCTGAAAGAAAAGTCCTTGAATGCTAGAATGAAACATGACCCTGCTTCTGCTACTTCACCTATCTGTGTTACTGATAAGGATTATGAATTCTTTGTTGATCCTGAGTTAATTACTTTGGTTGAATTTGATCCTTTCCATGGCTATGAGTCTGAAACTGTTGTGGCACATCTTACTAAGTTGAATGATATATCCACCCTATTTACCAACGATGAAAAGATTCGTTACTCCTATATCCTTAAGCTATATCCTTTCTTGTTAAAGGGTGATGCTAAGACTTGGTTTAATTCTCTGATCCTGGTTGTGTGCGTAGTCCCCAGGATATGATGTATTACTTTTCTGCTAAATATTTCCCCGCTCATAAGAAACAAGCTACCTTACGGGAAATATATAACTTTGCTCAAACTGAAGAAGAGAGTCTCCCACAAGCTTGGGGGAGGCTTCTCTAGTTACTTAATGCTTTGCCTGATCATCCTCTTGAAATGCATGATATACTTGATGTCTTCTATAATGGACTAACCAATGCTTCCAGAGACCACCTGGATAGTTGTGCTGGTTGTGTTTTCAGGGAAAGAACAGTGGAACAAGCTGAATTACTATTGAATAATATGCTAGCCAATGAAAATAATTGGACACTTCCTGAACCAGCCCCTAAGCCAACTCCGAAGAAAAGAGGTGTTCTATTTCTCAGTCCTGAAGATATGCAAGAGGCAAAGAAATCCATGAAAGAAAAAGGTATTAAAGCTGAAGATGTTAAGAATTTACCGCCTATTGAAGAAATACATGGTCTTGATAACCCAACACAGGTAGTAAAGGTAAATTCTCTTTATAGATTTGATGAAGGTGATATTCCTCGTTATAACTCTGCTAGCCAATGCTTAGATGAGTTTGACAATTTCATTGTGAAACAAGAAAACTTCAATGCTTATGTGGGTAGACAATTACAGCACAATGCTTATATGATTGAACGCTTGAGTGATTATCTGTCTAGTGCTAAAAGTGAACTGAAACTTATTAGTAAACATGCTTCCATGGTCACCACTTAAGTAGAACAAGTACTTAAAGCTCAGAACGATTTTCTCAATGAATTAATTAGTAAGAATAATGATAATGCCATTAGAGTTGTGACTAGAGGTGGTAGAATGACTCAGGAACCTGTGTTTCCTGAAGGCCACCCTAAGAGAGCTAATTTAGATGCACCTAGTTCTTCTAAGAAGAAGAAAAAGAAAAATGATAGAACTTTGCATGCTTCTAGTGAACCTGTAGCTGACACACCTGAGAAACCCAATGATATATCTGTTTCTGACGCTGAGACACAATCTGGCAATGAACATGAACCTAGTGATAATATTAATAATGATGTTCATGATGATGCTCAACCTAGCAATGATAATGATGTAGAGATTGAACCTGATGTTGATCTTGATAACTCACAATCAAAGAATCAACGTTATAATAAGAGAGACTTTGTTTCTAGGAAGCACGGTAGGGAAAGAGAACCATGGGTTCAGAAACCCATGCCTTTTCCTCCGAAACCATCCAAGAAAAAGGATGATGAGGATTTTGAGCGCTTCGCTGAAATGATTAGACCTATCTTTTTGTGTATGCGTTTGACTGATGTGCTCAAAACAAATCCTTATGCCAAGTACATGAAAGATATTATTACCAACAAAAGAAAGATACCTGAAGTAGAAATTTCCACCATGCTTGCCAATTACACTTTTGAGGGTGGAATGCCTAAGAAATTAGGAGATCCAGGAGTACCTACTATACCTTGCTCCATTAAGAGAAACTATGTTAAAACTGCTTTGTGTGATCTTGGAGCCGGTGTTAGTGTTATGCCTCTCTCTTTATATCGTAGACTTGACTTGAGTAAGCTGACACCTACTGAAATATCTTTGCAGATGGTGGATAAATCAACTGCTATACCCGTCGGTATTTGTGAGGATGTGCCTGTTGTAGTTGCAAATGTTACTATTTTAACGGACTTTGTTATACTTGATATTCCCGAGGATGATAGTATGTCTATTATTCTTGGAAGACCTTTTTTGAATTTTGCAGGGGCTGTTATTGATTGCAATAAAGGCAATGTCACTTTTCATGTCAATGGTAATGAGCATACGGTACACTTTCCGAGGAAACAACCCCAGGTCCACAGTATCAATTATATTGGAAAACTTCAACAATTACTATTTGAGGTTTTGAGTTTCCTATTCCTACTATCAAGAAGGCATATGACATTCTTATTGTTGGGGACATACATATGCCCATTATGGTAACTTAGTGTTATTCGAAAATTCTCCGGTTTCATGTTACTCAGAAAGACTTTATTAACAAGACCTGATCAACCTTGTTAATGGATTCCTTTTGATGAAATGGGATAGGTGAATTGATATAGCACAAACCTACTGTACCCTATTTTACCTTCTATTAATTAGGTTAAATAAAACAAAAATAGCATTGTTTGTCTGTTTCCAGACTTATCCGTGCAATAAAAAAATATCCCGAAAATAGAAGTTCTCCAAATGCCATGAAAATGAAATATGATTTTTTAGAATATTTTAGAAAATATGGCACTGAACACACCAGGAGGGGAGCCAGCACGTGCCCACAAGGGCACAGGGCGCGCCCCCTGCCTCGTGGGCCCCATGAGGCCCCCCTCCACTTATCCTTTCACCCATGTTCTTCTTCTTCCTCCCAAAAAAAAATCCCCAACCAGCTCAAACCTGAGTTCTAGCTCATTTTGCTGCCATTTTCGATCTCCTTGCTCAAAGCACCATTCACCAAACTATTTGGGGAGATTGTTCCTTGGTATGTGACTCCTCCATTGGTCCAATTAGTTTTTGTTCTAGTGCTTTATTTGTTGCAAATTTATGCTGCTGTGGTGACCTTGTTATTGAGCTTGCATGTCAAATTTTCTTGGTCTCAAGTAGTTCTAATGCATGATATAGCCTCTAGGCACTTATAGGAGTTGTTGCTATCAATCATGTTGAGTTTGGTTAACTTTTATTGTGAGTAAATAAAAATTTCAGAAATTTGCAGAAAAGGAAAATGTTGAAATGACTATTGAGGGGCTCCTCCAGCAAGAGCTCAGAGGAGAAGAAGAAAGAAGAAAATAAGAAGCCCAAGTATAATCTTCCTCGCATGGCGGAAGTTCGACCGTGCGAATGCCCATGTAATAATTTCATGATGTCCGCCGGTATTTACGAAGACTTTTATTGGTTGGCGAATAATGCAGGCCTCACCGACGTTCTCAACGACCATAAAGAACAGTATCTCTTACTCACCAATATTTTCACGCAAAGTTTTCATTTTTATTCTAGGAAAACACCACCTAAAGTGGAGTTTCGCTTATATGATGTTAGTAGGGAGATATCACTTTTAGATTTTTGTGAAATATGCAAAGTACCCTTTGGAGGTAGACTTGATGAACCACGTCATCAAGACGTCAAAGGGTTTATTGATATGATAGCCGTAGGTGAAACTAGACAAGTGTCAGGGGCAAGAATCACTAGTATACACTTCCCTGTTCTGCGCTACTTTGCTTTATTTGCTAGTAGGTGTTTAATTGGTCGCGGGAACAGTGGGAATCTCAGTGCCCCTGATATTATCATTTTACGCCATGCTTTGTTTCATGACACAACTTTTAGCTTGGGCGTCATCGTTGCCAAACGATTGAGTCTGAACCGCTCAAAGGGGCCCGTCTTTGGACGCATCTTTGCTTCTCGCCTTGCTGAATATTTTAATATACCTATTAGGTATCATGAGAAGGAAGAAAAATTGCTTGCCCATGTTTATCTAGACTACAAGAGCATGGTAGCTCATGACTTTATTGTTAAATACAAGAATATGTAGCTCAATTATAAATTGAGGTTTGATGAAATATACTGTGAAATTGTTACCTTGCCTGCACCTTCTTTGTTTGATCTATCTACACGTGTATTCCTCATCACCTCAGATACCTTCTACAAGTACCAAGGCCAGGCACAAGCTTCAGAGCCTGACCCAGAACCACCACTTGATCCTTCCCGTCATTCTGTTTATAGGTGGGAGGTGGACGAGCTCGCCAACCAGTGGCACCTAGAGGACACATCTCAGTACACTGGAGGGATTGGCTTCGATCCGTGTCCATAGACCAACTTAGGCGAAAAGCCTAAGCTTGGGGGAGTATGTGTTTCTCACCAACTTACATTCATGTTCACACTTATTCTAGTTGTCGGTGCTCACACTCTTTCACTGTACCATCCATGCTTAGTTTCAATTTCTTTTTCTTAGTATTTTTCTCGTGTGCTAGAAAAACCCAGAAAAACAGAAAGTATTAGTTGTAGCTTCTAGCTAGTTTACTTTCTTTGCCTGTAGTAGTAACTAAAAATGAAAACCCAAAAAGATTTCCCGTTCTTCTTTTGCTTGTTGGGAGATTTCCCGTGTAAATAGTTTCTTTTCTTTTCTTTAGGGGTTAAGAGTAGAAGACCATGATTGAAAATGCTTAGTGGCTCTCATATGCTTTGTTGTTGAATTAACCTTGAGCCATATTACCTTGTCTTCTCTCTTGTATTAAATATCTGCAGATTCCAGCTAAGTCCAATGCACATCCACTATTATTATTTTCCACACCGTTCGGTCGTGCGAGTGAAAGGCAATAAGGATGTTATATGATGAACTAATTGAGATAAGAAAAGCTGGTATGAACTCGACCTCTCTTGTTTTTGTAAATATGATTGCTTATCATTCTTGATTCAGCTTGTTATGAATGAAACATGTTTGCAATGACAATTAGAGATCATAGCTGCTTATGCCATGCTTAATTAGCTGAGAGTTTATAATGGTCTATCTTGCGTGCCAACATGATATTAAAATGGTTGTGATGTGGTATGATGGGTGGTATCCTCCTTTGAACGATTTAAGTGACTTGACTTGGCACATGTTCACGCATGTAGTTGAAACAAATCAACATAGCCTTCATGATATTTATGTTCACGATAATTTATATCCTACTCATGCTTGCATTCATTGTTGATTAATTTTAATGCATGTTCATGACCGTTGTTGCTCTCTAGCTGGTCGCTTCCCAGTCTCTTTCTAGCCTTCACCTGTACTAAGCGGGAATACTGCTTGTGCATCCACTTTCATAAACTCCAAAGTTATTCCATATGAGTCCACCATACCTTCCTATATGCGGTATCTACCTGCCGTTCCAAGTAAATTTGTATGTGCCAAACTCTAAACCTTCAAATGATATTCTGTTTTGTATGCTCGAACAACTCATGTATCAACTAGGGTTGTCTATATCTTCCATGCTAGGTGGGTTATTCTCACGATGAGTGGACTCCGCTCATCAATCACGAGAAAATGGCTGGTAATCGGGATGCACAGTCCCATGCTCAAAATCATAATAATTAAACAAAACTCCCCCAGGGCTATTGCTGGTTTGGACGTTGGACGGTACTCGTTGTTTCGCGATAGCCGTGGAGTGTGCTTGTTGGTGGTTGGGGGAGTATAAACTTTACCATTCTGTTTGGGAACTGCCTATAATGTGCGTAGCATGGGAGATATCGAGATTATTGGTTGTTATGTTGACAATGAAAGTATACCGCTCAAAATGTTATTCAATATCTATTTAAAAATCGAGCTCTGGCACCTCTACAAATCCCTGCTTCCCTCTGCAAAGGGCCTATCTATTTACTTTTATGCAGAGTCATCATACTCTTATCAAAGAGCACCAGTAGGAGAGCACCTCTATTGTTGCATGTATTACTATTAATTTGCATTGAGTATGATCATGACTGGATCTCTTTTACCATGAATTACAATGTCTCGTCAGTCCTTGATCTTTAAAGGTGCTCTGCATTTATGTTTTGCGATCTCAGAAAGGGCTAGCGAGATACCATCTTGTTAGATCATATCATGATTGTTTTGAGAAAGTGTTGTCATCCGAGGTTTATTATTATTGCTCGCTAGTTGATTATGCCATTGATGTGAGTAGTCTTGAGACCTGAAAGTTATTGTGAATGTGGTTAGTTCATGATCTTGTTGAAAACCTGAATGCTAGCTTACATATTTACAACAACAAGAGCAAACAGAGTTTGTCAACGTTTTTCTTTATCACTTTCAGTTTATCAACTAAATTGCTTGAGGGCAAGCAAAGGTTTAATCTTGGGGGGTTGATACGTCTGCAATGTATCTACTTTTCCAAACCCTTTTGCCCTTCTTTTGGACTCTAACTTGCATGATTTGAATGGAACTAACCCGGACTGATGTTATTTTCAGCAGAACTGCCATGGAGTTGTTTTTGTGCAGAATAAAAAGTTCTCGGAATCGCCTGAAAATCAATGGAGAATTATTTCAGAAAGTATAAAAAATATCTACAAGAAGATCCTCACCGGGGGGCCCACACTCTGTCCTCGAGGGTGGGGGGCGCGCCCCCCTTCCCAGGGCACGCCCCCTGCCTCGAGGGCCCCCCGATGCTCCACCGACGTACCCCCAGATCCTATATCTTCTGTTTCGGGGAGAAAAAATAAAGGAGAAAGAATTATTGCATTTCACAAGGCGGAGCCTCTGCCAAGCCCTAATCTCTCTCGGCATGACTGATCTAGAGCCCGTTCGGGGCTCCGGAGAGTGGAGATCATCGCCATCGTCATCATCAACCTTCCTCCATCACCAATTCCATGATGGTCACCGCCGTGTGTGAGTAATTCCATCATAGGCTAGCTGGACGGTGATGGGTTGGATGGGATCTATCATATAATCGGGTTAGTTTTATTAGGGTTTGATCCCTAGTATCCACTATGTTCTGAGATTCATGTTGCTATGACTTTGCTATGCTTAATGGTTGACACTAGGGCCCGAGTGCCATGATTTCAGACCTGAACCTATTATGTTTTCATGAATATATGTGTCTTCTTAATCCTATCTTGCAAGTCTATAGTCACCTACTATGTGTTATGATCCGGCAACCCCGAAGTGACAATAATCGGGACCACTCCCGGTGATGACCATAGTTTGAGGAGTTCATGTATTCACTATGTGTTAATGCTTTGGTCCGGTACTCTATCAAAGGAGGCCTCAATATCCCTTAGTTTCCAATAGGACCCCGCTGCCACGGGAGGGTAGGACAAAAGATGTCATGCAAATTCTTTTCCATAAGCATGTATGACTATATTCGGAATACATGGCCACATTGCATTGATGAATTGGAGCTAGTTTTGTGTCACCCTAGGTTATAACTTCTACATGATGAATTGCATCCGACATAATTTCCCGTCACCGATCCAATGCCTACGAGCTTTACCTATATTGCTTGTCGCTTATTTACTTTTCCGTTGCTACTATCACAAAAACTACAAAAACATTATCGTTACTTTTATTGCTGCTACCGCCACTATAATATTACTTTGCTACTAAACTATCTTGCTGCAGATACTAAGTTTCCAGGTGTGGTTGAATTGACAACTCAGCTGCTAATACTTAAGAGTATTCTTTGGCTCCCCTTGTGTCGAATCATCAAATTTGGGTTGAATACTTTACCCTCGAAAACTGTTGCGATCCCCTACACTTGTGGGTTATCATATGCCCTTCCCTGAGTTTTGCAAGGGCGTACAATTTTGATCTAGGAGTAGATCACTGGACAGCGGTCAAAATTATCCTTAGAGGACTAAGGAAATATTTATCAGTTATGAAGGTGATAAAGAGTTCGTCATAAAGAGTTACGTCGATGCTAACTTTGACACCGATCTGGATGACTCTGAGTCTCGATCTGGATGACTCCGAGTCTCGATCTGGATACATATTGAAAGTGGGAGCATTAAGCTAGAGTAGCTCCGTGCAGAGCATTGTGGACATAGAAATTTGCAAAATACATACGGATCTAAATGTGGCAGACCCATTGACTAAACCTATCTCACAAGCAAAACATGATCACACCTTAGTACTCTTTGGGTGTTAATCACATGGTGATGTGAACTAGATTATTGACTCTTGTAAACCTTTTGGGTATTGGTCACACGGCGATGTGAACTATAAAGTGTTAAATCACATGAGGATGTGTCACACCCTGCATTTTGTAACATGTTATTTGTAACTTTGGAGCATGAAAATTTGGACCAGCAAAATTTTTTAGCATCATTTGGCTTTTATTTGGAATTGAGTTTTCTTCATTTGCTTTTTCATGTGCTCATTAAAGTCAACTATGACCTCTTATAGATTTCATCTCCTTATCCAAAACTTCTGCCCAATGATCATGCCAAGTGTTATATAGCAGTATAGTATTTTCTTACAAAATTAATTTGGCCAAAAAGTATTTTATAAATTTAGTTTTCCAAAAACCCCTGAATTGAGATTTGCACTGCAAGTACTTGATTAAGGGTGTGAAAATTATTTCAAAAGGTTTATTTGAGACCTAGTAGTCATAGGACTCCCAGAAACCACAAAGGTATAATTTTAAAAGTTATTTTCCTATTTTATTTAAAAGCTTTTTCTTAAGGCCAGAAATGGTCTTTAACAGGGAAAAATTATGTAACTGTTTCAAAAATATTTGCCAAAATTCAGAGAGACTCAGAGGACATATATTGTCCATATATAAGAGTTTCAACACTTGGTCATGTTCAAAATAATGGGCTAAACCCTCTAAAACCCTTTCTGGATATTTCAAGCTTTTGAAGTATTTACAAGGGAATTTTTCTCCAAAAATTCCAGGGAAATTCTATCATGTCATATATGACATATTTGATGATCTTGCCAAGTCCCATGCCTTGGGAAGCAAGAAAACCTCCTCAAACCCCTTCATAACCATTCTGTCCATATTTGAAGTTTGAGCAACTTTACATTGCCAAACTTGTCCAAATGCTCTCAAACTTGGTGCACATGCTAGGATGGCCTAATAAGGCTCCTAGACCAAATGGCACAAGATTTGGAATAGAGCAACTTGATCAGATCACCTCAAAACCCTCTGTGTTCAAATGCAAATTTGAACAACTTTACATTACCAACTTTTTATCTGGAGCCTCAAACTTTGTGGGCATGATCAATACCCCAAATAAGGATGCTACACCAAGTGGGGCATCAAGGGGAGATGATTAGCTTGACTCAATCAAGATGAAACTGTTTCTGTTGATTTCTAGGGTTCACCAAAGTTACATTGGCTAGTTTCTTCAAATGAGCCCAAATTTGGTGAAGCACCCTATTTTCCCATGTCTTTCAACCCTGTCAAGTGCCATGTCAAGTGGACCTCAATTACTTGATCAAACACAGATCAAACACCTTCTGCAGAAATTCTAAAACCTCCATTTTGACCATTTTCACTTTTCTCCATGACCTCAACTTCTTACCACAGGCTCATTGAGTTACCAGGAACCCCCAGTAACTCCCCCAGCACCTCATCTCCATGATTGGGGGGTGAAACCCCAACTTTACCTTGCTGTACAGCCAACTTTCACCTTGTTACCAGCCCTCCCTCTCTCTCTCTGCAACCCCAGGGCATCCAAGGCCTCAGGGCAATTCTTTACTCCCCCCTCTACGCCCCAGACACTGTTGGACACGCTGGGACGGGCCAAACCGGCGAGAGCACGCGGATGCCGGTCATACGCACGCTCCAGAGCGCGTGAACAGTGCGCCTCGCACGCTGGCTCGGGCCAATCGCCGCTCCCCGACAGCCTCGGGCCTCCCCCTCGCGCCAGTCGAGGCGCCTCGACGTCCGCAACCTCCCCGGCGCTGTCCCCCCTCCTCCTGCGCCCTCCAGTAGCCGCCGTCGCACGCGCGCTGGCCGCCCGCGGCAGCCACTCCTCTGCCTCGCACGCGCGCGCCTCTCTGTCGCTCCCCCGCTCCTCCTCTTACCTCAGCTGGACGTGGAACTCGTCCAGCAACTCCCCGGACCCATTCCCCAAGCCTCCCGTGCGCTGTAGCCTCGCCGATGAGCTCGCCGGCGCACTGGACCACGGGTCCTCGTCGAGCCCCTATAAATAGGCCTCCCCGAGCTCCTCCAACACCACCACCAGCCTCACAACTCTCCACTGATCCCTCCTGCATCACTAGTTCGACCCAGGAGCGCCCCAGTGCTCGGGATCGACCGGAGCTCCGCCGCATCGGGCCGCCGGCGATCTCGAGGTACAGGCCTCCCCTGCCTCTCCTTCCGCTCGTTTTGGAACCGCCGCACCTCACTGACCCTTTCCCCTCTCTTTCCCCGTCCATTTGCAGTCGGAAACGACCCCGACCACCGTCCTCTGACAAGCCTCCACCGTCGCACCTCGTCGCCGGCGAACCAGGGCTCCCCGCCGTGCCGCGCTACCACCACTACAACCGCAACACGCCGCTGAGTCCGTCCCTGGCCTCCGTTGCCGTCGCCGTGGCCGGTATCGTCGCCGGTGAGCTCGCCGCCGCCGTGGCCGAGGGGTTAGAGATGACAGGCGGGCCCCGCCTATCATCCCCCCACCTCTCTCCCCTCCTCTGTGCCGCTGACCCACGGGCCCCGCCCGTCAGGTTTGAAACCTGACGTGCGCGCGCGCTGGCTCCGTGCGGCTGGGCCAGTCCGCCTGGGCCGTGCACTGTGGCCTCTTCTAGCCCAGTGCACAGGACCTTTTTCCCTTTTTCTTTTCTGTTAATGTTTTAAACATTTATGCAGAAAAGAATATTGATCCAAATTAAATATTTCTAACTCCTAAAATCTTGTAATATTCCAACCTATTTAATGGTGCTACTTTCACTCAAATCCATGAAACTTTTCTGTACTGTTCAAATTTAAATTCAAATTTGAGCAGTATAACTCCTGTTCAAAAATCAATATATCCTATTCTGCAACTCCAAAACTCCAACTAAGATTTTTCCCCATTTTAGAAAACCCTCTAGTATTTTACAAAAATGAGTTAACATTTTTCTTAGCACTTTGGTTTTTCTGTTTTATTTGTATTCTTATTTTTTCCGTGGTTATTATGCGACGTATAGATCCCGTATTTGACGAAGTTGCTGTCGAAGAAGAAGGAGAAGGACTTGAAGACTCTGAAGACCAAGCCAATCCAGGCAAGCAGCCCTTTGACCATGATACACTTGTTCTTCGGAACCCGTTGGTTTCCGATGCATGATGATTAGGGTTACGATGGTAACCTAGATGAACCACCATATGATGCATGCTTTATTGTTAATCTTGCTATATGCTAGATGACATGCAATAGGTGATCATGATGCTTATATGATACATGACATGATCTTGATCTTGCTATAGGCTAGATGACTTGCATATGGTTAGTAGTTATGGAAAGTGATGCATGTGTGACATAAACCTTCACGGTTGAAGTCTTTAGATAAAACCCCGTCGGGTGCCATTTATGCCCGAGGGTGATGATGATAATGAGATTGGGTGACCACTTGATGATGAAGTGGTGTGCCAAGGCAAGTGTGTGTGTTTTTCAAACGGATTGGTTGAAGTTGCGACCGTTATTCCAACCATACATGTGCAACCACACTACCCCTTATGGGACGGGGCTTTATTGATTACTTAGGTCGATACTAGCATGGTGCCCGCATTACTAGTGACGGGAAGACTTGAGGTCTTTCCCGGGACGGGGTCGTGCTTGGATAGACGGCCATGACTGTTTTTACAGGGCACCGGACACACCGTTGGTCCCTTCGGGTACGCGTGACATTGAATTAGGGCAAGTCCCGTGATCTATTGTTTGTACCCCAAAGGCCGTGTGCCAACGAGTGGACTCTATGTTAGTGTCGTCTAAGGAAAGGTAATGACCGGGTGCTTACCCCGGGTACTTGAGGTACCGCGGGTCGTGGATGACACGGAAGTTCCCCGGATCTTGTGGGTAAAGTGCGCAACCTCTGCAGAGTGTCAAACTATTCGAATAGCCGTGTCCACGGTCATGGACAGTTGGGTAACCGCTCTTGGGCTACGTCCAATGTTTGTGAAACCATGCGTGTGTGTGTGAGTCAAGGTGGTGACTTGACTCGATGAGATGAATCATATTCATGTTGATGTCGGTAACCTGTTCTTGAGGTTACGCGAGGTTATTGATGCATAAGCTTGATGATAGCATATTGTTCTAGCTTCCTGCTAGATTGTTCATTATTATTCAATTGCATTGTTACTTGAACCACATCATGGGTTGCTTGCGAGTACATTCAAAGTACTCATTGGCTTGCCACTGGTTATTTAATTGGCCAGGCATGGAAGAGCAGGATTATGAGGAAGAGTTCTTTGGAGACGATCATGCGAACTAGGACGCTATCCCAGTCAGAATGCCTGTAGGGTTAAGGCAGATGGCATGGGTTCTACCCGTTTATCGAAGACTTCCGCTACTTGAGTTATTTGCTATTCAGCCCGTGAGGCTCTATCTAGGTAAGACTTGGCCATAATGGCCTTAATTCGTGTAAGACTATTTGTATGGATGTAAGACTCTTGTTATTTCAGCTTCTGTGTGTTCAGTGAGCATTGATCTCTGGGATCACTGTACACGTACATTCGGTGATCTCGA
Source organism: Secale cereale (assembly GCA_902687465.1). Lineage (NCBI taxonomy): Eukaryota > Viridiplantae > Streptophyta > Magnoliopsida > Poales > Poaceae > Secale > Secale cereale. The sequence continues at coordinate 192,378,282 of LR738712.1, read as the reverse complement.
CTTCAAAGTCGGGGTCCCCACAGAGCTGGTATCAGAGCCATCCTGACTGTAGGAAGCCTTAGTTAGCATGGGCGTTAGTTAGTTGAGACCCCTTTTTCAAAACCTTCTGAACCTCTCTTCTTTTCTAAACCTGAGATTTCCTCAGCTTATTAACCCTCCTATTCCACCTTTGTAGATGGCCGCTGTTCCCGAAGAGCACCTGACCACTGGGTTTCCCCTACTTCTCGAGGATAGCCTCCAGGAGTGTCAGTTCCACCGAGCACCCATCCTCACCTACCTTGAGCATTGGGTGAGCGATACTGAGGTGGAGTACCATGTGGAAGTGATCATGAAGGCAAACGATCCTCCCACAAGTTGGTTCATCGAGGGACCCCAGATGACGACACTACCACTCGCTGCCGAGGCTGCTGCACTCAAGGCACTAACCCGTCTCCGCGAGCTTCTTCCGGAGATGGCAGCCAAGATGGCAACTCGCTTCTTACCTTATCGGAAGGAAGGTGACGAAGAAAGCAGCGCACTAGCCCCTCCACTGAAGGATGGACTCTCGCTTCGGTTCCAGACCTACTTCAGTCTATGTGCCGACAGCCTGGCACAAGACTTGCCCTCGGAATCAATAAAGCTTCGAGAAGAACTTTATAAGACCAAGGCACTTCTTCGTCGAGCTCAAGAGAAGGCAAACAGGATCAAGAAGGAAGGAGCACCTTCTGGACAATCCGCTATCGCATATCGAGGCGGAAGGCCCTCCGAGGATGTGTCTTCCAAGGGTGAAGAACCACCTCGGCGACGCCGGATGACCGCACAGGAATATCACAAGCTTTTCCCTGCACCACCGTCGAAGCACCGTCGTATCCAACTCCTCCACTCTCCCACTCCCTCAAGTGACAAGGGAGCCCAGTCAAATGAAGACAAGGAGGAAGACCCAGAAGAGCCGGAATACGCGACCGAGCATTCCGCCGCTTAGGCATTATTCGCTACTCGGATATGCCAGTTGTAACCCCTACGGTAGGATAGGTCGTGTAACCCCTATGCGTAGTCGAGTCCTTGTATGGTTCATATGAAACCATCTAGTGTTTGCTTTTGTTGTGTCTGGATGTATGTCGTATTCTTCCTTCGGGAATGTGTAAACAACTACATCACCCATTTGTATTTTAATGAAAGTGTTTTGGCCTTACGGCCCTTGCATGATTTGATTTAGTGTCACACCCACCCCCTTACTAGGCACCCATCTATCTTGCTTTTCCTCTTCCGAGTCATGAGACCTTTTACCGCTCCAACAGGATGCCTGTTGTAACTCGTACTGGTACCTCTACCCAGCAGCCCGAAGCCGGAGCATCCTCTCAGCCAGAGGCAGACCACGACCAAACCAACGACCAAGCTCCACCACCACCTCCTCCAAGCATGGACATGGCTCAGCTTCTCCAAGCTTTCCGAGAGGAACGCCAAGCCAACACTGCAGCTCTTCAGCTGATTGCTCAAGCTGTCGCCAACAACCGCCAGCCGGCGGGGAATGGCAATGGACGTTCCACGTTGGCAGAGTTCAAGAAGCATGCACCGCCAACCTTCATCGAGACTGCTGAACCCCTGGATGCTGATGACTGGGTCCGTTCCATTGAGGAGATTCTGGAACTAGTCGGATGCACCGAAGATCGCGAGAAGGTGGCTTATGCAGCCCACTGCCTCGGGGGAACTGCAAGAGCTTGGTGGGATGGATTCAAGGTCATGCATGCTGAACAAGACATTACTTGGGCTAACTTCAAGGCAGAATTCCGCAAGGCCCACATTCCTTCTGGAGTCATGGCTATCAAAAAGCGCGAGTTCCGAGCCCTGAAGCAAGGAAGTGGCACTGTTAAGGAGTACATGCAGAAGTTCAGTATTCTGTCAAGGTATGCCCCTGAGGATGTCAGCACTGATGCTGCCAAAAGGGAGCGCTTCATGGAAGGCCTTAATCAGACTCTGCAATATTCGCTTGTCGTGTGCGACTGCCCGTCCTTCCCTGACCTGGTGAACAAGGCACTTATGCTTGAAGACAAGCGGCGTGCTTTGGAAGACACTCGCAAGCGCAAGTTGGTCAGTAAGGGAAGTTCCAGCAACCAGAAGCCTCGTCCATGGCAGTCAGCCCCGGCCAAGCCAACCTATCAGCAGCCAAGAGCTCCTGCACCTCGTGCCAATCCTCAGCCTCAGCAGTATGCCAACCCCAGGCCAGCTTTCAACCCCAATACCAGTGGTGGCAACAAGATCAACACTCCAAATCAAGTCACTTGCTTTGGGTGTGGTCAGCCCGGACACATCTCCAGGGTGTGCCCCAACAAGAAGCCTGATGCCCCGCGCCCCAACGCGCAGAACCAGGGACAAGGCCGTGGAATGCCACCAAGGAACCCAGCTCCTCGCAATCCACCGAACTATGGGAAGGGGCGTGTGAATCACGTCACTGCTGAAGAAGCCCAGGAAGACCCGGACGTCGTGCTGGGTACGTTCCTTGTCAACTCAGCACCTGCAACTGTCTTGTTTGATTCTGGAGCAACGCATTCATTTGTCACTCAAAGATTTGCATTAAAAAGTGGCATGACCCCTACACCCCTGAATAACCCTATGGTGGTACAAACCCCCGGAGCCGAGATGAGAGCCAAGATAGGATGTAAAGGAGTCAGTATTACCATTAACGGTGTAGACTTCCTAGCAGACCTTATTGTCCTGAGATCGCAAGGCTTGGATGTGATCCTAGGAATGAATTGGCTCAGCAAGCACCAAGGCTTGTTAGACTGTGCCAATCGGACAGTCACTGTGACCAATGACCAAGGAGTAGAAGTCAAGTTTGCCCCCAACTCCTCTTCCGCTCAAGCCGCTAAAGTCAACTATCTGTCTGAAGTTGGGCTAGATCAAGTACCGGTGGTATGTGAGTATCCTGATGTCTTTCCGGATGAACTACCGGGAATGCCCCCTGACCGTGACATTGAGTTCATCATCGAGCTCGTGCCCGGAGCAGGACCCATCTATAAGAAGCCTTATAGAATGGGAACAGAAGAATTAGCCGAGTTGAAGAAGCAGCTAGAAGAGCAGCTAAGGAAGGGATTTATTCGCCCGAGTGCCTCCCCTTGGGGATCTCCTGTTCTGTTTGTGGCAAAGAGGGACGGTACCATCCGCTTATGCATTGACTATCGTTCCCTCAATGAAGTTACAATCAAGAACAAGTACCCACTTCCCAAGATCGAAGATCTGTTTGATCAGCTCAGCGGAGCCAAGGTATTCTCCAAGATCGACCTCAGATCTGGGTATTACCAGCTAAAGATCAGACCCCAAGATATTCCGAAGACGGCATTCGTAACCAGATATGGCCTGTACGAGTGCACGGTCATGTCTTTTGGGTTAACCAATGCCCCAGCTTACTTCATGTATCTCATGAATAAAGTCTTCATGGAATATTTGGACAAGTTCGTTGTTGTCTTCATTGATGACATCCTTGTGTTCTCGAAGTCGGAGGAAGAGCATGAGCAGCATCTGAGGATGGTCCTAGACAAGCTTCGTGAGCACCAACTGTATGCCAAGTTCAGCAAGTGTGAGTTTTGGCTGCACAAAGTTGGATTCTTAGGTCATGTCTTGACCGAGGAAGGATTATCTGTTGATCCTGCAAAAATCGAAGCTGTGACCCAATGGCAATCTCCAACGACCGTCAAGGAAGTCAGAAGCTTCCTCGGATTGGCGGGCTATTACCGCAAGTTCGTGGAAGGATTCTCTAGCATTGCACGACCAATGACTCAGCTCCTCAAGAAGGACAAGAAGTTCGAGTGGACTCCAAAATGCGAAGAGAGCTTCCAAGAGCTCAAGAAGAGATTGACCACCGCCCCCGTTCTGGCAACACCTGATATCCACAAGGAGTTCGTGATATATTGTGATGCCTCTCGAACCGGATTGGGAAGCGTTCTGATGCAAGAAGGCCGCGTCATAGCATACCTCTCTAGGAAGCTATGACCCCATGAGGAGAACTACGCTACTCACGATCTTGAGCTAGCGGCAGTAGTTCATGCCTTGAAGACATGGCGGCATTACCTCCTAGGGAAACGGTGTGAGATTTACACAGACCACAAAAGTCTGAAGTATATTTTCACCCAAAAAGAGTTGAACATGAGGCAGCGGAGATGGTTGGAACTCATCAAAGATTATGACCTCAGTGTTCAGTATCACCCTGGGAAGGCCAACGTGGTGGCCGATGCCTTAAGCAGGAAGGCTTGCTCTTTGAATGTCATTATTCAAGAAAGGCAGCCAACCTTGTTTAAGGAGATCGAACAATTCAGTTTGGAATTGGTCACCCCCGGATTTCTGGATCATTTGGAAGTCAGACCAACCCTGATGGACGACGTCAAGAAGGCTCAAGAAGGACACGCAAGCATCGAAGGTATCAAGAAGAAGATGAAGATGGGCAAGGCCCCAGGATTCTCCGAAGATGAGCACGGGATTGTTTGGTACAAAGGTCGTCTCTGCGTACCAAACAACACCGAGTTGAAGACGCTGATTCTGCAAGAAGCCCATGACACCCCGTATTCCATCCACCCCGGAGGAACCAAGATGTACCAAGACTTGAAGGCACGATTCTGGTGGCACGGTATGAAGAGAGAGATTGCAACCTATGTTGCAAAGTGTGATGTGTGCCAAAAGGTCAAGGCTGAGTATCAGCGACCCGCTGGATTGCTTCAACCACTCAAGGTTCCTAAGTGGAAGTGGGATAAAGTCGGAATGGACTTCATCACTGGATTACCAAGGTCGAATAGAGGACATGACTCTATCTGGGTCATAGTCGATCATTTGACCAAGGTGGCTCATTTCATTCCTGTCAAGACTACCTACTCAGGAAACCAATTGGCAACTCTCTATATCAACCGAATCGTAAGTCTTCACGGTGTTCCAAAGGAGATTGTGTCAGATCGAGGCACCCAGTTCACTTCAAGGTTCTGGAAGAGATTCCAAGAAGCCTTGGGAACCAAGTTGTCTTTCAGCACAGCTTTCCACCCACAGACCGGAGGTCAAACTGAGCGAGTCAATCAGATTCTCGAAGACATGCTCCGAGCCTGTGTCCTGGCATATGGAGCCAAGTGGGAAGACTATCTCCCTTTTGCCGAGTTCTCCTATAACAACAGTTACCAGTCAAGCCTTCAGATGGCACCATTTGAGGTGTTGTACGGACGCAGATGTCGCACACCCCTCAACTGGTCAGAGACTGGAGAAGGACTAGTCTTTGGACCGGATATTCTCCGCGCAGCAGAAGAGCAAGTCCAACTAGTCAGAGAGCGATTAAAGGCAGCCAAGTCAAGGCAGAAGAGTTATGCTGACACTCGACGCCGAGACATGAGTTTCCGTGTCGGAGATCATGTGTACCTGCGGGTAACTCCTCTGAAGGGAACCAAGCGTTTCCACGTCAAGGGGAAGCTCGCACCAAGGTTCATTGGCCCTTTCAAGATCACCGACCGACGAGGAGAAGTGGCTTATCAGTTGGAACTACCACCTGAGCTATCCGATGTGCACAATGTATTCCATGTGTCACAACTCCGGAAATGTCTCCAGGTTCCAGACAAGCCCAGTCTCTACAAGGATGTGGATCACCAAGCCATTGATCTGCAGCCTGACTTGACCTACCGCGAGAAGCCCATTCGTATTCTGGATGAAGCAGAACGACGTGCGTGGAGCCGTACCATCAAGTACTTCAAGGTCCAGTGGAGCAACCACACCGAAGCAGAAGCAACCTGGGAACGAGAAGACTATCTTAGATCCGAGTTTCCCGACCTCTTTTAAGCCCTAGTTTAGGAATCTCGGGGACGCGATTCTTGTAAGGGGGCTAGGTCTGTCACACCCTGCATTTTGTAACATGTTATTTGTAACTTTGGAGCATGAAAATTTGGACCAGCAATTTTTTTTAGCATCATTTGGCTTTTATTTGGAATTGAGTTTTCTTCATTTGCTTTTTCATGTGCTCATTAAAGTCAACTATGACCTCTTATAGATTTCATCTCCTTATCCAAAACTTCTGCCCAATGATCATGCCAAGTGTTATATAGCAGTATAGTATTTTCTTACAAAATTAATTTGGCCAAAAAGTATTTTATAAATTTAGTTTTCCAAAAACCCCTGAATTGAGATTTGCACTGCAAGTACTTGATTAAGGGTGTGAAAATTATTTCAAAAGGTTTATTTGAGACCTAGTAGTCATAGGACTCCCAGAAACCACAAAGGTATAATTTTAAAAATTATTTTCCTATTTTATTTAAAAGCTTTTTCTTAAGGCCAGAAATGGTCTTTAATAGGGAAAAATTATTTAACTGCTTCAAAAATATTTGCCAAAATTCAGAGAGACTCAGAGGACATATATTGTCCATATATAAGAGTTTCAACACTTGGTCATGTTCAAAATAATGTGCTAAACCCTCTAAAACCCTTTCTGGATATTTCAAGCTTTTGAAGTATTTACAAAGGAATTTTTCTCCAAAAATTCCAGGGAAATTCTATCATGTCATATATGACATATTTGATGATCTTGCCAAGTCCCATGCCTTGGGAAGCAAGAAAACCTCCTCAAACCCCTTCATAACCATTCTGTCCATATTTGAAGTTTGAGCAACTTTACATTGCCAAACTTGTCCAAATGCTCTCAAACTTGGTGCACATGCTAGGATGGCCTAATAAGGCACCTAGACCAAATGACACAAGATTTGGAATAGAGCAACTTGATCAGATCACCTCAAAACCCTCTCTGTTCAAATGCAAATTTGAACAACTTTACATTACCAACTTTTTATCTGAAGCCTCAAACTTTGTGGGCATGATCAATACCCCAAATGAGGATGCTACACCAAGTGGGGCATCAAGGGGAGATGATTAGCTTGACTCAATCAAGATGAAACTGTTTCTGTTGATTTCTAGGGTTCACCAAAGTTACATTGGCTAGTTTCTTCAAATGAGCCCAAATTTGGTGAAGCACCCTATTTTCCCATGTCTTTCAACCCTGTCAAGTGCCATGTCAAGTGGACCTCATTTACTTGATCAAACACAGATCAAACACCTTCTGCAGAAATTCTAAAACCTCCATTTTGACCATTTTCACTTTTCTCCATGACCTCAACTTCTTACCACAGGCTCATTGAGTTACCAGCAACCCCCAGTAACTCCCCCAGCACCTCATCTCCATGATTGGGGGGTGAAACCCCAACTTTACCTTGCTGTACAGCCAACTTTCACCTTGTTACCAGCCCTCCCTCTCTCTCTCTGCAACCCCAGGGCATCCAAGGCCTCAGGGCAATTCTTTACTCCCCCCTCTACGCCCCAGACACTGTTGGACACGCTGGGACGGGCCAAACCGGCGAGAGCACGCTGATGCCGGTCATACGCACGCTCCAGAGCGCGTGAACAGTGCGCCTCGCACGCTGGCTCGGGCCAATCGCCGCTCCCCGACAGCCTCGGGCCTCCCCCTCGCGCCAGTCAAGGCGCCTCGACGTCCGCAACCTCCCCGGCGTTGTCCCCCCTCCTCCTGCGCCCTCCAGTAGCCGCCGTCGCACGCGCGCTGGCCGCCCGCGGCAGCCACTCCTCTGCCTCGCATGCGCGCGCCTCTCTGTCGCTCCCCCGCTCCTCCTCTTACCTCAGCTGGACGTGGAACTCGTCCAGCAACTCCCCGGACCCATTCCCCAAGCCTCCCATGCGCTGTAGCCTCGCCGATGAGCTCGCCGGCGCACTGGACCACGGGTACCCGTCGGGCCCCTATAAATAGGCCTCCCCGAGCTCCTCCAACACCACCACCAGCCTCACAACTCTCCACTGATCCCTCCTGCATCAATAGTTCGACCCCGGAGCGCCCCAGTGCTCAGGATCGACCGGAGCTCCGCCGCGTCGGGCCGCCGGCGATCTCGAGGTACAGGCCTCCCCTGCCTCTCCTTCTGCTCGTTTTGGAACCACCGCACCTCACTGACCCTTTCCCCTCTCTTTCCCCCTCCATTTGCAGTCGGAAACGACCCCGACCACCGTCCTCCGATGAGCCTCCGCCGTCGCACCTCGTCGCCGGCGAACCAGGGCTCCCCGCCGTGCCGCGCTACCACCACTACAACCGCAACACGCCGCTGAGTCCGTCCCTGGCCTCCGTTGCCGTCGCCGTGGCCGGTATCGTCACCGGTGAGCTCGCCGCCGTCGTGGCCAAGGGGTTAGAGATGACAGGCGGGCCCCGCCTGTCATCCCCCCACCTCTCTCCCCTCCTCTGTGCCGCTGACCCACGGGCCCCGCCCGTCAGGTTTGAAACCTGACGTGCGCGCGCGCTGGCTCCGTGCGGCTGGGCCAGTCCGCCTGGGCCGTGCACTGTGGCCTCTTCTGGCCCAGTGCATAGGACCTTTTTCCCTTTTTCTTTTCTGTTAATGTTTTAAACATTTATGCAGAAAAGAATATTGATCCAAATTAAATATTTCTAACTCCTAAAATCTTGTAATATTTCAACCTATTTAATGGTGCTACTTACACTCAAATCCATGAAACTTTTCTGTACTGTTCAAATTTAAATTCAAATTTGAGCAGTATAACTCCTGTTCAAAAATCAATATATCCTATTCTGCAACTCCAAAACTCCAACTAAGATTTTTCCCCATTTTAGAAAACCCTCTAGTATTTTACAAAAATGAGTTAACATTTTTCTGAGCACTTTGGTTTTTCTGTTTTATTTGTATTCTTATTTTTTTCGTGGTTATTATGCGACGTATAGATCCCGTATTTGACGAAGTTGCTGTGGAAGAAGAAGGAGAAGGACTTGAAGACTTTGAAGACCAAGCCAATCCAGGCAAGCAGCCCTTTGACCATGATACACTTGTTCTTCGGAACCCGTTGGTTTCCGATGCATGATGATTAGGGTTACGATGGTAACCTAGATGAACCACCATATGATGCATGCTTTATTGTTAATCTTGCTATATGCTAGATGACATGCAATAGGTGATCATTATGCTTATATGATACATGACATGATCTTGATCTTGCTATAGGCTAGATGACTTGCATATGGTTAGTAGTTATGGAAAGTGATGCATGTGTGACATAAACCTTCACGGTTGAAGTCTTTACATAAAACCCCGTCGGGTGCCATTTATGCCCGAGGGTGATGATGATAATGAGATTGGGTGACCACTTGATGACGAAGTGGTGTGCCAAGGCAAGTGTGTGTGTTTTTCAAACGGATTGGTTGAAGTTGCGACCGTTATTCCAACCATACATGTGCAACCACACTACCCCTTATGGGATGTCGCTTTATTGATTACTTAGGTCGATACTAGCATGGTGCCCGCATTACTAGTGACGGGAAGACTTGAGGTCTTTCCCGGGACGGGGTCGTGCTTGGATAGACGGCCATGACTATTTTTACAGGGCACCGGACACACCGTTGGTCCCTTCGGGTACGCGTGACATTGAATTAGGGCAAGTCCGTGATCTATTGTTTGTACCCCAAAGGCCGTGTGCCAACGAGTGGACTCTATGTTAGTGTCGTCTAAGGAAAGGTAATGACCGGGTGCTTACCCCGGGTACTTGAGGTACCGCGGGTCGTGGATGACACGAAAGTTCCCCGGATCTTGTGGGTAAAGTGCGCAACCTCTGGAGAGTGTCAAACTATTCGAATAGCCGTGTCCACGGTCATGGACAGTTGGGTAACCGCTCTTGGGCTATGTCCAATGTTTGTGAAACCATGCGTGTGTGTGTGAGTCAAGGTGGTGACTTGACTCGATGAGATGAATCATATTCATGTTGATGTCGGTAACCTGTTCTCGAGGTTACGCGAGGTTATTGATGCATAAGCTTGATGATAGCATATTGTTCTAGCTTCCTGCTAGATTGTTCATTATTATTCAATTGCATTGTTACTTGAACCACATCATGGGTTGCTTGCGAGTACATTCAAAGTACTCATTGGCTTGCCACTGGTTATTTAATTGGCCAGGCATGGAAGAGCAGGATTATGAGGAAGAGTTCTTTGGAGACGATCATGCGAACTAGGACGCTATCCCAGTCAGAATGCCTGTAGGGTTAAGGCAGATGGCATGGGTTCCACCCGTTTATCGAAGACTTCCGCTACTTGAGTTATTTGCTATTCTGCCCGTGAGGCTCTATCTAGGTAAGACTTGGCCATAATGGCCTTAATTCGTGTAAGACTATTTGTATGGATGTAAGACTCTTGTTATTTCAGCTTCTGTGTGTTCAGTGAGCATTGATCTCTGGGATCACTGTACACGTACATTCGGTGATCTCGACTTCAAAGTCGGGGTCCCCACAGGATGTGAACTATTGGTGTTAAATCACATGGTGATGTGAACTAGATTATTGACTCTAGTGCAAGTGGGAGACTGAAGGAAATATGCCTAATAGGCAATAATAAAGTTATTATTTATTTCCTTATATCATGATAAATGATTATTTGTAACATCCCAAATTTTCAATTTGGAATGTTATACATTAGATCATCATGCATATCATATTTTCTTGCTTTTGGTGGATCCAAGAAAATCCTAAGCAACTCAAGGACCCTTGGAGAGAGTTGGGAATTTCAATATTTCCATATTTGAGGTTTCTCAAATTTTGAAAATAGGATCGTTTGATTTTATTTATTTTATCTTCAAGTATTTCTATCATGAAATATAAGAGAGGGAGTAAAATGACTCTCCCAAAAATAAAGACATACTGAGGATTTAATAAAAAAAATCAAATAAGTTTTCTTTGGATTTTTATTTGAATTAGGAAAAATTGCATGTTTTTGAAAATGCATTTTAGTGCCAAGAAAATGTTCATCTTGTTCTAAATATTCTATTTAGACGGTGAAAATTTGTTTTGGTAGTTTTATATTTTTATTTTATTTTCTAGGGTTTCTTTTTCGAAGCGTCGATGTTAATTAGAAAAAAAAGAGAATAGGGGGACCCGAACCCGACTGGGCCGAAGCCCAGCCGAGCTAGGCCCAAGTCGCCGCGCTACCTTCCCCGCGAGCGCCTCCGCCGTGGCCGGATCGGACTCCGCCGCCGTCGCCGATTCTTGCCCCTCCCCCAACCTTCTAGCCCTCCCCCTATTTATAGCCGCCGCCCCTGCCCCTTTGCCGCACCCCGCCGCCGCCGCAAAGCCGCCGCCGCCACATAGGCCGCCGCCCCGCAAAGCCGATGCAGCGCACCTGGTTTTTTTAGAACCCTAGTTCGTTCTTTTAGATAGATCGGTTTTTTTTTCTTTTCCCGGTTTAGTTAATTAGTGAGCGTTCACCCGTTCGTTCGTTTTAACGAACGAGTTCTTCGTTTAGTCTCAGCTGACGAACGTCCGTTCATTAAGCTGTTTTAGTTTTCTTTTTCTTAGTTATTTTCTGATCACGATTTCTGATCCGATCTTCGTTCTAGTTTATCTTTTTGCTCGTTTATCGGAATCAGGCGATTCAAGCGCCTGGAGTTTCGTCTCGAAATTCTCTTTCCGTTTAACCTAGTCACCCAAGCGTTTGCCTCTGCTAAATTTGGACTTAGGTCCAGATTGGTACGGTAGTTGTTTCTCTTTCGCCGTTTGTCTTTCGTAGTTTTCTTTTGTTGCTTCTTTTGCAAACCGGAGTTCTTAAGTTGAACCTTCTGGTTAGATCTCTTATTTGAGTTTTACCCGTGCATTAGTTAAGTACTTATTTTGTTCTTGTTTGTTTGCGATAGAGTACCCGGAGTGCGCCGCTTGCTACTTTGAATCTCTAGGTTTTGCGGATCATCAGCAAGGCAAGTAACACTTTGATCATACTTTCCAATACCCAGTTTTCATTGCATTAGTCTAACCCTCACACATTGCATGAGTAGGATCTTTAACATGTGGGACTGGAAAGTAGATTGAGGTAGTACCTATTACCTGCATTATTTTTAAACCCTTGGGAGTTACTTCTATGTGTTTTTAGGTCATGAACTTTAACACACATCTGGGTGGATTGAGGCACCTGGGTATTCCAGCGATTGCATGTTTTCTTTATGGACCGCCACCCAGGCTCAAAGGGATCATGAGATTATTCATACTAGAAACTTCTGTGTGCAGCCACAAGCTATTATGGGCTCTAGCATAGTTGACTAAGTCGTGCGAACTCTTACATTGGTGGACTAGCAGATTTAGGCGATGTAGGTTGGTACGGTCCACCCGGACGTAAGGTGCTAGTGCTTCTGAAAGACTGTGTCTCGGTCATCCGTTTTCAAACACCCTGTAGTGCGAGAATTCCAACGGAGGCGATCGAGTCTTGTGGGGAAAAGTGCACAAACCTCTGCAGAGTGTACAAACTGATCATGATCAGCCGTGTCCCCGGTTATGGACGTCTTGAGTATCTAGTACTTGGATTATCATGTGAATCTCATCATGTTACTTTAATTAATATTGTTGGGTTTTAATGATGATTATTAATTGGGGTTGAGAGGATGTCTATCTTCTCAACGATGTTTCAACTACCATGATAGTTAATTAAAATATATTCCTTTGTAGTAGGGAAAAATTGGCTTTACACAAAACTGTAACCATAGAGCTTTCCACCAGCCATATTGCATATAGTATAGCTTTACTTTTGTTACTCTCTATGTGTTACTTTGCCAGCATATTCCATGTGCTGACCCGTTTTCGGGCTGCAACGTTCATGTTGTAGACTTTTCAGACGACGAGTAAGGTGCCTATTAGGTTGTGGTTCTATACTCAGTGATGCCGTTGGATTTGATGGACTCACTTATCTTCCAAGCCTTCCGCTGTTATCGTGTTAGATGGCCTTAAGCCATTTTTATTGTAATAAGTTCATCGTTGGAACTATCGATGTAACAAGTGTGTGATTGCTACTCTGTTATAAATCCTTCAAGTACTGTGCGTGTCAGCATTACTGACCCAGGGATGACACTGATGCACAGAGATCGGACTGTTTGAGGTCTGGTCGCTACAAGATGGTATCAGAGCACACGCTGACTGTAGGACACGACCACTAAGCTAAAACCCTAGAGCACTATTCACTCTTCTCTTTTCTGACTCCTCATCTTTTCTACTCTTTTAGGATGGTGGATGCAAGGAACAAGTTCACGCAACCTGATGAAGATACACCATTTGGACGACACCTGAAGGAAGTCACCATATATCTAAACATCGGATTACCCAGTTTCACCAGAACCTACAACGCCACTTTACCTGAAGAGGAGCGCTTGTTGATTCAAGCTCAAGTTCCAGGAAGGACGTTCAAGCCCGTCACCGCACCCATAGAATTTTCCTTTAATGCCCCTACATGGAGCCTAGGCAAAAGCATGGCAGCCCATATCACTATGGGAAGGATTGGAGAAATCTACAAGTAGGAGCTAAAGGACACCATCTACCAGATTTGTGGACGTCGAGATGAGCAGTGGGACATGATCAACACCCGGAAGGACAGGTCCATTGCCTCGTTCATTCAAGAGTTAAACCAACACATTCGTCGCCAGGAGCACCAGATGTGTGCAGGGATGATAGACTTGAAGAAAGCACTAACCAGAAACTTGGAGTTAGAGGAGGAACTCAAGTCTACACGCGACGGATACGAGGAGGAGATGTTAATACTTGTGGAGAAGAATGATGATTTGACACGAAAGCTAGGAGTATGCATGGGAGAAGAGGAAGAAGAACCCAAGGAGATTCCACCTGAAGACTACATCATCCTTGACGACACGGACTCAGACCCCGATGATAGCGATGATGAGGACTATGAAGATGAAGCTGGAGCTGACATCATGGAATCCAAAATTTCTAGAAGACCTTCCTATGACTAGTAGTTTTTCCCACTTTAGTAGACTTAGAGAACTTTTGTAACGATTAGATCCATGTAAGCCCTTGCTTGAAATTGATATTGGTGTGATATGTTTGTGTTTGCCTCATGTGCATTTGGGTAGTGATTTTCCCTTAGACATCTTTTATATTCTAATCTCTTCCCTCTACACCCATCAGATGCCTCCAAGACATGAGCCCGGATTTGAGTTTCCCCTGAGCTCACTCAGTTGATCCAGCAGCAGAACACTTTGATGCAACTTCTTGTCCAGAACACCCAGAACAACAACAACAACCCTCCACCACCGCCACCTGTGGATAACCTGACCCGTTTCTTAAGGTTACAACCACCGGTGTTTGCTAGTAGCATTGAACCAATAGTCGCTGATGACTGGCTGCGCAAGATTGGAAGGGATTTGACCACTGCTAACTGCTCAGATGCTGAGAAGGTGCGTTTTGCCGCACATCAGTTGTCTGGACCAGCCGCAGCGTGGTGGGAGAATTACACAACCACTTTTCCCATAGCCAATGTTACTTGGGATCAGTTTCAGCAAGCTTTTCGTACCGCCCATGTCTCAAATGGAGCTATGAGCATGAAGAAGCGGGAGTTTCGCAATTTGCGCCAAGGCAATCGTACTGTGGCTCAGTACGTGGATGAGTTTAGTACCCTATCCCGTTATGCCCCAGATGATGTGGCCACAGATGCCGCTAAGCAGGAAAGATTTATGGAAGGGCTGAATGATGAGATGAGCATACAGTTGATGGTGGCAACTTTCAACAACTACCAAGAACTGGTCGATTGAGCTCTAATGATTGAAGGGAAGGACCAACAGATTGAAAGTCGCAAGAGGAAGTATGGACAAGGAAAGTACAATTCTGGAGCTCAGTAGAAGCCACGTTTTACCCCTAAAACGGTAGGACAATTTCAACATACCCATGGAGGAGGTAGCTCGCACAATCATACAGGCCCCAAGAATGGGAATGGAGGAGGCAACAGACAGAACCACACCATCTCAACAACTCCAGCCAAGCGAGACCTGAGTCAAGTCACTTGCTTCAAGTGCCAAAAGACGGGACATTACGCCAATGAATGTCCAGAAGCCCAAAATGGAAATGGCAATGCAAGCTCTGGAAATAAGCCGAACCCTTTTAGTAGGGGACAAGTGAACCACGTTAGCGTGGAGGAGGTTGAAGCTCAGCCAGATGCAGTAATAGGTAAGTTTTTAGTTAAGTCCTTTACTGCACTCGTCCTTTTTGATACTGGTGCAACGCATTCATACATTTCAAGGGGATTTGTGGATAAGTATAAGCTGCCAACCCAAGCCCTTAGGTAATGCCCAGGATAGGATTATACCTCCTACGCGTCGAGGCACGACTTAAAGGTATAAGCCCATTCTAGAATGATCTCAAGTTTGGTATCTCTGCACGACTCATGTAAAAATAAGGATGAAATTCCAAAAGGATAGTTGGCTTACACTCGCCATGTCACACAATACATTACATAAGCAAATCATCATCCAAAACATCACAACCCGACTACGGGCGAAGATCCAAAAGAAAGATACCAAATACATAAGGCCACAGGTCTGAATCGCCCCTAGTAGAAACCACTACTGATCGTTGAAACACGTCACACACATACGGCCACTCTCTTCATCGAGATCCCAGTGAAGTACTTGAACCAGCTCCTGCACCATTCTCGGCTGAACCTACATCTGGTGTTGTAGTATCTGTGAGCCACGAGGACTCAGCAATCCCATAACCATGGGTATCAAGACTAGCAAAGCTTTATGGGTAGGAAGACGTAAAGTGGTGAGGTTGCAGCAGCGGCTAAGCAATATATGGTGGCTAACTTACGGGTACAAGAATAAGATGAGCATCTACGCAAACGGTCGCAAACTAGTAGTGATCGCTAAAGATCCTGAACTACCTACGAGTCAAACATAATCCCACCGTGTTCTCTTCTCAAATTGAAAAGAGACAGTCACGGTTACTCACATAGTTGTGTGTTTTACTTTGGATCCTCTGTCAAGTTTTCTACAACCGGACATTAACAAATTCCAATCTGCCACATAATCGTGGGCACAGCTTTCGAAAGATCATAACCCTGCAGGGGTGTCCCAACTTAGCCCATCACAAGCTCTCACGATCAGCTGAAGTGATAAATATAATATCATCACCCCTTATCTTAGGGAAATCCGATCAGGCTCGACATCCCCGTGCACAAGAAATTTCGACAATGGTAAAACAAGTCTAGCAAGACCTCCCGGCGTGCCGACACCCTGATGGTAGCCGCGCGCATCTCATCTCAGGCCACGTCCGGATGAGCACTACGTACAGCAACCGAAGACCCCAGATAACTGTGTGGCACCGCAAGTGGCTCTAGTTTGGGACCAACACCATCAGCACTGGCCCCCCCTGTTATGTAGAATTAAGAACCCGGGGACATGACCCCCTATGCAATTAATTAATTAATTAATTTGTTATCATGAGCAAATTAAAACCAATGTTGGGCCTTGCTGGAGGAGTTTTATTCAAAGACGAAGTGTCAAGGGGTCCCCATATACCCAACCGTGTAAGGAACGCAAAATCAAGGAACATAATGCCGGTTTATCGGCGCCTAAGGTGGCATGAGTGGAACAAAACACCGAGAAAAAAGCCAAGCCTTCCACCCAATACCAGTATATAGGTGTGTTAATAATAATATATATTGTGATATTCCAGCAACAAGTTCCCACCTGAAACGATCTTCATCTTCACCTGCAGCTAACAACGCTATAAGAGGGGCTGAGCAAGCGGGTAACATAGCCAAACAATGGTTTTTGCTAGGAAGGTGTCAAAGGTTATAGGTTTCATGGCAACAAGGAGAGGCTGACAATAATGATGGGTAGCGCGACATGTAACGATAGCATCGAGACTACTAAGCATGGCAATGATAGTAAAGGTATCCAAGGGTATGGTCATCTTGCCTGAGATCCCGCAAGGAAGAAGAACAAGTCCATGAAGTAGACGAAGAAGAAGCCTTGAAGAAGAACCACGGGTAGACGAACGAATCCTCACGAACGCAATGGAACAAGCACTAACGAGAAGAAGCAAGCAACACGGTAAACACACCACACGAGACATGTCAATATGCTCAACCAAGTATGATGCAAGACAGTTCTATATAGGATGCACTACAAGTCTATACAGGAAGCAATACATGGCAAGGTAGGAAGCACAGAAAAACAACACAAGAACATGACAATATCCTCAAGCAAGTATGATGCAAGACAAGTATATATATGATTCAATACATGGCAAGGGGTGAAGCAAAAACAAACGACCTATTTAGTCATTTTAAATGAGGCCGGAAATAACAACAACAAATCCGGAAACTCCTCATGCACATATTTATGAATTTGGTATTATTCTGCCTATTACCACATTTTAAAGTTGTTAAACAGTAAAACAAAGTGCATCATGTTAATCGACACATTTTCCCACCCCATTTACATATAAAGTTTATTAGATTTGGAGCTACGGCTATTTAGTTATGAATTAAACCATTTCAACATGACATTTTATGCAAACAAAGCAAACAACAAGTTTAAACATTTTAAACAGGGATGAAAGTTACAAAATATTATTCTACACAAAATTCTGGTCATTTTACATATATAAATTGTTTTATTCTGATGCATGATTATCTAGATATTAGCAATTTAAAATGATGGCATTTCCTATAAATATGCATGCATTGGAAAAACACTAAAAGGCAACAACAGGGAAACAACAGCGGCCGGAAGCATCATTGTGTGAAGCCCAGAAGTGGAATTTGGCCCAGGCGGCTGAGTGTGCGTGAGCCCAAGGTAAAAAAATGAAACAGACAAAAATTGGGTGACTGGGAATCGAACCCACTCCCTCCTGGATGCGAGCACGAGGGAGGAACCACTGCGCTAGGCGATTTGTTTGTGACAGAACTTAGTGGCAATTTAAAATAACCTCCACAAGCCAGAACGGATCTAGGAAAAAAAATGACAGCTTCAGTTTCGACTGGAGTTGCTCACATCGGGGAGATAAAGAGGCCAGCGGCCATGGCGATGCAGGAGGCGAGGTTCAGGCGAAAGGAGGTAGCAGCGGTGGGGCTTGGCGCGGGGTCTTGGGGTCGCGGTCAACGCGGCCGAGGCAGAGGTCGAGCGCTGCTCGTCCTGAAGCAGGGGCGCTGGGGATGCAGGGTTGTGATGGCGCTGGTGAACTCCGGTGGGGCGGCACGGCGACCTGGAGCCAAGGACGAGGACGGGGGAGCAGCTCCAGGCGGAGGCGAGTCTAGGGATGTAGGGCCTCGCCGGAGTTTGCGGAGATGGTGACGAATGGCGTACGGCGGCGACGGAGCTGCAAGGCAATGGTGGAAAAAAAATAAGAGAAGAGGCAGAGAGGGAGAAACGGAGATGGAAGATGGGGAGGAGAAGAGGGCACGCGGCGTGAACCTGGTGGAGCTCGTGCTCCGGTGAGGTCGCGCAGACGAAGGCGGTGGTCTCGGGACAGAGGATCTCGGGCTCCTCCTGCTGGGCCTCGGTGCGAGGGATGGGAGGCGAGGTCGCGCACTCCTGCTCGGGCACGAGCGTGGAGGAAGACGCGGGGAGGCGCTGCCTCATGCGGCTGCTGAAGCTACTGGTTGGAGGGGTCGATGAAGATCAGTGCTTAGCGCGCAAGGAGAGAATCAGTGGATCGGGAGGAGATCCCGAGGTGGGAGACGACATGGTGGAGTGTGACGGCGGTGGAGGGATGGATGGGACAGCCGTCGGAGATTTTAGGGTTGGCTTAATTTGGACTAGGGGTGGCTATATATATATAAGAATTTTTGGAAGGGACTAGAATGACCCTTCGATTTAGATCAGACGGTCGAGATAATTAGGTTAGGGAGTCCAAATCCAGAACCGATGATATTTTAGGGATGTTTGGGGATGATCCGGACCCATCGGTCATGACTTCCCGGGTTGGGTTCGGGGCCGTTTCGGGCGTGCAGACGAGGGGGCAAAAGTGGGCTGTGTAGAGCATTAGGCGGTCGCGGACAACTGCATGGTTGGACCGAGAAGAGAGAGAAGAAGCAACCCGGCATAGGTTTCCGGAACACCGGAAACGTCCGACGCTTATCCGGCTATAGTGCCGCTATATGTTTAACGGTTGGGCTATCAAACAGACTCCGAATGCGATGAAATTTGACAGGCGGTCTGTCTACACTATAATAAGACCACACGCCAAGTTTCATCCCATTCCAGAACATTTTCCGGCCACTTATAAAATAAATATTCGGAGGTGCCGCGGGCACGTGCGAGTGTGTCTGGACTCAGAACGGACAACGGAGAGAACTGGGGGAACCCGAACGAATGCAAGTTTTGAAAACATGTTGATGAAATGCACATGATGACAAGGCAAAGTGCAACACGCAAGCAAATGACATGGCAACGATGACGAATAACTGGCTGACACCTGGCTCATCGGTCTCGGGGCTTCACAACTCTCCCACACTAGTAGAGGATCCCGACCCGAGATCCTGGAGATGGCACCGGATCAAACGGAAAAGGAAGAGGTAAAACTAAGTTGCTTCTTTGACTAACGAGTGAAACCACGAACTTGAGAGGTTAAACAATCTTGAAAGAAAGAATACAACGGAGATGAACGAAGTTAAGAGCACTCCGGTAAAATGAGGAACAAGGAACATTACGAGAACCTTGTAGGTTGAAAGACATTAAACTAGAGCTCACGGATGACGAAAGAATTTCAAAACCACTCCGGCTAACCAAGATTGAGAAGGAATAAGAACAAAATAATTTTGACAGCATTCCGACTGTAAATGGAAGGAATTGAACATGAACTTGAGGAGATGGGAAGATACTTGATGAAATCAACAACACACTGCCTCTGAAACAATTGAAAGAATGACACAAAGGGTAAGAATGGCTTCAGACAGCACTCCGGTTAAGAGAGTCAAAACTTGATAAGATGAGAGAACTAGAATGGAGGACACAACACTCCTGTTAACTGCACCAGAGAAGAAGGTACATGATCTTGACAAAATGAGAAGATGGTCAAAGAGAGCAATATCACAATGCCTCCGGAATGAAAGAATAGAATATAGATCAATGAAAGAAATGAACTGAGAAGGAAATGACAACTTCTCCCACAACTGAATTTGAAAGAGCATCCTTACGAAGAAGGGTTGAATGGAGTTGATGGAAAATCAACAACGAAACGAATAAGCTTGATGTGGGCTTATGGAAAACATCTCAAAATTATGAGGTGACAACCAGCCACTAATGGAAAACAAATGATTGGATTGACATCAACGACAAGATGAAAACTTCGAGGATGAATTAAAACATGATGAACCACCATGAGAACTCCGGTAATGAAAGCATGAGAAGTGAAAGATGAGAAGAATAAGATTCAAGGCCTGCGATGATTTAGATGGAGCTTTGAAATGATATAATTGAAAAAACTTGGAACTCCGGAAAACAAGATGAACAACTTGAAACCTAGAATTTATTCCTCATGAATAAACTCTAAACAAAGGGATTAATCCACTTGGATGAAATAAGAATAAGAATTATGTTATTCATATCCTTCATCAATTTAAATTGACGATAAGCAATGGATTTGGCATACTACTTATTCTCGTTGCAAAGAATTAAAGAGAGATCTAGTACAACCTTGAGAAAGTATTCAACGAATCACCGGTAGGATTATGAAAAGAACAAATGAATTAATACGATAACAAGGAAGAGAAATCTTGAATGAACCACCGTAAAAATTGAAACCTGATGATGAACAAGAATAATCCATCGGGAAGAATAAGCACTTGAGGAAATTTAGATACAAGAGAACGAAGAGCTCGCGGACTGATTAAAGAATACTTGAACAAAGCACCGGAAGAATATACAGACGAACGAAGAGGCATCAATAAAGAATAGTTGGAGGTCGAAGTTGAAAACTACGAACGAAGAATCTTCTGAAATGATGGCCTTCGGAGGATCACAATGGAAAGAATTCATGAAATGCTTCGGATGGGTATAAAAAGAATTCCTCACAATCGAAACAATAATGAGGATGGCATGAAGCTAGAACCACGAATCTTGGAAGGACGGATAAGGATTCAAGAGGAACTCGTCTTCGAGTCTTCAAATCTAAGAAGACGATGAGATACACCACCATGAATTGTATAGGCACTCCGTAATGAAGAATTAAAAGGTTGAACCAATGATGAAAAAGAATTTGAAAGCGGTCTTGGAGAAGGACTGTGACTGATGGGATTCATAATTACATCACACTTTGAAAAATATATTAGAATAACTCCGGAAAAATTAGAAGAGTCAGGTAAGATCCTAGAAAAAGACCTGTGGGTTAGGGCCCACTCAAAAGAAATCACCGTTGAAAAGATTGCTTAAGAGATATTGCACCGGTTGAATAAAATGGCATGGATGAGGTAACAAAACCTCGAAATAGCTTGAACGGATTAAGAATGGAAACGTAAATCTTCTGAGATACCTTGTACACTCCGGATATGAATAAAGAGATGTGAAGAATTAAGAGAGCCTTGGATAAGAAATTTTAACATGGGAAAACATGTGAAACAAAAAGGAAGAGATATGATCATGACCGAAGCTTGAATTTAATCCACCGGAGAAGAAAATGAGAATGGAGAATGATAAACTTGAAGCTTCCTGAGTATCTTCCTGAGAATCACCGGATAATGAAATTGAATGAAACGAATGAAGAAACATCACATTAATAAAATGGATATTTCATTCTAGAATTTCCGACTCCTAGAATAAGAAGGGAGGGAGGGCGGGGAAACAAAGACAACTTGGGATGAATGCAACAAACACTGATGAGGAAAACCAAGACTTGGTCTTGCACATATAAAAAGGATCGGGTTAACTTGAAGAGAAGCGCACCGGTTGAAACAAATTTACATGACAATCTCGATGATCAAGAAGGACTAGCACTCTCATAGAAATATGAGAACACCGCTTGGAAAGGTATGGAATCAACACTTGACATCGAAGCAACTCGAATACAAGAATCAAGACAAAAACAACGGATAGACATGTTGCAACATAATATTCACAATATCATCTGAACAGAGAATTGAACGAATGAATTCTATAGCTTGATGGTACATCAACTTGTCGAGAAGCCACTTGGGAGAACAAAAGGTAAATGAAAACAACAAGGAGCAGATAGAACAAATACAAGATAGAAGTTTCGTTCCACATATTCGTGCTGAAAGCTCATGGAACGTGTTACAAAAGGGTTTTGCAATCCCCGGATCAGCATAGCCAAGGACCCTTTAAGATGCAACTCCCGATCGGAACAAATGCCCATAAAACTACTTCACTCAATGTAGAACCCCGAACTCCATATCATGCATTCGTTGGAAGAATGCCTACGAACTACTAGATGAACCCACCTATTAATTTCCGAAAGTTTCCAGTTATGCAATAGGTGTTGGGGATACAGGGGAAGCATCGCACACTCAACTCTAATCCTACATCCAGATGTATCCATCCTTCAACACATAACCAGTTATTTCCGGAAACCGTTT
Organism: Secale cereale; assembly: GCA_902687465.1. Lineage (NCBI taxonomy): Eukaryota > Viridiplantae > Streptophyta > Magnoliopsida > Poales > Poaceae > Secale > Secale cereale. Next base: position 192,355,934 of record LR738712.1, on the reverse strand, counting down.
ACCTCGGACCTTCGAACCGCATCTGCTATACAAACTATGGCAATACTCCCGAACTACCTCCCCAGTACTGGGTGATGTCGGGGTTATCTTGCCACTAACCGCATAGGAGAGTTTTCGATGTCGGCCGTCGTAAGTATTCCAGAACTGCTGCGATATATTTGTGATGACAACACCTCGGAGCTCAACTCCCCGGGAAACTGCCACAACCCCTAAATGACAGGAGGCATCGAGAACAATGTTCTCGTCACAAAGACATCGAAACAATCCAAACAATACTCGCGTGATCCTAAAAAAAATTGGTGAATTTTTGAGAGTAGAAGAGACAAGTAATCGTCAGGAGTCCTCACCAGAGTGAAAAGAGATGAGGAGCAAAAGAAATCCTACTCTCCAATATATATATAGGACTCAAAACATTTTAAGTGTGTGCCTAGACTCAATCGTCAATGATTCGATCAATCAGTGGGGGCTCCTAGGTCGGAGAAGGCTCTGATACCAACTTGTAATGCCAAGGATGGGATAATACCTCCTACGTGTCGAGGCACGACTGAAAGGTATAAGCCCATTCTAGAATGATCTCAAGTTTGGTATCTTTGCACGACTCATGTAAAAATAAGGATGAAATTGCAAAAGGATAGTTGGCTTACACTCGCCACGTCACACAATACATTACATAAGCAAATCATGATCCAAAACATCACAACACGACTACGGGCGAAGGTCCAAAAGAAAGATACCAAATACATAAGGTCACAGGTCTGAATCGCCCCTAGTAGAAACCACTACTGATCGTCGAAACACGTCACACACATACGGACACTCTCTTCATCGAGCTCCCAGTGAAGTACTTGAACCAGCTCCTGCATCATTCTCGGCTGAACCTGCATCTGGTGTTGTAGTATCTGTGAGCCACGAGGACTCAGCAATCCCATAACCATGGGTATCAAGACTAGCAAAGCTTTATGGGTAGGAAGAGGTAAAGTGGTGAGGTTGCAGCAGCGGCTAAGCAATATTTGATGGCTAACTTACGGGTACAAGAATAAGATGAGCATCTACGCAAACGGTCGCAAACTAGTAGTGATCGCTAAAGATCCTGAACTACCTACGAGTCAAACATAACCCCACCGTGTTCTCTTCTCAAATTGAAAAGAGACAGTCACGGTTACTCACATAGTTGTGTGTTTTACTTTGGATCCTCTGTCAAGTTTTCTACAACCGGACAGTAAAAATTCCAATCTGCCACATAACCGCGGGCACGGCTTTCGAAAGATCATAACCCTGCAGGGGTGTCCCAACTTAGCCCATCACAAGCTCTCACGATCAGCTGAAGTGATAAATATAATATCATCACCCCTTATCTTAGGGAAATCCGATCAGGCTCGGCATCCCGGTGCACAAGACATTTCGACAATGGTAATACAAGTCCAGCAAGACCTCCCAGCGTGCCGACACCCTGATGGTAGCCGCGCACATCTCGTCTCAGGCCACGTCCGGATGAGCACTACGTACAGCAACCGAAGACCCCAGATAACTGGGTGGCACCGCAAGTGGCTCTAGTTTGGGACCAACACCATCAGCACTGGCCCCCCCTTTTATGTAGAATTAAGAACCCGAGGACATGACCCCCTATGCAATTAATTAATTAATTAAGTTGTTATCATGAGCAAATTAAAACCAATGTTGGGCCTTGCTGGAGGAGTTTTATTCAAAGACGAAGTGTCAAGGGGTCCCCATATACCAAACCGTGTAAGGAACGCAAAATCAAGGAACATAATGCCGGTTTATCGGCGCCTGAGGTGGCATGAGTGGAACAAAACACCGAGCAAAAGGCCAAGCCTTCCACCCATGCCCAGTATATAGGTGTCTTAATAATAATATATATTGTGATATTCCAACAACAAGTTCCCACCTGGAACGATCTTCATCTTCACCTGCAGCTAACAACGCTATAAGAGGGGCTGAGCAAGCGGGTAACATAGCCAAACAATGGTTTTTGCTAGGAAGGTGTCAAAGGTTAGAGGTTTCATGGCAACAAGGAGAGGCTGACAATAATGATGGGTAGCGCGACATGTAACGATAGCATCGAGACTACTAAGCATGGCAATGATAGTAAAGGTATCCAAGGGTATGGTCATCTTGCCTGAGATCCCGCAAGGAAGAAGAACAAGTCCATGAAGTAGACGAAGAAGAAGCCTTGAAGAAGAACCACGGGTAGACGAACGAATCCTCACGAACGCAATGGAACAAGCACTAACGAGAAGAAGCAAGCAACACGGTAAACACACCACACGAGACATGTCAATATGCTCAACCAAGTATGATGCAAGAAAGTTCTATATAGGATGCATTACTAGTCTATACAGGAAGCAATACATGGCAAGGTAGGAAGCACAGAAAAACAACACAAGAACATGACAATATGCTCAAGCAAGTATGATGCAAGACAAGTATATATATGATGCAATACATGGCAAGGGGTGAAGCAAAAACAAACTACCTATTTAGTCATTTTAAATGAGGCCAGAAATAACAACAACAAATCCGGAAACTCCTCATGCACATATTTATGAATTTGGTATTGTTCTGCCTATTACCACATTTTAAAGTTGTTAAACAGCAAAACAAAGTGCATCATGTTAATCTACACATTTTCCCACCCCATTTACATATAAAGTTTATTAGATTTGGAGCTACGGTTATTTAGTTATGAATTAAACCTTTTTAACATGACATTTTATGCAAACAAAGCAAACAACAAGTTTAAACATTTTAAACAGGGATGAAAGTTACAAAATATTATTCTACACAAAATTCTGGTCATTTTACATATATAAATATTTTTATTCTGATGCATGATTATCTAGATATTAGCAATTTAAAATGATGGCATTTCCTGTAAATATGCATGCATTGGAAAAACACTAAAAGGCAACAACAGGGAAACAACAGCTATGGGCCGGAAGCATCATTGTGTGAAGCCCAGAAGTGGAATTTGGCCCAGGCGGCTGAGTGTGCGTGAGCCCAAGGTAAAAAAAATGAAACAGACAAAAATTGGGTGACTGGGAATCGAACCCACTCCCTCGTGGATGCGAGCATGAGGGAGGAACCACTGCGCTAGGCGATGTGTTTGTGACATAACTTAGTGGCAATTCTAAATAACCTCCACAAGCCAGAACGGATCTAGGAAAAATAATGACAGCTTTAGTTTCGACAGGAGTTGCTCACATCGGGGAGATAAAGAGGCCAGCGGCCATGGCGATGCAGGAGGCGAGGTTCAGGCGAAAGGAGGTAGCAGCGGCGGGGCTTGGCGCGGGGTCTTGGGGTCGCGGTCAACGCGGCCGAGGTAGAGGTCGAGCGCTGCGAGCGCTGCTCGTCCTGAAGCAGGGGCGCTGGGGATGCAGGGTTGCAATGGCGCTGGTGAACTCCGGTGGGGCGGCGCGGCGACCTGGAGCGAAGGACGAGGACGGGGGAGCAGCTCCAGGCGGAGGCGAGTCTAGGGATGTAGGGCCTCGCCGGAGCTTGCGGAGATGGTGACGAACGGCGTACGGCGGCGGCGGAGTTGCAAGGCCATGGTGGAAAAAAATAAGAGAAGAGGAAGAGAGGGAGAAACGGAGATGAAAGATGGGGAGGAGAAGAGGGCACGCGGCATGAACCTGGTGGAGCTCGTGCTCCGGCGAGGTCGCGCAGACGAAGGCGGTGGTCTCGGGACAGAGGAGCTCGGGCTCCTCTTGTTGGGCGTCGGTGTGAGGGACGGGAGGCGAGGTCGCGCACTCCTGCCCGGGCACGCGCGTGGAGGAAGATGCGGGGAGGCGCTGCCTCATGTGGCTGCTGGAGCTACTGGTTGGAGGGGTCGATGAACATCAGTGCTTAGCGCGCAAGGAGAGAATCAGTGGATCAGGAGGAGATCCCGAGGTGGGAGACGACACGGTGGAGTGTGGCGGCGGCGGAGGGATGGATGGGACAGCCGTCCGAGATTTTAGGGTTGGCTTAATTTGGACTAGGGGTGGCTATATATATATATATATATATATATATATATAAGAATTTTTGGAAGGGACTAGAATGACCCTCCGATTTAGATCACACGGTCGAGATAATTAGGTTAGGGAGTCCAAATACAAAACCGATGATATTTTAGGGATGTTTGGGGATCATCCGGACCCATCGGTCATGACTTCCCGGGTCGGGTTCGGGGCAGTTTCGGGCGTGCAGACGAGGGGGCAAAAGTGGGATGTGTAGAGCATTAGGCGGTCGCGGACAACTGCATGGTTGGACCGAGAAGAGAGAGAAGAAGCAACCCGGCATAGGTTTCCGGAACACCGGAAACGTCCGACGCTTATCCGGCTATAGTGCCGCTATATGTTTAACGGTTGGGCTATCAAACAGACTCCGAATGCGATGAAATTTGACAGGCGGTCTGTCTACACTATAATAAGACCACATGCCAAGTTTCATCCCATTCCGAGAACATTTTCCGGCCACTTATAAAATAAATATTCAGAGGTGCCACGGGCGCGTGCGAGTGTGTCTGGACTCAGAACGGACAACGGAGAGAACTGGTGGAACCCGAACGAATGCAAGTTTTGAAAACATGTTGATGAAATGCACATGATGACAAGGCAAAGTGCAACACGCAAGCAAATGACATGGCAACGATGACGAATAACTGGCTAACACCTGGCTCATCGGTCCCGGGGCGTCACAGGTCACCTATGTTATTAACCTCACCAGGAGCAGAGTATATGGCTAAATTATGGTGTGATCAGTTGCCATTAAGGATTGGTAACTACACTTTCCCTTCGGACCTAATAGTATTGGAATTTCAAGGATTGGATGTGATATTAGGCATGGATTGGTTATCTAAGTATGTAGGGATATTGAATGCGCCGATAAGTCCATTTTTGCTTACTACGCCAGAAGGAAGAAGGATCAAGTATGTATCCCGGCATGTGCCAAAAAGGAACAGAGTAAATTCTTTATCAGGAGTTGTTCAGGAGGAAGTACCAGTAGTGAAAGATTTTCCTGACGTATTTCCAGAGGAACTGCGAGGCATGCCACCAGATAGAGATATTGAGTTTTTGATTGAGCTTTTGCCAGGCACAGGGCCAATTTCTAAGAGACCATACAGGATGCCCGCAAAGGATTTGGAGGAGATTAAGAAACAAATTAAGGAGTTACTGGATAAAGGTTACATTCGCCCAAGTTCTTCGCCTTGGGGTTCGCCAGTACTTCTAGTGGAGAAGAAGGATGGATCGTTAAGAATGGTTGTTGATTACCGAGGATTGAATGAAGTAACGATCAAGAACAAGTACCCGATGCCGATGATTAATGATCTGTTCAATAGATTGCAAGGAGCTAAGGTGTTTTCCAAGATAGATCTACGATCAGGGTACCACCAATTGAAGATTCGAGAGCAGGATATACCTAAGACGGCCTTTACCACCAGGTATGGGTTGTACGAGTATACCGTTATGTCTTTTGGTCTGACTAACGCACCAGCATACTTTATGAACCTGATGAACAAAGTGTTTATGGAGTTTTTGGATAAGTTCGTCGTGGTGTTCATAGATGATATATTGATCTTCTCAAAGGATGAAGAGGAACATGCAGAGCATTTGCGTTTGGTATTGGAGAAGCTCAGAGAACATCAGTTGTATGCCAAGTTTAGCAAATGTGAGTTTTGGTTGAAGGAAGTTGGATTCCTCAGACACGTTATATCCGGATAAGGAATAGCAGTAGATCCCGCCAAGGTGGACACTGTGACAAATTGGGAAGCACCGACAATAGTTGGAGAGATTCGGAGTTTTCTTGGACTTGCAGGATACTACCGGAGATTTATTGAGAATTTCTCGAGGATTGCCAAACCAATGACGGAGTTGTTAAAGAAGGATACCAAGTTCAATTGGACAGAAGAATGTGAGGCCAGTTTCCAGGAATTAAAGAAACGGTTGGTCTCATCACCTATGTTGATTCTGCCAGATCAACATAAGGACTATGAGGTGTACTGCGACGCTTCACGTCGAGGACTTGGAGCAGTTCTTATGCAGGAAGGGAGAGTTGTTTCGTATGCTTCACGACAACTGAAACCTCATGAGTTGAACTATGCCACTCATGATTTGGAATTAGCAGCCGTAGTTCATGCATTGAAGACTTGGAGACATTTTCTCATTGGAAACCGTTGTGAAGTATATACGGATCACAAGAGTTTGAAGTATATATTCACTCAGAAAGGAGCTGAATCTCAGGCAAAGGAGATGGCTGGAACTCATTAAGGATTATGACATGAGATTGCATTATCATCCCGGAAAGGCAAACATAGTAGCCGATGCGCTAAGCCGTAAGAGCCATGTCAATACCCTAATGACGGAGGATTTCCCAAAAGAGTTAGCCGAGGACTTACGAGAACTATGTTTGGAGATAGTTCCGACAGGCTATGTAGCAACACTGGAGATCCAGTCTACCCTGATGGATAAAATCAGAGAAGCTCAGAAAACTGACGAGGAGGTTGCCTCTATAAAGGAGAGGATGAATGAAGGAAAGGCTAAAGGATTTCGTGAGGATGAGCACGACACCCTTTGGTTTGAGGACCGCGTTTATGTGCCTAACGACCCAGGGATCAAGAAGTTGATTCTACAGGAGGCCCATGACTCACCATACTCGATTCACGCAGGAAATACTAAGATGTATTTGGATTTGAAGGATATTTTCTGGTGGACCGGTATGAAGAAGGATATTGGGGAGTATGTAGCAGTGTGATGTATGTCAGAGAGTGAAGGCAGAACATCAGAAGCCGGCCGGATTGTTACAACCATTGCCAATACCCGAATGGAAGTGGGATAAGCTAGGCATGGATTTTATTACGGGATTACCCAGAACTCGTTCTGGCTATGACTCGATTTGGGTTGTAGTCGATCGTTTGACAATGGTAACTCATTTCATCCCAGTAAAGACTACTTATACCAGTGCAAAATTGGCAAACATATACATGACCCGAATCGTATGCCTGCATGGAGTTCCGAGGAGCATCGTATCAGACAGAGGAACCCAGTTTACCTCAAAGTTCTGGAATCAGTTACACGAAACTTTGGGTACCAGGCTAGAGTTTAGCACAGCTTTTCATCCGCAGACAGATGGACAGACTGAGAGAGTCAATCAGATTTTGGAGGATATGCTGAGAGCTTGTGCGCTTGATTATGGATCTAGTTGGGACGACAATTTACCTTATGCTGAGTTCTCTTACAGCAACAGTTATCAATCCAGTTTGAAGATGGCCCCTTTCGAAGCGTTATATGAAAGGAGGTGTAGGACTCCGTTGTCTTGGGACGAAGTTGGAGACCGCAAGTTGTTCGGGCCAGATTTGATCAAGGAATCGGAACAGAAGGTGAAGTTGATTCGCGATAGGCTTAAGATAGCCCAATCCAAGCAGAAGAGCTACGCGGATTCAAAACGCAAAGAGATCGTTTACGAAGTCGGAGACCGAGTTTATCTTTGAGTATCTCCACTTCGAGGAGTTAAGCGCTTTGGAGTTAAGGGAAAGCTAGCGCCACGTTTTGTAGGACCATATAATATTATGGAACTTATGGGAGAAGTAGCGTACAAATTGGAACTGCCCGAAGGATTGTCAGGAGTTCACGATGTATTTCATGTTTCTCGGTTGAAGAAATGCCACGCCGAGATGGCTGAGATACCACTGAGGGATACTGTGCCATTGGAAGCTATTCAGCTGGACATCGACTTGACCTATGAAGAAAGACCAGTCAAGATTCTTGAGAATGCCAGCTGAGTCACCCGCAGCAAGGTTATCAAGTTTTGTAAAGTTCAATGGAGTCACCACACCGAGGATGAAGCCACCTGGGAACGAGAAGAAGACCTACGGAAGGACCACCCTCACCAATTTTCTAGCCAACCCGAATCTCGAGGGCGAGATTCATCTTAAGGGGGGTAGGTTTGTAACATCCCAAATTTTCAATTTGGATTGTTATACATTAGATCATCATGCATATCATATTTTCTTGCTTTTGGTGGATCCAGGAAAATCCTAAGCAACTCAAGGACCCTCGGAGAGACTTGGGGATTTCAATATTTTCATATTTGAGGTTTCTCAAATTTTGAAAATAGGATCGTTTGATTTTATTTATTTTATCTTCAAGTATTTCTATTATGAAATATGAGAGAGGGAGTAAAATGACTCTCCCAAAAATAAAAAAAATACTGAGGATTTAATAAAAAAATCAAATAAGTTTTCTTTGGATTTTTATTTGAATTAGGAAAAATTGCATGTTTTTGAAAATGCATTTTAGTGCCAAGAAAATGTTCATCTTGTTCTAAATATTCTATTTAGACTGTGAAAATTTGTTTTGGCAGTTTTAGGTTTTTATTTTATTTTCTAGGGTTTCTTTTTCGAAGCGTCGGCGTTAATTAGAAAAAAAAGAGAATAGGGGGACCCGAACCCGACTGGGCCGAAGCCCAGCCGAGCCAGGCCCAAATTGTCGCGCCGCCTTCCCCGCCCGCGCCTCCGCCGTGGCCGTATCGGACTCCGCCGCCGCTGCCGATTCTTGCCCCTCCCCCAAGCTTCTAGCCCCCCCTATATATAGCCGCCGCCCCTGCTCCTTTGCCGCACCCCGCCGCCGCCACATAGGCCGCCGCCCCACAAAGCCGCCGCCACCGCCGCCGCCCCACAAAGCCGCCGCCACCGCCGCCGCCGCGCACCGTCGCCGCTGCACTCCACCGCCGCAGCCCCGCCGCCGACGCCTCCCGCCGGCCGAAACGACGAGGTAGCCGCCGTCGCCGGTTTTCGGTAGAAAACCACCAGTTTTTATTTAGAACCCTAATTCGTTTTTTAGATAGATCGGTTTTTTTTCTTTTCCCGGTTTAGTTAATTAGTGAGCATTCACCCGTTCGTTCGTTTTAACGAACGAGTTCTTTGTTTAGTCTCAGCTGACGAACGTCCGTTTATTAAGCTGTTTTAGTTTTCTTTTTCGTAGTTATTTTTTGATCGCGATTTCTGATCCGATCTTCGTTCTAGTTTATCTTTTCGCTCGTTTATCGGAATCAGGCGATTCAAGCGCCTGGAGTTTCGTCTCGAAATTCTCTTTCCGTTTAACCTAGTCACCCAAGCGTTTGCGTCTGCTAAATTTGGACTTAGGTCCAGGTTGGTACGGTAGTTGTTTCTCTTTCGCCGTTTGTCTTTCTTTGTTTTCTTTTGTTGCTTCTTTTGCAAACCGGAGTTCTTAGGTTGAACCTTCTGGTTAGATCTCTTATTTGAGTTTTACCCGTGCATTAGTTAAGTACTTATTGTGTGCTTGTTTGTTTGCGATAGAGTACCCGGAGTGCGCCGCTTGCTACTTTGAATCTCTAGGTTTTGCGGATCATCAGCAAGGCAAGTAACACTTTGATCATACTTTCCAATACCCAGTTTTCATTGCATTAGTCAAACCCTCACACATTGCATGAGTAGGATCTTTAACATGTGGGACTGGGAAGTAGATTGAGGTAGTACCTATTACCTGCATTATTTTCAAACCCATGGGAGTTACTTCTACGTGCTGTTAGGTCATGCTATGCTCGTAGACGTGGATTGGGTGAGTGTATCCATGACAGATGTGAGATTGTTAATTAATGGTCCAACTTAAGGTGGCAACTTTAACACACATCTGGGTGGATTGAGGCACCTGGGTATTCCAGCGATTGCCTGTTTTCTTTATGGACCGCCACCCAGGCTCAAAGGGATAATGAGATTATTCATACTAGAAACTTCCGTGTGCAGCCACAAGCTATTATGGGCTCTAGCATAGTTGACTAAGTCGTGCGAACTCTTACAGTGGTGGACTAGCAGATGTAGGGGATGTAGGTTGGTACGGTCCACCCGGACGTAAGATGCTAGTGCTTCTGAAAGACTGTGTCTCGGTCATCCGTTTCTCAAACAACCTGTAGTGCGAGAATTCCAACGGAGGCGATCGAGTCTTGTGGGGAAAAGTGCACAAACCTCTGCAGAGTGTACAAACTGATCATGATTAGCCGTGTCCCTGGTTATGGACGTCTTGTGTATCTAGTACTTGGATTTTCATGTGAATCTCATCATGATACTTTAATTAATATTGTTGGGTTTTAATGATGATTATTAATTGGGGTTGAGAGGATGTCTATCTTCTCAACGATGTTTCAACTACCATGATAGTTAATTAAGATATATTCCTTTGTAGTAGGGAAAAATTGGCTTTACGAAAAACTATAACCATAGAGCTTTCCACCAGCCATATTGCATATAGTATAGCTTTACTTTTGTTACTCTCTATGTGTTACTTTGCCAGCATATTCCATGTGCTGACCCGTTTTCGGGCTGCAACGTTCATGTTGCAGACTTTTCAGACAACGAGTAAGGTGCCTATTAGGTCGTGGTTCTATACTCAGTGATGCCGTTGGAGTTGATGGACTCACTTATCTTCCAAGCTTTCCACTGTTATCGTGTTAGATGGCCTTAAGCCATTTTAATTGTAATAAGTTCATCGTTGGAACTATCGATGTAACAAGTGTGTGATTGCTACTCTGTTATAAATCCTTCAAGTACTGTGCGTGTCAGCATTACTGATCCAGGGATGACACTGATGCACAGATATCGGAGTGTTTGAGGTCTGGTCGCTACAAGATGGTATCAGAGCACACGCTGACTGTAGGACACGACCACTAAGTTAAAACCCTAGAGCACTATTCACTCTTCTCTTTTCTGACTCCTCATCTTTTCTACTCTTTTAGGATGGTGGATGCAAGGAACAAGTTCACGCAACCTGATGAAGATACACCATTTGGACGACACCTGAAGGAAGTCACCAGATATCAAAACATCGGATTACCCAGTTTCACCGGAACCTACAACGCCACTTTACCTGAAGAGGAGCGCTAGTTGATTCAAGCTCAAGTTCCAGGAAGGACGTTCAAGCCCGTCACCGCACCCATAGAATTTTCCAGGGATGACACTGATGCACAGAGATCGGACTGTTTGAGGTCTGGTCGCTACATTATTATTCATGCTAGAATTGTATTAACCAGAAACTTAGTACATGTGTGAATACATAGACAAACAGAGTGTCACTTGTATGCCTCTACTTGACTAGCTCGTTAATGAAAGATGGTTAAGTTTCCTAGCCATAGACATGAGTGGTCATTTGATGAACAGGATCACATCATTAGAGAATGATGGGATTGACTTGACCCATTCTGTTAGCTTAACACTTGATCATTTAGTATGTTTCTATTGCTTTCTTCATGACTTATACATGTTCCTATGACTATGAGATTATGCAACTCCCGAATACCGGAGGAACACTTTGTGTGCTATCAAACGTCACAACGTAAATGGGTGATTATAAATATGCTCTACAGGTGTCTCCGATGGTGTTTGTTGAGTTGGCATAGATGAAGATTAGGATTTGTCACTCCGATTGTCGGAGAGGTATCTCTGGGCCCTCTCTGTAATGCACATCACTATAAGCCTTGCAAGCAATGTGACTAATGAGTTATTTGCGGGATGATGCATTACGGAATGATTAAAGAGACTTGTTGGTAATGATATTGAACTAGGTATGATGATACCGATGATCGAATCTCAGCCAAGTAACATACCGATGACAAAGGGAACAACGTATGTTGTTATGCGATTTGATCGATAAAGATCTTCGTAGAATATGTAGGATCCAATATGAGCATCCAGGTTCCGCTATTGGTTATTGACCGGAGATGTGTCTCGGTCATGTCTCCATAGTTCTCGAACCCGTAGGGTCTGCACGCTTAAGGTTCGATAACAATTTGCATTATGAGTTATGTGATTTGATGTCCGATGTTTGTTCGGAGTCCCGGATGAGATCACGGACATGACGAACAGTCTCAAAATGGTCGAGACGTAAAGATCGATATATTGGAAGGCTATATTCGGACATCGGAAAGGTTCCGAGTGATTCGGGTATTTTTCGGAGTATCGGAGAGTTACGGGAATTCGTATTGGGCCTTAATGGGCCACACGGGAAAGGAGAGAAAGGCCTCAAGGGAGGCTGCGCCCCTTCCCCAGGAACTGGTCCGAAATGGACTAGGGAAAGGGGGTGCCCCCTTCCTTCCTTCTCCTTCTCCCTTTCCCTTTCCCTATTCCATGTGGGAGGTGGATTCCTACTAGGACTAGGGAGTCCTAGTAGGACTCCACACTTTGGGTGCGCCCTATGAGGGCCGGCCTCCTCCTCTCTCCATCCTTTGTATACGTGGACAGGGGGCACCCCATAGACACACAAGTTGATTTCATAGCCGTGTGCGGTGCCCCTCCCCACAGTTACACACCTCGGTCATATCGTTACAGTGCTTAAGTGAAGCCCTGCGCCGGTAACTTCATCATCTCCGTCACCACGCCATCATGCTGACAAAACTCTCTCGTGATGGTCAACTAGATTAAGAGCTCGTGGAACATCATCGAGCTGAACGTGTGCTGAACACGGAGGTGCCGTACATTCGGTGCTTGGATCGGTTGAATCGCAAAGACATTCGACTACATCAACCGCGTCACTAGATGCTTCCGATTTTGGTCTACGAGGGTACGTAGACACACTCTCCCCGCTCGTTGCTATGCTTCTCCTAGATAGATCCTGCGTGATCGTAGGAAATTTTTGAAATACTACGTTCCCCAACACTCACAATGGAGGAAGTTCACACAACCATAGTGGCCCCAAGAATGGCAATGTCAATGGAGGAAACAACAATCAGAATTGTTCCACTCCATCAACGCGCGCCAAGAGAGATCTGAGTCACGTTACTTGTTTCAAGTGCGGGAAGACTGGGCATTATGCCACAGAGTGTCTTGAAGGAAAGAATGGGAACGACAACGGAAGTTCAGGAAACAAGTCCAACCCTTTCACCAGAGGACAGGTGAATCACGACAATGTGGAGGAGATTGACGAGCAGCCCAACGCTGTGGTTGGTAAGTTTCTGGTTAATGCATTTACCGCCCTTGTTCTTTTTGACACTGGTGCATCTCATTCATACATATCAAGGTTTTTTTGGAAAAGTATCATTTTCCCACCGTAGCCCTTAAGTCTCCTATGCTAGAAGTTCCCCTGGAGCAGAGTACATGGCTAGCCGAGAATGTTATCAAGTGCCATTGACCATTTGGAGACATGTATTCCCCACGGACCTCATCATTTTGGAATCCCAAGGTTTGGATGTAATCATAGGTATGTATTGGCTATCCAAGTTTGGAGGAAACATCGACTGCACCAGTAGATCAATCCTTCTCACCACCCCGAAAGGAAAAAGGATCAAGTATGTGTCGAGGCACACACCCCAGAAGACGCACGTGAATGCACTCTCAGGAGTTGTTCAGGAGGAAGTACCAGTTGTGAAGGATTACCCCGATGTGTTTACGGAGGGGTTGCCGGGCATGCCACCGGATCGGGACATCAAGTTTTTGATCGAGCTGTTACCAGGCATCGGACCAATATCCAAGAGACCGTACCAGATGCCCGCAAATGATTTGGAGGAAATCAAGAAGCAGGTCAAGGAGCTAATGGAGAAAGGTTATATCCGACCAAGTTCTTCATCTTGGGGAGCTACTTTTAGTCGAGAAGAAGGATGGCTCACTAAGGATGGTTGTGGATTATCGTGCACTGAATGAAGTGATGATCAAGACCAAGTACCCTCTGCCGATGATTAATGATCTGTTTGATCAGTTACAAGGAGCCAAAGTTTTCTCTAAAATTGATTTACGATCTGAATATCACCAGTTGAAGATCCGAGAGCAGGACATACATAAGACAACTTTTACCACAAGGTACGGGCTTTACGAGTATACGGTTATGTCATTTGGTTTGACTAATGCCCCTACCTATTTCATGAGTATGATGAACAAGGTATTCATGGAGTTCTTGGATAAGTTTGTGGTAGTGTTCATTGATGACATATTGGTTTACTCCAAGAAAGAAGAGGAGCACAAGGAACATTTGTGCTTAGTTCTCGAGAAGCTCAGGGAACACCAATTATATGCCAAGTTTAGCAAATGTGAGTTTTGGTTGAAGGAAGCAGGATTTCTCGGACATGTTATATCAGGAGATTGTATAGCAGTGGACCCTTCCAAAGTAGAGGCTGTTACGGAATGGAAGGCACCCACCTCAGTTGAGAGATTTGTAGTTTTCTTGGACTCGCAGGATATTATCGGAGGTTCATCGAGAATTTCTCAAAGATTGCAAAGCCCGTGACGGAGTTGTTGAAGAAGGAAAGTAAGTACAATTGGACCGAAGAATGTGAGGCTAGTTTTTAGGAGTTGAAGAAGCGTTTGGTTACAGCCCCAGTGCTGATTCTCCCAAATATTCGTAATGATTTTCAAGTGTATTGCAATGCTTCACGTCAAGGACTTGGAGGCGTTCTCATGCAAGAAGGAAGAGTTGTTTCATATGCCTCACGTCAGCTTCGACCCGATGAGTTAAATTATGCCACACATGATTTGGAGTTAGCAGCTGTAGTGCACGCACTCAAGACCCGGAGACACTTTCTTATTGAAAACCGTTGCGATGTATACACGGATCGCAAGAGTTTGACGTACATCTTCACGCAGAAGGAGTTAAACCTCAGGCAAAGGAGATGGATGGAGCTCATAAAGGATTAGGACATGATATTGCATTATCATCCACAAAAAGCCAATGTCGTGGCAGATGCTCTAAGTCGCAAGAGTTATGTTAATACTCTCCTAACCGGAGGATTATCCAAGGAGTAGGCAGATGACCTCTGAGAGTTACAACTGGAGATAGTCCCTAGCGGCTATGTTGCCACATTGGAAATTCAGTCCACTTTGTTGCGTAAGATTCGAGAAGCCTAGAAGATGGACGAAGGAATTGAGAAATAAAGGGCAGAATGACCAAAGGAAAGGCAGAAGGATTTCATGAGGATGAACACGGAACACTTTGGTTTGAAGAACGTATTTATGTGCCCAATGAATCGGATATCAGGAAGTTGATTCTTCAAGAGGCTCATGATTCGCCTTACTCAATACACCCATGCAACACTAAGATGTATTTGGATTTGAAGCAGAATTTCTGGTGGACCAGAATGAAGGACATTGCCGAGTATGTAGCGGTATGTGACGTCTGTCAAAGAGTCAAGGCAGAACATCATAAACCAGCAGGGTTACTATAGCTGTTACCAATACCGGATTGGAAGTGGGACAAGTTAGGGATGGATTTCATCACCAGATTGCCCAGGACACGTTCAGGTATGATTCCATATGGGTTATTGTCGATCGCATGACTAAGGTAGCTCATTTCATCCCCGTAAAGACCACTTACACGAGTGGTAAGTTGGACAAGATATACATGACGAGGACGTATGTCCGCATGTAGTTTCGAGGACCATTATAGTAGATAGAGGAACACAGTTTACTTCAAAGTTTTGGAAGCAATTACACGATACTTTGGGTACGAGGCTAGAGTTCAGTACAACCTTTCATCCACAGACTGTCGAAGAGAGTGAATCAGATTCTGGAGGACATGTTGAGAGCTTGTGCGCTAGATTATGGATCTAGATGGGATGATAATTTGCCTTACGCAGAGTTTTCTTACAACAATAGTTATCAGACTAGTCTGCAGATGGCCCCTTACAAGGCTTTGTGCGGAAGGAGGTGTAGGACACCGTTGATGTGGGATGAAGTCGGAGACCGCAAATTGTTTGGACCTGATTTAATCAGAGACTCAGAAGAGAAGGTCAAGTTGATCCGCAATAGACTGAAGATAGCCCAGTCCCGACAAAAGAGTTATGCTAATCCTAAACGCAAGGAGGTAACCTACGAAGTTGGAGATAGAGCATATCTTTGTGTGTCTCCACTCCGAGGAGTTAAGAGTTTTGGAGTTAAGGGTAAACTGGCACCACAATTTGTGGGATCGTACATAGTTTTGGAGCGCAGAGGAGAAGTAGCTTATCAGCTAGAGTTCCCAGAAACCTTGTCCGGAGTTCACGATGTGTTTCATGTATCTCAGTTGAAGAAGTGTCACACAGAGATGGCCGCGATTCCGCTACGAGATACAGTGCCCCTGGAAGCAATTCAGCTAGAGAGTGATCTGACTTATGAGGAAAAGCCTGTCAAGATTCTCGAGTTTGCCGACAGAGTTACCCGCAGCAAGGTCATCAAGTTTTGCAAAGTTCAGTGGAGTACCATACAGAGGAGGAAGCCACCTGGGAACCAGAGGATGATCTACTCCAGGACCACCAACACCTATTTTCTAGCCAACCCGAATCTCGAGGGCGAGATTCATCTTAAGGGGGGTAGGTTTGTAACATCCCAATTCTCAATTTGGATGTTAACATAGATCATTCATATCATTCATCATTTGAGCATTTTTTGAATTTGAGTTTATTTGAAAATTGATCAAAAGACTTTAAGCAACTCAAGGATCCAAGGGAGAGAGTTGGAAGTTTTCCAAAGAGAACACACAATTTTTTTTTCAAGTGGGGTTGGATCAAATATTATTTTTGCCAATTTTCATTTTCAATATTTTAAAATAAATGAGAGAAGATAATATTACTTCTTAAAAAACAGAATAAAAATGTTGAAGTCTGAATTTTGAGTAAAAATAATTTTTGTTGGATTTTTATTTGCAGTTTATTTATTTTAAATTGCATTAAAAAGTTTATTTTATTTTTAGGCATTTAGTTCTGAAAAATGTTCACTTTGTCCCAAATATTAGGTGGGAATGGTGAAAATTGATTCTGAAATTTTTAGGAATTTATTTGAATTTATTTTGAATTTTCTTCGTTCTGCGAATTAAAAAAAACGCCCGTGCCGATTGGGCCGAAATCTAGCCGCCGGCCCACGCGCGCGCCGCCCCTAAGCCGAGCCGGACCAAGAGTCCAACCCGACCCCGCCTCCCCTCCTTTCCCCTCGCCCAAGCCACCGGGCCGGCCCCAGGCCTTTATAAGGCCAGGCCCCCCCTCGCAGCCCACCCCGCCGCCTCCGCCCGCCCGCGCCGCCAGCCGTCGCCGCCCGTGCCTCCGTTTCGCCGCCACCGCCGTCGTGTCGCCGCCGCCAACCCGACCCGCCGGTCCGCTAGGTAAAAAACGTCCTCGTTTTTTTTTTGTTTTTTTCAAACCCTAGATCGCGTTTTTTTAGAAAACCCTAGATTCTTTTTTTAGGTTTTATTAAATAACGAATGTCCGCTATTTAGATCAGAAAAAGGAACGTTCGCTATTAGAGTTTTTCTTTTTCTGTTATTTTCGTCAGGACCTATCCGTGATTAAAGTTTTTACATTTTAGTCCTTGGTTTTCAATCGATCACTACTTTTTACTCGTTAGTCAGAATTGGGTGAAACCAACGCCAAACTCTTCGTTTTGATCTTATCTTTCCTGTAGTGCAACTCAAATCCATTTTTGAAAGTTTTAAAATTTGAATTTAAGCAGATTTAAATTTGAACTTCTTTTGATCGTAACTTGAGTTTCGTAACTCCATTTGAGTTGATTCTTTCTGCAAATCAAAGCTCTTGACCTAAACTTTCTGATAAGGCCAAATTCAACTAGTTTTGGTACTATTAGAAATTGTTTTCTGTTACAAGAGCTGTTTGCTTGTTTTCGAAGTTTTTCGAGAACTGTTCTTCGGTTTTTGTGGGGATCAAAGGGATCATATATCATTCATGCCTAGAAACTTCCATGTGCAGCCACAAGCCATTATGGGCTCTTGCATAGTTGAGTATGTTGTGTGAGCTCTTTCAGTGGTGGACTAGCAGATGTAGGGGAAAGTAGGTGTACCAGTCTATCTAGGGTAAAGAGTGAATGCTTCTGAAAGACTGTGTCTCGATCATCGAGTTCTCAAACACCATGTAGTGCGAGAAGTTAAACGGAGGTGATCGAGTCTTGTGGGGAAAAGTGCGCAAACCTATGCATAGTGTACAAACTATTCATGAGTAGCCATGTCCCCGTTTATGGACATCTTGAGTATCCTGGTATTTGAATTATGGACTGATCTCAACACTCTATTTAATTAACTTGTTGGGTTATTAATGACTATGGTAAATTTTGGGATTGAGATGGAGGAACCCTTCTCAACATTGCATAACTAAATTGAGTAGTAAATAAAATCTATTCCTTTGTTGTAGGGAAAAACTAGCTTTATGCAAAACTAACCTTATAGCCTCCACCAGCCAAATATGCATATAGTTGTAGACATTTGTTCTTCATTACTTGCTACAATGTGTTATTGCCAGCATATTCAATGTGCTTACCTACACAGCTGCAACGCCTCATGTTGCAGAGTTTACCGACGAAGAATAAGGTGCGATTAGGTAATTGTCATGCACTCAATGTTTGCCATGGAGTTGGATGGACTCAACTTATCTTCGATGCTTTCGTAAGATTAGTATTAGTTTATTAATGCTAGATGGCCTTCAGCCATATTTTTTTGTAATAAGACTCTTCATGAGGATTTCGATGTAATAAAGTGTGATTGAAACTCTGCTATAAATCCTCGAAGTACTGTGTGTGTGTCAGCATATCGTTCTAGGGATAACGCTGAGCACAGAGACTCCAGTCCATTTGGATCGAGGTCGCTACACCCACTGCGCCCACCTTCTCCTACCTTCTTCGCGCAGCCACCCCACCCCCTCCCGCCGATGTATTGTCGGCCAAGCCGCCACGAACGACCTCCTTCCTCACTGCCCGTGCCCAATCCACCACCTCCAACTTCTTCCCCACCCACAGCCCCTCGACGCCGCCTCCTCCCACCTTCCTCCATTGCCTCGATGCGCCATGCCCTGCCCCGATGTACCTCGCCTGCGATGGATTTGGTTGGATCCAGCCCCCGCCCCGCTTCCCTCTCCATGCCCCCAACACCCCGACTACCCTCCCCCTTCCTTCTACTTCTCCCGCACGGTGACGGTGAGATCCGCATAGGATCACGCGGCTCAGGCGCCCATTCCCCCACCCCTTCTACTTCTTCGTCTTCCCCGGCAAGATCTGGGCATGACACCTCCAGCCGCGACCATCGCACCGGAGACCCGGGGCCGAGATCCCTCGCTCCGACGACCAACCAAAAGGCCCCTTCTCCACCGCGAGCTCGTCAATCTGCTTCGAGGACAGCCTTGAGCGTCGCCCTTCGCTTCGAGGACAGACGACAAGCGCCGTGGAGGTTGTGGTAGCCACTATCGACAACCCACTCGATCCGGCCGGTGTGCACTTCGCCTGACGCTGCAGCTCTCTCTCCTCACCCATGCAGTTCGCTAATGACGCCATCTCGACAACTCACGGCATCGGTGGGCCCACTCACTGACGTCTCCCTCCCCTCTGCATCTGCATCCCTCGCTTGCACTGGCTGGCTGACTATGCAGTCGGCTTGTCCATGTGTGTTTCAATTTGCTCGAAAAAATGTGTATTTGAGTTGTTCGAAATTGTTTGTTTCGTGAAAAAGGTTCCAATAGGTAGTGGATTGATGGCAGCTTCACTTCAGAAGTTCAGCTCGCGGATCTCAAGGTGTTCGGCTCACAGGGTACTGTAGTGCGGTCCTTGGGTGGGACATGTTGTGCCCCGAGCTGTCGAGGTGCTCTATTTTTTCAGCACGGTTGTAATGAAGAGCCAAGAAGCCAGAGGTAGTACAGGGGTAGCATGCTTGTTGATGGATGCGCATCCTCAGCTGCACGTAGTTTATTAGGACTCATTGTGGATTTTTGTTTTGTTTTGAGGCATCCCATGATTACCACATGCGCAGATCTTGGGAATTTTGTGCTGCTTCCCGATGACCCACAAGTGTAGGGTATCTATCGTAGTCCGTTCGATAAGTAAGAGTGTCGAACCCAAAGAGGAGCAGAAGGAAATGATAGGCAGTTTTCAGTAAGGTATTTTTTGCAAGCACTGAAATTATAGGTAACAAATAGTTTTGTGATAAGGTAATTGGTAGCAAGTAACAAAAGGTAAAAGTAAATACGGTGCAGCAAGATGGCCCAATCCTTTTTGTATCAAAGGACAAGCCTGGACAAACTCTTATACAAAGGAAAGCGCTCCCGAGGACACATGGGAATTATCGTCAAGCTAGTTTTCATCACGATCATCTGATTCGCGTTCGGTAATGTGATAATTTGGTATGTGGGTGGACTGGTGCTTGGGTGCTGTCCTTACTTGGACAAGCCTCCCACTTATGATTAACCTCTAATGCAGGCATCCACAACAACAAAAGAAGTATTAAGGTAAATCTAACCATAGCATGAAACATATGGACCCAAATCAGCCCCTTACGAAGCAACACATAAACTAGGGTTTAAGCTTCTGTCACTCTAGCAACCCATCATCTACTTATTACTTTCCAATGCCTTCCTCTAGGCCCAAATAATGGTGAAGTGTCATGTAGTCGACGTTCACATGACACCACTAGAGGAGAGACAACATACATCTCATCAAAATATCGAATGAATACCAAATTCACATGACTACTTATAGCAAGACTTCTCCCATGTCCTCAGGAACAAAACTAACTACTCACAAGACATAATATTGTTCATGATCAGAGGGGTATTAATATGCATAATGGATCTGAACATATGATCTTCCACCAAATAAACCAACTAGCATCAACTACAAGGAGTAATCAACACTACTAGCAACCCACACGTACCAATCTGAGGTTTGGGTACAAAGATTGGATACAAGAGATGAACTAGGATTTGAGAGGAGATGGTGCTGGTGAAGATGCTGATGAAGATAGCCCTCCCCAAGATGGGAGAGTTGTTGGTGATGACGGCGGTGACGATTTCCCCCTCCCGGAGGGAAGTATCCCTGGCAGAACAACTCTGCTGGAGCCCTAGATTGGTTTCCGCCAAGGTTCCGCCTCGAGACGGCGGCGTCTGGTCCCGAGAACCTCCTTATGATTTTTTCCAGGTCAAAACACATCATATAGGAGAAGATGGGCATCGGGGGGCCCATGAGGGAGGTGGGCGCGCCCTCAGGGCGCGCCCCCCACCCTCGTGGACATGTGGTGGCCCCCTGGTGATCTTCTTTCGCTAGATATTTTTTATATTTTCTGAAACGGTGTCCTGTGGAGTTTCGGGGCTTTTTGAGTTGTGCAGAACATGTTTCCAGAGTTTGCTTCTTTTCCAGCCCAGAATTCCAGCTGTCGGCATTCTCCCTCTTCATGTGAACCTTGTAAAATAAGAGAGAAAAGACATAAGTATTGTGACATAACGTGTAATAACAGCCCATAGTGCAATAAATATCAACATAAAAGCATGATGCAAAATGGATGTATCACTTCCTCGGGTAAAAAAGGTGAAGAAAAGCCGGGGTCAACGCCACTCTGCCACATGCTGTGCACTCTCATGAGTGGTTGTAGGTGAGAGCGCGTGTGTGTGGAGGAGGACATGTAGTGGAGAGAGTGTGTGTGTGTGCAGTGCACCCGTTATGGCCTACTTACTCATTTTTATGTGGTTCACTTTGTAAACTGAGAGAAAAACTAACCCATTAGAAGTTTGTTTACTTTTCAATACACTTCATCACATCTACAATATTGATGTCTTGAATAAATTTGTTTGAAGAAGACAAAAAAATAGTTCACTAAAACTATGTGTAGCAGCTCTTTACCTCTTGTATGAATTGCAATTTGTTTCATGTGTATCAAAATCCAGTCAACTACATCAACGCCTGCAGTGCGCTTGGTCCTCGGATGTGGTTCACTTCTAAGAGTGATGTTGTTCGCTTGCGCACATTGTGGAAGTGCAAATTATTTAGCAATACAACAAAAAAGTAATGCGGTTCACTTCGACATATGATGTGGTTCGCTTGCCCTAGTCTCTGCGGTCCACTCTCATTCATAATTTTTTTTGAAAAAAAGAAAACAAAAAACTTGTTCGAGAAAATATACGTCGGACAAAAATTAATTCAAGAAGTTCACTTGATTGTCTAATGCAGTGCAATTTTTGACCGAAGCAGTGCGGTTTTCTGTCGTTGAAGTTCACTTGTCGGTTTGGGTGTCGCGAAAAACAGAGTGTTCGCATCTCGCTAATTTTAAAACTGCCCTTAAACCATAAGGAAATAGAGAGGGTGTTCTACATGAAAACGTTGCATTCCGTCGATATCTTTCCAACGGTGTAACATTTGAATCATTTTTGACAAGCGATTTGCAAAAAAATCGCGAAAAACGACCGCTGCCACTCGTCGCCCGCCGTTTTTTGCGTTTTTTTCTAAACCGCTCGTCGGAATGAAACATATGATACACCGTTGGAAAGGTATCGTCGGCGCACATCTTTTTAATATCTATTATTTTTTCTAATTCGCTACGGTTTAAGAGCAGTTTTGAATTTACTAAATCACGGAATTGTGTTCTTCAAAAAAATTCAAATTTTCGGTATTGTTTTCACTCCAGTTTTCTAACCGTTTGTCGAAACAAGGCGTGTAATACACCGTTGGAAAGCTACGAACGAGGCGCAACTTTCATATGTTGCGCTTCCGAACTGCACAGATACTGCAACACAGAGACTAGTGAACTGCATGTTTGAAAAAACTATACGTGTTGTTTTTCGGTACCTTTTCTGCTCTAGTTTTTTAACCGTTTATCGGAATTATGCGTGTAATATACCGTTGAAAAGCTATGGAGTAGACGCAACTTCTCCATGTTGAACACTTTCCGAGATTCCGCACGGTTTAAGAGTAGTTTTGAAAACGGTGCGATCGACGAATAATGGCACCGAGCCTTTTTTTGCGTGTTTGAAAAGCTATGGAGTAGACGCAACTTCGCCATGTTGAACACTTTTTCGAGATTCCGCACGGTTTAAGAGTAGTTTCGAAAACGGTGCGACAGATGAATAATGGCAGCGAGCATTTTTTTGCGCTTCCGAACTGCAAAGATAGTGCAACACAAAGACCAGTGAACTGCATGTCTGAAAAAACTGTACGTGTTGTTTTTTCGGTACCTTTTTTGCTCTAGTTTTTTAACCGTTTATCGGAGTTATGCGTGTAATGTACCGTTAAAAAGCTGTGAAGTAGACGCAACTTCGCCATGTCGAACACATTTCGAGATTCCGCACGGTTTAAGAGCAGTTTTGAAAACGGTGAACTGCATGTTTGAAAAAAACTGTACGTGCTGTTTTTTCGGTACCTTTTTTGCTCTAGTTTTTTAACCGTTTATGGGAATTATGCGTGTAATATACCGTTGAAAAGCTATGGAGTTGACGCAACTTTTCCATGTTGAACACTTTTCGAGATTCTGCACGGTTTATGAGTAGTTTTGAAAACGGTGAACTGCATGTTTGAAAAAACTATACGTGTTGTTTTTTCGGTACCTTTTTTGCTCTAGTTTTTAACCGTTTATCGGAATTATGCCTGCAATATACCGTTGGAAAGCTATGGAGTAGACGCAACTTCGCCATATTGAACACTTTTCGAGATTCCGCACGGTTAAGAGCAGTTTTGAAAACGGTGAACTACATGTTTGAAAAAACTGTACGTGTTGTTTTTTCGGTACCTTTTTTGCTCTAGTTTTTTAACCGTTTATCGGAATTATGCGTGTAATATACCGTTGAAAAGCTATGGAGTAGACGCAACTTCGCCATGTTGAACACTTTTCGAGATTCCGCACGGTTTAAGAGTAGTTTTGAAAACGGTGCGACCGACGAATAATGGCAGCGAGCGTTTTTTTGCGGTTCCGAACTGCACAAGAAAACCGCACTGCATCAGGGTAGGAGCCGGTGCGATGGTGCTGGGAGAAGGAGGTGGGGCGGCAGCACGGGGGTAGGAGGCGGGGCAGTGGTTGCTGTCCTCGGGGCGCTCCGCGCTAGAAACCTATTTAAGTGGGGGTGTTATGAGAATAAGGTCTTAAGGAGTGTTATGAGAATAGACCCACCCTATATATATATA
>LR738712.1:192317228-192328338 GCA_902687465.1 Secale cereale | reverse complement strand
GGGGGGGGGGGGGGGGGCGCCTGGGCCCCCCGGGCATCCGCTGATGCCCCCCTATGGCATATATTTATATCGTGTCCCGAAACCCTCGAGACGGGAACCCTTTTTCGCGATCTCATCTCTGTTCCGCCGCCGCCGCGCTTCCAAGATCGGGAGCACCAGGAGAACTCTTCCCGGCACCCTGTCGGAGGGGAGGATCACCACCGGGAGCCTCTCCACCACCATGGACTCCTCCCGGATGAGTTGTGAGTAGTCTCCCTTGGACCATGGGTCCATGACCAGTAGCTATGTGATGTTCTCCTCCCGTTCTTGTGCTTCACTAATTAGTCCTCGTGAGCTGCCCTACATGATCGAGGCACATATGTAATCCTTATGCTGTTGCTATGATGAGTTTGCTGGGATCCGATGGATTGTGAGATTATGTTCAGATTGTGTTTGAGTAATATATTTGATCTACCTCTTTTATATTTATGTTCGTAAGTGATTCTTGCATGTTCTTCGTTGTTATTTATTGCTTTGGCCAAGTAGTAGGTAGTGACTCCAAGAGGGAACGTTATGGTTGATTGTGGGTTCATGTCCCTCGATGACTAGCTTGAGTGACAGAAACATGAGTCTAGGGGATGTGCTGTTGCCACAAGGGGGAAAACAACGGTGCTTGTGCCCGCGGGTGCAAGGATTGTTTACTTTACGCAAAGTTCTTTTAATGCAGTTGTCTGTTGCTTTGAGTTTACACTATGGGTGGGACTCGCAACTTAATACCAGCGAGATGTTCTGGATAGATATCTCAAGGTGGATGATTAGTAGTAGATGCTGATGGATTTCGGTCTACTTGCCTTGGCGTACCGCCCATGCTTTGAACCTCTACCTTTCTTGCAACATAGTTAGCATTGGTTTGCGCACATAATTCTGTCAATTGCCCAGCTGTAATTCGTTCACCTCACATAGCTGTTTTATCGTCTTTTGGGAGAGAGACATCACTAGTGAACATCATGGGACCCCGGTCCATATTACCATCATTGATCACATCCGCTATTTACTTTCCGCTTTTTACTTACTATTGCAGCAAAACCTATCACTATTATCACTTGCGTTTGATCCTTTGTAAACTACAAGGCCGGAGGGATTGACAACCTCTCTGTACTCGTTGGGAGCAAAGTTATTTGTATCTGTGTGCAGGTCCACGTTGATTGCTAATATCTGGCGCCGTTAGCAGTTGACACCTTCTTGTTGAAACTGGGAGTCTCAGGGAAATCGATCCTTGGTATCTTTGCCAAGGGAAAACTTCCGCTACACTGCATCTCAAACCTTCCACTTGGGGTAACCAACGAGGGGCGAGAAGCCATCACCTGTCAGCCCCGTTCATACACCGTGGGTGCCAACCGTGGGCGGAAAAACACCCTCTCCTCGCCCGAAATCAGTATCGACAATTATTGGGGAGATGGGAGATAACCGTCCAATCCCCAACTGATGAGATGTCCGAAATTTTAAACGGGGGCTAAGTTCATAACTTTCCCACATTTCACACAAGCCCATCTCAAAGATGGATACCCCATCCCCCTCCTTTTCCCCATTCATACACCATTGGCGCCACAACAACCTCCCCACTCCGGCCAGCCTCCTCCATCCGCCACCCCATCCTCCACCTTGTCAGAGCCGCTACCCCTACCCCATCGTCCACTTCCAGAGATGAACGTCTCTCATCTACGGCGCTAGACGAGGATCCTTTCATCGCATCCTCTCGCTTCATCGGCGCAGTCGTCCACCTTGCCTTTGCCGCTCCTACGACCGCCTCGTCCAAGGCAATTGGACTTATCCCCCGACCCGGCCATCTGTCGTCTAAAGTCTTCTTCTGCGTCGCCGACCGCCGTCGCACCTGTAGCACCCTCAACATATCAGCATGGGCCTACACGGCATCCCAAGAGAGGTGGTACTCTTTCATATCTACTTAAGTTATTGATCTCACCCGAAAAATAGACCGTAACTTGTTTACTGTACTTTTCTTGTCCCTACCAAATCATAGTGGCTAGTTGAAAGCAAACATTGGTTGCGAAGTACCCTTTGTCCAATTTGGACCTTTAGATCCGCCATGGCACGGTCACTATACTCGTAAAGCATATGGTTTTCCCTCTTTATATTCACTACGATCATCGTAGGTGCTTCGTGTCGTGCTAGCACTGCTCCTCAAGACCTCGACGCATCAAGCGAAACAACATGCCACTCATAATACCAAAGCTTAGTTGTTGAAATACGAATCTGATATGACGCTCATTTTACTAAAATAGAGAATGTTTAATTGGTGAGCTAATGTTCCTATATTCATTTCGAAAAGCATGTGCGCCACATATAGAGAGACAATAGGGATTTGGATTTCTCTGTGCGCTCTGGTTCATCATGGGTAGGCAACACACATTGTATTATCTAACTAGCAAGATGCTCGTGCATTGCACATAACATCAAGATGCATTTGTATGAGTAGTTTATCTTGTGGGAGAAAAGGATGCTTTCAACGATTCTAGATGGTCTACCATAGTATCCAAGAAATGCTAGGAGCTATGTCGTCTTTGATAGTCTAGACTGATAGTAATAGTATTGTGCCTTTAGTTAAATAGAGTTGCCCCTTTTGGGGCCGAAGCCTTTCCGAAGCCTTTCTTGCCATACCAGCAATACAACCCCATATGGTCCAGCTAGTTCCACTTTCCTAATTACTCTTGATGCTTAGGGTTTTCCCATTTTATCTACCCTACTATGACCTACGTAGGTGCTTTCGGTCGTACTAGCAGTACTCCACCCTTCAAGCTAAACAATATAGCACTCATAATTCCAAAGCTTAGTTGTTCAAATATGATTGTGATATGATACTGATATTAGTTAACACACACATTTAATTGGTTAGTTAAAGGTCCCACATGAGTTTGCAAATGCATGTCGCGACATATAGAGAGATGATACGTCTACAACGTATCTATAATTTTTTATTGTTCCATGCTATTATTTATGAAGTCTTGGATGTTTAATGTGCTTTATCATTCACTTTTATATCATTTTTGGGACTAACCTACTAACCCAAAGGCCCAGTCCAGATTGCTGTTTTTTGCCTGTTTCAGGGTTTTGCAGAAAAAGAATATCAAACGAAGTCCAAACAGAATGAAACCTTCACGAGAGATATTTTTGGAGGAAATCACGCACGATGAACTTGAGAACCACATCAGAAGAGCCACGAGGGGCCCACGAGGGTGGGGGCGCGCCCCCTTCCCAGGGCACGTCCCCTGCCTCGTGGAGCCCCCGTGACTCCCCCGGTGCCCTCCTTCTTCCTATATAAGTCTACGTACCCCAGAAACTCCGTGAACAGAGAGAAAACCCTAATTCCACCGCCGTACCTTCTGTTCCCGTGGAGATCCCATCTTGGAGCCTGTTCCGGAGCTCCACCGGAGGGGGATCCATCACGGAGGCCTACATCATCATCATCATTGCCCTCACCATGAGTTGTGAGTAGTTTATCACAGACCTTCGGGTCCATAGCTAGTATCTAGATGGCTTCTTCTCTCTCTCTGGATCTCAATACAATGTTCTCCTTGGTCTTCGAGGAGATCTATTCGATGTAATCTCTTTTTGCGGTGTGTTTGTCGAGATCCGATGAATTGTGAGTTTATGATCAAGGTTATCTATGAAAGATATTTGGTTCTTCTCTGAACTTTTTATGTGTGCTCATAATATCCTTGCAAGTCTCTTTGAATTATTGGTTTGGTTTGGCCTACTAGATCTATAGTTCTTGCAATGGGAGAAGTGCTTTGCTTTGGGTTCAATCTTGCGGTATCCTTTCCCAGTGACAGTAGGGGCAGCATGGCATGTATTGTATTGTTGTCATCCAGGATATAAAGATGGGTTTTATATCATATTGCGCCCCTCTATCCCCTTCCCACACACCAAAGGAGGGGGGGGAGGAAAGGGGAGGTGCCCTAGGGCAGTCGTCGGCCACTTGGGGCGCCCTAGGGGCCACCTCTCCTCCCCCACCTGTATATATGAGGGATGGGGCACCACACAAACCCCACAACATTATTCTAGCCATGTGCGGCATCCATCGCCATAGTTTTGTCCCTCGGTCATATTTTCGTAGTGCTTAGGCGAAGCCCTGTGAAGATAGCTTCACCATCATCGTCACCACACCGTCGTGTTGCCGGAACTCATCTACTACTTTTCCTGTCTTGTTGGATCAAGAAGGCAAGGACGTCACCGAGCTAAATGTGTGCTGAACGCAGAGGTGTCGTACGTTCGATACTTGATTGCTTGGATCGCGAAGAGGTTCGACTACATGAATCGCGTTATTAAATGCTTCCGCTTATGTTCTACGAGGGTACATAGACACACTCTCCCCTCTCATTGCTATGCAGTTTAGATCTTGAGTGTGCGTTGATTTTTTTTTTGTTTTCCATGCAACGTTCCCCAACGCGGGGGCCCCTCACGTTTGCGCGAGAACGGAGGGCACCGTAGGACAACACCAAAAGAAAATATACAATCATACTAACCAAGATCACGATTATGCCATAGGACAAAACGAATCTACGCAAACATCATAGGATAGACAAATATCATTGGGAAAGAATATACGGAGTTGAGCGCCATGTTTAAGTAGAGAATTACAGTGGGAATAGAGAGGTTACACCGCTGCATAGAGGGGGAGAAAGTTGGTGTTGATGGTAGCAAGATTGTTGATATAGATCGCCGCCATGATCCTAGCCCCGGCGGCACTCTGGTTCCATCAGGGGAGAGGGCGAGAGATCCCCCCTCCTTCTTATTTTTCCATGGCCTCCTCCCTAGGTGGGAGGAGGGTTCCCCCTCTGGTCCATGGCCTCCAAGGCAGCGGAGTGGCGAGAACCCCTCCGTGATTGGATCTGTCTCTCGGTCCTCTTCTATTTCGCGTTCCTGTTTTCTGGCCCTTCACCGTTTCTTAAATTCCCAGAGATCCGTAACTCCGATTGCGCCGAATGTTTAACATGATTTGTTTCCATAAATTAGCTTTCCTGCGCCAGAAGAAGGGCCCCAACCGACGTTCAAAGAGTTCATAAAACACCTGGGCGCGCCGGGCACCCCCTATCGCGCCTTGGTGGGTCATGGTCACTGTGGGGCCCCATTTGTGTTGATTCCAGTTCCTAAAAATCACATATATTCCAAAATAATTCTCCGTAAATTTTTATCTCGTTTGGACTTCGTTCGATATGGATTGTCTATGAAACAAAAACATGCAACAAACATGAACTAGCACTAGGCACTGGATCAGTAAGTTAGTCCAAATAAATCATATAAATTGTTGCCAATTGTATTTACAAGTTGAATAATATTGGCATGGAACAATAACAAATTATAGATACGACAGATACATCAGTATGAGACCTCTGACAAGAACTTTGCCTACAAGATGGAGGAGAATAACTTAGCTAGTGAGCATGTGCTCAGAACGCCTGAGACTACAATCGCTTGAATCAAGTGGGAGTTAATCTTCCAGATAAGATAGTGATTGACAGACTTCTCTAGTCACTATCACCAAGGTACTAGAGCTTCATGATGAATTATAAATATGAAAGGGATGACCAAAATTATTCCCGAGCTCTTCATGATGGTGAAATCAGCGAAGGTAGAAATCAAGAAAGAGCATCAAGTGTTGATGGTTAACAAGACCACTAGTTTCAAGAAAAAGGTCAAGGGAAAGAACTGAAACTTTAATAAGAACGACAAGCAAGTTGCCACTCCCAAGAAGAACCCCAAAGCTAGACCCAAGCCTGAAACAGAGTGCTTCTACTGCAAAGGAAATGGTCACTGGAAGCGGAACTGCCCCAAATACTTGGCGGATAAGAAGGATGGCAAAGTAAACAAAGGTATATTTGATATACATGTTATTGATGTGTACCTTATTAGTATTCGTAGTAGCCCCTGGATATTTGATACCGTTCAATTGCTAATATTAGTAACTCAAAACAAGAGTTGCAGAATAAATGAAGACTTTTTAAGGGTGAGGTGACGATGTGTGTTGGAAGTGGTTCCAAGATTGATATGATCATCATCGCACACTCCCTATACTTTTGGTAGTAGTATTGAACCTGAATAAGTGTTATTTGGTAGTTGTGTTGAGCATGAACAAGATCGTGTTTATTGCAATACAGTTATTCATTTAAGTCAAGGAATAATTGTTGTTCTGTTTACATGAATAAAACCTTCTAGGGTCATACACCCAATGTAAATTGTTTATTGAATCTCGATCGTAGTGATACACATATTCATAATATTGATGCCAAAAGATGCAAAGTTGATAATGATAGTGCAACATACTTGTGGCACTGCCGTTTAGGTCATATTGGTGTAAAGCGCATGAAGAAACTCCATGCGGATGGGCTTTTGGAATCACTTGATTATGAATCATTTGATACTTGTGAACCATGGCTCATGGGCAAGATGACTAAAACTCCATTCTTCGGAACAATGGAGTGAGCTAATGATTTATTGGAAATAATACATACCGATGTATGTGGTCTGATGAGTGTGGAAGCTTGCGGCGAGTATTTAAGTAGGTATGGGTATATCTTCTTGATGAAACACAAGTCTGAAACATTTGAAAAGTTCAAAGAATTTTAGAGTGAAGTAGAGAATCATCTAACAAGAAAATAAAGTTTCTATGATCTAATCGCGGAGGCGAATATTTGAGTTACGAGTTTGGCCTTCATTTAAAAGAATGTGGAATAGTTTCACAACTCACGCCACCTGGAACACCATAGCATAATAGTGTGTCCGAACATCGCAACCGTACTCTATTGGATATGGCGTGTTCTATGATGTCTCTTACCGATTTGCCTTTATCGTTTTGGGGTTATGCATTAGAGACAGCTGCATTCACATTAAATAGGGCACCGTCTAAATCCGTTGAGATGACATCGTATGAACCATGGTTTGGCAAGAAACAAAAGTTGTCATTTATGAAAGTTTGGGGTTGCGACACTTATGTCAAAAGGCTTCAGCCTGATAAGCTCAAACCCAAATCAGAGAAGTGCATCTTCATAAGATACCGAAATGAAACTATTAGGTACACCTTCTACCATAGATCTGAAGGCAAGATCTTTGTTGCTAAGAATGGGTCGTTTCTAGAGAAGGATTTCCCTTGAAAGAAGTGAGTGGGTGGAAAGTAGAACTCGATGAGGTAATTGTACCTTCTCTCGAATTGGAAAGCAGCTCATCAGGGAAAACCGTTCCCGTGATGCCTACACCAACTAGAGAAGAAGCTAATGATAATGATCATGAAACTTCGGATCAAGTTACTATTGAACCTCGAAGGTTGACCAGAACACGTACTGCACCAAAGTGGTACGGTACCCTGTCCTGGAAGTCATGTTGTTAGACAATAGTGAACCTTCGAACTATGAAGAATGTATGATGATACAAATTCCAAAAAATGTCTTGAGGCCATGAAATCTGAGATAGGATCCATGTATGAGAACAAAGTATGGACTTTGGTGGACTTGCCCGATGATCTGCAAGCCATAGAGAATAAATGGATCTTCAAGAGGAAGACGGGCACTGATGGTAATGTTACTATCTACAAAGCTCGACTTGTCGCAAATGGTTTTTGACAAGTTCAAGGGGTTGACTACAATGAGACTTTCTCACTCATAGCGATGCTTAATTCTATCTGAATCATGTTAGAAATTGCCGCTTTATGATTAAATCTGGCAAATGGATGTCAAAACTGTATTCCTTAATGGATTTCTAAAAGAAGAGTTGTATATGATGAAACCAGAAGGTTTTGTCGATCCTAAAGGTGCTAACAAAGTGTGCAAACTCCAGTGATCCATCTATGGACTGGTGCAAGCATCTTGGAGTAGGAATATAAGCTTTGATAATGTGATCAAAGCATATGGTCGTATACAGACTTATGGTGAAGCCTGTATTTACGACAAAGTGAGTGGGAGAACTACAACATTTCTGATAAGTATATGTGGATGACATATTGTTCACCGGAAATGATGTAGAATTTCTCGATAGCATAAAAGGATAGTTGAATAAGATTTTTGCAAAGAAAGACCTCGGTGAAGATGCTTACATTTTGGGCATCAAGATCTATAGAGATAGATCAAGACGCTTGATAAGACTTTCGATGAGTACATACCTTGATAAGATTTTGAAGAAGTTCTAAAAGGATCACTCATAGATGGAGTTCTTGCCTGAGCTATAAGGTATGAAGTTGAGTAAGACTCAAAACCCGATCACGGCAGAAAAATAGAGAAAGAATGAAACGCATTCCCTATGCCTCAGCCATAGGTTCTATAAAGCATGCCATGTTGTGTACTAGACCTAATGTGTGCCTTTCCACGTGTCTGGCAAGGGGGTACAAGAGTGATCCAGGAGTGGATCACTGGATAGCGGTCAAAATTATCCTTAGAGGAATAAGGAAATGTTTCTCGGTTATGGAGTTGATAAAGAGTTCGTTGTAAAGGGTTGCACCGATGCAAGCTTTCACACTAATCCAGATGACTTTGAGTATCAATCTGGATGCGTATTGAACATAG
Organism: Secale cereale; assembly: GCA_902687465.1. Taxonomy (NCBI): domain Eukaryota; kingdom Viridiplantae; phylum Streptophyta; class Magnoliopsida; order Poales; family Poaceae; genus Secale; species Secale cereale. The sequence continues at coordinate 192,319,792 of LR738712.1, read as the reverse complement.
GAGCAATTAGCTAGAGTAGCTCTATGCATACCATTGTAGACATAAAAATTTGCAAAGTACACATGGATCTGAATGTTGCAGACCCTTTGACTAAAACCTCTCTCACAAGCAAAACATGATCATACCTTAGAACTCTTAGAGTGTTAATCACATAGCGATGCGAACTAAATTATTGAATCTAGTAAACTCTTTGGGTATTAATTAATCACATGGCGATGTGAACTATGGGTGTTAATAACATGGCGATGTGAACAAGATTGTTGTCTTTAGTAAACTCTTTGGGTATTAATCACGCGGCGATGTGAACTATGGGTGTTAATCACATGGCAATGTGAACTAGATTATTGACTCTAGTGCAAGTGGGAGACTGCTGGAAATAGGCCCTAGAGTCAATAATAAAATGGTTATTGTTATATTTACTTAATCATGATAAAGGTTTATTATTCATGCTCGAATTGTATTGACCAAAACCATAAATACATGTGTGGATACATAAACAAATACAGTGTCCCTAGTGAGCCTCTACTAGACTAGCTCGTTGATCAAAGATGGTTAAGGTTTTCTAACCATAGAAATGAATTGTCATTTGATAACATGATCACGTCATTAGGAGAATGATGTGATGGACAAGACCCATATGTTAGCTTAGAATTTGATAGTACAATTTATTGTTGTTTCTTTCTTGATGTCAAATGCATATTCTGTCGGCGTCCTGGGAACCAGGGTACCTAGACTTGCCTGCCTACGATACGCGACACGCTCCTACTACGGCCTGGTACGGCCCAGCTAATCGACCAGCTGCTCAAGACCCTCGCGAGGGGGCTAAGCCTCACGAGGAGAATGACACAAAGACCCTCTCAGGAGCGGCCTCGGCTAGGCTACTCCGGAGGGGTGGAGAACTCAAGGCCAAGCCTACCTCAGGAGGAGGCAGTGACGCGAGCAGTGACGCACCGCGCCAGTGGGTGCCAGCGCGTGCCAGCGGCACAGTTGCCGTTTTGGTGCAAAGGAGACAACGCATGCGCATGTTCCGGAGGGGCGAGACAAAGGTTTCCCCTTCGGTGCTACAAGACCGCAAGGACGACAGGGAGGATGTCACCACCGAGCCCACCACCGCGTCATCGTCTGACCCCTTTGCAGGCGAAGACCGCTTTTGTCAGGATAGGAGCGTCCTTGTGTTCCCGCTCAAAATGGCCGTTGTGGGATCCCTTCCCACCTAAATATTTCGGGGGAAGAGGACCCTGGCCGCCTATATAAGTAGCTAGGGTCTCCACTGTGGAGGCAAGCTAACCGGATCGGATCTGGATCTGAACGTAGATCGACCTCATCTCGAACACCCCACCTTCACTTCAAGGAGCAAGAACACTTGAGAACCACTGTACTTGTTCATACTCAAGCCCTCCTGAGGCTAATCCACTCAAGCAAGACGTAGGGTTTTACACCGCAAGATGGCCTGAACCTGGGTAAACTCGTGTCTGCTTTTACTTGTTGCTTTCTCGAATCTCACCACCGGGCAAGGGCGTGGCGCTAGGTAGACGTGAGCGGGAGAGATCTTCGTTCAGGCCCCTGTGTTCGAACTTCTTTGGCTTTGCGGAGTCCGTAATCCGACATATTACTTTGACTATCCGATGATCCAACTCCCTGATACCGTAGGAATGCCTTGTGTGCTATCAAACGTCACAACATAACTGGGTTATTATAAAGATGCTCTACAGGTATCTCCGAAGGTGTTTGTTGAGTTGGCATTGATCAAGATTAGGATTGTTCACTCCGAGTATCGAAGAGGTATCTCTGGGCCCTCTCGGTAATACACATCACAAGAAGCTTGCAAGCATAATGACTAAGGAGTTAGTTATGAGATGATGTATTAAGGAACGAGTAAAGAGACTTGCTGGTAATGAGATTGAACTAGGTATAGAGATACCGACGACCGAATCTCAGGCAAGTAACATACCGACGGACAAAGGAAACTACATATGTTGTCATAACGGTTCGACCGATAAAGATCTTCGTATAATATTTAGGAACAAATATGGGAATCCAGATTTTGCTATTGGTTATTGACCGGAGAGGTGTCTCGGTAATGTCTACATAGTTCTCAAACCTGTAGGATCCGCACGCTTAATGTTCGATGACGATATAGTATTATATAAGTTATGTGATTTTGTGACCGAATATTGTTTGTAGTCCCGGATGATATCACAGATATGACGAAGAGCTCCGAAACGGTCCGGAGGTAAATATTGATATAGGACGACAATATTTGGACACCGGAAGTGTTTCGGGTGGTATTGGGTACTTATCGGGTCACCGGAAGGGGTTCCGGGCAGCCCCGGTAGGTTATTGGGCCTTATGGGCCAAAAGGGGAAGATCACACCAGCCCACAAGGGGCTAGTACGCCCCTCTACCCCTGCCCATGCACCAAAGGAGGGCAAGAAGGAAAGGGAAGGCACCCTAAGGCAGCCATCCCCCTCAAATTTCAAATAAGGAAAAGGGAGGGGCTAGGCCGGTGCCCTAGGGCAGCGGCCGGCCTGTTGGGGCGCCCTAGGGGCTGCCTTTCCCACCCC
>LR738712.1:192244655-192317186 GCA_902687465.1 Secale cereale | reverse complement strand
CCCCCCCCCCCCCCCCCCCCGCCTATATATATATGAGGGAGGGGGCGCCACACAAACCCACGACATTATTCTAGCCGTGTGCGGTGCCCCTCTCCACAACTTTGTCCCACGGTCATATTTTCGTAGTGCTTAGGCGAAGCCCTACGAAGATAGCTTCACCATCACCATCACCACACCGTCGTGCTGCAGGAACTCATCTACTACTTCGCCCATCTTGCTGGATCAAGTAGGGCAGGATGTCACCGAGCTAAACGTGTGCTGAACGCGGAGGTGCCGTACGTTCGGTACTTGATCGGTTGGATCGTGAAGAAGTTTGACTACATCAACTGCGTTATTAACGCTTCCACTAATGGTCTACGAGGGTACATAGACACACTCTACCCTCTCGTTGCTATGCATCTCCTTGGATAGATCTTGCGTGTGCGTAGAATTTTTTTGTTTTCCATGCAACGTTCCCCAACACGCATCACCGAGCTCGTCAGCACCACCGGTGAGGCCCCAGCACCCTCCCACTCGCTCCGCCCTCCACTAGCATGCGCGGGCGAAGTGGACCATAGCGCTCCTCCGCCTCTGCCTCTGCGCGGCGCTGATGTCAACCCGGGACGTGATGCGCATCAGCATGACCCGTCGCGTGGGGCCCCAGCTCCCGCGCGGGATGAGGCCAGCTGCCACGTTGTGCAGCTGCCGCAGCATGACGCATGCGCGCTCGTCGCGCTGCCGCCCCGAACGCATCGACCGAAGCTACGGTCATGGTGGAGGCCGTGGCGGAAGCCGTTGAGACAACCACAACCCCCGTTAGGACTGGCACGACCAGCCCCGTGAGGATCGCTGGCGTGGCGAGCCTCGTGAGGGCCCCTGGCGTGACCAGCCTCGCGAGGCCTATCCTCAAGGCAACGCCGGCCTCCCTCTGCTACCACCCCCGCCAAGGAGGAACAATGACAACCATCAGGTCGATGGGGTTGGGGGTTCCAAGAACCTCGCGCAATTGCATGCATACTCGGCCGCGCCCAGGCACCACCTCAAACCGTGTCTTGAAGCAGTTCTCTCGTGAGCTGAACGTGGCCCTCCCGAAGCTTGAGGCCACGCGCCCCCTCAGGTGGTCCTAGTACGCCATCACCTTCGACTCCAAGGACCACCTCAAGTGCGCGGCCACTGCAGGCGCGCTCCCCATGCTCTGTACACCGACCATCAGCCATGTTTCCGTCACCAAGACCCTCATCGACGATGGCGCTGGTCTGAATGTGCTCTGCGTTGAGATCTTCGAGAGGCTTCAGGTGCCTTACGGCCAGCTCATGCTCACCAGGCCGTTCTCAGGGGGGTGACAGATGGCTCCACCATTCGCGTGGGCAAGTGCACCTCCCTGTCACCTTCGGCAAGCGCGACAACTACTGCACCAAGCTCATTGACTTCGACGTCTCCTACATCGGCCTCCCATACAACGCCATACCGGGGTACCCTGCTCTTGCAAGTTCATGGTGGCAGTTCATCATGGCCACAACGCCCTCATGATGCCACCATGTTGCAGCATCATCACGGTCGCCTTCGATGAGGAGAACAAAGCCTGCTCTCTTGAGCGCGCCTATGGCACCGCGGCGGCTTACAACCCAGATGACGAAAGCTTCACTTTGCCTCCCGAGGCCACCCCTGAGAAGAAAAAGCAGCTCCTCCCCAAGAGTCGTCCGGAGACTGAGAAGCCTGCAGGCGTCGCTTCAGGCCCCACGCCCACTGTCGGGGCACCTCTTCCCCATGCATAAGAAGGCGCGCTCGACCCCTCCCTCAGGACGGGCGTGGGGGCTTCCATCTGGAGAGCCTCTGACCTAACTGGCGCATCGAGGGAGGTGCTTGGGCACCACTTGGAGGTGTGCCTTGATGCGCGCCCCCGCAAGCAAGGAGCACGGTGCGAGGCACCAGGAGCACGAGAATTCATCACCAAGGCAATCGAGGAGCTTCAGGAGGCATGAGCCATGCGTGGTGAGAGCCGCCCCACACGATCCACCAGTGCAGTCGCCCCTCCCGGCATGAGCGGCGGGCTGCGCGTCTGCGTCAACATCCCGGGCCTCAACAGGGCCGCTTCGCAGGACCTCTTCTAGCCTTCGCGCATTGGCCAAAATGGTGGCTACCCCTGCAACCACATCTGCATGTTGTTCAGCCTGCTGAATGTCGGGGCCTCGTACCAGCTGCTCATGCAGCGCGTGATGGCGTCTCAGGAGCCCTGGTGTTTGGTGGTCGTATCTCAGGAGGCCCCAGACCTTCGCGAGCCGCCTGGGCCTCGTGAGCCCCTCAGACCTCCAGAGCCGCCCGGATCGTGAGGGGCAACCTCCATGGCACGCTTCTTCAGCTACCTCAACGCTTCAGCAACATCATTGCTAGGTGACCTATTGGTTTGTTCAATTGAGGGCGCCCCTCGGGGTGCGTTATCCTCAAGCTGTCAGGACCCATCCCTGCAGCTGTATCGTTTTGTGCATGTATCAAAACTGGCTTTGCCTTTGATGAACTTGTTAAGTATTCCAACCTTTGTGTCCGGTTCTTCGTCACCACGAATGTCACTTCACCCTCACAACCCCGCCCTCGAACGCCTCATGATTAAGGGCTGGCACAACGTCTATGCTTGGGTCCGTCCCTGTAGCGTTGATAAATCCAAGCGATCGAGCTCTGTCTCGTGGGCTAGCTCCCATGTATGTCACCTCCTGGGGTCCTTGGTGCTGTGTCCTTGCATGAGATAATCGAGAGTAGGTGAGTCAGGGCGAACGACCTGGTTCGTAGAACCACAGTCCGGTGCTTCATCGTTGCGGGAGCCGCGCACCAGGTGTCCTTCCTCGGGTTTGTTGCATGAGCAGACTGGGCACGGCGTTTGTGCTTGGGTCCTTACGTGCAACATTGATAAAACCAAGCGATTGAGCTCTATCTGGTGGGACGGCCCCATTCACGTCACCTCCTGGGGTCCTTGGTGTTTAGCCTTCTCATGCGATGGCCTTCGGAGGTTCATTCGGCGCGGGTCGCCCCCATCACACAGGGTTTGTAAGCGCGCTCCGTGCCAGACAATTCGGGCACAACTCGCCTTGAGGTAGGGCCTCGTGAGTCCCGCGCTAGCTCACGGGTGCCCAGATACACCTCCTCAAGTTCTGTCATGCCAGTCACGCGTACGAATGAAATTGGGATGTACACGCCTGGAGACTCTAACACAGAGCTCCAGTTGGCGCCTACCGTGGGGCCGGCACACGGTGGTGTTGAGTTCTTGGAGGGAGCTCAGTAGATATCGAGAAGCTCGTGATTGACTAAATGAAGAAGAACAAGACGACAAATCGCGCGGGATGACCTAGGCGTGGGCAAATTTGGATAAATGTCGGTAGATTCATTGTTTGATGATCAGATCTGTTTAATCCGCCAGCCGCGAGTTTTTACAATCAGTCAGATGCTTTTTCGCAAGTCACCGAGTTCACGCTACTATCATCAATCATGGTCCGGGTTTGTTTCTGCTACAAAATCGCTATTATACACAATAGCTGATTGAAGCTGACCGCTCAAGAGAACACCAGATCAAGAGGAAAGCAAATCTGAGCCGGCAGCTACGTCTGTTTCTTGTCCGGATTATTACAAAAGAAAAAGGGGGAAATACCAAGTAACCTGGATGTGGGTCATCCAATGACCACGACCCGGAGGATGAATCCGGTCTGCCTCTGTTCTTGTTGACATCGCCCGCTCCTTCGCGCGGACGCCCCCGCTCGGCGCCTTCGCCGCCTACAATGGCTCTGCATTTGCGCGCTCGGGAGGCGGTGGTCTCGGACCCGGCCTTGCTCATTCCAACATAGCCCCGAGTCGCCGTTTCTGCTCGTCTTCGTCAACTCAAGCCGCCGCAGCGGCCCACCGCCTTGAGCCGCTCAATGCGGTTTCGCTTGCCGTCACAACAAGCCTATAAGATCAGGAGATGTTAAGCCGCCGCGCCGGGTCAACTCCGCTCGCCCCGACGGCCAGCCTTATCGGGTCATGGCGGCCACCGTCGCCTCTCGTCCGAGTCACCGTCGCGCCTCGTGTCCTGTCTGAGTCGCCGTTCGCTCCTTGTTTCCTGTCCGGGTTCTCGTTGGTCCTTGTTTCTCCAAACCGCGTGTGGATGAGAGCCGCGATTTCCAAGGAGCAGCACGCTAAGTGGCCAGCCTCCATCACCTCGGGCCTCGCCTCTGTGGCCTCATGCTGTTTTCGCCGTTCGCCGCGAACCGCCGCTGCGGCCTACCCTCGCTGGTGTCGCCGTAGCTCATCCTCGCCTTGAAGTCGCCTTGTTTCTGCCACATGATGAGCCGCTTGGACCGCGGCCAGTATCAAGTCGCCGCTGCTGAGTCACCCCGGCTTGGCGCTGTTCCGAGTCGCCCGAGCTCGCGGCCCTGAGACGTATCATTTGCGTCAACCGGACGAAGAAATACGTGAATGACTTCATGTTTTGGTGAGGCTCAACACGGTACGTACTGCAGAAATCAAATGAGCAGCAAAAACACAGCCCAGGCCACCTATATATGTACAAGGGAAAGCTGTCTCCGCTTCGTCGGGGGCATCTTCAGCCGCAAATTGTCGCCTCTGTCAAAGGGCAAGCATGTGGTCATCAATTAGTGCTATTTAGTACTCCTGATTGCCACACGCATATCAGACGAGCTGTGTCCACGTTCGCCTCGCAAATCATCAGGTGATATCCGTCTAGTCTGTTTCAATAGCATGTATTAATTTTTGTGCGAACAATTACTCTGGTTTGTGATAATTTTTGCAGGAGAATTGGTCACTGCAAGAGCGAGGGTCGTGTATCATGGATATATCCGTGCCTGCGATTGATTCATTCGTCCGCGCGGCTTACAATACCTTGGCCGACTCGCCCGTCCGTGCCGCCTTACAACACCATGAACGACTCGCTCATCTACCCTCGTGGCGGTTCATGCATCTGTACCGGTTTGCAACACGGAGGACAATTTTCACGCGTCTGCGCTGGCTTACAACATTGCAGCCAGCTCATGTGCGTGTGCTGCCTCTGATGCTGTGGACGTTTTTACTGTCCGCCCTGCGGTCCGGCCTACTCAACATGCCGGGTTGGCTAACGGACACCGGTGAGGATCATATGGTCCAAATACGTCAGGTGAGATCCATCCGATATATTTTTATATTATATATCGATTTCTTTAAAAGAGCAATTACTCTGGCTTGCAAAGTTATCTAATGTAGGGCCCTAAGCCATCACGGTGCCGTTTTAAACCGCCGGTCCATCGTCTTCCTTGCGGGTGTTGCATCCAAACCGCCGATGCGAGCTGCCAGTGGTCCTGTTCCTGCCACGCTCATCTTGTGGGCTTTAACCCACCGGGTTATCTATGAGGTCTCCTTGAGAAAATAATTAAAGTGCCATTAAAATCGCTCCAGATTATTCATGGACGATATATGATATATATAAGAATCATCTATCATCCATACAAAGTCAGGTGATGTCTATCTAAGTCTATTTTATTGGCAAATATTATCTTTGTCAAAGAACAATTACTTTGGTCTATATATTTTCATGGGCAGGACAAATTGTTTGCTACAGAAGTGGCCACCATATCACCAAGTTTATTGAATGATTCATATTGGAATATACAATAAGTATTGTGAAGGTCATCAACTTGTCACCTTTGCCGATATATTTCACCATATTACAGCATTCCGCTGTTCAATTATATGCCAGTTGATATTACGGTCAGTTATGGAGAATTTCATGCGGCCTGGTCTACATCAACATACTGGGCCGCACCTATTTGCATGAGCTATTTATTGAGTATGAGCAAGTCACAGCTTGGGTAGCCCGGTTTTCTTTCAACAAAATGAAGGCAAATTATCATATACTATCAACCGCCGTCTGCACTGGGTGGTTCAATGGGCAGGCGCACAAGTCGCCGCCACTACAGTTTGGTTAACTTCAAATCGCCAGTTGGAAGAAACCATTGGCCTAGTTGTTGACACGGCTCATACGGGATCATTGATAACCCGCCGCAGTCACCTCGATTTTCTATGGATTCATATTGCACTGTCAATAACAATGATGGACACCTTATGCTATGGAGAGTCTAATGCCAACTCCTCGAGTAGTCTCAAGACTCGGGGGCTATGATGACCTGACTCAAATATCCGGTTTACAATACGGTTCAAGGGAATTTTTGTCTCCAACAAAGCTCTGAAGCTCTCAAATCCGGTTTAAGGATCTCCGGTTCAAAAAGAATTAATCTCTCGCAAGTTCGAGTTTAAAGGCCGTCAGAAACATTCCAGCTGAAAATGAAGATTCCGGTTTAAGATCCCGTTCAAGGGAAAGATGTCTCCCACAAATCTTTGAAACTCTTAATATCCGTTTAAGAATTTACGATACAAGAAGAAGTATCTCTCGCAAAGTTCATGTTCTCAGAAAATTCAAAAGGGGCCAAAGAGAGTGTTGCAAAAGCACAACTCAAACATAGGCACCCGGCGAGCCCCGCTCAGCAATATATTACTTGGGGGCTTCTGTTTATAAAGTGCAGTTCTGACTACCCTCCTAATCTAGCGACTGAATCAAGACCATCATAAGAGTTTCTCACATGGGGGCTTCCGTGTGCAAGGGAGTTCCTATGGCCTAACCAGCGACCGCATCAAGGCCATCATAAGGGCAAAACTCTGGTTGCTTCGGCAATTTCCACATGATGATGAGGGGAAAAAGAGAGTTAGATGCTTAGCACAACTCAAACATAGGCCCCGACGAGGAATGCTCAAATGCTACCTGGGGGCTCCTGATGCAATACATCAACGAGTTGAAAACTCTTGTAGTAAACACGGCTTGGAAGCTTGGTGTATACACCTAAAACCCCGGATTAACCTGCCTGCATCAAGTAAGTCACGCCGTCCAGGTAAACCTGGTACGACCCGTCGAACGTACACACAAGTCAATCCTTATGGACCCTGAACTTGGTAACGTTAAATTTACGATCATCAAGTGATTACACAAGTCAAATCTTTACGAGATTTTTTGAACTTGGCAGCATTTGACATTGATGATTTGGTTAAGGATTGCAGACCATCTTAACAGGCTTTGCAGAATGGTTAATGAAAGTAGCCTGGCAGCTCAGCCTCGAATTTGGAGCCTGGCAGCTCGTAAAAAGCCTCGACTACATGGTCTTATTTGCCCAAAACTTTACTTTCATTTTTTATGTTTTGTCAAATCTTTATCCTCAAGGTCATTGGTTTTTAACCAAGTCCATCGATTCAGGGAGTGGATGACTATAAGTTGCCACTACACCTGCGTTTACAGAACCCGGCCTGGCATTGGACTATAAGTCGCCAGTATATAATGGTAAATAATGACCGGTGTTCATTAAACCAGCCTGGCTTTTGACTATAAGTCGCCAGTATGAGATAAGATAATGACCAGTGTTTATTAAACCGGCCTGGCTTTTGACTATAAGTTGCCTGTATGAGATAAGATAATGACCGGTGTTTATTAACCCGACCTGGCTTTTGATTACAAATCGCCAGTATCATATATGGATAATCTGGTGTTTATCACAACCCGGTACTGTTTTATTATAAACCGGCAAAATATTGCAGGAATTATCAATATGCTCAGGCGCCTGACGCACGCCACCTCACCAGGCCCCTGATACCTTGTCTACATGTGCCCATCCTAGGCGAAAGCTCGCGAAGAAAGGTATGAAGGGCTCCGGATTGACCTCACCGCCGCCCATGTTTCCTCCATGAGGGTCGCTCGGACGTCAAGGGGGACCCCTGAGCATCACGACTCAGGGGCCCCACTAGTCAAGTAGCCCCTCACCCCTTGGTTTTGTCCTGGTTTCCGGATGCCCCAACGGAGGTCGGGCATGTGCGGGGCTGGGCCCTGCCGACGTAGAGCATAAAGGCAAGCAAGAAGGAAACCAAGAACGAAAAGGAAATCACGGAGCTCGAACAGTTATTATAAGCACCAAATCATTCGCAAATTCAAAACAAGTCTTACACCTCCACGAGACAGGTTCAGTGTTGTAGGATATACCTAAGAGGAGGGACCATCGCCGCCATGACTGATGCCGCCGCTTACCTCAGCCGCCGCGGGCTATCTTCGGTATCACTGTCACTACCGTCGTCGCCGTCGCTGCCACTCGCCTTGGCCACCGCGGACTTGGCCTCAGAGGTGCAGGAAAACTTCTTCACCAGCGCATCCACAAGGTCCCCCACAACACCGATGCGGCGACACGAGACTCAGGAGCAACCGAGCCAATCACCGTTTGGAAGTTGAAGCCGGGTAGCAGAGGTAAAGGTGCCCGAAGACGCGCATTGTGGCCATGGAGCAAAGGTCGCGGCACTCATCCTCCAGGATGGAATCTACCTTGGCGGAAGCACCTTCGAGTGCCTCGGCAAGCTTGGAGGAGAGCCCTACGTAGTTGCCCTCATGGGTCGTGAGAGGCTCCGTGAACCCTCCCCTGCAGATGGTGTGCAGCGCCTAGCGAGCCCTGGGCTCAATCGAGGGAAAGGCATCGTGCCCCACGGCTACCTCCATTTCAGCGGCAGCAAGGGTTTTCTCCCTAGCGTCTAGCCGAGTAGTTGCCTAGAGATGTGCTTGGCATGGGATGTCTGATCCTCGACCACTTCCTCCTTGAAAGTGCAACTAATCCCCGGGTGGTTTTGGTAATTAATAACAACATATATATCATTGAACTAATATTATCTTGAGAATCATTTCAGAGAAGTTCGATGATATGGGTATGGAAATGTCTGAAGAAGTGGACCCCTCAAAATGCTAAGACAAGCATTAGCAAAAGCTCAAGACTCCATTTTTGGTTTAGTGATCAAAGATCACATTGAGTCCATAGGAAAAGCCAATACTATTAAAAGGGGATGAGGTTGTGTTAATGTTCTTGTTGCTCAAGTGCTTGGTGATCTAACTCCCTCAACTATCAGCACTATTCACTACTTAACACACACCCATAAGTAATCTCGGTCAAACCAACTCTGTCTCACCGAGATGAAGTTATCTCTACAAACCCTAACATCTCGGTCACACCGATTTCTCCAACTCAGTCCCACCGAGATGAACCTCTTCAGTTGTTTCTCCAAACCCTAGCTTCTCGGTCAAACCGATTCTGAGTTTCGGTCTCACCGAAAAAGGGCTGCCAACCTTGTGTGATCAGTTGACATCAATTCGGAATATCCGAGTTTATATTTTCGGTCTCACCGAAATGGCAAACCCTAACCTTTGACTCACTTCGGTCTCACCGAGATGGTATTTTCGGTCCCACCGAAAATCCCAACGTTCACTATATTTGAACTTTCGGTCTGACCGAGTTTTCACTTCGGTCTGACCGAGATTGGTCAAATGTGTGTGTAACGGTTGGATTTTGTGTGGAGGCTATATATACCCCTCCACCCCCTCCTCATTCGTGAGGAGAGCCATCAGAAAGTACCACCATTCCTACCATACACTTTCTGAGAAGTGAACCACCTACCCTTGTGTTGAGATCAAGCCATTCCATTCCTACCATATGAAACTTGATCTCTAGCCTTCCCAAGTTGCTTTCCACTCAAATCTTTCTTCCACCACAGCCATATCAGTGAGGAGAGTTGAGTGTTGGGGAGTTTATCATCTGAAGCACAAGAGCAAGGAGTTCATCATCATCAACACCGTTTATTACCTTTTGGGGGGTGGTGCCTCCTAGATTGGTTAGGTGTCGCTTGGGAGCCTCCGTCTTGATGATGTGGAGTTGAACCAAGAAGTTTGTAAGGGCAAGGAGATCGCCTACTTCGTGAAGATCTACCCCGAGTAAGGCTAGTCCTCCGTGGGCGTAGGCCGTGATGGAATAGACAAGGTTGCTTCTTCGTGGACCCTTCGTGGGTGGAGCCCTTCGTGGACTCGCGCAGCCGTTACCCTCCGTGGGTTGAAGTCTCCATCAACGTGGATGTACGATAGCACCACCTATCGGAACCACGACAAAAATCTTCGTGTCACCAAACTGCGTTTGATCTTCTCCACCTCTCTTTTACATGTGCAATTTACTTTCCGCTGCTTATACTCTAGAATTGCATGTGTAGGGTGATACTTGAATTGATCTTAATTGTGAAACTGCCAAAAACATTGCATGATCAAAAGGCAGATTTTTTATATTGTCAAGTAGTCTAATCACCCCCCCCTCTAGACATACTTTCGATCCTACAAGTGGTATCAGAGCTTTGGTCTCCATTGTTTTGGTTTCCATTGCATTGGACTCCATAAGCTTGGTTTCACAACCTAGGAGAGTATGGCGTCTAGTGAGGGTAATTATCGTAGAGGTCCTTACTTTGATGGTACAAATTTTGCTAGTTGGAAGCATAAAATGAAAATGCATATTCTTGGTCATAACCCAGCCGCACGGGGCATTATTTGTGTTGGTATGCAAGGTGAATTCTTCGAGGAAGGAAAAGTTCCGGATCGCGAAGCTACACCGGAAGAGTTGCGGATGTTGCAAAACAATGCTCAAGCTTGTGACATTCTCTTCAATGCTTTGTGTCCCGAGGAGTTCAACAAAATCAGCCGTCTTGAGAATGCTAAAGAGATTTGGGATACTTTGGTTGAAATGCACGAAGGTACTGAATCTGTGAAGGAATCAAAGCTAGATATTCTTCAAGGTCAACTTGACAAGTTCAAGATGAAGGATGGTGAAGGAGTCGCTGAAATGTACTCTAGGCTTGCTCTCATCACAAATGAGATTGCCGGCTTAGGAAGCGAAGAAATGACCGACCGATTCATCATCAAGAAGATTCTAAGAGCTTTGGATGGAAAATATGACACCGTGTGCACTTTGATCCAAATGATGCCAAACTACAAGACCCTCAAGCCAACTGAAGTCATTGGAAGAATTGTTGCTCATGAGATGACACTTAAGGATAAGGAAGAGCTTCACAACAAGTCAAGTGGCGCTTACAAAGCTACAAGTGATGCTCCCACCACCTCAAGTGACAAGCTAATTTCCAATGAAGAGATAAGCCTAATGGTTAAGAACTTCAACAAGTTTTACAAGAATAGAGGCAAAGAAAGAAGCTCAAAGTCTAGATCAAGAGATGAGTCACCTCGGAGAGAGAGAGAAGGAGTAGAGATGATCGTTATGAACGAAGACCCTCTCGGAGAAGCAAGGATTCGGAGAGGAAAGACAAGTCATCAAGGAGCTACACAAGAAGAAGACATCAAGCTCATGTAGGTGAATGGGTCTCCGGCTCCGACTCCGACAATCAATTCGATGGAAGCTATCACTCCGACTCCGACTACAGTCAAGATGAAGGTGTTGCCGGTCTTGCTCTCGTATCCTCCAACTCCAACTCCTACGACTTATTTGATTCACCAAATGAGGGAATTGGAAGATGCTTCATGGCTAAAGGCCCCAAGGTAACACACCCTGAATTCATTGACTTTGATAGTGATGAGGATGACTTGCTTGGTGAAGATGAGCTCTTGCATGATAAATCTAGTGAGCTTAGTAATGATGAAAATGCTAGTAGTCTTTATAGTCGAGAAGAGTCGAATGACAATGCTATGAAGGAGATTGAGCGTCTAACTAAAGAACTAAACACTCTTAAGTTAGCTCATGAAACAACTCAAGAAGATCATAGAGAGCTCCTAAGATCTCATGAGAAGCTACGCTTCGAGAAGCTTACTCTAGAGCAAGAACATGAGTTTCTAAAAGCGATCAATGACGATCTTCGAAAGAAGAGTTCTTCATATCTTGCCAAACGACTTCTCTTGTCTAATTTCTTGCCACCTATTAAGACTAGGCATGACAAGCATAAGAAAAATTCTTCCTCTAGTAGTAACAATAACAATGTTAAATCCAATATTGTTGCTTCTAGTAGTTCTCTTGATTCCACTAACAATGTTTCAAGCCAAGTTACACTTGAGCAAGAAAATAGCTTATTGAAGGAAATCATAGAGAAAGGTGTCTACAAGAGTCTTGCCGGAAGCAAGAACTTTGAGGAGATTGTTCGCAAACAAGGAAGACACCGGAAGAATCAAGGGATTGGTTTTGAGCGAAAGTTCAACGCCAAAGGTGTTGAGTGGGAAGAAGGTCAATACCCTATTCCACAGTTTGTCTCACAAAAGGAGAAGTATGATCCTACTTCTTCCAATGTGGAACAAGCTCAAGATGACCTTCCACCACAAGACCACAAGCTAAAGGCCAAGGACAAGCTTCAAGAGGAGATTGATGCATTCATTGAAGCACCTCAAGCCATGGTCAAGTGGGTTCCCAAGGACACATCAAGTTCTACTTCGTCAAGCTCAACTACAACACCAAGGATTCCCATCAAGATGATGTGGATCCCAAAGAATAAGAACTAGTAGGTTCTTGAGGGTGACTCCGCCAACAAACTTCACTCATATTCATTTTGGCAAGAACTTGTGCGATCAACTTCCACATCATGCACTTGTTCAAGGAGTCACAAACCCTCTTGTTGGTAAGTCAAGGGACAAGGTAATCATTGCTTTCATGGACATCATCTCTTGTGTACTTCACTCTATGTCCATGGATATTCTTGTTTGTTCCTTGTGGGACTAACCCATGTAGGTATTGAAAGTGCCCTAATCCAAGGATAGCTCTCAACTCTTGATGATCTACATCAACATTGAGCATCCACATCTTCAACATCTACATGAAGTCTTCTACGACAACCCAAGGTTAGTTTGACCCTTTAAAAGGGGTTCTCACATCTAGGGGGAGCCTTGCTCTAAAAATTGAGCTAAAGCATCTCCAAATGATGTGAACACATAAATGCTTTATGTAAAAGTGGTAACCCCACTTGTGCTTAAACGATGAGTATGACCTATGACCAAATGTTCTCATTTGGCTCCTAAGTCAATATACTCATATATAGATGACCTAGTCATCGACAAATTGTGTGCTAGTAGCTAGAGTTTTGGTTGTGCATGTTTGACACATATTTCAGTTGCTATCTTATTGTGTGAGCATGTTGAATGCATGATTCTATTCATTCAAGGACATCCATTTGTAGTTTTGATTGTTTTGGTTTCTTTTTCTGGCCAAATGGATGGACAAGAATGCCTAAGCACCTTCCCTAGCTATCTATGCTATCTTGTCTCAAATTCTATTCATGCTTATATCACAACTTTGAACAAGTCTTTTTCGGACAGTCCGAGTGAGGAGCACTCGGAACCACCGATTCGTCTAAGGCTGACTTCCAAAACCTTCTAAGTCCATTTCGGTCTGACCGGCTTCCCAATCGGTCCAACCGAAACACTTAGATTGATCTAGGTTTCATCTCGGTGAAACCGAGTTCAAAATCTCGGTCTGACCGATATGCGTAACTGCACTGCAATTATGCATCTCGGTGACACCGAGTTTTTCAACTCGGTCCCACCGACAGCACGGGGTTATATATACTGAGGGCTGCGCGCGATCTATTCCTTTCAAACGTTCGCCCTCCAAGACCCCTGCTGCCGCCGCCCTGGTCTACGGATCGTCGCCTTCATCACCTGTGCGCCCTCGCCGCAGGTCTCCGCCGCCGTCAACGGTAATCTTCTCCGCCGTTGCTGCCGTAGAGGGACACCACCAAGTTAGGGTGTGTCCCGATCCCTTTCATGCTCCACTTCTGATTCTTGCATGATAGGACTGCCCTGATTCAATCCACGTTTGATATGATCCCAATACATTGTTCAGATCTTCTAGTTTCGAGGAAAATTCTTAGGTTTAGGTTTCCACGGAATGCATCTCGGTGAAGCCGATTCCTGAAAATCGGACTGACCGATTTGGTCTCTGACCATTGCACTACACAGTTCGGTCTGACCGAGTTGTGGAAATCGGAATGTCCGAATTGAAGTTTCTGTGAAACCCTAAGTTTTCGGTAGGACCGAAACCCATTTCGGTCTGACCGAAAGTGGTGTGTAGGTTCTGTTGAACACTTCGGTTACACCGAAACTTGAAATCGGTTTGACCGAAATACATTCTGTGAAAACTCAAAACTAAGTTTTTAACTCATTTTTCTTTGCAAAAAACTTCTGCAGTTGTGATAACTCTTCTACTCTGCCTACACCTTATCTTTTCACAGGTTTTTCAGCCATGTCAGATGTCAGTGACAGCCAGAACAGGTCTGAATCACCATTTGCTGAAATTCCAGAGGCAGATACAAGTCCTGCAAGCAGCTCTAGTGATGATGGTGAGAGGAGCACCCCTAGTGGTCTGCCTCCCGCAGCTACGAGAACCAGGAAGAAGAGAACCTCTGATGATGAGGATTCCGACTTTGTTGCTGAGGAAGTTACCTCCAAGCCCAAGAGGAATGTGGTTGCCAAAGAGCACCAAGGGCAGCAAACAAGGAAAGGCACAAGCAAGGTAAAACAGTCTGCAGTTGCTAAGAAGCTCATCTTGGAAGAGCCAGCTCCAAGCAAGGTGAAGAAGACTTCCAAGAGGAAGAGAGTTGTTTATGCTGAACCTCAAGTTGATGTTGCTGAAGAAGAAGAAGAAGAAGAAGATGCACCCCAGCCTCCTCCTCAGAAAGCTAAGTTCATGGGTGATGCTATTCGGGCTCAAGCCTCCTCCAAGCCCAAGAAGCCTGCTCCAGTCAAAGCAGCTCCAGCCAAGCCCAAGAGAACAACCAGAAGCATTCCAGCTTCTGAGAAGAACAAAGGTGAGATGCCACCTTCTGAGTCAGATGAAGAGCATGTGTTGCTCAAGCTCCGTCCCAAGTTGCCACTCCACAATGATGCTCATCCTCAAGCTGAGGACATGAAGGCAAGGAAGGACAAAGGTCTCAGGCTATGGAGACAGTCTGATCCATATGCCGTAAGAAGAAGGACTGCTGTGGACCCCAGATTCCACACCAGAGAGCAGCAGGATTTCTATGAGACCGTGCTAATGGATAAGAAGCCCATTGTTGCTGACACCAGGTATGTTGACTGGGAGTACATTGACAGTGAAGAGCACCGGGACTTCTTTCCCCATGTGCATGAGAGCTTTACTGCATGTGGAGTTGCTGATTTCGTGGGTCAAGAACTGACAGCATGGAATGACGAGATGATCATGCAGTTCTACGCCACAGCCCATTTCTATCCTGATGGCAAGATCACCTGGATGACTGAAGGTCAAAGGTTTTCTTCAACTGTTGAAGAATGGGCAGAACTTCTGAACGCTCCTGTGCAGAGAGAGGACGACATTGATGTCTATGGGATTCCTAAGAAGAGTCATGATTCTATGAAGAATATGTACAAGGAGATCCCAGCTGCTGATTTGGAAGGATGGAAGCTCGGCTCAGTGTATTATCTCCAGGCAGGTCTGACCACTACTAACACTATTCTGAGGCATACTTTGATGCCTAAGTCAGGTGACCACCGGATGATACGAGGCTATTCTATCAACATGCTGCACATTCTCGATGAGAAGGCACCTTTTAAGGTGATGGACTTGATGGTAGAAACCATTAAGAGGACTGCAGCTGACCAGAAGAGGTCGTGTGGGTTTGCTCCGCAGATACAGATGCTTATCAACGCCAAGTTTGGCACGGGCAAATTCATGTTGGATAGGAAGCACTTGCCACTGCAACCAGAGCATGAGGACAACGTAGTTGTGATGGATGAAGAGGATCCCACCTCAGTTGAAGGGCAAGCCAAGATCGAAGCTGCAAAGAAAGCCAAAGCTGATAAAGAGGCAGCAGCAGCAGCAGCTAAGCCAAAGAGCTTTGGAGAACAGATTCTTGAAGCAACCCAGAGAATTGAACAACGCCTGGCCAGCATTGAGCAATCTCAGGAGAGCCTTGAGAGGATTGTCGAGGACAAGATCCA
This sequence comes from Secale cereale, assembly GCA_902687465.1. NCBI lineage: Eukaryota > Viridiplantae > Streptophyta > Magnoliopsida > Poales > Poaceae > Secale > Secale cereale. The sequence continues at coordinate 192,301,414 of LR738712.1, read as the reverse complement.
CGCTCTAGACGTGAAGCTGACTGAGATTCAGGTGTCTGTCAACAAGCTTGAGGCAGACATGGAGGAGACTAGGCAGGAGAGAGCAGAGCTTATGCAGGATGATCTAGTCCAGGACTCTCATCGCCAGACTGCTCAGGTTCCCAGAGGATCCAGATCTGCAGCTATCCCAGTGACAGACTCCAGGGCTACCACTTCAGCACCAGCTACAGCTCCAGCAGTTCCTACAGCTCCAGCATCCACTCCTCCACCGCAGACATCAGCAGAGGTCTTCGCAGATGCAGCTATCTCTACACCGACATCGACCCAGACGGGAGCCGCCAGCCGAGCCCGCAGTGACGTTTAGCTCTATACCTTTTCGAACTTTTTGGTAACTTGTTGCCAAAGGGGGAGAAATTGTTATAGATCATAGGGCTTCGAGAGAGAGAGTGCTCTTTCGTCTTTTTCGTCTTTTGCCGGTTTTCTCTGTGATACATTGGTTTCTTTTGGTTCCAGATACTTTATGTGTGCTTGCTACTACGTTTGATGCTACCTTAATGAGTGCTTAGTCATACTATGCTTTAATGTGTGCTTATTGCTTATCATATGCTATTCCTTATTGTATGGCTATTTACTCTTGTCTTGGTGATTAAGTGCATGTTATTCATTCTTATCATTTTGTGCGCTCCACCAAGATGTATGTGACATGGAAGAGTGACCCATAATCCTAATAGATTGTGCATTTGCATTCAAACGCAAATTTTAAATAATGCACAAATTTAGGGGGAGCTCTTGCTTATCACATACTTCTCAAAGCGATGATATTATTCATTGATTATATCTTTTGTCGAAGCTTTGATCTATATGTTGTCATCAATTACCAAAAAGGGGGAGATTGAAAGTGCAACTAATCCCCGGGTGGTTTTGGTAATTAATAACAACATATATATCATTGAACTAATATTATCTTGAGAATCATTTCAGAGAAGTTCGATGATATGGGTATGGAAATGTCTGAAGAAGTGGACCCCTCAAAATGCTAAGACAAGCATTAGCAAAAGCTCAAGACTCCATTTTTGGTTTAGTGATCAAAGATCACATTGAGTCCATAGGAAAAGCCAATACTATTAAAAGGGGATGAGGTTGTGTTAATGTTCTTGTTGCTCAAGTGCTTGGTGATCTAACTCCCTCAACTATCAGCACTATTCACTACTTAACACACACCCATAAGTAATCTCGGTCAAACCAACTCTGTCTCACCGAGATGAAGTTATCTCTACAAACCCTAACATCTCGGTCACACCGATTTCTCCAACTCAGTCCCACCGAGATGAACCTCTTCAGTTGTTTCTCCAAACCCTAGCTTCTCGGTCAAACCGATTCTGAGTTTCGGTCTCACCGAAAAAGGGCTGCCAACCTTGTGTGATCAGTTGACATCAATTCGGAATATCCGAGTTTATATTTTCGGTCTCACCGAAATGGCAAACCCTAACCTTTGACTCACTTCGGTCTCACCGAGATGGTATTTTCGGTCCCACCGAAAATCCCAACGTTCACTATATTTGAACTTTCGGTCTGACCGAGTTTTCACTTCGGTCTGACCGAGATTGGTCAAATGTGTGTGTAACGGTTGGATTTTGTGTGGAGGCTATATATACCCCTCCACCCCCTCCTCATTCGTGAGGAGAGCCATCAGAAAGTACCACCATTCCTACCATACACTTTCTGAGAAGTGAACCACCTACCCTTGTGTTGAGATCAAGCCATTCCATTCCTACCATATGAAACTTGATCTCTAGCCTTCCCAAGTTGCTTTCCACTCAAATCTTTCTTCCACCACAGCCATATCAGTGAGGAGAGTTGAGTGTTGGGGAGTTTATCACTTGAAGCACAAGAGCAAGGAGTTCATCACCATCAACACCGTCTATTACCTTTTGGGGGTGGTGCCTCCTAGATTGGTTAGGTGTCGCTTGGGAGCCTCCGTCATGATGTGGAGTTGAACCAAGAAGTTTGTAAGGGCAAGGAGATCGCCTACTTCGTGAAGATCTACCCCGAGTAAGGCTAGTCCTCCGTGGGCGTAGGCCGTGATGGAATAGACAAGGTTGCTTCTTCGTGGACCCTTCGTGGGTGGAGCCCTCCGTGGACTCGCGCAGCCGTTACCCTCCGTGGGTTGAAGTCTCCATCAACATGGATGTACGATAGCACCACCTATCGGAACCACGACAAAAATCTCCGTGTCACCAAACTGCGTTTGATCTTCTCCACCTCTCTTTTACATGTGCAATTTACTTTCCGCTGCATATACTCTAGAATTGCATGTGTAGGGTGTTACTTGAATTGATCTTGTTTGTGAAACTGCCAAAAACTTTGCATGATCTAAAGGCAGATTTTTTATATTGTCAAGTAGTCTAATCACCCCCCCCTCTAGACCTACTTCGATCCTACACTCCTTCAGCTTGGTCAGGCGACCGCGCTCCGCGGCCTGGTCAGTGAACACCTTCGATAGCGCGTAGTCGCCCGTGAGGTTTGCTTCGCGAGCCTTTAGGTCATCCTCTTTCTGCTAGAGCTGCTAATCGTGTGTGGCATGTTCCTCCTGCAGGGCCTTCAGATTGGCTTTTGCCTCGCCGCAACGCTTCTCGGTGGATGCTGCGCAGGCAAGCGCCACATCACGAGCCGCCTTGGCTTTGATGGCCTCCTCCCTGCTCTCCGTGGTGGCGGTTTCGTCCCGGGCCCAGGCCGTCCTAGTAGCAGCGCCGATCCATCGAGCCACCCCGCGATGAGCCCTAGGCGCTCCCTCGCAAGGCACTTGTCAGCATCCAAGAGATCAGCTTGGATCCGGCCGAGCGCAGAGAATGCTTCATCCAGAGCCTCGGGCCTGATCAAGGGGATGTAGTTCATGAGTACAAGGGGTTGACGAGGAGGCGGTGCTGGAGCGTTGGCTGGCTCCACAGCCAAGGAAGTAGTAGCCTGGTCAGCTTGGGCTCTTGGCTCTTCTCGGGCACGACGAGGGATGACGAGTCCACGACCCGCTGGCCTGCGAGGGCTGGCAGCACCCTTAAGATGAATGGATCATTTGGTGCGACACTCGGTTTCCTCTTCTTCTTCGCCGTGTAACCACTTGTGGCCATCAAGAGGGAGAGAGCGATGAGCACATGTGAGATTTATGCTTGGTCAGGAACAAGGTAGACCACTTACTCGTCAGGCGCGACCCACTTCCTCTTCTTCTCCTCCTCTTTGGTGGAGGCTGGCGCGCCCCTGCTTTCCTTCGGTGTGGCCTTGGCCGCGCCCTAAGGATGAGTGGGGTGGCCCTCGACAGGCCCCATCGCGGCATTGCCGCATGGAGGGGCCAGGAGGTTGCCCTGGGGAGTCAAGACCGGTGGCGACGCGTCCACACCAGTGGTGGCTGCCATGTCCTTCGGGTGCAGCTCAGACAGAGGTAGGACCGACGCCCTGCTAGAGCATGAAGAGTCGTTCGGAGGAGGCCCAGTTGTGTTTGTCCTTGGGGTCACCTGGCCAGATGCCCATGTGGTCCGAGGAGTGGGTGCTGAGTGCCTGAGGACCCTGGCGGAGGGAAGGGAATTCCTACTTCACGAGCTTGCGTTGTATTCCCTCGAAGAGGAAAGGGTGATGCAGCATAGTAGCGTAAGTATTTCTCTCAGTTTTTGAGAACCAAGGTATCCATCTAGTAGGAGACCATGCGCGAGTCCCTCGCACCTGCACAAACAGATAAGAACTTCGCAGCCAACGCGATAAGGGGTTGTCAATTCCTTTACGGTCACTTACAAAAGTGAGATCTGATAGAGATGATAGTTTGATATTTTTGGTATTTTTGGATCTAAGAATAGAAAGTAAAAGCGGAAAAGTAAAGTAGATGGTAGATTGATATGTTGAGAATAGACCCGGGGGCCATAGTGTTCTCTAGTGGCTTCTCTCATGATAGCGATATTCTATGGCGGGTAAACAAATTACTGTCGAGCAATTGATAGAAAAGCGAATAATTATGAGACTGTAGGCATGATTATTATATATAGGCATCACGTCCGACACAAGTGGACCGAAACGATTCTGCATCTACTCCTATTACTCCACACATTGACCGCTATCCAGCATGCATCTAGAGTATTAAGTTCATAAGAACAGAGTAACGCCTTAAGCAAGATGACATGATGTAGAGGGATAAACTCAAACATAGTGATATAAACCCCATCTTTTTATCCTCGATGGCAACAATACAATACGTACCTTGCTGCCCCTACTATCACTGGGAAAGGACACCACAAGATTGAACCCAAAGCCAAGCACTTCTCCCATTGCAAGAACTATAGATCTAGTAGGCCAAACCAAACCAATAATTCGAAGAGACTTGCAAGGATATTATAATCATACATAAAGTGTTCAGATAAGAACCAAATATTTCTCATAGATAATCTTGATCATAAACCCACAATTCATTGGATCTCGACAACCACACCGCAAAAAGAGATTACATCGAATAGATCTCCTCGAAGACCGAGGAGGACTTGGTATTGAGATCCAAAGAGAGAGAAGAAGCCATCTAGATACTAGCTATGTACCCGAAGGTCTGTGGTAAACTACTCACAACTCATGGTGAGGCGATGATGATTATGTAGAAGCACTCCGTGGTAGATCCCCCCTCCGACGGAGCTCCAGAATAGGCCCCAAGATGGGATCTCATGGGAACAGAAGGTTGCGGCAATGGAACTAGGGTTTTCTCTGTTGTTCTGATGGTTTCGGGGTACGTAGGTATATATAGGAGGAAGGAGGGCACCGGGGGTGTAATGCCCAGTATGAGATTATACCTCCCACGTGTCGAGGCACGACTTACAGGTATAATATCATACTAGAATGATCTCAAGTATTGTATCTTTGCACGACTCATGTAAAAGAGGGATGAAATTGTAAAAGAGTAGTTGGCTTACACTCGCCACGTCACACAATGCATTACATAAACATTCATCATCCAAATAACATCACAGTCCGACTACGGACGAAGATCCAAATGAAAGATACCATAAATAAAGCCACACAAGGTCTGATCGCCCCTAGTAGAAGCCACTACTGATCGTCGGGATAGGACACGTAGTATCGCCCACGCTCTTCATCGAACTCCCAATAGAGCTTTGTCCCATCACCTGTGTAATTCTCATCGGTACTTGCATCTGGTGTTGTGTAGAATCTGTGAGCCACTGAGGACTCAGCAATCCCGTTCCCTGGTAGCAAAACTATCAAAGCCTTGGGTGTGGAACAAGGTTGGAGAACAAGGTTGCAGCTACACTAGCACTAGCTTACGTGTTTAGAGCGAGAAGAGAAGTGCCAACGATCGACAAAGTGATCACGAAGTGATCCTATCTAAGCACGTCAAACATAACCCCACCGTGTTCACTTCCCGAACCCCTTCGGAAAGCGACCGTCACGGTTACTCACGCTAGTAGTGTATTATGATCATAGTGTCAAGTTTTCCACAACCGGATATTAACAAATTCCCATCTACCTCATAACCGCGGGCATGGCTTTTGAAAGATCAAACCCTGCAGGGGTGTCCCAACTTAGCCCATCACAAGCTCACGATCTGCGGAGTCGCAACTCCAAGGTGGTAAGACCCGAATATTCTCGGAATCCCGTGCTCAAGATATTCCGACAAAGGTAAAACTAATCTAGCAAGACCTCCCGGCGTGCCGACACCCTGATAGTAGCCGCGCGTATCTCGTCTCAGGCCACGACCGGATGGGACAACCTACAGGAAAATACCAAATACGTCGGGTTTCCCCAAGGCGGCCCTGCAGTTTGCCCGGTTGGACCAACACTCATGAGGAGCACTGGCCCGGGGGTTGTTAATTAAGTCCACGGGATAGCTAGTCCCTATGCAAATTTTTAGTTATTAGGCGAATGTAAGACCAATGTTGGGCCTTGCTGGAAAAGCTTTAGCGCTAAGCGGGTTATCGAGGGGGGGCCATAAACCCCAACCGTGTTAGGGGCGCAATATCAAGGAACATAACACCGGTTTAAACGGTTCCTAGGATGGCATGAGTGGAACAAAACACCAAGCAAGAGGCTTAGCCTTCCACCCATTACCAATATATAGATGATTTGGTTTAACAGATTATATATTGTGATATCCCAACAATAACTTCATCATGAAGCAAGAATCTTCAAATCTTCACCTGCAACTAACAATGTTATAAGGGGGGCTGAGCGAAGCTTACGTAGCCAATCAAAGGTTTGCTAGGTTGGGTGGTTAGCGAGTTTCATGGCAACAATAGGAGGCTGACAAACAGACATAGGCATCAAGGCAATAAGCTAAAGAGCGAGAGATCTAGCATAGGCAAAGATAGTAGCGATATCTGGGTAAGGTCATCTTGCCTATTGTTTCCACGGAGGAATCGTAAGACGGCTCCTCGTACTATAGCGACCAGACCTCAAATAGTCCGATCTCTGTGCATCAGTGTCATCCCTGGGTCAGTAATGCTGACACGCACAGTACTAGAAGGATTTATAACAGAGTGGCAATCACACACTTATTACATCGAAAGTTCCAAAGATGAACTTATTACAATAAAAATGGCTCAAGGCCATCTAATAATGATAACAGCGGAAGGCTTGGAAGATAAGTGAGTCCATCAACTCCAACGGCATCTCTGAGTATAGAACCACGACCTAAAGGCACCTTACTCGTCGACTGAAAAGTCTATAACATGAACGTTGCAGCCCGAAAATGGGTCAGCACATGGAATATGCTCGCAAAGTAACACATAGAGAGTAACAAAAGTAAAATTATACTATATGCAAATATGGCTGGTGGAAAGCTCTATGGTTATAGTTTTGCATAAAGCCAATTTTTCCCTACTGCAAAGGAATATATTTTAATTAACTATCATGGTAGTTGAAACATCATTGAGAAGGTTCACCCAACTCAATCCCAATTAAAGTAAACATTAACCCAACAAATTAACTTTTAGAGTGTTGAGATACACATGATAATCCAAGTACTAGATACCCAAGACGTCCATAACCGGGGACACGGCTAATCATGATTAGTTTGTACACTCTTCAGTGGTTTGTGCACTTTTCCCCACAAGACTCGATCTTCTCCGTTGGAATTCTCGCACTACATGATGTTTGAGAAACGGATGATCGAGACATAGTCTTTCAGAAGCGCTAGCACCTTACGATCGGGTAGACAGTACCAACCTAGATCCCCTACATCTGCTAGTCTATCACTGTAAGAGTTCACACAACTTAGTCAACTATGCTAGAGCTCATAATAGCTTGTGGCTGCACACGGAAGTTTCTAGTATGAAATACCTCATGATCCCTTTGAGCGTGGGTGGCGGTCCACAAAGAAAACATGCAATCGCTGGAATACCCAGGTGCCTCAATCCACCCAGATGTTTGTTTAAGTTCCACCTTAAATAAACCATTAATTTAACAATCTCACATCTATCATGGATACACTCACCCAATCCACATCTACTAGCATAGCATGGCATAACAAGCAAACGTAGAAGTAACTCCCAGGGGTTTGAAAATAATACAGGTAATAGGTTCTACCTCAATCTACTTCCCAGTCCCACAAGTTAAGAGATCCTACTCATGCAAGTGTTTGAGGATAATACTAATGCAATGAAAACTGGGTATTGGAAAGTATGGTCAAAGTGTTACTTGTCTTGCTGATGATCCGCGAAACCTAGTGATTCAAAGTAGCAAGCGGTGCACTCCGGGTACTCTATCGCAAACAAACAAGCATACAATAAGTACTCATCTAATGCACGGGTAAAACTCAAATAAGAGATCTAACCAGAAAGTTCAACTTAAGAACTACAGTTTGCAAAAAGAAACAAACCAAACGAAACAACGAAACTCAAACGACGAAAAGAACCGACTACGCTACCAATCTGGACCTAAGTCCAAATTTTTCAGAAGCAAAAGCTTGGTTGACTAGGTTAAACAGAAAGAGGGTTTCGAGACGAAACTCCGGGCGCCTGAATCGCCTGATTCCAATAAATGAGCAAAAAGATAAACTAGAACGAAGATCGGATCAGAAATCGAAAATAACCGCGAAAATCCGAGAAAAAGAAAAACTGACGAACAGCTTAACGAACGGACGTTCTGATTGGAACTAAACGACGAAAACATTTGTTAAAACGAAAGAACGGGTGAACGCTCACTAAACAGCTAAACCGAAAAAATCGATCTAATCTAAAAAACGAACTAGGGTTTTAAAAAAATGGGTCGGTTTTCTTCCGAAAACCGGCGGGCGGCGGGGCTACCTCGTCGATCTCCGGCGGGGCTCCGACGGCTGCGGCGTGGGGTGGCGGGGTGGAGGGCGGCGGCGGAAAGCGGCGGCGGCGGCTGGTCAGGCGCAAGCGGCGGCGGCGCACGGCGTCGGCTGCGGGAGGCGAGGCGGGCGAGGTGGCGGGGTGAGGGCGGGGCGGCGGCGGTATTTATGGAGGGAGGGGCTGCGGCTTGGAGGAGGGGGCAAGGCAGCGGCGGCGGCGACGGTGTCCGGCTCGGACATGAGTCCGGCGTGGCGAAGGAAGGCGGCGGCGGCCTGGCTCGGCTGGGCCTTCGGCCCAGTCGGGCATGGGAACTCTCTCTTTTAAAAAAAACGCCAAATCTACGAAAAATTCTAGAAAATAAAATAAATTCTAAAAATGCCAAAACAAAATTTCACCGTCTAAATAAAATATTTAGAACAAGATGAACATTTTTCTTGGCCCTAAATACATTTTTGAAAACGTGCAATTTTTCCTAAATTCAAATAAAATAGCAAAAACTCCAAAATAAAACTTATTTGATTTTTCTATTAAATCCTCAGTATTTCTTTATTTTGGGAGAGTCATTTTACTCCCTCTCTCATATTTTCATTTTAGAAATACGTGAAGATAAAATAAATAAAATCAATGATCCAATTTTCAAATTTTGAGAAACTTCAAATATGAAAATAACGAAATCCCCAACTCTCTCCGAGGGTCCTTGAGTTGCGTAGAATTTCTAGGATCCACCAAAAGCAAGAAAATATGATATGCATTGATGATCTAGTGTATAACATTCCAAATTGAAAATTTGGGATGTTACAAACCTACCCCCCTTAAGATGAATCTCGCCCTCGAGATTCGGGTTGGCTAGAAAATAGGTGTGGGTGGTCCTTCTACAGGTCTTCCTCTCGTTCCCAGGTTGATTCATCCTCGGTGTGGTGGCTCCACTGAACTTTGCAAAACTTGATAACCTTGCTGCGGGTGACTCGGCTGGCATACTCAAGAATCTTGACTGGTTTTTTTTCATAGGTCAAATCACTGTCCAGCTGAATTGCTTCCAATGGCACTGTATCCCTCAGCGGTATCTCAGCCATCTCAGCATGGCACTTCTTCAACTGGGAAACATGGAATACATCATGAACTCCTGAGGATCCTTTGGGCAATTACAACCTGTAGGCTACTTCTCCCATACTAGCCAAAACGTTGTATGGTCCTACAAAACGGGGCGCTAGCTTTCCTTTAACTCCAAAGCGCTTAACTCCTCGAAGGAGAGATACTCGAAGATAAACTCGGTCTCCGACTTCGTAAACTATCTCTTTGCGTTTTGAATCCGCGTAGCTCTTCTGCCTGGACAGGGCTACCTTTAGCCTATCGCGAATCAATTTTACCTTATGTTCCGCCTCCTTAATTAAATCTGGTCCAAACAACTGGCGGTCTCCAACTTCATCCCAAGACAATGGGGTCCTACACCTCCTTCCGTACAAAGCTTCGAAAGGGGCCATCTTCAGACTGGATTGATAACTGTTGTTGTAAGAGAACTCTGCATAGGGAAAATTGTCATCCCAACTGGATCCATAGTCTAGCGCACAAGCTCTCAGCATATCCTCCAAAATCTGGTTGACTCTCTCGGTCTGTCCATCTGTGTGTGTATGAAAAGCTGTACTGAACTCTAGCCTGGTACCCAAAGTTTCGTGTAACTGATTCCAGAACTTTGAGGTAAACTGGGTTCCTATATCTGATACGATGCTCCTCGGAACTCCATGCAGGCATACAATCCTGGTCATGTATATCTTTGCCAACTTGGCACTGGTGTAAGTAGTCTTCACTGGGATGAAATGAGCTACCTTCGTCAAACGACAGACTACAACCATAATCGAGTCATAGCCTGAACGAGTTCTGGGTAATCCCGTAATAAAATCCATGCCTAGCTTATCCCACTTCCATTCGGGTATTGGCAATGGTTGTAACAATCCTGCCGGCTTCTGATGCTCTGCCTTCACTCTCTGACATACATCACAAACTGCTACATACTCCGCAATATCCTTCTTCATACCGGTCCACCAGAAAGTATCCTTCAAGTCCAAGTACATCTTGGTATTTCCTGGGTGAATCGAGTATGGTGAATCATGGGCCTCTTGTAGAATCAACTTCCTGATCCCTGGGTTATTAGGCACATATACGCGGTCTTCAAACCATAGGGTGTTGTGCTCATCCTCACGAAATCATTTAACCTTTCCTTTGCTCGTCTTCTCCTTTATAGAGGCAACCTCCTCGTCAGTCTTCTGAGCTTCTCTGATATTATCCATCAAGGTAGACTGAATCTCCAGTGTTGCTACATAGCCTCTCGGAACTATCTCCAAACATAGCTCACGAAGGTCCGTGGCTAACTCTTTCGATAAATCCTCCGTCATTAGTGTGTTGACATGGCTCTTACGGCTTAGCGCATCGGCTACCACGTTAGCCTTTCCGGGATGAGAATGCAATCTCATATCATAATCCTTGATGAGTTCCAACCATCTCCTTTGCCTGAGATTTAGCTCCTTCTGAGTGAATATATACTTCAAACTCTTGTGATCCGTATATACTTCACAATGGTTTCCAATGAGGAAATGTCTCCAAGTCTTCAATGCATGTACTACGGCTGCTAATTCCAAATCATGAGTGGCATAGTTCAACTCATGAGGTTTAAGTTGTCGTGAAGCATACGAAACAACTCTTCCTTCCTGCATAAGAACTGCTCCAAGTCCTCGACGTGAAGCGTCGCAATACACCTCATAGTCCTTATGTTGATTTGGCAGAATCAACACAGGTGATGAGACCAAATGTTTCTTTAATTCTTGGAAACTGGCCTCACATTCTTCAGTCCATTTGAACTTGGTATCCTTCTTCAACAATTCTGTCATAGGCTTTGCAATTTTTGAGAAATTCTCGATGATTCTCCGGTAGTATTCTGCAAGTCCAAGAAACTCCGGATTTCTCCAAATGTTGTCGGTGCTTCCCAATTTGTCACAGTGTCAACCTTGGCGGGATCTACTGCTATTCCTTCTATGGATATAATGTGTCCGAGGAATCCAACTTCCTTCAACCAAAATTCACATTTGCTGAACTTGGCATATAACTGATGTTCTCTGAGCTTCTCAAGTACCAAACGCAAATGCTCCTTATGTTCCTCTCCTTCCTTTGAGAAGATCAATATATCATCTATGAACAACACGACGAACTTATCCAGGAACTCCATAAACACCTTGTTCATCAAGTTCATAAAGTATGCCGGTGTGTTAGTTAGACCAAAAGACATAACGGTATACTCGTACAACCCATACCTGGTGGTAAAGGTCGTCTTAGGTATATCCTGCTCTCGAATCTTCAACTGATGGTATCCTGATCGCAGGCCGACTTTGGAAAATACCTTAGCTTCTTGCAATCTATCGATCAGATCATTGATCATCGGCAGTGGGTACTTGTTCTTGATTGTTACTTCATTCAATCCTCGATAATCAACAACCATTCTTTACGATCCGTCCTTCTTCTCCACTAGAAGTACTGGTGATCCCCAAGGCGAAGAACTTGGGCGAATGTAACCTTTATCCACTAACTCCTTAATCTGTTTCTTAATCTCCTCCAAATCCTTTGTGGGCATCCTGTATGGTCTCTTAGATATTGGACCTGTGCCTGGCAAAAGCTCGATCAAAAACTCAATATCTCTATCTGGTGGCATGCCTGGCAACTCCTCTTGAAATACGTCAGGGAAATCTTTCACCACTGGAACTTCCTCCTGAACAACTCCTGATAAGGAATTTACTGTGTTCCTCGTCAGCACATGCCGGGATACATACTTGATCCTTCTTCCTTCTGGCGTAGTAAGCAAAATGGACTTACTGGCACATTCAATGTTCCCTCCGTACTTAGATAACCAATCCATGCCTAATATCACATCCAATCCTTGAGATTCCAATACTATTAGGTCCGAAGGGAATATGTAGTTACCAATCCTTAATGGCAACTGATCACACCATAATCTGGCCATATACTCAGCTCCAGGCAAGGTTACTAACATGGGTGACCTAAGGGCTTGGGTTGGCGGCTTATACTTATCCACAAATCCCCTTGAAATGTATGAATGCGATGCACCAGTATCAAAAAGCACGAGTGCAGTAAAGGACTTAACTAAAAACTTACCTATTACTGCATCTGGCTGAGCTTCAACCTCCTCCACGCTAACGTGGTTCACGTGTCCCCTATAAAAAGGGTTCGGCTTCTTCCGAGAGATTACATTGCCATTTCCATTCTGGGCTTCTGGACATTCATTGGCGTAATGTCCCGTCTTCTGGCACTTATAGCAAGTGACTTGGCTCAGGTCTCGCTTGGCTGGTGTTGATGGGTTGGTAGGGTTTTGTCCGTTGCTTCCTCCATTCCCATTACCATTCTTGGGGCCACTATGATTGTGCGAGCTACCACCTACATGGGTATGTTGAAATTGTCCTACCGGTTTAGGGGTAAAACGTGGCTTCTGTTGAGCTCCAGAATTGTACTTTCCTTGTCCATACTTCCTCTTACAGTTTTCAATCTGTTGGTGCTTCCCTTCAATCATTAGAGCTTGATCAACCAATTCCTGGTAGTTGTTGAAGCTTTATACCATCAACTGTACGCTCATCTCATCGTTCAGCCCTTCCATAAATCTTTCTTGCTTAGCGGCATTTGTGGCCACATCATCTGGGGCATAACGAGATAGAGTACTAAACTCATCTACGTATTGAGCCATAGTACGATTTCCTTGGCGCAAGTTGCGAAACTCTCGCTTCTTCATGCTCATAGCTCCAGTTGAGACATGGGCAGTACAGAAAGCTTGTTGAAACTGATCCCAAGTAACATTGGCTATGGGGAAAGTGGTTGTGTAGTTCTCCCACCATACTGCGGCTAGACCAGACAACTCATGTGCGGCAAATAGCACCTTCTCAGCATCCGAGCAATTTGCGGTGGTCAAATCCCTTCCAATCTTGCGCAGCCAGTCATCAGCGACTATTGGTTCAATGCTGCTAGCAAACACCGGTGATTGTAACCTTAGGAAACGGGTCAGGTTGTCCACGGGTGGTGGTGGTGGAGGGTTGTTGTTGTTCTGGTTGTTCTGAGTGTTCTGGACAAGAAGTTGCATCAAAGTGTTCTGCTGCTGGATCAACTAAGTGAGCTCAGAGGGAAACTGGAATTCTTGCTCACGTCTTGGAGGCATCTGATGGGTGTAGAGGGAAGAGATTAGAATAGAAAAGAGTTCTAAGGGAAAATCACTACCCAAATGCTCATGAGATGAACACAAACATATGACACCAAAATCAATTTCAAAACAAGGGCTTACACAGATCTAACGTTACAAAAAGTGCTCTAAGTCTACTATATGGGAAAAACTACTAGTCATAGGGTAGTCATCTAGAAATTTTGATCAGCAGAAGATTCCATGATGTCTGCTCCAGCTTCATCTTCATAGTCTTCATCATCACTATCATCGGAGTCTGAGTCCGTGTTGTCGAGGATGATGTAGCCTTCAGGACAAATCTCCTTGGGTTCCTCTTCCTCTTCTTCCCCTCCTGGTGCTGGATCTCCCATGAATACTCCTAGCTTCCGTGTCAAATCATCTTCTCCACAAGTATTAACATCTCCTCCTCATATCCGTCACGTGTCGACTTGAGTTCCTCCTCCGACTCCAAGTTTCGGTTTAGTGCTTTCTTCAAGTCTTTCATCCCTGCACACATCTGGTGCTCCTGGCGACGAATGTGCTAGTTTAACTCTTGAATGAACGCGGCAATAGACTTGTCCTTCCAGGTGTTGATCATGTCCCACCGCTCATCTCGGCGTCCACAGATCTGGTAGATAGTGTCCTTCAGCTCCTGCTTGTAGACTTCTCCAATCCTTCCCATAGTGATGTGGGTTGCCATACTCCTGCCTAGGCTCCAGGTGGGCGCATCAAAGGAAAACTCTATGGGTGCGATGAAGGGCATAAACGTCCTTCCTGGAACATGAACTTGAATCAACCAGCGCTCCTATTCAGGTAAAGTGGCGTTGTAGATTCCGGTGAAGCTTGGTAGTCCGATATTTAGATATCTTGTGACTTCCTTCAAGTGACGTCCAAACGGTGTATCTTCATCGGGTTGCGTGAACTTGTTCCTTGCATCCGCCATCCTAAAAGAGTAGAAAAGATGAGGAGTCAGAAATGAGAAGAGTGAATAATGTTCTAGGGTTTTAGCTTAGTGGTCGTGTCCTACAGTCCGCGTGTGCTCTGATACCATCTTGTAGCGACCAGACCTCAAAAAGTCTAATCTCTGTGCATCAGTGTCATCCCTGGATCAGTAATGCTGACACGCACAGTACTTGAAGGATTTATAATAGAGTGGCAATCACACACTTACTAAATCTGAAGTTCCAAAGATGAAATTATTACAATAAAAATGGCTTAAGGCCATCTAGCAACGATAACAATGGAAGGCTTGGAAGATAAGTGAGTCCATCGACTCCAACGGCATCACTTAGTATAGAACCACGACCTAAAGGCACCTTACTCGTCGACTGAAAAGTCTGCAACATGAACGTTGCAGCCCGAAAACGGGTCAGCACATGGAATATGCTGGCAAAGTAACACATAGAGAGTAACAAAAGTAAAACTATACTATATGCAAATATGGCTGGTGGAAAGCTCTATGGTTATAGTTTTGCATAAAGCCAATTTTTCCCTACTTCAAAGGAATAGATTTTAATTAAGTATCATGGTAGTTGAAACATCATTGAGAAGGTTCACCCAACTCAATCCCAATTAAAGTAAACATTAACCCAACAAATTAACTTTTAGAGTGCTGAGATACACATGATAATCCAAGTACTAGATACTCAAGACGTCCACAACCGGGGACACAGCTAATCATGATTAGTTTGTACACTCTGCAGAGGTTTGTACACTTTTCCCCACAAGACTCGATCTCCTCCGTTGGAATTCTCGCACTACATGATGTTTGTGAAACGGATGACCGAGACATAGTCTTTCAGAAGCGCTAGCACCATACGATCGGGTAAACAGTACCAACCTACATCCCCTACATATGCTAGTCTACCACTGTAAGAGTTCGCACAACTTAGTCAACTATGCTAGAGCCCATAATAGCTTGTGGCTGCACACGGAAGTTTCTAGTATGAAATACCTCATGATCCCTTTGAGCCTGGGTGGCGGTCCATAAAGAAAACAGGCAATCGCTGGAATACCCAGGTGCCTCAATCCACCCAGATGTGTGTTTAAGTTGCCACCTTAAATAAACAATTAATTTAACAATCTCACATCTGTCATGGATACACTCACCCAATCCACGTCTACTAGCATAGCCTGGCATAACAAGCAAACGTAGAAGTAACTCCCAGGGGTTTGAAAATAATACAGGTAATAGGTTCTACCTCAACCTACTTCCCAGTCCCACAAGTTAAGAGATCCTACTCATGCAAGTGTTTGAGGATAATACTAATGCAATGAAAACTGGGTATTGGAAAGTATGGTCAAAGTGTTACTTGCCTTTCTGATGATCCGCGAAACCTAGAGATTCAAAGTAGCAAGCGACGCACTCCGGGTACTCTATCGCAAACAAACAAGCATACAATAAGTACTCATCTAATGCACGGCTAGAACTCAAATAAGAGATCTAACCGGAAAGTTCAACTTAAGAACTCCAATTTGCAAAAAGAAACAAACCAAATGAAACAACGAAAGTCAAACGACGAAAAGAACCGACTACGCTACCAATCTGGACCTAAGTCCAAATTTTTCAGAAGCAAAAGCTTGGTTGACTATGTTAAACGGAAAGAGCATTTCGAGACGAAACTCCAGGCGCTTGAATCGCCTGATTCCGATAAACAAGCAAAAAGATAACCTAGAACGAAGATCAGATCAGAAATCGCGATAAAAAATAATTGCGCAAATCCGAGAAAAAGAAAAACTGACGAACAGCTTAACGAACGGACGTTCGTTAATTGGAACTAAACGACGAAAATGTTTGTTAAAACGAACGAATGGGTGAACGGTCGCTAAACAGCTAAACCGAAAAAAACCGATCTAATCTAAAAAACGAACTAGGGTTTTAAAAAAATGGGTCGGTTTTCTTCCGAAAACCGGCGGGCGGCATGGCTACCTCGTCGGACTCCGGCGGGGCTCCGGCGGCTGCGGCGTGGGCTGGCGGGGTGGCGGGCTGCGGCAGAAGGCGGCGGCGGCGACGGCTAGCGAGGCGCAAGCGGCGGCGGCGGATAACGGCGTCGGCTGCGGGAGGAGAGGCGGGGCGAGGTGGCGGGGTGAGGGCGGGGTGGCGGCGGTATTTATGGAGGGGGGCACCGGCTTGGAGGAGGGGGCAAGGCAGCGGCGGCGGGGACGGTGTCCGGCTCGGACACGAGTCCGGCGCGGCGAAGGAAGGCGGCGGCGGCCTAGCTCGGCTGGGCCTTCGGCCCAGTCGGGCATGTGAACTCTTTTTTTTAAACGCCGAATCTACGAAAAATTCTAGAAAATAAAATAAAATTCTAAAAATGCCAAAACTAATTTTCACCGTCTAAATAAAATATTTAGAACAAGATGAACATTTTTCTTGGCCCTAAATGCATTTTTGAAAACGTGCATTTTTTCCTCAATTATAATAAAATAGCAAAAACTCCAAAATAAAACTTATTTGATTTTTTTTATTAAATCCTCAGTATTTCTTTATTTTGGGAGAGTCATTTTACTCCTTTCTCATATTTTCATTTTAGAAATACTTGAAGATAAAATAAATAAAATCAATGATCCTATTTTCAAAATTTGAGAAACCTCAAATATGAAAATAACAAAATCCCCAACTCTCTCCGAGGGTCCTTGACTTGCGTAGAATTTCTAGGATCCACCAAAAGCAAGAAAATATGATATTCATTGATGATCTAGTGTATAACATTCCAAATTGCAAATTTGGGATGTTACACGTACTCAGGCTCGGCAAGATCCTCGAACTCGGTCTCGGCTCCAGGCTCTACTCAACCCAAGAACACAACACGTCACAACATCAAACACAGTGCAATGCACAAACTACATGATGCAAGAACACAACACGTCACAACATCAAACACAGTGTCATGTGGAACCTAAGGAGAAGATGATGAAGAAGGCCTCATCTTGGAAAACCAAGCGAGGCACTGAATAGAGGGGAAGATTTTGGTTGAAATCGATATAAAGATCGCCGGAAACAGACACACGGTTTGCAAATGGCAAGCAAAACAATATTCACACAAAACTGCATTTTACAGCCACATAAAATCTTTGGAGCAAGAAATAATAATGCTACAACACTCAAACATGGAGATAAAGGGCATGGACGTGAAGTAGACATGATACTTAACAAGCATGAACTTAGAACACACCCAAAAACCGACTGGAACACACTTAACCAAGCATGGCAAGTTGCAATAAATTTATCCAGACTTAGTCAAAATCTGGGAAGGCAAAAACATCATCGCGATGCTGCCTTCGGAGGCACAAAACAACATGCATATCAACTCCACTAAGTATATAAAGATCATGGACATGTAATGGACATATCACACATCAAACAACTCCATTGGAGCAACTCCATAGGAGGCATGGATCAATAACAACAAGCTTCACCAAATTGATCATGCTGATAAAAACCTGACAGGTAAAATTTATAGCAACTTGAGAGCAATAAATAAATAAGCTACAGCAGGCCATATGTGCAAGTAAGGGTATGGATGGGTAGAGCATAACATGTAAAACAACATATGACCATTGGCCACTCCAAAACAAGCATGGAATTGAGTGAGGCATCAAGCAAACATAGCATCAGGTTAACAGATTCCAGACTTAGCGTTTTTTTCACTAATTATAAAACATCAACATTGGCATGGCATGTTTACAAGCTTGTTTAAGTCACCTCAAGGCATATCATGGAAAGTGGATTGCACCACAGCAAAGACCATATGATTGTGCTTCTAAAACATATTTTGACATGTGATATGAGGACAAACATATCAATAGCAATGAGCAAGTCAAATCAGCATCCCACAACAAGTTTCAACACTTAACAGCCAAATGCACTTTTGCAACAGAGGTTAACATGGCAACATGACACCTAACATGAATGCTACAACAACCATCATGTAGAGCACTTCACAATGAACATTTTGACATATCATATGCTCCATTTGGACCAACATGTACAAAGTTATCACATCTCAAACATGGCAACAAAACTACATATAGCAACAGTTTTAAACATATAGCACTCTTGCAACGACTATTAGGTCATCAAGATGAACTGAAACAAGCATTCCACAGTGGAACAAAATGAAGAGCACATCTCAATGAACATTTCGATATATTACACGCCCAAAACGGATCTACGAGCACGAAGTTATTGCATGTCAAAGAGGGCAACAAAATTACAGAAAACTGGGACTTAGTGGATTTTACCCTCCGAAAAATCAACGGGACGGGATGGAGAGATCCGGGTTGGAGCAGGAGGCGTTTGGATCACCGCGTTGGTGGATCTGATCCACCCTCCTGGTGGATCCGGATCCGGCCGGAGCTCTCGCCGGAGACGGGGACGAGGGCGGCGGCGGCCGGAGGAGATGCCGGCGGCGGCGGGCGGCAGTGATGCTGGCGGCGATGCTGCGGCGGCGGGTGGCGGTGGTGCCAGCGGCAGCGGGCGTCGGAGCTTTCGAGGCGGCGGCTGGAGCGCCCCTGCTTTCCTTCGGTGTGGCCTTGGCCGCGCCCTAAGGATGAGTGGGGTGGCCCTCGACAGGCCCCATCGCGGCATTGCCGCATGGAGGGGCCAAGAGGTTGCCCTGGGGAGTCAAGACCGGTGGCGACGCGTCCACCCCAGTGGTGGCTGCCATGTCCTTCGGATGCAGCTCAGACAGAGGTAGGACCGACGCCCTGCTAGAGCATGAAGAGCCGTTCGGAGGAGGCGCAGTTGTGTTTTTCCTTGGGGTCACCTGGCCAGATGCCCGTGTGGTCCGAGGAGTGGGTGCTGAGTGCCTGAGGACCCTGGCGGAGGGAAGGGAATTCCTACTTCACGAGCTTGCGTTGTATTCCCTCAAAGGGGAAAGGGTGATGCAGCATAGTATCGTAAGTATTTCTCTCAGTTTTTGAGAACCAAGGTATCCATCCAGTAGGAGACCACGCGCGAGTCCCTCGCACCTGCACAAACAAATAAGAACTTCGCAGCCAACGCGATAAGGGGTTATCAATTCCTTTACGGTCACTTACAAAAGTGAGATCTGATAGAGATGATAGTTTGATATTTTTAGTATTTTTGGATCTAAGAATAGAAAGTAAAAGCGGAAAAGTAAAGTAGATGGTAGATTTATATGTTGAGAATAGACCCGGGGGCCATAGTGTTCTCTAGTGGCTTCTCTCATGATAGCGATATTCTATGGCGGGTAAACAAATTACTGTCGAGCAATTGATAGAAAAGCGAATAATTATGAGACTGTAGGCATGATTATTATATATAGGCATCACGTCCGACACAAGTAGACCGAAACGATTCTGCATCTACTCCTATTACTCCACACATTGACCGCTATCCAGCATGCATCTAGAGTATTAAGTTCATAAGAACAGAGTAACGCCTTAAGCAAGATGACATTATGTAGAGGGATAAACTCAAAAATAGTGATATAAACCCCATCTTTTTATCCTCGATGGCAACAATACAATACATACCTTGCTGCCCCTACTATCACTGGGAAAGGACACCACAAGATTGAACCCAAAGCCAAGCACTTCTCCCATTGCAAGAACTATAGATCTAGTAGGCCAAACCAAACCAATAATTCGAAGAGACTTGCAAGGATATTATAATCATACATAAAGTGTTCAGATAAGAACCAAATATTTCTCATAGATAATCTTGATCATAAACCCACAATTCATTGGATCTCGACAACCCACCGCAAAAAGAGATTACATCGAATAGATCTCCTCGAAGACCGAGGAGGACTTGGTATTGAGATCCAAAGAGAGAGAAGAAGCCATCTAGATACTAGGTATGTACCCGAAGGTCTGTGGTAAACTACTCACAACTCATGGTGAGGCGATGATGATTATGTAGAAGCACTCCGTGGTAGATCCCCCCTCCGACGGAGCTCCAGAATAGGCCCCAAGATGGGATCTCATGGGAACAGAAGGTTGCGGCAATGGACCTTGGGTTTTCTCTGTTGTTCTGATCGTTTCGGGGTACGTAGGTATATATAGGAGGAAGGAGGGCACCAGGGGTGTAATGCCCAATATGAGATTATACCTCCCACGTGTCGAGGCACGACTTACAGGTATAATATCGTACTAGAATGATCTCAAGTATTGTATCTTTGCACGACTCATGTAAAATAGGGATGAAATTGTAAAAGAGTAGTTGGCTTACACTCGCCACGTAACACAATGCATTACATAAACATTCATCATCCAAATAACATCACAGTCCGAGTACGGACGAAGATCCAAATAAAAGATACCATAAATAAAGCCACACAAGGTCTGATCGCCCCTAGTAGAAGCCACTACTGATCGTCGGGATAGGACACGTAGTATCGCCCACGCTCTTCATCGAACTCCCAATAGAGCTTTGTCCCATCACCTGTGTAGTTCTCATCGGTACTTGCATCTGGTGTTGTGTAGAATCTGTGAGCCACTGAGGACTCAGCAATCCCGTTCCCTGGTAGCAAAACTATCAAAGCCTTGGGTGTGGAACAAGGTTGGAGAACAAGGTTGCAGCTACACTAGCACTAGCTTACGTGTTTAGAGCGAGAAGAGAAGTGCCAACGATCGACAAAGTGATCACGAAGTGATCCTATCTAAGCACGTCAAACATAACCCCACCGTGTTCACTTCCCGAACCCCTTCGGAAAGCGACCGTCACGGTTACTCACGCTAGTAGTGTATTATGATCATAGTGTCAAGTTTTCCACAACCGGATATTAACAAATTCCCATCTACCTCATAACCGCGGGCATGGCTTTCGAAAGATCAAACCCTGCAGGGGTGTCCCAACTTAGCCCATCACAAGCTCACGATCTGCGGAGTCGCAACTCCAAGGTGGTAAGACCCGAATATTCTCGGAATCCCGTGCTCAAGATATTTCGACAAAGGTAAAACTAATCTAGCAAGACCTCCCGGCGTGCCGACACCCTGATAGTAGCCGCGCGTATCTCGTCTCAGGCCACGACCGGATGGGACAACCTACAGGAAAATACCAAATACGTCGGGTTTCCCCAAGGCGGCCCTGCAGTTTGCCCGGTTGGACCAACACTCATGAGGAGCACAGGCCCGGGGGTTGTTAATTAAGTCCACGGGATAGCTAGTCCCTATGCAAATTTTTAGTTATTAGGCGAATGTAAGACCAATGTTGGGCCTTGCTGGAAAAGCATTAGCGCTGAGCGGGTTATCGAGGGGGGCCCATAAACCCCAACCTTGTTAGGGGCGCAATATCAAGGAACATAACACCGGTTTAAACGGTTCCTAGGATGGCATGAGTGGAACAAAACACCAAGCAAGAGGCTTAGCCTTCCACCCATTACCAATATATAGTTGATTTGGTTTAACAGATTATATATTGTGATATCCCAACAATAGCTTCATCATGAAGCAAGAATCTTCAAATCTTCACCTGCAACTAACAATGTTATAAGGGGGGCTGAGCGAAGCTTACGTAGCCAATCAAAGGTTTGCTAGGTTGGGTGGTTAGCGAGTTTCATGGCAACAATAGGAGGCTGACAAACAGACATAGGCATCAAGGCAATAAGCTAAAGAGCGAGAGATCTAGCATAGGCAAAGATAGTAGCGATATCTGGGTAAGGTCATCTTGCCTATTGTTTCCACGGAGGAATCGTAAGACGGCTCCTCGTACTATAGCGACCAGACCTCAAATAGTCCGATCTCTGTGCATCAGTGTCATCCCTGGGTCAGTAATGCTGACACGCACAATACTAGAAGGATTTATAACAGAGTGGCAATCACACACTTATTACATCGAAAGTTCCAAAGATGAACTTATTACAATAAAAATGGCTCAAGGCCATCTAATAATGATAACAGCGGAAGGCTTGGAAGATAAGTGAGTCCATCAACTCCAACGGCATCTCTGAGTATAGAACCACGACCTAAAGGCACCTTACTCGTCGACTGAAAAGTCTATAACATGAACGTTGTAGCCCGAAAATGGGTCAGCACATGGAATATGCTGGCAAAGTAACACATAGAGAGTAACAAAAGTAAAATTATACTATATGCAAATATGGCTGGTGGAAAGCTCTATGGTTATAGTTTTGCATAAAGCCAATTTTTCCCTACTTCAAAGGAATATATTTTAATTAACTATCATGGTAGTTGAAACATCATTGAGAAGGTTCACCCAACTCAATCCCAATTAAAGTAAACATTAACCCAACAAATTAACTTTTAGAGTGTTGAGATACACATGATAATCCAAGTACTAGATACCCAAGACGTCCATAACCGGGGACACGACTAATCATGATTAGTTTGTACACTCTTCAGTGGTTTGTGCACTTTTCCCCACAAGACTCGATCTCCTCCGTTGGAATTCTCGCACTACATGATGTTTGAGAAACGGATGATCGAGACATAGTCTTTCAGAAGCGCTAGCACCTTACGATCGGGTAGACAGTACCAACCTACATCCCCTACATCTGCTAGTCTATCACTTTAAGAGTTCACACAACTTAGTCAACTATGCTAGAGCTCATAATAGCTTGTGGCTGCACACGGAAGTTTCTAGTATGAAATACCTCATGATCCCTTTGAGCCTGGGTGGCGGTCCACAAAGAAAACATGCAATCGCTGGAATACCCTGGTGCCTCAATCCACACAGATGTTTGTTTAAGTTCCACCTTAAATAAACCATTAATTTAACAATCTCACATCTATCATGGATACACTCACCCAATCCACGTCTATTAGCATAGCGTGGCATAACAAGCAAACGTAGAAGTAACTCCCAGGGGTTTGAAAATAATACAGGTAATAGGTTCTACCTCAATCTACTTCCAGTCGCACAAGTTAAGAGATCCTACTCATGCAAGTGTTTGAGGATAATACTAATGCAATGAAAACTGGGTATTGGAAAGTATGGTCAAAGTGTTACTTGCCTTGCTGATGATCCGCGAAACCTAGTGATTCAAAGTAGCAAGCGGTGCACTCCGGGTACTCTATCGCAAACAAACAAGCATACAATAAGTACTCATCTAATGCACGGGTAAAACTCAAATAAGAGATCTAACCAGAAAGTTCAACTTAAGAACTACAGTTTGCAAAAAGAAACAAACCAAACGAAACAACGAAACTCAAACGACGAAAAGAACCGACTACGCTACCAATCTGGACCTAAGTCCAAATTTTTCAGAAGCAAAAGCTTGGTTGACTAGGTTAAACGGAAAGAGGGTTTCGAGACGAAACTCCGGGCGCCTGAATCGCCTGATTCCAATAAATGAGCAAAAAGATAAACTAGAACGAAGATCGGATCAGAAATCGAAAATAACCGCGAAAATCCGAGAAAAAGAAAAACTGACGAACAGCTTAACGAACGGACGTTCTGATTGGAACTAAACGACGAAAACATTTGTTAAAACGAAAGAACGGGTGAACGCTCACTAAACAGCTAAACCGAAAAAAAATCGATCTAATCTAAAAAAACGAACTAGGGTTTTAAAAAAATGGGTCGGTTTTCTTCCGAAAACCGGCGGGCGGCGGGGCTACCTCGTCGATCTCCGGCGGGGCTCCGACGGCTGCGGCGTGGGGTGGCGGGGTGGCGGGCGGCGGCGGAAGGCGGCGGCGGCGGCTGGTCAGGCGCAAGCGGCGGCGGCGCACGGCGTCGACTGCGGGAGGCGAGGCGGGCGAGGTGGCGGGGTGAGGGCGGGGCGGCGGCGGTATTTATGGAGGGGGGGCTGCGGCTTGGAGGAGGGGGCAAGGCAGCGGCGGTGGCGACGGTGTCCGGCTCGGACATGAGTCCGGCGTGGCGAAGGAAGGCGGCGGCGGCCTGGCTCGGCTGGGCCTTCGGCCCAGTCGGGCACGGGAACTCTCTCTTTAAAAAAAACGCCAAATCTACGAAAAATTCTAGAAAATAAAATAAAATTCTAAAAATGCCAAAACAAAATTTCACCGTCTAAATAAAATATTTAGAACAAGATGAACATTTTTCTTGGCCCTAAATACATTTTTGAAAACGTGCAATTTTTCCTAAATTCAAATAAAATAGCAAAAACTCCAAAATAAAACTTATTTGATTTTTCTATTAAATCCTCAGTATTTCTTTATTTTGGGAGAGTCATTTTACTCCCTCTCTCATATTTTCATTTTAGAAATACGTGAAGATAAAATAAATAAAATCAATGATCCAATTTTCAAATTTTGAGAAACTTCAAATATGAAAATAACGAAATCCCCAACTCTCTCCGAGGGTCCTTGAGTTGCGTAGAATTTCTAGGATCCACCAAAAGCAAGAAAATATGATATGCATTGATGATCTAGTGTATAACATTCCAAATTGAAAATTTGGGATGTTACAAACCTACCCCCCTTAAGATGAATCTCGCCCTCGAGATTCGGGTTGGCTAGAAAATAGGTGTGGGTGGTCCTTCTACAGGTCTTCCTCTCATTCCCAGGTTGATTCATCCTCGGTGTGGTGGCTCCACTGAACTTTGCAAAACTTGATAACCTTGCTGCGGGTGACTCGGCTGGCATACTCAAGAATCTTGACTGGTTTTTCTTCATAGGTCAAATCACTGTCCAGCTGAATTGCTTCCAATGGCACTGTATCCCTCAGCGGTATCTCAGCCATCTCAGCATGGCACTTCTTCAACTGGGAAACATGGAATACATCGTGAACTCCTGAGGATCCTTTGGGCAATTACAACCTGTAGGCTACTTCTCCCATACTAGCCAAAACTTTGTATGGTCCTACAAAATGGGGCGCTAGCTTTCCTTTAACTCCAAAGCGCTTAACTCCTCGAAGCAGAGATACTCGAAGATAAACTCGGTCTCCGACTTCGTAAACTATCTCTTTGTGTTTTGAATCCGCGTAGCTCTTCTGCCTGGACAGGGCTACCTTTAGCCTATCGCGAATCAATTTTACCTTCTGTTCCGCCTCCTTAATTAAATCTGGTCCAAACAACTGGCGGTCTCCAACTTCATCCCAAGACAATGGGGTCCTACACCTCCTTCCGTACAAAGCTTCGAAAGGGGCCATCTTCAGACTGGATTGATAACTGTTGTTGTAAGAGAACTCTGCATAGGGCAAATTGTCATCCCAACTGTATCCATAGTCTAGCGCACAAGCTCTCAGCATATCCTCCAAAATCTGGTTGACTCTCTCGGTCTGTCCATCTGTGTGTGGATGAAAAGCTGTATTGAACTCTAGCCTGGTACCCAAAGTTTCGTGTAACTGATTCCAGAACTTTGAGGTAAACTGGGTTCCTATATCTGATACGATGCTCCTCGGAACTCCATGCAGGCATACAATCCTGGTCATGTATATCTTTGCCAACTTGGCACTGGTGTAAGTAGTCTTCACTGGGATGAAATGAGCTACCTTCGTCAAACGACAAACTACAACCCAAATCGAGTCATAGCCTGAACGAGTTCTGGGTAATCCCGTAATAAAATCCATGCCTAGCTTATCCCACTTCCATTCGGGTATTGGCAATGGTTGTAACAATCCTGCCGGCTTCTGATGCTCTGCCTTCACTCTCTGACATACATCACAAACTGCTACATACTCCGCAATATCCTTCTTCATACCGGTCCACCAGAAAGTATCATTCAAGTCCAAGTACATCTTGGTATTTCCTGGGTGAATCGAGTATGGTGAATCATGGGCCTCTTGTAGAATCAACTTCCTGATCCCTGGGTTGTTAGGCACATATACGCGGTCTTCAAACCATAGGGTGTTGTGCTCATCCTCACGAAATCATTTAACCTTTCCTTTGCTCGTCTTCTCCTTTATAGAGGCAACCTCCTCGTCAGTCTTCTGAGCTTCTCTGATATTATCCATCAAGGTAGACTGAATCTCCAGTGTTGCTACATAGCCTCTCGGAACTATCTCCAAACATAGCTCACGAAGGTCCGTGGCTAACTCTTTCGATAAATCCTCTGTCATTAGTGTGTTGACATGGCTCTTACGGCTTAGCGCATCGGCTACCACGTTAGCCTTTCCGGGATGATAATGCAATCTCATATCATAATCCTTGATGAGTTCCAACCATCTCCTTTGCCTGAGATTTAGCTCCTTCTGAGTGAATATATACTTCAAACTCTTGTGATCCGTATATACTTCACAATGGTTTCCAATGAGGAAATGTCTCCAAGTCTTCAATGCATGTACTACGGCTGCTAATTCCAAATCATGAGTGGCATAGTTCAACTCATGAGGTTTAAGTTGTCGTGAAGCATACGAAACAACTCTTCCTTCCTGCATAAGAACTGCTCCAAGTCCTCGACGTGAAGCGTCGCAATACACCTCATAGTCCTTATGTTGATTTGGCAGAATCAACACAGGTGATGAGACCAAATGTTTCTTTAATTCTTGGAAACTGGCCTCACATTCTTCAGTCCATTTGAACTTGGTATCCTTCTTCAACAATTCCGTCATAGGCTTTGCAATTTTTGAGAAATTCTCGATGATTCTCCGGTAGTATTCTGCAAGTCCAAGAAACTCAGGATTTCTCCAAATGTTGTCGGTGCTTCCCAATTTGTCACAGTGTCAACCTTGGCGGGATCTACTGCTATTCCTTCTATGGATATAACGTGTCCGAGGAATCCAACTTCCTTCAACCAAAATTCACATTTGCTGAACTTGGCATATAACTGATGTTCTCTGAGCTTCTCAAGTAGCAAACGCAAATGCTCCTTATGTTCCTCTTCTTCCTTTGAGAAGATCAATATATCATCTATGAACAACACGACGAACTTATCCAGGAACTCCATAAACACCTTGTTCATCAAGTTCATAAAGTATGCCGGTGCGTTAGTTAGACCAAAAGACATAACGGTATACTCGTACAACCCATACCTGGTGGTAAAGGTCGTCTTAGGTATATCCTGCTCTCGAATCTTCAACTGATGGTATCCTGATCGCAGGCCGACTTTGGAAAATACCTTAGCTCCTTGCAATCTATCGATCAGATCATTGATCATCGGCAGTGGGTACTTGTTCTTGATTGTTACTTCATTCAATCCTCGATAATCAACAACCATTCTTTACGATCCGTCCTTCTTCTCCACTAGAAGTACTGGTGATCCCCAAGGCGAAGAACTTGGGCGAATGTAACCTTTATCCACTAACTCCTTAATCTGTTTCTTAATCTCCTCCAAATCCTTTGTGGGCATCCTGTATGGTCTCTTAGATATTGGACCTGTGCCTGGCAAAAGCTCGATCAAAAACTCAATATCTCTATCTGGTGGCATGCCTGGCAACTCCTCTTGAAATACGTCAGGGAAATCTTTCACCACTGGAACTTCCTCCTGAACAACTCCTGATAAGGAATTTACTCTGTTCCTCGTCAGCACATGCCGGGATACATACTTGATCCTTCTTCCTTCTGGCGTAGTAAGCAAAATGGACTTACTGGCACATTCAATGTTCCCTCCATACTTAGATAACCAATCCATGCCTAATATCACATCCAATCCTTGAGATTCCAATACTATTAGGTCCGAAGGGAATATGTAGTTACCAATCCTTAATGGCAACTGATCACACCATAATCTGGCCATATACTCAGCTCCAGGCAAGGTTACTAACATGGGTGACCTAAGGGCTTGGGTTGGCGGCTTATACTTATCCACAAATCCCCTTGAAATGTATGAATGCGATGCACCAGTATCAAAAAGCACGAGTGCAGTAAAGGACTTAACTAAAAACTTACCTATTACTGCATCTGGCTGAGCTTCAACCTCCTCCACGCTAACGTGGTTCACGTGTCCCCTATTAAAAGGGTTCGGCTTCTTCCGAGAGATTACATTGCCATTTCCATTCTGGGCTTCTGGACATTCATTGGCGTAATGTCCCGTCTTCTGGCACTTATAGCAAGTGACTTGGCTCAGGTCTCGCTTGGCTGGTGTTGATGGGTTGGTAGGGTTTTGTCCGTTGCTTCCTCCATTCCCATTACCATTCTTGGGGCCACTATGATTGTGCGAGCTACCACCTACATGGGTATGTTGAAATTGTCCTACCGGTTTAGGGGTAAAACGTGGCTTCTGTTGAGCTCCAGAATTGTACTTTCCTTGTCCATACTTCCTCTTACAGTTTTCAATCTGTTGGTGCTTCCCTTCAATCATTAGAGCTTGATCAACCAATTCCTGGTAGTTGTTGAAGCTTGCTACCATCAACTGTACGCTCATCTCATCGTTCAGCCCTTCCATAAATCTTTCTTGCTTAGCGGCATTTGTGGCCACATCATCTGGGGCATAACGAGATAGAGTACTAAACTCATCTACGTATTGAGCCATAGTACGATTTCCTTGGCGCAAGTTGCGAAACTCCCGCTTCTTCATGCTCATAGCTCCAGTTGAGACATGGGCAGTACGGAAAGCTTGTGGAAACTGATCCCAAGTAACATTGGCTATGGGGAAAGTGGTTGTGTAGTTCTCCCACCATGCTGCGGCTAGACCAGACAACTCATGTGCGGCAAATCGCACCTTCTCAGCATCCGAGCAATTAGCGGTGGTCAAATCCCTTCCAATCTTGTGCAGCCAGTCATCAGCGACAATTGGTTCAATGCTGCTAGCAAACACCGGTTATTGTAACCTTAGGAAACGGGTCAGGTTGTCCACGGGTGGTGGAGGTGGAGGGTTGTTGTTGTTCTGGTTGTTCTGAGTGTTCTGGACAAGAAGTTGCATCAAAGTGTTCTGCTGCTGGATCAACTGAGTGAGCTCAGAGGGAAACTGGAATTCTTGCTCACGTCTTGGAGGCATCTGATGGGTGTAGAGGGAAGAGATTAGAATAGAAAAGAGTTCTAAGGGAAAATCACTACCCAAATGCTCATGAGATGAACACAAACATATGACACCAAAATCAATTTCAAAACAAGGGCTTACACAGATCTAACGTTACAAAAAGTGCTCTAAGTCTACTATATGGGAAAAACTACTAGTCATAGGGTAGTCATCTTGAAATTTTGATCAGCAGAAGATTCCTTGATGTCTGCTCCAGCTTCATCTTCATAGTCTTCATCATCACTAGCATCGGGGTCTGAGTCTGTGTTGTCGAGGATGATGTAGCCTTCAGGACAAATCTCCTTGGGTTCCTCTTCCTCTTCTTCCCCTCCTGGTGCTGGATCTCCCATGAATACTCCTAGCTTCCGTGTCAAATCATCATTCTTCTTCACAAGTATTAACATCTCCTCCTCATATCCATCACGTGTTGACTTGAGTTCCTCCTCCAACTCCAAGTTTCGGGTTAGTGATTTCTTCAAGTCTTTCATCCCTGCACACATCTGGTGCTCCTGGCGACGAATGTGCTAGTTTAACTCTTGAATGAACGCGGCAATGGACTTGTCCTTCCAGGTGTTGATCATGTCCCACCGCTCATCTCGGCGTCCACAAATCTGGTAGATAGTGTCCTTCAGCTCCTGCTTGTAGACTTCTCCAATCCTTCCCATAGTGATGTGGGCTGCCATACTCCTGCCTAGGCTCCAGGTGGGCGCATCAAAGGAAAACTCTATGGGTGCGATGAAGGGCATAAACGTCCTTCCTGGAACATGAACTTGAATCAACCAGCGCTCCTATTCAGGTAAAGTGGCGTTGTAGGTTCCGGTGAAGCTTGGTAGTCCGATATTTAGATATCTTGTGACTTCCTTCAAGTGACGTCCAAACGGTGTATCTT
Source organism: Secale cereale (assembly GCA_902687465.1). NCBI lineage: Eukaryota > Viridiplantae > Streptophyta > Magnoliopsida > Poales > Poaceae > Secale > Secale cereale. The sequence goes on along the minus strand of LR738712.1, from coordinate 192,271,263 downwards.
CATCGGGTTGCTTGAACTTGTTCCTTGCATCCGCCATCCTAAAAGAGTAGAAAAGATGAGGAGTCAGAAATGAGAAGAGTGAATAATGTTCTAGGGTTTTAGCTTAGTGGTCGTGTCCTAGAGTCCGCGTGTGCTCTGATACCATCTTGTAGCGACCAGTCCTCAAAAAGTCTAATCTCTGTGCATCAATGTCATCCCTGGATCAGTAATGCTGACACGCACAGTACTTGAAGGATTTATAACAGAGTGGCAATCACACACTTATTAAATCGAAAGTTCCAAAGATGAAATTATTACAATAAAAATGGCTTAAGGCCGTCTAGCAACGATAACAATGGAAGGCTTGGAAGATAAGTGAGTCCATCGACTCCAACGGCATCACTGAGTATAGAACCACGACCTAAAGGCACCTTACTCGTCGACTGAAAAGTCTGCATCATGAACGTTGCAGCCCGAAAACGGGTCAGCACATGGAATATGCTGGCAAAGTAATACATAGAGAGTAACAAAAGTAAAACTATACTATATGCAAATATGGCTGGTGGAAAGCTCTATGGTTATAGTTTTGCATAAAGCCAATTTTTCCCTACTGCAAAGGAATAGATTTTAATTAACTATCATGGTAGTTGAAACATCATTGAGAAGGTTCACCCAACTCAATCCCAATTAAAGTAAACATTAACCCAACAAATTAACTTTTAGAGTGCTGAAATACACATGATAATCCAAGTACTAGATACTCAAGACGTCCACAACCGGGGACACATCTAATCATGATTAGTTTGTACACTCTGCAGAGGTTTGTGCACTTTTCCCCACAAGACTCGATCTCCTCCGTTGGAATTCTCGCACTACATGATGTTTGAGAAACGGATGACCGAGACATAGTCTTTCAGAAGCGCTAGCACCATACGATCGGGTAAACAGTACCAACCTACATCCCTACATATGCTAGTCTACCACTGTAAGAGTTCGCACAACTTAGTCAACTATGCTAGAGCCCATAATAGCTTGTGGCTGCACACGGAAGTTTCTAGTATGAAATACCTCATGATCCCTTTGAGCCTGGGTGGCGGTCCATAAAGAAAACAGGCAATCGCTGGAATACCCAGGTGCCTCAATCCACCCAGATGTGTGTTTAAGTTGCCACCTTAAATAAACAATTAATTTAACAATCTCACATCTGTCATGGATACACTCACCCAATCCACGTCTACTAGCATAGCCTGGCATAACAAGCAAACGTAGAAGTAACTCCCAGGGGTTTGAAAATAATACAGGTAATAGGTTCTACCTCAACCTACTTCCCAGTCCCACAAGTTAAGAGATCCTACTCATGCAAGTGTTTGAGGATAATACTAATGCAATGAAAACTGGGTATTGGAAAGTATGGTCAAAGTGTTACTTGCCTTTCTTATGATCCGCGAAACCTAGAGATTCAAAGTAGCAAGCGATGCACTCCGGGTACTCTATCGCAAACAAACAAGCATACAATAAGTACTCAAATAAGTGATCTAACCGGAAAGTTCAACTTAAGAACTCCAATTTGCAAAAAGAAACAAACCAAACGAAACAACGAAAGTCAAACGACGAAAAGAACCGACTACGCTACCAATCTGGACCTAAGTCCAAATTTTTCAGAAGCAAAAGCTTGGTTGACTATGTTAAACGGAAAGAGCATTTCGAGACGAAACTCCAGGCGCTTGAATCGCCTGATTCCGATAAACAAGCGAAAAGATAACCTAGAACGAAGATCAGATCAGAAATCGCGATAAAAAATAATTGCGCAAATCCGAGAAAAAGAAAAACTGACGAACAGCTTAACGAACGGACATTCGTTAATTGGAACTAAACGACGAAAATGTTTGTTAAAACGAACGAATGGGTGAACGGTCGCTAAACAGCTAAACCGAAAAAAAAAACCGATCTAATCTAAAAAACGAACTAGGGTTTTAAAAAAATGGGTCGTTTTCTTCCGAAAACCGGCGGGCAGCAGGGCTACCTCGTCGGACTCCGGCGGGGCTCCGGCGGCTGCGGTGTGGGCTGGCGGGGTGGCGGGCTGCGGCAGAAGGCGGCGGCGGCGGCGGCTAGCGAGGCGCAAGCGGCGGCGGCGGATAACGGCGTCGGCTGCGGGAGGAGAGGCGGGGCGAGGTGGCGGGGTGAGGGCGGGGCGGCGGCGGTATTTATGGAGGGGGGGCACCGGCTTGGAGGAGGGGGCAAGGCAGCGGCGGCGGGGACGGTGTCCGGCTCGGACACGAGTCCGGCGCGGCGAAGGAAGGCGGCGGCGGCCTAGCTCGGCTGGGCCTTCGGCCCAGTCGGCCATGTGAACTCTTTTTTTTAAACGCCGAATCTACGAAAAATTCTAGAAAATAAAATAAAATTCTAAAAATGCCAAAACTAATTGTCACCGTTTAAATAAAATATTTAGAACAAGATGAACATTTTTCTTGGCCCTAAATGCATTTTTGAAAACGTGCATTTTTTCCTCAATTATAATAAAATAGCAAAAACTCCAAAATAAAACTTATTTGATTTTTTTTATTAAATCCTCAGTATTTCTTTATTTTGGGAGAGTCATTTTACTCCTTTCTCATATTTTCTTTTTAGAAATACTTGAAGATAAAATAAATAAAATCAATGATCCTATTTTCAAAATTTGAGAAACCTCAAATATGAAAATAACGAAATCCCCAACTCTCTCCGAGGGTCCTTGACTTGCGTAGAATTTCTAGGATCCACCAAAAGCAAGAAAATATGATATGCATTGATGATCTAGTGTATAACATTCCAAATTGAAAATTTGGGATGTTACACGTACTCAGGCTCGGCAAGATCCTCGAACTCGGTCTCGGCTCCCGGCTCTACTCAACCCAAGAACACAACACGTCACAACATCAAACACGGTGCAATGCACAAACTACATGATGCAAGTATGATGTGCGTATGCATGTGAAAGCATTTGAACCTAAGGAGAAGATGATGAAGAAGGCCTCATCTTGGAAAACCAAGTGAGGCACTGGATAGAGGGGAAGATTTTGGTTGAAATCGATATAAAGATCGCCGGAAACAGACACACGGTTTGCAAATGGCAAGCAAAACAATATTCACACAAAACTGCAGTTTACAGCCACATAGAATCTTTGGAGCAAGAAATAATACTGCTACAACACTCAAACATGGAGATAAAGGGCATGGACGTGAAGTAGACATGATACTTAACAAGCATGAACTTGGAACACACCGAAAAACCGACTGGACACACTTAACCAAGCATCGCAAGTTGCAATAAATTTATCCAGACTTAGTCAAAATCTGGGAAGGCAAAAAAATCATCACGATGCTGCCTTCGGAGGCACAAAACAACATGCATATCAACTCCACTAAGTATATAAAGATCATGGACATGTAATGGACATATCACACATCAAACAACTCCATTGGAGCAACTCCATAGGACGCATGGATCAATAACAACAAGCTTCACCAAATTGATCATGCTGATAAAAACCTGACAGGTAAAATTTATAGCAACTTGAGAGCAATAAATAAATAAGCTACAACAGGCCATATGTGCAAGTAAGGGTATGGATGGGTAGAGCATAACATGTAAAACAACATATGACCATTGGCCACTCCAAAACAAGCATGGAATTGAGTGAGGCATCAAGCAAACATAGCATCAGGTTAACAGATTCCAGACTTAGCGTTTTTTTCACTAATTATAAAACATCAACATTGGCATGGCATGTTTACAAGCTTGTTTAAGTCACCTCAAGGCATATCATGGAAAGTGGATTGCACCACAGCAAAGACCATATGATTGTGCTTCTAAAACATATTTTGACATGTGATATGAGGACAAACATATCAATAGCAATCAGCAAGTCAAATCAGCATCCCACAACAAGTTTCAACACTTAACAGCCACATGCACTTTTGCAACAGAGGTTAACATGGCAACATGACACCTAACATGAATGCTACAACAACCATCATGTAGAGCACTTCACAATGAACATTTTGACATATCATATGCTCCATTTGGACCAACATGCACAAAGTTATCACATCTCAAACATGGCAACAAAATTACATATAGCAGCAGTTTTAAACATATAGCACTCTTGCAACGACTATTAGGTCATCAAGATGAACTGAAACAAGTATGCCACAGTGGAACAAAAAGAAGAGCACATCTCAACGAACATTTCGATATATTACACGCCCAAAACGGATCTACGAGCACGAAGTTATTGCATGTCAAAGAGGGCAACAAAATTACAGAAAACTGGGACTTAGTGGATTTTTACCCTCCGAAAAATCAACGGGACGGGATGGAGATATCCGGGCTGGCGCGGGAGGCGTTTGGATCACCGCGTTGGTGGATCTGATCCACCCTCCTGGTGGATCCGGATCCGGCTGAAGCTCTCGCCGGAGACGGGGACGAGGGCGGCGGCGGCCGGAGGAGATGCCGGCGGCGGCGGGCGGCGGTGATGCTGGCGGCGATGCTGCGGCGGCGGGTGGCGGTGATGCCAGCGGCGGCGGGCGTCGGAGCTTTCGTGGCGGCGGCGGGAGGTGGGCCGCGGCGGCGCCGGCTGGCGCGTCGGGAGGAGGGCGCGCGCGCGGAGGGAGCCCGGGCGGCTGGGCCGAAGGGGGCCCGATCCGGGCCGGCGGGCCCGGACGGCAGCGCGGTGGAAGGCTGGCGGCGGGGCCCACGTGGCGCTGCAGGATAGGCTGGGCGCGCGGCGGCAGACGTGTCCGGCGGCGTGGGGAGCTCGGGCTAGGGTTTTTACCTGAAAAATGGAGGTGGGACGACGTTTTTATAGGCATAGGGAGCTAGGAAGGTCCAAATGGGGTGCGGTTTTCGCCCACACGTTCACGATCCGACGACCGAGAGGATGGGAGTGGTTGTGCTGGGTTAGTGGGCTGTTGTGGAGGGGGTCTTGGGCCAAAAGGAAGAGGTCCTTTTAGCCCACTAGGTTAACCGTTGGAGTATCAAACGAACTCCAAACGGGGTGAAACTTGACAAGCGGCCTACCCGTACCAAAACCACAACGCACGACAAGTCTCACCTCATTCTGGGAACGTTACACAGCCACACATGAAAGAAGGACTCGGGGTGCCACGGGCACGTGTGTGAGTGTCGGAACTCGAAACGGACAACAGGAAGAGGCGAGTGGAACCGGGTGCAAGTGACAAGACGAATGCAATGCAATGCACATGACAACATGACACGGATGAAATGCACACACGCACGCGACAAAACGAAGAAACCCGAAATGAAAGAAGTGCCCAGAATGGAATTGATGAAGCCAACATTTCATATATTGCCATAAATGGAATGTGTTACATATGGGGTGTTACAGGGGGCCAGACGGGGTGCCCACGAGGCAGGGGGCGCCCCCTATAGGGGGCGCGCGCCCCCCACCCTCGTGGACGCCACGTCAGCCCTACTCCGTGGTTCTCAAGTCTCCCGTGCGTATTTTGCTCCAAAAATATCTCTCTTGAAGGTTTCATTCCGTTTGGACTCCGTTTGATATTCCTTTTCTATAAAAACCTTAAATAGGCAAAAAAAACAGCAATCTGAACTGGGACTTTGGGTTAGTAGGTTAGTCCCAAAAATAATATAAAAGTGTATAATAAAGCCCATTAAACATCCAAAACATCATAAATAATAGCATGGAACAATCAAAAATTATAGATACATTGGAGACGTATCAAGCATCCCCAAGCTTAATTCCTGCTCGTCCTCGAGTAGGTAAATGATAAAAACAAATTTTTTGATGTGGAATGCTAACCAACATAGTTTTCCAATGTAATTCTCTTAATTGTGGCATGAATGTTGAGATCTGAAAGATTCAAGATAAAAGTCTATATTGACATAAGAGATAATAATACTTCAAGCATACTAACAAAGCAATCATGTCTTCTCAAAATACTATGGCTAAAGAAAGTTATCCCTACAAAATCATGTAGTCTGGCTATGCTCCCTCTTCATCACACAAAATATTCATATCATGCACAACCCCGGTTTCAGCCAAGCACTTGTTTTCATACTCTATTCTTTCAAACCTTTCAACTTTCATGCAATACATGAGCGTGAGCCATGGACATGGCACTATGTGGAATAGAGAGGTGGTTGTGGAGAAGGAAAAAAGGAGGGAGATAGTCTCACATCGACTAGGCGTATCAAAGGGCTATGGAGATGCTCATCAATAGATATCAATGTGAGTGAGTAGGGATTGCCATGCAATGGATGCACTAGAGCTAAAAATGTATGAAAGCTCAACAGAAGAAACTAAGTGGGTGTGCATCCAACTTGCTTGTTCACGAAGACCTAGGGCATTTGAGGAAGCCCATCGTTGGAATATACAAGCCAAGTTCTATAATGAAAATTCCCACTAGTATATGAAAGTGACTAAACATGAAACTCTCTATCATGAAGAACATGGTGCTACTTTGAAGCACAAGTGTGGAAAAAGATAGTAGCAATTGTCCCTTTTTCTTTTCTTTTTCTTTTTTTGGGCCTTTTTTTCTTTGGCCTTTTTTTGGAGGGGCTTTCTTGATTTAGCCTTTCCTCACATGGGACAATGCTCTAATAATGATGATCATCACACTTTCATTGGATTACAACTCGATACTAGTACAAAGTATGACCTATATGAATGCCTCTGGCGGTGTACCAGGATCTGCAATGAATCAAGAGTGACATGTATGAAAAATTATGCATGGTGGCCTAGCCAGAAATACGATGTCAACTACATGATCATGCATGGCAATATGACAATATGAAGCATGTCATATGAATGGAACGGTGGAAAGTTGCATGGCAATAAATCTCGGAATGGCTATGGAAATGCCATGGTAGGTAGATATGGTGGCTGTTTTGAGGAAGATATATGGTGGCTATTTTGAGGAAGGATATATGGTGGCTGTTTTGAGGAAGGATATATAGTGGGTGTATGGTACCGGCGAAAGTTGCGCGGTACAAGAGAGGCTAGCAATGGTGGAAGGGTGAGAGTGCGTAATATCCATGACTCAACATTAGTCATAAGAACTCATATACTTATTGCAAAAATTTACGAGTCATCAAAACAAAGTAATCAACACATACTCCTAGGGGGGAGGTTGGTAGGAGTTAACCATCGCGCGCCCCCGACCTCCACACAAAGCTTGACACTCTACAAATACCTCATGCTCTAACTTCGTCACATAGCGGTTCACCATGCGTGCATGCTACGAGAATCACTAACTTTAACACAAGCATTTCTCAATTTCATAATAACTCCACTAGCATGACTCTAATATCACTATCCTCATATCTCAAAACAATTATCAAGCATCCAACTTCTCATCATATTCAATGCACTTAGTGTGAAACTTTTTACTAAATTGATATTGGATGTCTATCATGTGAAGGCAAGTTTCAGAGACAAAGAACATTACCATTCTGTTTTAATAGACTCTCAAAAGGATATAAGTGAAGCACTAGATCAACAATTTCTACAAAATATAATCACCACCGTGCTCTAAAAGATATAAGTGAAGCACTAGAGCAAAAACTATTCAACTCAAAAGATATAAGTGAAGCACATAGAGTGTTCTAACAATTCCTAGGCCATATTTAACTCTCTTTAAAAGGTGTGTCCAGCAAGGATAATTGTGGAAAACTAACAAGCAAAGACTCAAATTATACATGACGCTCCAAGTAAAACCCATATCATGTCATGAATAAAAATATAGCTCCGAGTATAGTTACCGATGGATGAAGACGAAAGAGGGGATGCCTTCCCAGGGCATCCCCAAGCTTAGGCTCTTGGTTGTCCTTGAATTTTACCTTGAGGTGCCTTGGTCATCCCCAAGCTTAGGCTCTTGCCACTCTTTGTTCCATAGTCCATCAAAGCAATACTCAAAACTTGAAAACTTCACGACACAAAACATAGACAAAAATCTCGTGAGCTCCGTTAGTATAAGAAAACAAACCACTACGCAAAGGTACTGCAATGAATTCATTATTTGTTTATATTGGCGTTAAACCTACTGTATTCCAACTTCTCTATGATTCATACTTCCCAATACTACTCATAGATGCATTGAAATAAGCAAACAACACACGAAAAACAGAATCTGTCAAAAATAGAACAGTCTGTAGTAATCTGTAACTTTCGCATACTTCTGTAACTCCAAAAAAATTGAAATAAATTGGCAAACGTAAGGAATTTGTCTATTAATCATCTTAAAAAAGAATCAACTAAATAGCACCCTCCAGTAAAATCTGGTGACCATTCTAGCGAGCGCTAACGATTCTGTTTTTCACAGCAAGATCATATAAACTTCACACAAGTCTTCCCAAAGGTTCTACTTGGCACAAACACTATTTAAAACACAAACCCACATCTAAACAGAAGCTAGATGAAATATTTATTCCTAAACAGAAGCAAAAACAAAAAATATAAAATTGGGTTGCCTCCCAACAAGCGCTATCGTTTTACGCCCCTAGCTAGGCATGGTACATGGATAGATCTAGGTATTGCCATCTTTGGAAGGCAATCCATAAGTGGCTCTCATAATAGATTCATATGGTAACTTGATTTTCTTTCTAGGAAAGTGTTCCATGCCTTTCCTTAACGGAAATTGGAATCTAATATTTCCTTCCTTCATATCAATAATTGCACCAATCGTTCTAAGGAAAGGTCTACCAAGAATAATAGGACATGAAGGATTGCAATCTATTTCAAGAACAATGAAATCTACGGGCACATAATTCCTATTGGCAACAATAAGAACATCATTAATCCTTCCCATAGGTTTCTTAATGGTTGAATCCTCAAGATGCACATTTAAAGAACAATCATCAAGCTCATGGAACCCTAGCAAATCACACAAAGTATTTGGGATAGTGGAAACACTTGCATCCAAATCACACAAAGCATAGCATTCATAATCTTTAATTTTTATTTTAATAGTAGGTTCCCACTCATCATAAAGCTTTCTAGGGATAGAAACTTATAATTCAAGTTTTTCTTCATAAGATTGCATCAAAGCATCAACTATGTGTTTGGTAAAAGCTTTATTTTGACTATAAGCATGCAGAGAGTTTAGTACGGATTGCAACAAGGAAATACAATCAATCAAAGAGCAATTATCATAATTGAATCCCTTGAAATCCAAGGTAGTGGGTTCATCACTATGCAAAGTTTTAATCTCTTCACTCCCACTTTTAACAATTTTAGCATCAAGATCTAAAAACTCTGAATCATTGGGACACCTTAAAGTAGACCCATCTCCAATCCTATCTTTATCAAGATTCATACTAGAAAACAAGGATCTAATAGGAGACACATCAATAACTTTTAGATCTTCGTCTTTATTTTCATGATAACTAGAAGAACACGATTTTATATAATTCTTTTTTTAGCGCGCATCCTAGCGGTTCTTTCTTAGCATTCATCAATGGAAATTCTCATGGCTTTGAGAGACTCATTGATATCATGCTTAGGTGGGATAGATCTAAGTTTCAAAAAATCAACATCAGGAGTAATTTTATCCACACTTCTAGCCAATTCATCAATCTTAAGCAATTTTTCTTCAAGCATAGCATTGAAATTCTTTTGCGAAATCATAAACTCCTTAACACTAGTTTCAAATTCAGAAGTCATCTTTCCATAAGAGTTGTTGTACGAATTTCCATAATTATTAGAGGAATTACTAGGAAAAGGCCTAGGATTAAAGTTCCCTCTATAAGCATTGTTACCAAAATTATTCCTACCAACAAAATTCACGTCCAAAGATTCATTATTATTTTCAATCAACGTGGATAAAGGCATATCATTAGGATCAGAAGAAGCACTCTTAGCAGCAAATAATTTCATAAGTTCATCCATCTTTCCACTCAAAACACTAATCTCTTCAATAGCATGCACTTTTTTACTAGTATATCTTTCGGTGTGCCATTGAGAATAATAAACCACAATATTATCTAGGAGTTTGGTAGCTTCTCCTAAGGTAGTTTCCATGAAAGTGCCTCCTGCGGCCGAATAAAAAAGATTTCTAGAAGCAAAATTCAAGCCAGCATAAAAGTTTTGAATAATCATCCACAAGTTCAAACCATGTGTAGGGCAATTATGTATCATTAATTTCATTCTCTCCCAAGTTTGTGCAACATGCTCAAGATCTAATTGCTTAAAATTCATAATATCGTTTCTAAGAGAGATGATCTTTGCAGGAGGGAAATACATAGAGATAAAAGCATCTTTGCACTTATTCCATGAATCAATACTATTTCTAGGCAAAGAAGAAAACCAAGTTTTAGCACGATCTCTAAGTGAAAATGGAAATAACTTCAATTTAACAATATCATTATCTGTATCCCTTTTCTTTTACATATCACACAAATCAACAAAGTTGTTTAGATGGGTAGCGACATCTTCACTAGGAAGGCCGGAAAATTGATCTTTCATGACAAGATTCAACAGAGCAGCGTTGATCTCACAAGATTCAGCATCGGTAATAGGAGAAATTGGAGTGCTAATCAAATCGTTATTGTTGGTATTGGAGAAGTCACACAATTTGGTATTGTTCTGAGCCATAGTGACAAGCAAGCAATCCAACACACAAGCAAACAAGAAGCAAGCGAACGATAAACACACGGCAGAAGAAGGGCGAATCAAACGACAAGGGTAAAGTGGGGGAGAGGAAAACGAGGCAAAAAAGTAATGCGAAGGATAAGGGTTTGTGATAGGTACTTGGTATATGACTTTTTTGTAAGCCTCCCCGGCAACAGCCAGAAATTCTTCTTGCTACTTTTCGAGCTTGTGTTGTATTCCCTCGAAGAGGAAAGGGTGATGCAGCATAGTAGCATAAGTATTTCCCTCGGTTTTTGAGAACCAAGGTATCAATCCAGTAGGACACCACGGGCGAGTCCCTCGCACCTACACAAAAAAATAAGAACTTCGGAGCCAATGTATCAATCCATTTACGGTCACTTACGAAAGTGAGATCTGATAGAGATGATAGTTTGATATTTTTGGTATTCTTGGATATAATAACAGAAAGTAAAAGCGGAAAAGTAAAGTAGATGGTAGATTGATATGTTGAGAATAGACCCGGGGGCCATAGTGTTCTCTAGTGGCTTCTCTCATGATAGCGATATTCTACGACGGGTAAACAAATTACTGTCGAGCAATTGATAGAAAAGTGAATAATTATGAGACTATCTAGGCATGATCATTATATATAGGCATCACGTCTGAGAAAAGTAGATCGGAACGATTCTGCATCTACTACTATTACTCCACACATCGACCGCTATCCAGCATGCATCTAGAGTATTAAGTTCATAAGAACAGAGTAACGCCTTAAGCAAGATGACATGATGTAGAGGGATAAACTCAAACATAGTGATATAAACCCCATCTTTTTATCCTCGATGGCAACAATACAATACGTGCATTGCTGCCCCTACTGTCACTAGGAAAGGACACCGCAAGATTGAGCCCAAATCCAAGCACTTCTCCCATTGCAAGAACTATAGATCTAGTAGGCCAAACTAAACCAATAATTCGAAGAGACTTGCAAGGATATTATAATCATACATAAAGAGTTCAGAGAAGAACCAAATATTTCTCATAGATAATCTTGATCATAAACCCACAATTCATCGGATCTCGACAAACACACCCAAAAAGAGATTACATCGAATAGATCTCCTCGAAGACCGAGGAGAACTTGGTATTGAGATCCAAAGAGAGAGAAGAAGCCATCTAGATACTAGCTATGGACCCGAAGGTCTGTGGTAAACTACTCACAACTCATCGTGAGGCGATGATGATGATGTAGAAGCACTCCGTGGTAGATCCCCCCTCCGACGGAGCTCCGGAACAGGCTCCAAGATGGGATCACACGGGAACAGAAGGTTGCGGCGGTGGAACTAGGGTTTTCTCTGTTGTTCTGATGGTTTCGGGGTACGTAGGTATATATAGGAGGAAGGAGGGCATCGGGGGCCAGACAGGTGCCCACGAGGCAGGGGGCGTGCCCTATAGGGGGGCGCGCCACCCACCCTCGTGGACGTCAGCCCTACTCCGTGGTTCTCAAGTCTCCCATGCGTATTTTGCTCCAAAAATATCTCTCCCGAAGGTTTCATTCCGTTTGGACTCCGTTTGATAGTCCTTTTCTGTAAAATCATGAAATAGGCAAAAAACAGCAATCTAGACTGGGCCTTTGGGTTAGTAGGTTAGTCCCAAAAAAATATAAAAGTGTATAACAAAGCCCATTAAACATCCAAAACATCATAAATAATAGCATGGAACAATCAAAAATTATAGATAAGTTGGAGATGTATCAGGAATCCACAGTGTCGTCGTCATCCTTGAGGTTGCGAGGAAGCTCATGTTGTGACAGAGGGGACGCCCCTGCTGGGTCAATGTCCTTGGTCTCTTATGAGTCCTCCTCGTTGCCGCGATTGCCGGAGGACAGCTCCACGAGGGAATCATCATCGACGGGTGGATCGAGCCGCATCTCATTGAAGGCAGGCATGGCCGCAACCATAGCGTCCCGGTAGTCACGGCATTATAATGTGGTGTATGCCTCGGGTATGTCCGTTGGGATGCTGCCCAGCAGGGAAATCAAGGCATCCTCATTATGTCCATGTGTTAGGCTACTGGGGTGCAGCCTTACATCGTCACTTACGCCCTGGTACTCCCACATGGGCCTTGAGTGTGACTGGAGCAGCGCCAGACGCTGCATCAAGAACTCCTTCACCATAATCGTCCCGGTCAGCTTCTTGGCATCCAAATTTGAGTTTATCCGCTCCAACATGGGTGCTGCCCGGGGGTCGGTGAGCTTTGCGGAGCCCCATGCCGGGATCTTCTCGGGTAGCTCCGTCGAAAGCTCCAGGTGCGGGTTGAGGCCCTTGGTATCCAGAAAGACCGAGCGATGTCGGAAGCCCTCCACCTTCTTCGCGGCCTTTAGCAGCATGTTCCTCTTATGCGTTGCACCGAAGGAGAAGCACGCGGACCGCTGCTCCCGGTCATGGAACCGCAGGCTGAAGTAGTGGTGGAAGAGGGCCACTAAGGGCCTCACGCCCACAATGGCCTCGCAGTAGAAGGTGAAAGCGGAGAGGATCAGGATGGAGTTGGGCTGAAGGTGGAGCGCCTGGATCTTGTAGTGCTAGAGGACAACGGTGAAGAACTCTGAGAAAGGCGGGACGAGCCCGGAGAAGACGCTATGGACGAAGAACGGGTAGACCGTTTTCGCCAAGGTGCTCTCCTTCGCCGAGACGCACCAGATTAGGGTCTGGCCCCACTCATTGGAGTCGCCCGCCATCGGCGGGAGCACCGGGGTGAGGTCCCCTCCTTCGCAATAGCAGAGTCCATGAGTGCCAGCAGGAGAGATGAGGAGGTTGTGGCCTGGTCCTCGGGTTTCGACTTCCCGACGGGAGCCATCCGAAGAATCCGCGGCAAGGAGGAAGGTTAGCGCTTTGCCTGGATCTGGAGGAACTTCTCGCGAAGGAAAGGGGATCTGAGCAGGAAGATGAAGGCGCTACGTAGAAGAACAATGATGACTCTGCAGCCTGCGCCAGGCTTTTGTCAGCCCACGGTTGTCGAGATAACGTGGGGAAGTGCAGGCGCACCGTCCCATCGCCCGCCACGCGTCAAGCCTAGCCTGCAGACGATTGGAGCACGCGATGTTTCCTCATCTTCTCTTCGGAGCCAAGCCCAGCATGCCTTGGGCCCGGGGGCTACTCGCGGGGTTCTGGGAATGGGGGTACCCAGACATGCCTACCTGCGGCCAAACGCGTGGCCCCATGAATGGCTCGGCAGGCCCTGACTCAAGACTACGCAAGGAAGACCCTCGCGAGAGCCCCCGGCCTCGCGAGGCGAGCAACACCAAGACCTCCTGGGGAGAGGCTCCTCAAGACTGCCTCCAAGGAGCAGAGATCTTTATGCAGGTACCCTGCCTCATGAGCCCACGGTGACGTGAGCCATGACGACCAAGGCCAGACGGGTGCCAGTGGGTGAAAACCCACAAGTATAGGGGATCGCAACAGTTTTCGACGGTAGATTATTCAACCCAAATTAATTGATTCAAACAAGGTCAGCCAAAGAATATTCACGAGTATTAGCAGTTGAGTTGTCAATTCAAGCACACCTGGAAGACTTAATATCTGCAGCAAAGTATTTAGTAGCAAAGTAATATGGAAGTAACAGTAATAGTGGCAAAAGTAATAGTAGCAATTTTGTAGCAATTGTAACAGCAGGATTAACAAAAGTAACGAAGCAGGGATCAATATGAAAGGAACTCGTAGGCAATGGATCGGTAATGATAGATGTCGGATGATATTCATCATGTAGCAGTTATAACCTAGGGTGACACGGAACTAGCTTAAATTCATCAATATAATGTAGGCATGTATTCTGTATATAGTCATACATGCTTATGGAAAAGAACTTCCATAACATCTTTTGTCCTACCTTCCCATGGTAGCGGGGTCCTAATGGAAACTAAGGGATATTAAGGCATCCTTTTAATAGAGAACCAGAACAAAGCATTATCACTTAGTGAATACATGAACTCCTAAAACAACGGCAATCACCGAAAAGAATCCCAATTATTGTCACCTTGGGGTATGCGGATCATAACTCGTAATAGGTGTCTACAACTTGCAAGGTCAGATCAAGAACACATGTATATTCATGAAAACATAATAGGTTCAGGTGTGAAATCATGGCACTCGGGCCCAAGTGACAAGCATTAAGCATAGCAAAGTCATAGCAACATCAATCTCATAAACATAGTGGATACTAGGGATCAAACCCTAAAAAAAACTAACTCGATTACATGATAAATCACATCCAACCCATCACCGTCCAGCAAGCCTACGATGGAATTACTCACACGTAGCGGCGAGCATCATGAAATTGGTGATGAAGGAAGGTTGATGATGGCGACGGTGATGATTTCCACTCTCCGGAGCCCCGAACGGACTCCAAATCTGTCATCTCGATGAAGAACAGGGGGTGATGGTGGCTTCATATCATAAAACACGATGAATCCTTCTGTCAAATTTTTTCTCCCCAAACATGAATATATGGAGTTGGAGTTTACGTCGATGGAGCCTCGTGGGACCCACCAGGTAGGGGGCGCGCCCTAGGGCTGCCCCCTGCCTTGTGGACAGCCGGTGTGTCCCCTCTGGTTGATTCTTCCGCCAATCTTTTTTATTTTTTCCAGAAATAATCTTCGTGAATTTTCAAGTCATTCCAAGAACTTTTATTTCTGCACAAAAATAACACCAAGGCAGTTTTGCTGAAATCAGCGTCAGTCCGGGTTAGTTCCATTCAAATCATGCAAATTAGAGTCCAAAACAAGGGCAAAAGAGTTTGGAAAAGTAGATACGATTGAGGCGTATCAACTCCCCAAAGCTTAATCCATTGCTTGTCCTCAAGCAATTCAGTTGACAAACTGAAAGTGATAAAGAATTTTTTTTAATATGTCTAGCCAATAAAGTAACCACATTCACAATAACATTTAGGTCTCACATTTACTTATATCAATGACACAATCAACTAGCGAGCAATAATAATATATCTCGGATGACAACACTTTTTCAAAACAACCATAATATCATATCACATGGTGGTATCTCGCTAGCCCTTTCTGAGACCACAAAACATAAATGAAGAGCACCCATGAAGATCAAGGACTTACTAGACATTGTAATTTATGAGAAAAGATATCCAATCACACTCATACTCAACATCAATTAAAACAAAGCATATAAATGACAGTGGTGCTTTTTATAAGAGGATGATGACTCAACAGTAAAAGTAAATAGATAGGCCCTTCGCAGAGGGAAGCAGGGATTTGCAGAGGTGCCAGAGCTTGGGCTTTTTAAAATAGAGATGAATATAATTTTGAGCAGTATGCTTTCATTGTCCACCCAATGTCCAAGAGTTCTCAATATCTTCCATGCTACACACATTATAGGCGGTTCCCATATAGAATGGTAAGGTTTTTACACCCCCTCCACCATCAAAAACACTCCACGGCTTATCCGAAACAACGGGTGCCGTCCATACCAACAACAGTCTAGGGGGAGCTTTGTTTATTTATATTTTGATTTGATTTTGAGCATGGGACTGGGCATCCCGGTTACCAGCCATTTTCTCATGAATGACAAGTGGAGTCCAATTATCATGACAATGACCCACCTAGCATGAAAGATACTGACAGCTCCGAGTCGCTACATGAGCGATTCAGGCACATTCAACACAGATTATTATTTGAAGGTTTAGAGTTTGGCACATGCAAATTTACTTGAAACAACATGTAAAGACCGCATATAGGTAGGTATGGTGGACTCATATGGAACAACTTTGGGTTTATGGAAGTGGATGCACAAGCAGTATTCCCGCTTAGTACAATGTGAAGGCTAGCAAAAGATTGAGGAGAGACCAACTGGAGAGCGACACGTTCATCAACATGCCTTGAGGTTAATCAACATTGAAAGCAAGCATGAGTAGGATATAAATCATCATGAACATAAATATCATGGAGGCTATGTTGATCTTGTTTCAACTACATGTGTGAACATGTGCCATTCAAGCCACTTGAATCATTCAAAGGAGGATACCATCCTATCATCCACATCGCAACCGTTTTAAAAGCATGTTGGCACGCGAGGTAAACCATTATAAACTCCTAGATAATTAAGCATGGCATGGGTAACTATAATATCTAATTATCATTGCCAACATGTCTCCCGCATAATAGGTTGAATCAAGAACGACGAGCTAATCATATTTACAAAAACAAAATAAGTCGAGTTCATACCAACTTTTCCTCATCTCAATCATTTCATCATATATCGTCATTACTGCCTTTCACTTGCACATACGAACGGTGTGAATAATAATAATAGTGCATGTGCATTGGACTAAGCTGGGTTCTGCAAACATTTATTCAAAGGAGAAGTCAAGGTAATATGGGCTCTTTGTTAGACCAACAATAATGCATATGAGAGCCACTTATCATTTTCATCGTGGTCTTCTCCTCTCGCCCCGAACAAATGAAAGAGAATTTCAAAGAAACACACAAAATTGTTTTTGGAGTTTTCGTTTTTTTTATAAAGTAAAACAAGAACGAGAAAAACTATTTACACGGGAAAGCTCCTAACAAGCAAAAGAAGAACGAGAAAACTTTTTGGACTTTCTTTTTAATACTACAGACTATTAAAAGAACAAGCAGGAAAGAAAAGACAAAAAGGAAACGAGAAATATTTTTGGGTTTTCTAAAAAAAATCGAACACACGAGAAGAAAGTGAAAAAAAACTAACATGGATGATACAATGAAAAAGTATGAACACCGACAACTAGAATAAGTGTGTGAACATGAATGTAATGTCGGTGAGAAATACATACTCCCCCAAGCTTAGGCTTTTCGCTAAGTTGGTCTATGGCCACGGCTGGCCTGGCGGATATCCAAAGTTGTAGTCAGGGTTGTGCTGGGATGCGGTAGCTATTGCCTGAAGGGCTGCAGCATGGAGGCGAGAGGCCTCCCCCTCTCTCTCATATTCGTTCACCTCCTCTCTAGTTATAAAATATCTCCCTTTTACATGAAAGTTAAAGAAGGCAGGAGCAGGAAGGGTAATATGGACAGCACGTTGTCGGTCAAAGATTAGTCGCTACAAGAGGGACTGTTCATTCCTCACAAGTAACTGGTAGCGTACTAAAGCATTATAATCAAGGAAAGCGGGTGGTAATTCAATATCATTTCCCTTTATGGGCACCCCATGATAATTAGCTAAACGAGTGGCATAAATTCCACCAAATAAATCTCCATCTTTAGCATTAAGATGTAACCTCCTTGCAATAATAGCCCCCTTTATCACCCAGCACTACACACTTGAGGATGCTAAGATCTGGAACGCAAAGGTGTCTATGCTCATGCTTACCGTTAATGCATCTACCTATAAAAAGAGCAAAATAATGTATAGCAGGAAAGTGAATGATCCCCATGGTAGCTTGCGTAATATTTCTAGTTTCCCCCATAGTGATGCTAGGAAGGAAATCATTATACTCAGTCTTATGTGGTTCACTAAGAATGCCCCCTTGTGGAATTTTGCATGCATCACTAAAATCTTCAAGTTCCATGGTATATGATTTATCGTAAAGATAAAATAAAACAATACGAGTATTACGCTGGGATGTAAACTTAAATCTCCGCACAAATGAATCATTGAGGTAGTAATATTCCCGACACTTATCTGGCACGAAGTCCTCCAGGCCGGCATTTTGTATGTACCCAAAAAATTCCTCCTTGATACCTGCACGAACCATGAATTGATTCGACGGCCATTCACAAGGCCGTACTTGAGCTTCTCTTGGTGGTTCAAGATCCGGCTCATGAATCGCGAGCCTTGGGGCTTGCTTCTTTGATGAGCCACCTTGGTATATTTTCCTAGACATATTTCTTCCTCTGAAAAATTTCAGAAATTTTTAGTGACTTGAAATAAAAGTGAACTAAACTCAACAAAACTAATAGCAACTACTCCTACAAGTGTCTAGAGGCTATATCATGCATCAATACTACTTTGGACCATATAAATTTGACATGCAAGCTCAAGAACAAGGTCACCACAGCAGCAAAAAAAACAATATATAAAGCACTAGAACAAAAACTAATTGGACTATTGGAGGAGTCACATACCGAAGAACAATCCTCCAAAACAGTTTTGCAAATGGAGCTTTGAGCAAGGAGATAAAAAATGGCAGCAATATGAGCTAGAACACGGGTTTGAGCAATGGTGGGATTTTTTATGGAGGAAGACGAAGTGGGTGGGTGCTGGAATAAGTGAGGGGGCCCACATGGGACCCACAAGGCAGGGGGGCGCACTCAGGGAGTAGGGCACGCCCTCCACCCTTGTGGCCCACTGGTGCATCCCTTGGTGCATTCTTAGTGCGAGAAATTCTAGAATATTCTACAAAAAATCATACTAAATTTTCAAGGCATTTGGAGAATTTTTATTTTTGAGACATTTTTTATTGCACAGATAATACTATTTTTGCTTTATTTCATCTAAATAACAAAAAGTAAAAAGTGGGTACAGAAAGTTGTGCTTTCTAAATTCATCCATCTCATGCCTATCAAGAGGAATCCATTAATAAGGTTGATCAAGTCTTATTAACAAACTTCTTCCGAGTGACATGAAACCGGAGAATCTTCAAACAACACTAGGTTACCTCAATGGGGATATGCATGTCCCCAACAATAATAATATCATATTTCTTTTTAACAGTAGGAATAGGGAAATCAAAACCTCCAATAGCAATAGTTGAAAATTTTCCAATAGAATTGATGCTATTAACTTGCGGTTGTTTCTTCGGAAAGTGTATCGTATGCTCATTACCATTAACATGAAAAGTGACATTGCCCTTGTTGCAATCAATGACAGCCCCTGCAGTATTCAAAACGGGTCTACCAAGGATAATTGATATACTTTCGTCCTCGGGAATATCAAGAATAACAAAGTTTGTTAAGATAGTAACGTTTGCAACTACAACAGGCACATCCTCACAAATACCGATGGGTACAGCAGTTCATTTATCGGCCATTTGCAAAGAGATTTCAGTAGGTGTCAACTTATTCAAATCAAGTGTTGGGGATATACCCCGCGGTTTGACACGGACGGGATATGACCCGACTGGTACTTGGTGATTCATTGATAACCCGGCCGAACTTGGCACCTCATCAGTAACTTGCCTGGACTTGGTGGCTCGTAAGCAGGCCGGTTCATCAGAGAGGCCTAGACATGTGGTTCACGGAGAAGAACGACAAGACCCAACGGCCTAGAAGGCGGCTTATGGGAGGGTCAGCTCATGTTTTTTTTGAACAATCAATGACAGTAGGAGAGCATCCTACTGACTTTCCATATATCAACAAAGTTACATGGTACTTCGGGGTTTCACGCAAGACAGCATGAGGGTCCCAAACCAGCCATCAAGGCATGATCAGATACCCATCATTTTTGTCAAGCACCCCTATTTTTTGACACAAGATGTTTTTCTGTTACACAAGTGTCCGCAAGAAGTCACTAATAAACTGTTCTAGGGAGGGCTTAGCCCCGTGCGTAAGCAAACCAAAGTCTCTTTTGAATCTCTCCTACCAAGAGATCTCCGAAGGGGGGACTGCCCTGAACACTTTATTGTTGCGTTCTTTCCATATACTCCAGGCCGTCGTCTGAAAGACCTCCATAAACATGGGCTTTGCCCAGCGTTGCCGCCCGGAGTGCGTGATTTGTAGGCGATCCCCACCGTACGTCCATTACATCCCCAACCTCCTCCAGCAAGCTCTGCTGAAAGTGCAGTGAAAGAAAATGTGTTCAACAGTTTCCTCCTCCCGTCCCGAACACAACTCACACTCAACTCCATCCGAGACATTGTAATGTCTCCTTTTGAGCATGTTTTTAGTGTTCACACGGTCAGCCAGCAGCAGCCACGCGAACACCTTTATTTTCATCGTACATTTGCTCTTCCAGATTCATCTGAAAGCTGCATCCGCAACCACTTCTTTATAGTAGTTTCCATAGTATTTCCGGGAGGAGTATCGCCCCCCCCCCCCACAAGCACACCCATGAGTCCATTCGATCATCTTCGGGGCCGATTCCTCTCGTAAGGTCTTGTATCGCAAGCACTTCGTCTCGAGCCTGTTGAGAGAGGGGTAGATAAAACCCCTGCTGCATGCTTGTGAAGGACAGGAAATTTTTGACAGATGCGTCTTCCATCGCAGTGAAGGAGAAAGCCCTCGGGTGCGAGGACTCAAGGGTTTCATCCAGCCACAGATCCTTCCAGAACAGCGTCGACGAGCCATCGCCCACCACGACCTTGGTAACCCCTCTGTACTTGTCATTCAGTTTCATCACATCTCTCCACTAGAAGGATTCGCAAACTTCTGCTGCCTGCGGGACCTGGTGTTCATAGTACGTGTCCCAGATCAAAGTGCACCAGGGAGTGTCTCTCTTGTTATAAAAGTAGTGCAAAAATTTGAGGAGCAATCCTTCATTTTGAACTTTGATATCTAAAACCCCTAGTCCTCCATGTTTCTTAGGTCTACACACCAGATCCCAGGAGGCCAGAGGATTGCATGTTTCCCCTTGCTCCGTTTTTTTGCGCCAGAGACACCTGCGACGGATCTTGTCCAAGTGCTCTATTAGTTTGAGCGGGAACTTAAGCATGCACATTGGGTAGATCAAGAGGGAGGTGATCAACGAGTTAAGTAGCGTCAGTTTACTCCCATAATTCATCAAACACAGCGAGGAGGAAAGCCTGCATTCCGTTCTCTCCACAATCGGCATGAGCTCGCTCACCGTGGGCTTGGTTGTCCCCATGGGCAGTCCCAGGTACGTGAACAACATTGCCCCAATAGAGCATTGCCAAATCTGTGCCAATTCCGCAACCAGAGATTCATCCATATTAAGTGGCACCAGTATGGATTTACTAAAATTTATCTTGAGCCCAATCGAGTCCGCATAGTCAATTAGGATCTGTTTCATGGCCCGCGCCTGGGCATGACTTAAGAAGGAAGACACGAGGAATAATTCCCTTACAAGGGAAGCAAGACTAGGATTCCACTTGTAATAGAATAGTCCTAATCCTACTAGGACTCCACATGTAACCCGCCCCTCCAACTTATATAAGGAGGGGCAAGGCTCCCCAAGAGGGAGAATGAGGAAGAAGAAGAATCTCTAGGGCTAGACTCAATTAGAGGAGAGTCGGCTTATGCAGCGACTCCCTCATGAGCATACGGAATAAGACCTAGCCACAAACAACATATAGGGCTATTACCGGATGATGTTTCCAAGGACCCGAAACTATCTAAAATCTCGTGTATCTCATCCCACTCAACCCCTCTCAAGCTACTACATAGATGTGTTGGCCTCACGACTAAGTCCTCACACTAGGACATCTACCCGTGACAAATCCACGACAACAAGTCTATGATATAAAGAGAAAGTCATAACACTAACACCGGCTCCAAGATCACATAAAGCAATTTTAACATAGTTTCTTTTAATAGAGCATGGTATAGTTGGTATTCCTGGATCTCCTAGTTTCTTTGGTATTCCACCCTTAAATGTATAATTAGAAAGCATGGTGGAAATTTCAGCTTCTGGTATCTTTCTTTTATTAGTAACAATTTCTTTCATATACTTAGCATAATGGCACATTTTCAGAATATCAATCAAGTGCAAGCATAAAAAGACAGGTCTAATCATCTCATAAAAGAGTTCAAATTCCTCATCATCCTTTTTCTTGGATGGTTTAGGAGGAAAGGGCATGGGCTTCTGAACCCATGGTTCTCCTTCTTTACCATGTTTCCTAGCAATGAAGTCTCTCTTATAATAACATTGATTCTTTGATTCTGGGTTATCAAGATCAACAGCAGGTTTGATCTCCACATCATTATTATTACTAGGTTGAGCATCTGTATGACCATCATCATTAACATTATCACAAGGTTCATGTTCATCACCAGATTGTGTCTCAGCATTAGAAATAGAAATATCATTGGGATTCCCAGGTGTGTTTATAACAGGTTCACTAGAAGCATGCAAAGTCCTATCATTTTTATTAGAGGGACTAGGTGCATCAACATTAATTCTCTGAGAGTCTTGTTCTACTCTCTTAGGATGACCTTCAGGATACAAAGGTTCCTGAGTCATTTTACCACCTCTAGTCACAACTCTAACAACATTGTCTTTGTTTTTACTATTCATCTCACTGAGCAAATCATCTTGTGCCTTAATACTTGTTCTACTTGAGTTTTTACCATAGAAGCATGTTTACTAATAAGCTTAAGATCATTAACAGTTCTACACAAGTAAGCTCTCAAGCGTTCAAGCATATAAGCATTACATTTCAATTGTATACTAACATAAGCATTGAAGTCTTCTTGTTTAATAATAAAATTATCAAACTCATCCAATCATTGACTAGCAGACTTATTATGAGGGATATCTCCTTCATCAAATATACAGAGAGAATATACCTCTACTACCAGTGTCGGGTTATCAAGACCATGTATTTCTTCAATAGGAGGTAAATTCTTAACATCTTCAGCTTTAATACCTTTTTCTTTCATAGAGTTCTTTGCCTCTTGCATCTTCGGGACTGAGAATGTGGCGCCCCCGATTTAACCATACACTAATAATGCATGCAAATGTGTACGACCAAGATCAGGGACTCGCGAGTAGATATCACAACACAACTCTAGACACAAGTTTAAGTCATACAAGCTTCATATTACAATCCAGGGGCCTCGAGGGCTCGAATACATAAGCTCGATCATAAACGAGTCGGCGGAAGCAACAATATCTGAGTACAGACATAAGTTAAACCAGGTGCCATAAGATGGCTAGCACAAACATGGATACAGATCGAAGAGGCGCAGGCCTCCTGCCTGGGATCCTCCTAAACTACTCCTGGTCGTCGACAGACTCCACTTAGTAGTAGGTTCCGGCGGGGTAGTAGTAGTCGTCAGTAGTGGCATCTAGCTCCTGGGCTCCACCATCTGGTTGCATCATCCAAGAAGAAGGGAAAAGGGGGAGCAAAGCAATCGTGAGTACTCATCTAAGGTACTCAAAAGCAAGGATCTACACTAGATATGCATTGGTATATGTACAAAGGGGTTATATCTGTTGGCTAAACTGCAGAATGCTAGAATATGAGGGGGGGGAAGCTAGGCCTATTGAAGACTACGCTTATGGCAACCTCCATCTTGCAGCAGTAGAAGACAGTAGCTGGAAAGTTCACCAAGTAACATAGTATAGCATAATCCTACCCGGCGATCCTCTCCTCGTCACCCTGTGAGAGAGCGATCACCGGGTTGTATCTGGCACTTGAAAGCGTGTGTTTTATTAAGTATCTGGTTCTAGTTGTCATGAGGTCGGAATACAACTCCGGGTCATCCTTTTACCGAGGGACACGGCTATTCGAATCGATAATCTTCCCTGCAGGGGTGCACACATAACCCAACATGCTTGATCCCTCTGGCCTGGCACACTTTCCTGGGTCATACCCGTCCTCGGAAGATCAACACGTCGCAGCCCTACCTAGGCTCAACAGATAGGTCAGCACGTCGGTCAAAATCCTAAGCGCACAGGGGTCTGGGCGCATCGCCCATTGCACTCCTGCACGTTGCGTGGGCGGCCGGAAGTAGACCTAGCACCTCCTAATACCAGAGCAGGCGTTCCAGCCCATCCGGCGTGCGCCGCTCAGTAGCTGACATCTAGAAGGCTTCGGCTGATACCATGATGTTGAGAGCCCATAATTGTTCCCGTGTAGCTGGTTAGTGCGTATAGGCTCGTAGCCAGACTCAGATCAAATATCCAAACTCGTTAATCGTTTTCTTATGAAATAACCGCTGACAATGACCAAGGACCAGGCCCACCTGTCTCCTAGGTGGTCGCAACCTACCCTGCTGCTCTGCCACAAAGAATCAAGTGGGAGCCGTCGGGAACCCAGGCCCATCACTACCTGGATGGAACCACCTGTCCCTCTAGCCTCCACTCCGTGAATCACCTGCGGGTACTCTATTTGCCGACCCAACTTTAGTCACAGCATGTATCTTGTATAATATGTATATAGTATATACCAGTGGTCACCTCCCGAAGTGATCACGGCCCGATAGTATAGCATGGCAGACGGACAAGAATGTAGGGCCACTGTTGTAATACTAGCTTCCTATAATAAGCATTTAGGATAGCAGGTAGAGGTATCAATAGTTGTAGCAACAATGAAGGCTATGAAACAGAATAGGAGCTATCGAATCATCAATAGTAGCAAACCTAATGCAAGAATAAGAGAGAAGAGAATGGGTGATACCTGGTGATCAAGGGGGGTTGGCTTGCCTGGAAGCTCGGCAGAGAAGGACAGGTCGTCAACACCGTTGTCGATCAGGGCGACAGCAGTGGCGTCAGTCTCGAAGTCTACCGGAGAGAAGATGGGGAAGAAACAATAAATACAATCCAAATAGATGCATGGTGATGCATGAAAGGGCAATAAACGGTGCTAGGTGTGCCCTAATGTGTTACTAGGCATTTTCAGACAAACGAACGGGAGGGGGGATGGTTGCATGTTCGTTATGCTAGGGATGTGTGGCAAACGAACGGTCTGCATTATCAGATTAGTCTCGTTTTTCTAAACAACTTCCATGTACAAAGTGTTTTCACGAGCTACGGATTATTTTATATTAATTTTCAAAGTTTTAATTCATTTTTAGGAATTAACAGATTAATTTAATCAAAAGCAGTTATGACATCATCATGACGTCAGCGGTCAAAGTTGACCGTTGACCAGTCAACTAACTAATGTGTCCCATTTGTCATTCGCGCAGATTAACTAAATAGAATTAGTTAGTTAAATAAGCGATTAGGTTAATTTAATAGATTTAATTAAGTCAATTAATTATTTAACTAATTAACTAATTAATAAATTATTTTTATCATTACTATCTTTAATTACTTTTTTTGTTTTAATAAAAGGGGCGTGGGGCCCTCCTGGCAGTGGCCCATCGGGGCTAATGGGCGGGTGTTAACGGGTGTTGGTTCCCAGCCCGATTGGGCATATGCTGATAACACACAAGTGTAGGGGATCGCAACAGTTTTTGAGGGTAAAGTATTAAACCCAAATTTGTTGATTCGACACAAGGGGAGCCAAAGAATACTCTTAAGTATTAGCAGCTGAGTTGTCAATTCCACCACACCTGGAAACTTAGTATCTGCAGCAAGATAGTTTA
Organism: Secale cereale; assembly: GCA_902687465.1. NCBI lineage: Eukaryota > Viridiplantae > Streptophyta > Magnoliopsida > Poales > Poaceae > Secale > Secale cereale. The sequence goes on along the minus strand of LR738712.1, from coordinate 192,245,472 downwards.
GTAGCAAAGTAATATGATAGTGGCAGTAGCAGCAATAAAAGTAAAGATAGTGTTTTTGTATTTTTGTGATATAAGCAACAGAAAAGTAAATAAGTGACAAGCAATCTAGGTAAAGCTCGTAGGCATTGGATCGATGATGGGAAATCACATCGGATGCAATTCATCATGTAGAACTTATAACCTAGGGTGACACAGAACTAGCTCCAGTTCATCAATGCAATGTAGGCATGTATTCCGAATATAGTCATACGTGCTTATGGAAAAGAACTTGCATGACATATTTTGTCCTACCCTCCCGTGGCAGCGGGGTCCTATTGGAAACTAAGGGATATTAAGGCCTACTTTTAATAGAGTACCGGACCAAAGCATTAACACATAGTGAATACATGAACTCCTCAAACTATGGTCATCACCGGGAGTGGTCCCGATTATTGTCACTTCGGGGTTGCCGGACCATAACACATAGTAGGTGACTATAGACTTGTAAGATAGGATCAAGAACACACATATATTCATGAAAACATAATAGGTTCGGATCTGAAATCATGGCACTATGGCCCTAGTGACAAGCATTAAGCATAGCAAAGTCATAGCAACATCAATCTCAGAACCTAGTGGATACTAGGGATCAAACCCTAACAAAAATAACTTGATTACATGATAGATCCCATCCAACCCATCACCGTCCAGCAAGCCTACGATGGAATTACTCACGCACGACGGTGAGCATCATGGAATTGGTGATGGAGGAAGGTTGATGATGACGATGGCGACGATCTCCACTCTCCGGAGCCCCGAACGGACTCCAGATCAGCCC
>LR738712.1:192212814-192244538 GCA_902687465.1 Secale cereale | reverse complement strand
CCCCCCCCCCCGAGAGAGATTAGGGCTTGGTAGCGGCTCCATCTCGTGAAACGCGACAATTCCTTCTCCCTGATTTTTTCTCCCTAAAACGGAAGATATAGGATCTGGGGGTACGTCGGTAAGTCTCCAGGGGGCCCTCGAGGCAGGGGGGCGCGCCCCCACCCTCGAGGACAGGGTGTGGGCCCCCCGGTGCAGATCTTCTTGCAAATATTTTTTTATTTTCTGAAATAATTCTTCGTTGATTTTCAGGCGATTCTGAGAACTTTTTATTTCTGCACAAAAACAACACCATGGCAATTCTGCTGAAAACAGCATCAGTCCGGGTTAGTTCCATTCGAATCATGCAAGTTAGAGTCCAAAACAAGGGCAAAAGTGTTTGGCAAAGTAGATATGTTGGAGACGTATCAACTCCCCCAAGCTTAAACCTTTGCTTGTCCTCAAGCAACTCAGTTGACAAACTGAAAGTGATAAAGAAAAACTTTGAAAAACTCTGTTTGCTCTTGTTGTTGTAAATTTGTAAGCTAGCATTCAGGTTTTCAACAAGATTATGAACTAACCACATCCACAATAACTTTCAGGTCTCAAGACTACTCACATCAATGGCATAATCAACTAGCGAGCAATAATAATAAACCTTAGATGACAACACTTCTCAAAACAATCATGATATGATATAATAGGATGGTATCTCGCTAGCCCTTTCTGAGACCGCAAAACATAAATGCAGAGCACCTTTAAAGATCAAGGACTGACTAGACATTGTAATTCATGGTAAAAGAGATCCAGTCATGATCATACTCAATGCAAATTAATAGTAATACATGCAACGACAGAGGTGCTCTCCTACTGGTGCTTTTTGATAAGAGGATGGTGACTCTGCATAAAAGTAAATAGATAGGCCCTTCGCAGAGGGAAGCAGGGATTTGTAGAGGTGCCAGAGCTCGATTTTTAAATAGAGATTGAATAACATTTTGAGCGGTATACATTCATTGTCAACATAACAACCAAGAATCTCGATATCTCCCATGCTACGCACATTATAGGCGGTTCCCAAACGGAATGGTAAAGTTTATACTCCCCCAACCACCAAAAGCACACTTCACGACCAGCCGAATTCACGGGTTACCGTCCAAACAAGCAACAACCCTGGGGGGGGTTTGTTTAATTATTATGATTTTGAGGATGGGACTGGGCATCCCGGTTACCAGCCATTTTCTCGTGAATGATGAGCGGAGTCCACTCATCGTGAGAATAACCCACCTAGCATGGAAGATATAGATAGCCCTAGGTGATACATGAGCTGTTCGAGCATACAAAACAGAATTTCATTTAAAGGTTTAGAGTTTGGCACATACAAATTTACTTGGAACGGCAGGTAAATACCTCATATAGGAAGGTATGGTGTACTCATGTGGAATAACTTTGGGGTTTATGGAAGTGGATGCACAAGCAGTATTCCCGCTTATTACAGGTGAAGGCTAAAAGGAGACTGGGAAGCGACCAGCTAGAGAGCAACAACGGTCATGAACATGCATTAAAATTAATCAACAATGAATGCAAGCATGAGTAGGATATAAATCACCATGAACATAAATATCGTGAAGTCTATGTTGATTTGTTTCAACTACATGCGTGAACATGTGCCAAGTCAAGTCACTTAAATCGTTCAAAGGAGGATACCACCCATCATACCACATCACAACCATTTTAATATCATGTTGGCACGCAAGATACACCATTATAAACTCTCAGCTAATTAAGAATGGCATAAGCAGCTATGATCTCTAATTGTCATTGGAAACATGTTTCATTCATAACAAGCTGAATCAAGAACGACGGGCAATCATATTTACAAAAACACAAGAGATCGAGTTCATACCAGCTTTTCTCATCTCAATTAGTTCATCATATATCATCCTTATTACCTTTCACTTGCACGACCGAACGGTGTGGAAAATAATAATAGTGCACGTGCATTGGACTAAGCTGGAATCTGCAGACATTTAATACAAGAGATAAGACAAGGTAATATGGCTCAAGGTTAAATCATTAACAAAGCATATGAGAGCCACTAAGCATTTTTAAATCATGGTCTTCTACTCATAACCCCTAAAGAAAAGAAAAAAAACTATTTACACGGGAAAGCTCCCAACAAGCAAAAGAAGAACGGGAAATCTTTTTGGGTTTTCATTATTAGTTACTACTACAGGCAAAGAAAGTAAATTAGCTAGAAGCTACAACTAATATATTTTTTGTTTTTCTGGGTTTTTCTAACACACAAGAAAAAGACTAAGAAAAAGAAATTGAAACTAAGCATGGATGGTACAGTGAACACCGACAGCTAGAATAAGTGTGAACATGAATGTAAGTCGGTGAGAAACACGTACTCCCCCAAGCTTAGGCTTTTGGCCTAAGTTGGTCTATGGCCACGGATCGAAGCCACTCCCTCCATTGTACTGAGATGTGTCCTCTGGGCGCCACTGGTTGGCGAGCTCGTCCAGCTCTCACCCATAAACAGATTGACGAGAAGGATCAAGTGGTGGTTCTGGCTCAGGCTCAGAAGCTTGTGCCTGGCCTTGGTACTTGTAGAAGACATCTGAGGTGATGAGGAATACGCCTGTAGATAGATCAAAAAAAGAAAGTGCAGGCAAGGTAACAATTTCACAGTATATTTCATCAAACCTCAATTTATAATGGAGTTGCATATTTTTGTGTTAGCCAATAAAGTCATGAGCTACCATGCTCTTGTAGTCTAGATAAACAGGGGCAAGCAATTTTTCTTCCTTCTCATGATGCCTAATAGGTATATTAAAATGTTCAGCAAGGCGAGAAGCAAAGATGCCTCCAAAGACGGGCCCTCTTGAGCGGTTAAGACTCAATCGTTTGGCAACGACGGTGCCCAAGCTAAAAGTTGTGTCACTGAACAAAGCATGGCATAAAATGATAATACAAGGGGCACTGAGATTCCCACTATTCCCGCGACCAATTAAACACCTACTAGCAAATAAAGCAAAGTAGCGCAGAACAGGGAAGTGTATACTAGTGATTCTTGCCCTTGAAACTTGTCTAGTTTCACCTATGGCTATCATGTCAATAAACCCTTCGACGTGTTCATGACGTGGTTCATCAAGTCTACCTCCAAAGGGTACTTTGCATATTTCACAAAAATCTAACAGTCATATCTCCTTAACCAGATCATATAAGCGAAACTCCACCTTAGGTGGTGTTTTCCTAGAATGAAAATGAAAACTTTGCGTGAAAATATTGGTCAGTAAGAGATACTGTTCTTTTTGGTCGTTGATGAAGTTGGTGAGGCCTGCATTATTCGCCATCCAATAAAAGTCTTCGTAAATATCGGCGGACATCATGAAATTATTACAAGGCCATTCGCACGGTCGAACTTCCGCCATGCGAGGAAGATGATACTTGGGCTTCTTATTTTCTTCTTTCTTCTTCTCCTCTGAGCTCTTGCTGGAGGAGCCCCTCAATAATATTTTTAACATTTTCCTTTTCTGAAATTTTTAGCAACTCAGAATAAAAGTTAACAAAATCAATAAGATTGATAGCAACAACTCCTATAAGTGCCTAGAAGCTATATCATGCATTAGAACTACTTGGGAGCAAAAAAATTGACATGCAAGCTCAAGAACAAGGCCGCCACAGCAACACAAATTTGCAACAAATAAAGAACTAGAAAAAAAACTAATTGGACCAATGGAGGAGTCACATACCAAGGAACAATCTCCCCAAACAGTTTGGTGAATGGTGCTTTGAGCAAGGAGATCGAAAATGGCAGCAAAATGAGCTAGAACTCGGGTTTGAGCTGGTTGGGGATTTTTTTGGGAGGAAGAAGAAGAGCATGGGTGAAAGGATAAGTGGAGGGGGACCACGTGGGGCCCTCGAGGCAGGGGGCACGCCCTGTGAAGGGGGGCGCACTCTGTGCCCTCGAGGCCATGTGCTGGCTCCCCTCGCTGTGTGTTCAGTGCCATATTTTCTTAAATATTCTAGAAAAAAAAACATATTTCATTTTCATGGCATTTGGAGAACTTTTATTTTCGGGATATTTTTTATTGCACGGATAAGTCTGGAAACAGACAGATAATGCTATTTTTCTTTTATTTAACCTAATTAAAAGAAAGTAAAAGGAGGGTACATAAGGTTTCTGCTATCTAGATTCACCTATCCCATGTTCATCAAAAGGAATCCATTAACATGGTTGATCATGTCTTGTTAATAAACTCTTTTCGAGTAACATGAAACCGGAGAATTTTCGAATAACACTATGTTACCTCAATGGGGATATGTATGTCCCCAACAATAAGAATGTCATATGCCTTCTTGATAGTAGGAATAGGAAACTCAAAACCTCCAATAGTAATTGCTGAAGTTTTTCCAATATAATTGATACTATGGACCAGAGGTTGTTTCCTCGGAAAATGTACCGTATGCTCATTGCCATTGACATGAAAAGTGACATTGCCTTTGTTGCAATCAATAACAGCCCCAGGAGTATTCAGAAAAGATCTTCCAAGAATAATAGACATACTATCATCCTCGGGAATATCAAGTATAACAAAGTCCGTTAGAATAATAACATTTGCAACTACAACAGACACATCCTCACAAATTCCGACAGGTATAGCAGTTGATTTATAGGCCATTTGCAAAGATATTTCAGTAGGTGTCAACTTAGTCAAGTCAAGTCTACGATATAAAGAGGGAGGCATAACACTAACACCAACTCCAAGATCACACAAAGCAATTTTAACATAGTTTCTCTTAATGGAGCAAGGTATAGTAGGTACTCCTGGATCTCCTAATTTCTTAGGCATTCCACCCTCAAAAGTGTAATTGGCAAGCATGGTGGAAATTTCTACTTCATGTATCTTTCTTTTGTTGGGAATAATATCTTTCATATACATAGCATAAGGATTTGTTTTAAGCACATCAGTCAAGCGCATACGCAAAAGATAGGTCTAATCATTTCAATGAAGCACTCAAAATCCTCATCATCCTTTTTCTTGGATGGTTTCGTAGGAAAAGGCATGGGTTTTTGAACCCAGGGTTCTCTTTCCCTACCGTGCTTCCTACGAACAAAGTCTCTCTTATCATAACATTGATTCTTTGATTGTGGGTTATCAAGATCAATAGCAGGTTCAATTTCTACATCATTATCATTGCTAGGTTGAGCATCATCGTGAACATCATTATTAATATTATCACTAGGTTCATGTTCATTACCGGATTGTGTCTCAGCATCAGAAATAGATATATCATTGGGATTCTCAGGTGGGTGAGCTACAGTTTCACTAGAAGCATGCAAAGTCCTATCATTTTTCTTTTTCTTCTTCTTAGAGGAACTAGGTGCACCTAAATTAGATCTCTGAGAATCTTGCTCAATTATCTTAGGGTGCCTTCAGGATACAGAGGTTCCTGAGTCATTCTACCACCTCTAGTCACAACTCTAATGGCATTATCATTACTCTTACTATTTAATTCATTGAGCAAGTCATTCTGAGCCTTAAGTACTTGTTCTACTTGACTGGTGACCATAGAAGCATGTTTACTAATAAGTTTCAGTTCACTTTTAGCACTAGATAGATAATCACTCAAGCATTCAATCATATAAGCATTGTGTTGTAATTGTCTACCAACATAAGCATTGAAGTTTTCTTGTTTCACAATGAAATTGTCAAACTCATCTAAGCATTGGCTAGTAGACTTATAACGAGGAATATTACTTTCATCAAATCTACAAAGAGAATTTACCTTTACTACCTGTGTCGGGTTATCAAGACCATGTATTTCTTCAATAGGCGGTAAATTCTTAACATCTTCAGCTTTAATACCTTTTTCTTTCATAGATTTATTTGCCTCTTGCATGTCTTCAGGACTGAGAAATAGAACACCTCTTTTCTTCGGAGTTGGCTTAGGGGCTGGTTCAGGAAGTGTCCAATTATTTTCATTGGCTAGCATATTGTTCAATAGTTGTTCAGCTTGTTCCACTGTTCTTTCCCTGAAAACACAACCAGCACAACTATCTGGGTGGTCTCTGGAAGCATCGGTTAGTCCACTATAAAAGACATCAAGTATATCATGCATCTCAAGAGGATGATCAGGCAAAGCATTAAGTAACTGGAGAAGCCTCCCCCAAGCTTGTGGGAGACTCTCTTCTTCAGTTTGAGCAAAGTTATATATTTCCCGTAAGGCAGATTGTTTCTTATGAGCGGAAAAATATTTAGCAGAGAAGTAATACATCATATCCTGGGGACTACGCACACAACCAGGATCAAGAGAATTAAACCAAGTCTTAGCATCACCCTTTCACGAGAACGGAAATAACTTAAGGATATAATAGTAGCGAATCTTTTCATCATTGGTAAACAGGGTGGCTATATCATTCAACTTGGTAAGATGTGCCACAACAGTTTCAGACTCATAGCCATGGAAAGGATCAGATTCATGTTGGAAATATGCCCTAGAGGCAATAATAAAAGTATTATTATTATATTTCCTTGTTCATGATAATTGTCTGTTATTCATGCTTGAATTGTATTGTACTGAAACAGCGATACATGTGTGAATATATAGACCACAATGAGTCCCTGGTAAGCCTCTAGTTACTAGCTCGTTGATCAACAGATGGTCACGGTTTCCTGACCATGGACATAGGATGTCAGTGATAACGGGATCACATCATTAGGAGAATGATGTGATGGATAAGACCCAATCCGGAGCCTAGCACGAGATCGTTTAGTTCTTAATGCTTAAGCTTTTCCGGTGTCAAGTATTTATTCCTTAGACCATGAGGTTGTGCAACTCCCGGATGCCGTAGGATAACTTTGGGTGTGCCAAACGTCACAACGTAACTGGGTGGCTATAAAGGTACGCAACGGGTATCTCCGAAAGTGTCTGTTGAGTTGGTACGAACCGAGACTGGGATATTGTCACTCCGTATGACGGAGAGGTACCTCTGGGCCCTCTCGGTAAGACATCATCATAATGAGCTCAAAGTGACTAAGGAGTTAGTCACGGGATGATGGATTACGGAACGAGTAAATAGACTTGCCATGACGAGATTGAACAAGGTATCGGGCATACCGATGATCGAATCTCGGGCAAGTACCGTACCGATAGACAAAGGGAATAACATACGGGATTGAGTGAATCCTTGACATAGTGGTTCATCTGATGAGATCATCGAGGAACACGTGGGAACCAACATGGGTATCCAGATCCCGCTGTTGGCGATGGCGGGTCCGGATTCCAATAAATGGCTTGGAGCCATGAAATCCGAGATAGAATCCATGTATGAAAACAAAGTATGGACTTTGGTGGACTTGCCCGATGATAGGCATGCCATAGAAAATAAATGGATATTTAAGAAGAAGACAGACGCGGATGGTAATGTGACCATCTATAAGGCTCGGCTTGTCGCTAAGGGTTATCGACAAGTTCAAGGGATTGACTACAACGAGACTTTCTCTCCCGTAGCGATGCTGAAGTCAGTCAGAATTATGTTAGCTATTGCCGCATTCTATGATTATGAGATATGGCAAATGGACGTCAAAACGGCATTCCTTAATGGCTTCCTCAAGGAAGAGTTGTATATGATGCAGCCGGAAGGTTTTCTCGATCCAGAGAATGCTAACAAGGTGTGCAAGCTCCAGCGCTCGATTCACGGGCTGGTGCAAGCATCTCGTAGTTGGAATATTCGCTTTAATGATGTGATCAAAGCGTTTGGCTTTATACAGACTTATGGAGAAACCTGTATCTACAAGAAAGTGAGTGGGAGCTCTGTAGCATTTCTCATATTATATGTAGATGACATATTGCTGATGGGAAATGATATAGAATTCTTGGAAAATGCAAAGGCCTACTTGAATAAGAATTTTTCAATGAAGGACCTTGGAGAAGCTGCTTACATATTAGGCATCAAAATCTATAGGTATAGATCAAGATGCCTCATTGGTCTTTCACAAAGCACATACCTTGACAAGATATTGAAGAAGTTCAATATGGATCAGTCCAAGAAGGGGTTCTTGCCTGTTTTGCAAGGTATGAGATTGAGCAAGGCTCAGTCCCCCGTCCACGGCAGAAGATAGAGAAAAGATGAGTGTCATTCCCTATGCCTCAGCCATAGGTTCTATCATGTATGCCATGGTGTGTACCAGACCTGATGTGAACCTTGCCATAAGTTTGGTAGGGAGGTACCAAAGTGATCCCGGTATGGAACACTGGACAGTGGTCAAGAACATCCTGAAGTGCCTGAAAAGGACTAAGGATATGTTTCTCGTCTATGGAGGTGACGAAGAGCTCGTCGTAAAGGGTTACGTTGATGCTAGCTTCGACAGAGATCTGGATGACTCTAAGTCACAAACCGGATACGTGTATATTTTGAATGGTGGAGCAGTCAGCTGGTGCAGTTGCAAGCAGAGCGTCGTGGCGCATTCTACATGTGAAGCGGAGTACATAGCTGCTTGCGAAGCAGCACAAGAAGGAGTCCGGATGAAGGAGTTCATCACCGACCTAGGAGTCATTCCAAGCGCGTCAAGCCCGATGACTCTCTTCTGTGACAACACTGGAGCTATTGCCATTACCAAGGAGCCCAGGTTTCACAAGAAGACCAAGCACATCGAGTGCCGTTTCAACTCCATCCGGAATTATGTTCAAGATGGAGACATAGATATTTGAAAAGTGCATACAGATCTGAATGTTGCAGACCCGTTGACTAAACCTCTTCCACGGGCAAAACATGATCAACACCAGAACTCTATGGGTGTTCGATTCATCACAATGTAACTAGATTATTGACTCTAGTGCAAGTGGGAGGCTGTTGGAAATATGCCCTAGAGGCAATAATAAAAGTATTATTATTATATTTCCTTGTTCATGATAATTGTCTGTTATTCATCATTGAATTGTATTGTACGGAAACAGCGATACATGTGTAATATATAGACCACAATGAGTCCCTGGTAAGCCTCTAGTTACTAGCTCGTTGATCAACAGATGGTCACAGTTTCCTGACCATGGACATAGGATGTCAGTGATAACGGGATCACATCATTAGGAGAATGATGTGATGGACAAGACCCAATCCTGAGCCTAGCACGAGATCGTTTAGTTCGTAATGCTTAAGCTTTTCCGGTGTCAAGTATTTATTCCTTAGACCATGAGGTTGTGCAACTCCCGGATGCCGTTGGATAACTTTGGGTGTGCCAAACGTCACAACGTAACTGGGTGGCTATAAAGGTACGCAACGGGTATCTCCGAAAGTGTCTGTTGAGTTGGTACGAACCGAGACTCGGATATTGTCACTCCGTATGACGGAGAGGTACCTCTGGGCCCTCTCGGTAAGACATCATCATAATGAGCTCAAAGTGACTAAGGAGTTAGTCACGGGATGATGGATTACGGAACGAGTAAAGAGACTTACCATGACGAGACTGAACAAGGTATCGGGCATACCGACGATCTAATCTCGGGCAAGTACCGTACCGATAGACAAAGGGAATAACATACGGGATTGAGTGAATCCTTGACACAGTGGTTCATCCGATGAGATCATCGAGGAACACATGGGAACCAACATGGGTATCCAGATCCCGCTGTTGGTTATTGACCGGAGAGTCGTCTTGGTCATGTCTGCGTGTCTCCCGAACCCGTACGGTCTACACACTTAAGGTTCGGTGACGCTAGGGTTGTAGAGTTACATGCACATGGAAACCCGAATGTTGTTCGGAGTCCCGGATGAGATCCCGGACGTCCTGAGGAGTTCCGGAATAGTCCGGAGGTAAAGAATGATATATAGGAAGTCCAATTTCGGCCATCGGGTGAACTATGGGGGTCACCGAGAGTGTCCCGGGACCACCGGAGGGGTCCCGGGGGTCCACCGGGTGGGGCCATCCATCCCGGTGGGTCCCCTAGGCCGCAAGGGGAAGGGGGCCAGCCCCTGGTGGGCTGGCGCACCCATATGGGTCCCCCTCCATGCTCCTAGGGTTGAAACCCTAGGGGGAGGGGGCGCCCCCTATGCCTTGGGGGGGCAAGTCTGCCCCCCTGGCCGCCGCCCCACCCTGGAGATCAGATCTTCCAGGGCCGGCGCCCACCTGGTCCCTATATATAGTGGGGGGGAGAGGGCAGCCGCACCCCAAGCCTCTGGCGCCTCTCCCCCCTCCTGTCACACTTCCTACTCCTCCGCAGGGCGCCGGCGAAGCCCTGCAGGTTTTCATGTTGCATCCACCACCACGCCGTCGTGCTGTTGGATCTCCGACAACCTCTCCTCCGCCCTTGCTGGATCAAGAAGGAGGAGACGTCGCTGTACCGTACGTGTGTTGAACGCGGAGGTGCCGTCCGTTCGGCGCTGGGATCATCGCTTACGAAGAACGCGAAGAGTACGACTACTTCATCCATGTTCCTTCGAATGCTTCCGCATGCGATCTACAAAAGGGTATGTAGATGCACTCCAGTATGCTCGTTGCTAGATGACTCCTTAGATTGATCTTGGTGAAGCGTAGGAAATTTTTTGAATTTTGCTACGTTCCCCAACAATGACATCTGAGCTAGGTCTTTGCGTAGCATCTTGCACGAGTAGAACACAAACAAGTTGTGGGCGTTGAGTTTGCTCAATTTTCTTGCCGTTACTAGTCTAATCTTTATTCGGCGGCATTGTGGGATGAAGCGGCCCGGACCGACCTTACACGTACGCTTACGTGAGACTGGTTCCACCGATAGACATGCACTAGATGCATAAGGTGGCTGGCGGGTGTCTGTCTCTCCCATTTTAGTCGGATCGGATTCGATGAACAGGGTCCTTATGAGGGGTAAATAGAAATTGACAAATCACGTTGTGGTTTTGGCGTAGGTAAGAAACGTTCTTGCTAGAAAACCTATACAAGCCACGTAAAACTTGCAACAACAATTAGAGGTCGTCTAACTTGTTCTTGCAGCATGTGCTATGTGATGTGGTATGGCCAAGAAGATGTGATGAATGATATATGTGATGTATGAGATTGATCATGTTCTTGTAATAGGAAATCACGACTTGCATGTCGATGATAATGACAACCGGCAGGAGCCATAGGAGTTGTCTTAATTATTTTATGACCTGCGTGTCACTGAATAACGCCATGTAATTACTTTACTTTATTGCTAAACGTTAACCATAGTAGTAGAAGTAATAGTTGGCGTGACGACTTCATGAAGACATGATGATGGAGATCATGATGATGGAGATCATGGTGTCGATCTGGTGACAAAGATGATCATGGTGCCCCGAAGATGGAGATCGAAGGAGCAAGATGATATTGGCCATATCATGTCACTTTAATTGATTGCATGTGATGTTTATCATGTTTATGCATCTTGTTTACTTAGAACGACGGTAGTAAATAAGATGATCTCTCACTAAAAATTTCAAGAATTGTGTTTCCCCTAACTGTGCACCGTTGCTAAGGATCGTTGTTCTGAAGCACCACGTGATGATCGGGTGTGATAGGTTCTAACGTTCGCTTACAACGGGTGTAAGCCAGATTTACACACGCAATACACTTAGGGTTCACTTGACGAGCCTAGCATGTACAGACATGGCCTCGGAACACGGAAGACCGAAAGGTCGAACATGAGTCGTATAGAAGATACGACCAACATGAAGATGTTCACCGTTGATGACTAGTCCGTCTCACGGGATGATCGGACACGGGCTAGTCGATTCGGATCATGTATCACTTAGATGACTAGAGAGATGTCAATATGAGTGGGAGTTCATTAAAATTTGATTAAGATGAACTTAATTATCATGAACTTAGTCTAAATTCTTTACAATATGTCTTGTAGATCAAATGGCCCACGCTCATGTCACCCTCAACTTCAACGCGTTCCTAGAGAAATCCAAGCTAAAAGACGATGGTAGCAACTATACGGACTGGGTCCGTAACCTGAGGATCGTCCTCATAGCTGCCAAGAAAACTTATGTCCTAGAAACACCGCTAGGTGACGCTCCCGCCCCGGCAAACCAAGATGTTATGAACGTTTGGCAGTCGCGTTGTGATGATTACTCCCTGGTTCAGTGCGGCATGCTCTACAGCTTAGAATCGGGGCTCCAAAAGCGTTTTGAGCACCACGGGGCATATGAGATCTTCCAAGAGCTGAAAATGGTTTTCCAGGCTCATGCCCGAGTTGAGAGATATGATGTCTCCAACGCATTCTACAGCTGTAAGATGGAGGAAAACAGTTCTGTCAGTGAGCACATCCTCAAGATTTCTGGGTTGCACAACCGCTTGTCTCATTTGGGAATGAATCTCCCGGACGAAGCGGTCGTTGACAGAATCCTCCAGTCGCTCCCACCAAGCTACAAGAGCTTTGTGTTGAACTTCAATATGCAGGGGATGGAGAAGTCCATTCCCGAGGTGTATTCAATGCTGAAATCAGCGAAGGTGGAGATCAAGAAAGAGCATCAAGTGTTGATGGTCAATAAAACCACTAAGTTCAAGAAGGGCAAGGGTAAGAAGAACTTCAAGAAGGACGGCAAGGGAGTTTCCGCGCCCGGTAAACTAGTTGCCGGGAAGAAGCCAAAGTATGGACCCAAGCCTGAGACTAGGTGCTTTTATTGCAAGGGAACGGGTCACTGGAAGCGGAACTGCCCCAAATACTTAGCGGACAAGAAGGTCAGCAACGTCAAAGGTATATGTGATATACATGTTATTGATGTGTACCTTACCAGCGCTCGTAGTAGCTCCTGGGTATTTGATACCGGTGCAGTTGCTCATATTTGTAGCTCTAAGCAGGAGTTGCGGAATAAGCGGAGACTGGCGAAGGATGAGGTGACGATGCGCGTCGGGAATGGTTCTAAGGTCGATGTGATCGCCGTCGGCACGCTGCCTCTACATCTACCCTCGGGATTAGTTTTAAACCTTAATAATTGTTATTTAGTACCAGCTTTGAGCATGAACATTGTATCTGGATCTCGTCTTATGCGAGATGGCTACTCATTTAAATCTGAGAATAATGGTTGTTCTATTTATTTGAGAGATATGTTTTATGGTCATGCCCCGCTGGTCAATGGTTTATTTTTGATGAATCTCGATCGTGATGATACACATATTCATAGTGTGAATGCCAAAAGATGTAAAGTTGACAATGATAGTCGCACATACTTGTGGCATTGCCGCCTTGGTCATATTGGTGTCAAACGTATGAAGAAGCTTCATGCTGATGGACTTCTGGAGTCTCTTGATTATGAATCATTTGACACGTGCGAACCATGCCTCTTGGGCAAGATGACCAAGACTCCATTCTCCGGAACAATGGAGCGAGCAACCAACTTATTGGAAATCATACATACCAATGTGTGCGGTCCAATGAGTGTTGAGGCTCGCGGAGGCTATCGTTATGTTCTCACCCTCACAGATGACTTGAGTAGATATGGGTATGTCTACTTGATGAAGCACAAGTCTGAGACCTTTGAAAAGTTCAAGGAATTTCAGAATGAGGTTGAGAATCAACGAGACAAGAAAATAAAGTTCTTGCGATCGGATCGTGGGGGTGAATATTTGAGTAATGAATTTGGCACGCACCTTAGGAACTGTGGAATTGTTTCACAATTGACACTGCCCGGAACACCTCAGCGTAACGGTGTGTCCGAACGTCGAAATCGTACTCTGTTGGACATGGTGCGATCTATGATGTCTCTCACCGACTTACCGCTATCTTTTTGGGGTTATGCTTTAGAGACTGCCGCATTCACTTTAAATAGGGCTCTGTCGAAATCCGTTGAGACGACACCATATGAACTTTGGTTTGGCAAGAAACCTAAGTTGTCGTTTCTGAAAGTTTGGGGTTGCGATGCTTATGTCAAGAAACTTCAACCTGAGAAGCTTGAACCCAAATCGGAAAAATGCGTCTTCATAGGATACCCAAAGGAAACGATTGGGTACACCTTCTACCACAGATCCGAAGGCAAAGTCTTTGTTGCCAAGAATGGATCCTTTCTGGAGAAAGAGTTTCTCTCGAAAGAAGTGAGTGGGAGGAAAGTAGAACTTGATGAGGTGACAGTCACCCCTCCCGAACCGGAAAGTAGCGCAGCGCAGGAAATTGTTTCTGAGGTGCCTGCACCGACAAGGGAGGAAGTTAATGATGATGATCATGAAGATACAGATCAAGTTACTACTGAACTTCGAAGGTCCACAAGGATACGTTCCGCACCAGAGTGGTACAGCAACCCTGTCTTGGAAATCATGTTGTTAGACAACGGTGAACCTTCAAACTATGAAGAAGCGATGGCGGGTCCGGATTCCAATAAATGGCTTGGAGCCATGAAATCCGAGATAGAATCCACGTATGAAAACAAAGTATGGACTTTGGTGGACTTGCCCGATGATAGGCATGCCATAGAAAATAAATGGATATTTAAGAAGAAGACAGACGCGGATGGTAATGTGACCATCTATAAGGCTCGGCTTGTCGCTAAGGGTTATCGACAAGTTCAAGGGATTGACTACGATGAGACTTTCTCTCCCGTAGCGATGCTGAAGTCAGTCAGAATCATGTTAGCTATTGTTGCATTCTATGATTATGAGATATGGCAAATGGACGTCAAAACGGCATTCCTTAATGGCTTCCTCGAGGAAGAGTTGTATATGATGCAGCCGGAAGGTTTTGTCGATCCAGAGAATGCTAACAAGGTGTGCAAGCTCCAGCGCTCGATTTACGAGCTGGTGCAAGCATCTCGGAGTTGGAATATTCGCTTTAATGATGTGATCAAAGCGTTTGGCTTTATACAGACTTATGGAGAAGCCTGTATCTACAAGAAAGTGAGTGGGAGCTCTGTAGCATTTCTCATATTATATGTAGATGACATATTGCTGATGGGAAATGATATAGAATTCTTGGAAAATGTAAAGGCCTACTTGAACAAGAGTTTTTCAATGAAGGACCTTGGAGAAGCTGCTTACATATTAGGCATCAAAATCTATAGGGATAGATCAAGATGCCTCATTGGTCTTTCACAAAGCACATACCTTGACAAGATATTGAAGAAGTTCAATATGGATCAGTCCAAGAAGGGGTTCTTGCCTGTTTTGCAAGGTATGAGATTGAGCAAGGCTCAGTCCCCGACCACGACAGAAGAGAGAGAAAAGATGAGTGTCATTCCCTATGCCTCAGCCATAGGTTCTATCATGTATGCCATGCTGTGTACTAGACCTGATGTGAACCTTGCCATAAGTTTGGTAGGGAGGTACCAAAGTGATCCCGGTATGGAACACTGGACAGCGGTCAAGAACATCCTGAAGTACCTGAAAAGGACTAAGGATATGTTTCTCGTCTATGGAGGTGACGAAGAGCTCGTCGTAAAGGGTTACGTTGATGCTAGCTTCGACACAGATCTGGATGACTCTAAGTCACAAACCGGATACGTGTATATTTTGAATGGTGGAGTAGTCAGCTGGTGCAGTTGCAAGCAGAGCGTCGTGGCGCATTCTACATGTGAAGCGGAGTACATAGCTGCTTGCGAAGCAGCACAAGAAGGAGTCCGGATGAAGGAGTTCATCACCGACCTAGGAGTCATTCCAAGCGCGTCAAGCCCGATGACTCTCTTCTGTGACAACACTGGAGCTATTGCCATTACCAAGGAGCCCAGGTTTCACAAGAAGACCAAGCACATCGAGCACCGTTTCAACTCCATCCAGAATTATGTTCAAGATGGAGACATAGATATTTGAAAAGTGCATACGGATCTGAATGTTGCAGACCCGTTGACCAAACCTCTTCCACGGGGAAAACATGATCAACACCAGAACTCTATGGGTGTTCGATTCATCACAATGTAACTAGATTATTGACTCTAGTGCAAGTGGGAGACTGTTGGAAATATACCCTAGAGGCAATAATAAAAGTATTATTATTATATTTCCTTGTTCATGATAATTGCCTGTTATTCATGCTTGAATTGTATTGTACGGAAACAGCGATACATGTGTGAATATATAGAC
This sequence comes from Secale cereale, assembly GCA_902687465.1. Lineage (NCBI taxonomy): Eukaryota > Viridiplantae > Streptophyta > Magnoliopsida > Poales > Poaceae > Secale > Secale cereale. The sequence goes on along the minus strand of LR738712.1, from coordinate 192,228,549 downwards.
CACAATGAGTCCCTGGTAAGCCTCTAGTTACTAGCTCGTTGATCAACAGATGGTCACGGTTTCCTGACCATGGACATAGGATGTCAGTGATAACGGGATCACATCATTAGGAGAATGATGTGATGGACAAGACCCAATCCTGAGCCTAGCACGAGATCGTTTAGTTCGTAATGCTTATGCTTTTCCGGTGTCAAGTATTTATTCCTTAGACCATGTGGTTGTGCAACTCCCGGATGCTGTAGGAATACTTTGGGTGTGCCAAACGTCACAATGTACCTGGGTGGCTATAAAGGTACGCAACGGCTATCTCTGAAAGTGTCTGTTGAGTTGGTACGAACCGAGACTGGGATATTGTCACTCCGTATGACGGAGAGGTACCTCTGGGCCCTCTCGGTAAGACATCATCATAATGAGCTCAAAGTGACTAAGGAGTTAGTCACGGGATGATGGATTACGGAACAAGTAAAGAGACTTGCCATGACGAGATTGAACAAGGTATCGGGCATACCGATGATCGAATCTCGGGCAAGTACCGTACCGATAGACAAAGGGAATAACATACGAGATTGAGTGAATCCTTGACACAGTGGTTCATCCGATGAGATCATCGAGGAACACGTGGGAACCAACATGGGTATCCAGATCCCGCTATTGGTTATTGACCGGAGAGTCGTCTCGGTCATGTCTGCGTGTCTCCCGAACCCGTAGGGTCTACACACTTAAGGTTCGGTGACGCTAGGGTTGTAGAGATACATGCACATGGAAACCCAAATGTTGTCTCAGTCCTGGATGAGATCCCGGACGTCACGAGGAGTTCCGGAATGGTCCGGAGGTAAAGAATGATATATAGGAAGTCTAGTTTCGGCCATCGGGTGAACTCCGGGGGTCACCGGGAGTGTCCCGGGACCACCGGAGGGGTCCCGGGGGTCCACCGGGTGGGGCCACCCATCCCGGTGGGTCCCCTAGGCCGCAAGGGGAAGGGGGCCAGCACCTGGTGGGCTGGCGTACCCATATGGGCCCCCCTCCATGCGCCTAGGGTTGAAACCCTAGGGGAAGTGGGCGCCCCCTATGCCTTGGGGGGCAAGTCTGCCCCCCTGGCCGCCGCCCCGCCCCGGAGATCAGATCTCCCAGGGCCGGCGCCCCCCCCTGGTCCCTACATATAGTGGGGGGGAGGGTAGCCGCACCCCAAGCCTCTGGCGCCTCTTCCCCCTCCCGTCACACTTCCTACTCCTCCGCAGGGCGCCGGCGAAGCCCTGCAGGTTTTCCTGTTGCATCCACCACCACGACGTCGTGCTGCTGGATCTCCGACAACCTCTCCTCCGCCCTTGTTGGATCAAGAAGGAGGAGACGTCGATGTACCGTACGTGTGTTGAACGCGGAGGTGCCGTCCGTTCGGCGCTGGGATCATCGGTGACGAAGAACGAGAAGAGTACGACTACTTCATCCACGTTCCTTCGAACGCTTCCGCACGCGATCTACAAAAGGGTATGTAGATGCACTCCAGTATGCTCGTTGCTAGATGACTCCTTAGATTGATCTTGGTGAAGCGTAGGAAACTTTTTGAATTCTGCTACGTTCCCCAACAATTCAACCAAAGTAATTAACTCAGGATCAACAGAGAATTCATAATCCTTATCAGTGACACAAATAGGTGAAGTAGCAAAAGCAGGGTCATGTTTCATTCTAGCATTCAAGGACTTTTCTTTCAACTTAGCTAATTACTTCTTAAGGTCATATCTATCATTGCAAGCAAGAAAGTCTCTAGCAGTTTCTTCATCCATAACATAACCCTCAGGCACAACAGGAAATTCATATCTATTGGGAGTAGTTTCATCATCACTTTCATAAATATCATCAACATTTGCACTCTCCCTAACCTAAGCAATTTTTTCATCTAGAAATTCACCTAGTGGCACAGTATCAGGCATAGAGGTAGTTTCATCATACATAGCAGAAGTAGCATCATCAAGAACATACGACGTATCAGACTCAATAGCAGGAGTAGGTGTCGCAAGTTTACTCATAACAGAAGGAGAATCAAGTGCAGAGCTAGATGGCAGTTCCTTACCTCCCCTCGTAGTTGAGGGTAAGATCTTGTTTTTCGAGTCCTTCAAATTCTTCATAGTGATAAGCAGATATAAATCATAAGTGACTTAAAGAATAGAGCTATGCTCCCCGGCAATGGTGCCAGAAACTAGTCTTGATAACCCACAAGTGTAGGGGATCGCAACAGTTTTTGAGCGTAAAGTATTAAACCCAAATTTGTTGATTCGATACAAGGGGAGCCAAAGAATACTCTTAAGTATTACCAGCTGCGTTGTCAATTCAACCACACCTGGAAACTTAGTATCCGCAGCAAGATAGTTTAGTAGCAAAGTAATATGATAGTGGCGGTAGCAGCAATAAAAGTAAAGATAGTGTTTTTGTAGTTTTTGTGATATAAGCAATGGAAAAGAAATAAGCGACAAGCAATATAGGTAAAGCTCGTAGGAATTGGATCGGTGATGGGAAATTACATCGGATGTAATACATCATGTAGAAGTTATAACCTAGGGTGACACGAAACTAGCTCCAGTTCATCAATGTTGTAGGCATGTATTCCGAAAATAGTCATACGTGCTTATGGAAAAGAACTTGCATGACATCTTTTGTCCTACCCTCCCGTGGCAGCGGGGTCCTATTGGAAACTAAGGGATATTAAGGCCTCCTTTTAATAGAGTACCAGACCAAAGCATTAACACATAGTGAATACATGAACTCCTCAAACTATGGTCATCACCGGGAATGGCCCCGATTATTGTCACTTCGGGGTTGCCGGATCATAACACATAGTAGGTGACTATAGACTTGCAAGATAGGATCAAAAACACACATATATTCATGAAAACATAATAGGTTCAGATCTGAAATCATGGCACTCGGGCCCTAGTGACAAGCATTAAGCATAGCAAAGTCATAGCAACATCAATCTCAGAACATAGTGGATACTAGGGATCAAACCCTAACAAAACTAACTCGATTACATGATAGATCCCATCCAACCCATCACCGTCCAGCAAGCCTACGATGGAATTACTCACGCACGGCGGTGAGCATCATGGAATTTGTGATGGAGGAAGGTTGATGATGACGATGGCAACGATCTCCACTCTCCGGAGCCTCGAACTGACTCCAGATCAGCCCTCTCGAGAGAGATTAGGGCTTGGCGGTGGCTCCATCTCGTGAAACACAATAATTCTTTCTCATTGATTTTTTTCTCTCCACGAAACGGAATATATAGGACCTGGGGATACGTCGGTGGAGCATCGGGGGGGCCTCGAGGCAAGGGGGCGCGCCCTGGGAAGGGGGGCGCGCCCCCCACCCTCGAGGACACGGTGTGGGGCCTCCGGTGCAGATCTTCTTGCAAATATTTTTTATGTTTTCTGAAATAATTCTCCGTTGATTTTCAGGCGATTCCGAGAACTTTTTATTTCTGCACAAAAACAACACCATGGCAATTCTGCTGAAAACAGCGTCAGTCCGGGTTAGTTCCCTTTAAATCATGCAAGTTAGATTCCAAAAAAAGGGCAAAAGTGTTTGGCAAAGTAGATACGTTGGAGACATATCATACGCCCAGATCAACAGGGGGGGCCGACCGCAGGCGCAACAAGGCTAGCCGCCGGAGGCGGCAGGGGTAAGGCCACGGCGGGGCGACGCTGGTGCGCGGGGCAGCGGCGGGCTGCGGAGGTGGGCGCGGGGAGCGGTGGCCGGGGAGAGCGAGCAGAAGCGGCCTTCGACGTCAGCAGTAGTGCAGAACGGGGTAGTGGGCGGGGACGACACGGGCGGCGGAGCGCGGGGCCAGGGTGCAGCGGCTGAGGGCGAGGCTGGGCGCGACGAGGCGACCGGCAGGCTGCGGTAGTAGCAGAAGTAGCTGCGGGGGCGTCGCGGCAGGCGAGCGCAGCAAGCAGCAGTAGAAGAAGCAGAGCAAGCAGCGGGCGACGGTGGAAGTGGCAGGGGCGTGCGCGAGAGAAGGAACAGAGGTGGGTGGCGAGAGCGGTCGTACCACGTCAGGGCACGCATGGGCGTAGCGCGGGCGGGCGTGGGCGTGCCGTGGGGAAGACGGGACACGTGCGGCTTTGGCCGGGAGCGGGGCTCGGCGGCAACGAGTGAGGCGAGCGCTGGGCGGCCGCGGTGCTGCTGCGAGCGCGGCTGCGGGCGCTTGGATGCGTGTTGGGGCGCGGTTGGAGACAGGCATGTGGAGAAGTGAAATGAAGGGGAATAAATAGGGGCAATGGGGAGCTCACGGTGGAGTCACTCACGAGGTCGAGGGGGGGTTGGAGTGGTCGGAGTCGCCGTGAATCGGCGATGGCGTGTGGCGGACATAGATGAATGAGATCGGTCGATGCGGAGGCGTAGTGCAACTCCAGTTGAAACGACCCTTGTAGTCAACGTAGATGGATGCAGCGCACCTCCTGGACACCCAATTGTGGCTCAGAGAAGCTCCTGGCCGCGAAGACGACGATGTCTTGATGATGGTGGCTTCGGGCGACAAAGAAGTCAAAGGAGGAGAGTGACAGAGGGGGGAATGGTCGACCTAGGGTTCGGAGGGGAGTCGGGGTGGCTTTATCATCGCAAGGGCATCCTTAGATGGTTTCCGTGTGGCCATCGACGGCATAGACGCCGCACGCGCGTCTAGCGCATCCCCTGTGAATAAGAGGTTGAGGATGAAAGTGGCGATGGGCTGGGCCTGTACTTCTCCAATGGGCCGAAGTGCACAGTAATGTGTTGGTATTTTCCTTTTCCTTTCCTACCAAACAATTCAGTCATTATTTTGCATTAGTTTGAGGAACTAAATGATTTTTGTAAACGATGAAACTTGACACATATGTCAAGCACCACACTACTAGGTTGCACAAAAAGTTTGGGGCCAACTGGAATAGTTCAAATCTACTTTTGAATTTAAATGGGCTTACTTAACGCTGTTGGTCCACTGTTTTAATACCCAGGAGCATTTTTATATTTTTTAAATGTTAGCTCTTACATGAGAATTAGCTAGTGATTACTTTCAACCTATCGAACATTTTTTCTTGCAAGTTTGAAGAAATTATAATTTGACTTGTTTTTGGAATTTGAATTTGAATCGGTTTCGAAATAACGTGAGTTATCAACAGTAACCGGTGACGTGGCATCGTTAGTAGAGGTTTACTGTAGCTTAATTATCCGGGCGTCACAATTCTCCTCCACTACAAGAAATCATGTCCCGAGATTTTAAGAGGTGGAGTAAGGGGAAAAATCTGGTTATGAAATTCTAACAAATCTTCGCATTCTTGGTTGCTCTTCTCGAAGAGGTCGATCCATTGCGTCAATGTCTTCATTTCTGTGTTTTAGGTCATCATGATGAAGTTGGCATCCTTTCGTCAGGAACTCCATCGTACTTACCAAAGAATAAAGGGTGCGTATTCTGGGAGAACAGACCTCTACAAGGTCGACTATCTAGTCGATAACATTGGGGAGGGTGGCGGAAGTAACTCTCGAATTGAAACTTAAGAAAATATTCAGAGCAAAGTAAGGAGATATCATGGGAAGTTTCGAGCAAGCAGGCAATCATTCAATGCCTGAAACAGGGCGTGAAAGCTGTTCAAAGCAACGGGAATAAGTATTGTGTCTGATACCATAATTGATGATCTCTTGGGAGGTAGCTCATTCATTACATACAAGGCCACGCGCAAGGAACAACCTTGGGAACAGGGGGTACAAGAGAGTCAGGTTTCGATCCTGTGGAACTGTAGGTTACGGGCCCACCATTAGGAAGGGCGATGACGCCTTACACGATCATGTCAGAAAGGCATGTCATAGGATTACCTGTCAGTTATGTTGGCAACAACATTGGTACCAAGGGCGAGGGACAAAGAGAACCATTTTCCTACTCGTTGAAACGAGCCAGACCAATAGGCAAAGTTCTTGTCCATCGATGGTTACCAGAATGTTATCAAAAATAGAACATGGTTATACTTGATAGAGTTGTACATCGAGCTGTTTAGATAAGCAAGGAATTATTACTGCTTAGATCATATAAATCACAAGAAGGTTAAACAAAACAATGGAAAGGAAAATGTGATTATCAGATTTAAATAGAACAATGGAAAGGACAATGTGCATACACGAGTATTAGGTGTATCTCCTTCGCAAAAGCAATCAGAGCATGATATCCATGACAGGATAAACATAGAAAACCCTTTAGAAAAGGGGAGAGAAATTTCATGACATTACCCATACAATGGTGTTTGGATAATTGATAAAGAAAATTTAGCACTGTGCTTCAAATGTTCTTATTGAAAATCGAAGTACCACAGATATGCATCAAGATAGGATTGACATGGTCTTCAAGCAAAGGTCACTTTGGATACTCAAAGAATTCATCAAGAACAACTTATAAAATAAGTCTTACAATTTCCTCATGGAAGAATGGTTATCCTTGCTAAAAAGGAAACTATAACAATAGGGCCTCCGGCTAGGTGTACTAGGCATGACACGACCTTACCGAGTCAAAGACCAATGTTATAACTCTTGGGAATATGTTCCAACCATCATATCTGACCGAGATTCAGATCTGATTGGGGTCAGGATACCTCAGACTCGGGATGCTTGAAAAGGAAGGGGCGTAACACAATTTGACGAGGTGGCATTGCAAGATTCTCGGGAAATGAACTATGGAAGCAAGTCCCAAATCATGAGTTCATCATTAAACCAAGGAGGGGATGAGGAGGTGGCTGATGGACTCTGCGACAATTCATCGAGATTAACAAAAGATGGATTTCCACAATTATGTGAACAAGGAGATAATATTTGTCGGATCAAATGATATAATGATGTATGTTTGAGGAAAACGACCACAATTAAACATCGGTTGACATGTGCACCTGAAATATGGACTGGGTTGCATGATCAATGTTAGAATGGTGACCTAATGAACAAAAGAATTAAAATGAAACTATCGACCATTCACTTTAAAGCAAAAGGGTTGCTAGAAGTTTTGAATTAACACATCATAGTTTAATTGCCGGTATTCCGGTTAAAAACAACATGGGGAACAAGAAAAGAATGGTGATGGTGATAAGTATCACTTATATCAAGAATTCTCAAGAGGTGGTGAAATTCCCATGACATCCTTGACATAAAAGATGGTAATACTCCAAGGTAAAACATAGCATATGCTGGATAGCAAGGAACTCAAGGGACAATACAAACCATGAACCAGTTTTGTGTTGGTGAAATGCAAGAATGTTTTCGATGTTAAGACAATCCTCGAGGGGGCAAGGATGATATCTGTCATCATGAATTCGATTGATATCTTGGAAACGCTCAGAATGTTGATGATGATCACGACACATTTGTCGAGAGGTTTCATGAAGATGTAATCGGTCGGCGATGATTTTAAGTCAATGGAATGATGAGGCGAAAGGTTATTGGAACCAAGGGTACGAAACAAACTCGTAATCAAGCTTGCTGTTTAAGGCGAAATGGTATGACGATGAAGATTGACGTACGATTAGCTCATCGTAAAAAAATGTGCTCCAGGAAGAAGGCACGGCTAGCACAATTAAAATTTAGCCCAATAATGGTATAGCTCATCGGGCTACGAATGACTTGAAGGATTAATAAACTCATAAGCAACAAGAATTACTTAGAGTTATTGAATCAGAGTGCGAACTCGGTTCACTTACCGGTGTTCTCGAGTGACTAATAACCCCGAACCCCTGGGGAAATCTGAAATCGGTGAGAAGCAATATTAGATGAAGACTCATAGGAAGCAACACAGTTCTTTGATATTATTCTCGAGATACCGGAGGGTAATACTCGAAAGTAGTACAGAATAAAGGTTGGACATATGTATTGATTTGCAGAATACAAGTACTTTAACTGGTCCAAGAAAAAGAATCAAAGAATATCAATATGGCCGGAAACACGATTGCATAAGACCAGATCCCATATATAAGATGAACTTATACCAAGGGAATAATTAATTTAAGAGAAGCTTCCATGATAAGATCTACATCGTGTCCATGGGCATGAACACAAAGTTCAAGGTCGACTCCCGCTTCTCCAATGCATGACCATTCATTTACTGCTCTATTAAAAATGAATTGAGGGTGAAAACCCCTGGTGAATTACCAGAGGAGTATGACCCGTGAAAACTATCGGGTTCACACAGATTAAGGAAGGCATAGGTTCAACCCATCGGGGCATCTTAGAAGCATATACCACAAGCTTCGAGAGTGATTATCTCCAGCTCAAAATCAAATCATGGTTGGCCAAATCACAGAATAGGATTTACCAATGGCATTAAGTGTGAGTGAAAGAACTTCTCGAGGTGTTTTGTAAACGAAGAACACTATCGGATGATAAATTCAACAATGTATCTGACGGTCCATAACGAAGCTGATGTGAGCATCGACACACAACCAGAGGATGAAGCAATGCAAAGTCATTGGATTATAGAAACAACTGACTAATTCAAAGCTCAAATTCAAATCAATTATGATTTCCAATTCAAGGGATCGAAAGCAAACGCTCTGATTAAGGATTGTCGGGGTATTTGATCGACACCTATGGGATCACGGGAATCCCTACTAAGGTTGCGGGGCGCGGGGTTGAGAGAAGAGCGGATCCAACAGTTAGCACACGATTCCTTTACCCAGGTTCGGGCCGCAAAGATGCGTAAAACCCTACTCCTGCTTTGGGGGATTATATGTTTGTGTTCTTCCGCTAGTCCGGAGCTCCAAAAGAGTCGTGAGGAGTTCTAAAAAGCCGGATCCTTCTCCTGGTCGCCTCAGGCCTCCTTTTATAGGAAAAGGGGTTGCCACAGTGGCACATAGGAGGTGGAAAGGGTACAGTGATGCGAGGTTATCCCTCGCATTACAGGACAAGGCGCATTTAATGCGCTTAGCTTAGGTGTCTGATACGTCCAAAACGTATCTATAATTTCTGCTTGCTCCATGCCTCTTTTGGGTGATATTGCTATGATATTGATACACTTCCATACACCTTTGATCATATTTGGACTAACCTATTAACTCAGTGCACCCCAGTGCCAGTTTCTGTTTTCGGCTGTTTTTGTATTTCAGGTTTTCACGTTACGAGAACTGCCAGGAAAAATCCAGAAAAATTATATAAAAAATCAGCGTTCCAGAGACTTCCGTGCGCCCGAAGGACAGCCAGGGGGGGCACCAGGGCTCCAGGCGCCCTGGCGGCGCCCCCTCCCCCTGGGCCGGGCAGGGGGGGCGCCTGGGCCCCCGAGGCTCCTCCGATGCCCCCCTTTGGCATATATTTAAAGCGTCTCCCGAAACCCTCGAAAGAGGAACTCTTTTTCGCGATCCCATCTCTGTTCCGCCGCCGCCGCCGCTTCCAAGATCGGGAGCACCAGGAGAACTCTTCCCGGCACCCTGCCGGAGGGGAGGATCACCACCGGGAGCTTCTCCACCACCATGGACGCCTCCCGGATGAGTTGTGAGTAGTCTCCCTTGGACCATGAGTCCATGACCAGTAGCTATGTGATGTTCTCCTCCCGTTCTTGTGCTTCACTAATTAGTCCTCGTGAGCTGCCCTACATGATCGAGGCACATATGTAATCCTTATGTTGTTGCTATGATGAGTTTGCTGGGATCCGATGGATTATGAGATTATGTTCAGATTGTGTTTGAGTAATATATTTGATCTACCTCTTTTATATTTATGTTTGTAAGTAATTCTTGCATGTTCTCCGTTGTTATTTATTGCTTTGGCCAAGTAGTAGGTAGTGACTCCAAGAGGGAACGTTATGCTTGATTGTGGGTTCATGCCCCTCGATGACTAGCTTGAGTGACAGAAACATGAGTCTAGGGGATGTGATGTTGCCACAAGGGGGAAAACAACGGTGCTTGTGCCCGCGGGTGCAAGGATTGTTTACTTTACGCAAAGTTCTTTTAATCCAGTTGTCTGTTGCATTGAGTTTACACTATGGGTGGGACTCGCAACTTAATACCAGCGAGATGTTCTGGATAGATATCTCAAGGTGGATGATTAGTAGTAGATATTGATGGATTTCGGTCTACTTACTTTGGCGTACCGCCCATGCTTTGAACCTCAACCTTTCTTGCAATGTAGTCAGCATTGGTTTGCGCACATGGTCCTGTCAATTGCCCAGCTGTAATTCGTTTACCTTACATAGTTGTTTTATCGTCTTTTGGGAGAGAGACATCACTAGTGAACATCATGAGACTCCGGTTCATATTACCATCATTGATCACATCCGCTATTTACTTACTATTGCAATTATAACTATCACTATTATCACTTGCGTTTGATCCTTTGTAAACTACAAGGCCGGAGGGATTGACAACCTCTCTGTACTCGTTGGGAGCAAAGTTATTTGTATCTGTGTGCAGGTCCAAGTTGATTGCTAATATCCGGCGCCGTTAGCAGTTGACACCTTATTGAAACTGGGAGTCTCTGGGAAATCGATCCTTGGTATTACCAAGGGAAAACTTCTGCTACACTGCATCTCAAACCTTCCACTTGGGGTAACCAACGAGGGGTGAGAAGCCACCTAGCAAAGCAATTTCTGGCGCCGTTGCCGGGGACTCCACTCTTCAGGATAGGGGAGTTGCACGCTATCTTTTACCTTTGCTTTTTAGTCTTGTTAGTTTACCTTTCAGTTTATGCTTTAGTATCTTTTATCGAAAATCACAAAAAAAGTTATCTTGCTTGCTTGCTACTATGGGTCCCACCGAGAACACCAAGTTGTGTGACTTCATTAGTCACAACAACGATGACTTTATCAGCACACCTATCACTACACCTGCCACTTCAGCACCTTCATATGAAATTAAACCTGCTTTACTGAACTTAGTCATGAAAGATCAATTCTCCGGTGCTGGAGATGATGCTGCTTTACACTTGAACAACTTTGTTGAACTTTGTGATATGCAAAAGTACCAAGAAATAGATGGTAATATTGTTAAGCTTAAGCTTTTTCCTTTCTCCTTGAGAGGAGGAGCTAAAATTTGGTTTCAGTCTTTGCCTAGAAATAGCATAGATTCATGGGACAAGTGCAAAGATGCTTTTATTGGAAAATACTATCCACCTGCTAAAATTATCCAACTGAGAAGTAACATAATGAATTTTAAACAATTGGATAATGAACACGTTGCCCAAGCTTGGGAACGTATGAAATCTCTTTTCAAGAACTGCCCTACTCACGGTTTGACTACTTGGATGGTTATCCAAAAATTTTATGCAGGCTTGAACTTTACCTCGCAGAACTTGTTAGATTCGGCCGCGGGAGGAACTTTTATGTCAACTACACTTGGTGCTGCCACAAAACTTCTCGATGAGATGATGACCAACTATTCCCAATGGCACACCGAACGCGCTCCAACAGGTAGGAAGGTAAACTCTGTCGAGGAGATTTCCTCCTTAAATGAAAAAGTTGACTTAATCATGTCTCTACTCTCGAAGCAATCCTCTGTTGATCCTCGTGATGTTCCTTTAAATTCTTTGATTGCTCAAGAACAAGTAGATGTGAACTTTATCTCTAGAAACAATTGCAATAACAATGCTTATAGGAGTAACTTTGGTAGCAATCCTAGACCGTTCCCTCTAATTCTTATGGGAACAACAATGCTTATCCTAGCAACAGGAACTCCACTACTGAACTAGAGATTATGCTTAAAGATTTCATCACTACCCAAAAAGCTTTTAATAATAGTGTAGAAGAAAAACTAAACAAACTAGGTGATCTCTCTTCAAAGATAGACAATTTAGCCAATGAGGTAGAATTGCTTAAAATTAGAACTTCTCCTCTTGAGGAGAGGAAGGTCACTCCTATTAATGCTACTCAAGTGCAAATTAATGAAAATATTAGGATGATGGCTAAACTTAAAAAGAGATGGTCTAGAGAAAGGGAGGAAGAGGATAGAATTAAGAGCCTTCCTACCCACCACACTGTTGCTACTATCCAAGTTGTTGAGGATATCCAAACTCTTAGCACCCAATGTACTCCTGGTCCCATTGGACCTATTAATGGTGATGCTATGACTATAGAAACTACCAAACATGTGAACCTAAAGGACACCACTACCACTTTACTTGATGCTAGTGACCTTGATTTTGATAGTTGCACTCTTATCGAAGTTATTGATTTCCTTCACAAGATGTCTAGAGATCCCCGCACTAGCACGATTAACCTTGCCTTCACAGAGCATATCACTAATGCTCTCATCAAAGCTAGGGAGCAGAAAATTAGAGTAGAAGCCTCCATACCTAGAAAGCTAGAAGATGGTTGGGATCCTATGATAAAAATTAAATTGAATGACTTCTCTTGCTATGCATTATGTGATGTTGGAGCTAGTACCTCTGTTATGCCCAAAAGAATATATGATATGCTTAAATTGAAACCTTATGATTCTTGTTCTTTTGGTGTTCATCTCATTGATTCTTCCATAAAGAAACCTTTGGGGAGGATCGACGATGTTCTTATCGTTGTCAATGATAATTATGTTCCCGTTGATTTTACTATTATGGATATTGAATGTGATCCTTCTTGTCCAATTATTTTGGGACGTCCTTTTTTGCGCACCGTTGGTGCTATCATTGACATGAAAGAGGGGAATATAAAATTTCAGTTTCCTCTCAAGAAAGGGATGGAACACTTCCCTTGAAAGAAGAGCAAGTTACCTTTTGAGTCCGTTGTACGGGCTAGCTATTCTTTTACTCTTGATAAAACTTGATCTATATGCATTATGCCTAGCTTAAAGGCATAAAAGAAAGCACTTTTGGGAGGCAGCCCAATGAATAAATTTATTTTTCTTTTGTTGTGTCTTGATGTTGTTTACTACAGTAGCATCATCATTGTATCTTTGCTTTTCAATTTTGTGCCAAGTGTAGCCTCCGATTGCTAGAAAGTTCAAAAGTTGTGAGGTGCTGTCCAGGAAACAGATTCTGTCCTTGGATAGAAAAATTGGTATAAAATCACCAAATCATCTTTTTGGTCTGAATTTTTTCGAAAGCATTCTCTATATAATTTTCTTTCGTGCATCTGTTCTGAGTTTTTTGATTAGAGTTGCAGAAGTGCCCCGAACAAATCAATTACTACCTGTTGTTCTGTTTTTCACAGATTCTATCCTGTTTTGCTTTTCCTTCATTTTGCAAACCAAGAGCTTGCTTTTTCTTTGCAAAAACCTTTTGGCAATCTTGAGAAATAGTAGACCTTCAAGAATATCTTTATTTCCAGCAAGGTATAATTATTTTATTATGGGTACTAACCTCGCTAATCAGATTATGATGAGTTATGTATGAAGGGAGTTTTCAAGTGTGCGAGGGAAGATGATAAAAAGATCCAGGAGTGTCAAGCGCTCAAGCTTGGGGATGCCCCCGTGCATCCCCTTCTCCATCAAAATTATCAGTTCGTCTTTCGTTCCACTATATTTTAAACACTTCATGTGTTATGTGCTATGCTTGGAGCGTCTTGGCTTTTAGTTTCCTTTTTAGTTTTTCATAACGAGTCGGAACTCAGCGTTCTTTATGTGGGAGAGAAACACGCTCCACTTCTACCTAGAACATAACATAGAATTTTCATGTCTATCTTTGCTGTGTGTGTTCTTTGTCTTTTACTAGCTACTATCATGCTCTGCTCTTAGTATTCATGCTTATCTTTTTAAAGAGCTTTTGTTTAGTTGGTTGCTTGAACTCTCTTTAATTACCATGCTCACCTTATTAAGAGAGTTTGCTTCCGTTGCATTGGTTAATATGTCTATGATAAAGATGCTACGTGCACAATGGCGCTTAGTAGTTCAGGTTTTCTTATGGTTAGTCAAAAATAGCTGGGGGATTCCCAATGTGTTATTGGAGTACCAACATGATTTGTTTGCCAATGATGTGGTATGGTTTAGTAATATCTTCCCTCAAGAATTTATTTTGATTGACTTGGCGTATGCTCACGCATATTTAAGACTGTAAAGAAAGTCTGTCAAGCCTTGATGATCTTTTATTTCTGAGTAGCGATATAACTTCCATGCCTGATTCAATTTTGCTTTGTCGCTCTGCATGATTATGACCGTCATTGCTCTCTTAGTTGGTCGCTCCCAGTCTTTTGCTAACCTCCACCTGTACTAAGCGGACTGACTGCTTGTGCATCCACATCCTTTTAAACCAGTTATGCCATATGAGTCCACCATACCTACCTATATGTGGTATTTCACCGCCACTCCAAGTAAATTTACATGTGCTACCTTTAAAACCTTTAGTTGCAATACATAGCTCATGGGAAAGTAGCTTAAAAACTATTGTGGTAAAGAATATGTTGCTTATGTATGTTATTTTCTTATAAGTTGCTTGCTGAGCGGTAACCATGTTTCTGGGGACTCCATCAACTGTTACTCTTTTGTTGAATATCATGTGAGTTGCTATGCATGTTCGTCTTGTCTAAAGTAAGGGTGATTTGCCATGGGTTGAATGGTTTGAGTATGCATATTGTTAGAGAAGAACATTGGGCCGCCAACCAAAGCCATGTATCATGGTGGAAGTTTTAGCTTGGACATTAATCCTCAATTTCTTATGAGAATATGCTTAAGCATTAAAGAGGAGTCCATTATCTATTTTCTATGTTGTCCCGGTATGGATGTCCTCAAGTTGAGATCTATCAAAAACGAGAAATCAAATGCGATCTATCTCCTTGGACCTTTGTATAGGTGACATAGAGGTACCCCTTTGTGACACTTGGTTGAAACATATGTAATGCAATGACAATCCATGGAAATCCGAGCTAATTAGGACAAGGTGCGAGCACTATTGGTATTCGATGCATGAGGCTTGCAACTTATAGGATGTCTTATGCATAACACATATGAAGTACTACTACCGTTGACAAAATTGTTTCTATGTTTTCAAAATAAAAAGCTCTAGCACATAAGTAATCCCTGCTTCCCTCTGCGAAGGGCCATTCTTTTACTTTTATGTTGAGTCTCCACCTTCTTTTAAAAGCACCAACTACTGAGAGCATGATTGTCATTCTGAGTGTAATGTGCATTGTCCCAAAGTAGCATTGTCTTTTGCATGATTGTGTCGTTTATTCTGAAATCATTGTATCTAGTCATCACTTAAACCTTGAAGGTGCCCCTGCATTTATGTTTTGCTTCACTAAAGGGGGCAAGCTAGATATCACTTTATCACATTTGCACATCATATTCATTGCAAATCTTTTTGATGTTTCAGTATCGTATTGTAAAACTTTCAGTTCTTTGTGATTTTCTCATGAGGCAACTTAATTACTACATATTCATTGTCTCAGTAAGCTTTTGTCATATGACTATGAAAAAGTCCTATATGGTTTATAGCATGTCACCACAGAAATTATTCTTGTTATCATTTACCTACTCGAGGACGAGCAGGAATTAAGCTTGGGGATGTTGATACGTCCAAAACGTATCTATAATTTCTGCTTGCTCCATGCCTCTTTTGGGTGATATTGCTATGATATTTATACACTTCCATACACTTTTGATCATACTTGGACTAACCTATTAACTCAGTGCACCCCAGTGCCAGTTTCTGTTTTCGGCTGTTTTTGTATTTCAGGTTTTCACGTTACGAGAACTGCCAGGAAAAATCCAGAAAAATTATATAAAAAATCAGCGTTCCAGAAACTTCCGTGCGCCCGAAGGACAGCCGAGGGGGGCCACCAGGGCTCCAGGCGCCCTGGCGGCGCCCCCCCCCCCCCCG
>LR738712.1:192137346-192212761 GCA_902687465.1 Secale cereale | reverse complement strand
CGCGCCGGGGGGGCGCCTGGGCCCCCCGAGGCTCCTCCGATGCCCCCCTTTGGCATATATTTAAAGCGTCTCCCGAAACCCTCAAAAGAGGAACTATTTTTCGCGATCCCATCTCTGTTCCGCCGCCGCCGCCGCTTCCAAGATCGGGAGCACCAGGAGAACTCTTCCCGGCACCCTGCCGGAGGGGAGGATCACCACCGGCAGCTTCTCCACCACCATGGACGCCTCCCGGATGAGTTGTGAGTAGTCTCCCTTGGACCATGAGTCCATGACCAGTAGCTATGTGATGTTCTCCTCCCTTTCTTGTGCTTCACTAATTAGTCCTCGTGAGCTGCCCTACATGATCGAGGCACATATGTAATCCTTATGCTGTTGTTATGATGAGTTTGCTGGGATCCGATGGATTATGAGATTATGTTCAGATTGTGTTTGAGTAATATATTTGATCTACCTCTTTTATATTTATGTTCGTAAGTAATTCTTGCATGTTCTCCGTTGTTATTTATTGCTTTGGCCAAGTAGTAGGTAGTGACTCCAAGAGGGAACGTTATGCTTGATTGTGGGTTCATGCCCCTCGATGACTAGCTTGAGTGACAGAAACATGAGTCTAGGGGATGTGTTGTTGCCACAAGGGGGAAAACAACGGTGCTTGTGCCCGCGGGTGCAAGGATTGTTTACTTTACGGAAAGTTCTTTTAATGCAGTTGTCTGTTGCATTGAGTTTACACTATGGGTGGGACTCGCAACTTAATACCAGCGAGATGTTCTGGATAGATATCTCAAGGTGGATGATTAGTAGTAGATATTGATGGATTTCATTCTACTTACTTTGGCGTACCGCCCATGCTTTGAACCTCAACCTTTCTTGCAATGTAGTCAGCATTGGTTTGCGCACATGGTCCGGTCAATTGCCCAGCTGTAATTCGTTTACCTCACATAGCTGTTTTATCGTCTTTTGGGAGAGAGACATCACTAGTGAACATCATGAGACTCCGGTCCATATTACCATCATTGATCACATCCGCTATTTACTTTTCCGCTATTTACTTACTATTGCAATTATACCTATCACTATTATCACTTGCGTTTGATCCTTTGTAAACTACAAGGCCGGAGGGATTGACAACCTCTCTGTACTCGTTGGGAGCAAAGTTATTTGTATCTGTGTGCAGGTCCAAGTTGATTGCTAATATCCGGCGCCGTTAGCAGTTGACACCTTCTTGTTGAAACTGGGAGTCTCTGGGAAATCGATCCTTGGTATTACCAAGGGAAAACTTCTGCTACACTGCATCTCAAACCTTCCACTTGGGGTAACCAATGAGGGGTGAGAAGCCACCTAGCAGTGTCCTCGCTTTATCGGGGACGAGGGGAGACGTCCGTCTTGTCCGTCGCCGCTCCTCCTTGTGTTGACACGCGCCCTGGCCAGCGGTGCCCGAGGTGCCATGTAGGCAGGCAGGCAGCTGAGGTGGCGCAACGACGGGTCTCCGCGAAGATCCGCATGTTGCCACGCAGGAGCCTGCCCAGCTGGTTGGGTCGGCAGCTGCATGGGGCGGTGGAAACTCATTTGGTGCGGGCCTGACGGTGGCCCTGCAGGTGTCCTCGGCAAGGGCCTTGCCAGGGCCCCGGCAAGGGTCTTGCCGCGGCGCCTGCTGTCATCCCCGGCAAGGTGCTTGCCGGACGCCTTGTGGTCCTCCTTGGCTGGGATCCCACCAAGGGTCATCGTCCTCTTAGTGTGTGTATCTATCCTTGAATGTCTTCACAAAGATCTGCATGCCACGACGGGAATATCTCCCAAATCCTTGCCCCCATGGGGGCAGTGGACTCAAGGGTGATCCGCTCCGTAGGCGTGGGGCAAGCTGCCGCAGCAAGGGTCATGCCGGGGCTGCCAGAGCCGGCCCCGACAAGGATCTTGCCAGGGCTGCTAAAACTGTCTCCCGGCAAGGATCTTGCCGGGGGAAGCTGCTTCGTCCCTTTGCTCTTTGTGGTCTTGTTCTTGGCGTTGCTCCAGTTCCATCGAGCTTTGGTCTTACCTTGGCTCACCTCCCCTGCTATGCTTGGTGTGGTGGTGCCCGTGGCTCAGACTGCCCGTGCACAGTCATAGGGGTACAAAAAGTGTACCCCTCCTTTTGTACACCGACAGGAGCCCCCGGGCATGGGCCACACCTAAGCGCGATGCGTTGTTGGGCTAGGCCCAGAACGGTGCATGGGCAGGTGGGGCGGTTCTCACCGTGGTAAGACTTTCCGCGCGCGGCGCCTCCCACGACCCACGCGCATGGCGCGGGGTGGAGGGGCGTGCGTGACGTGGGTGGCATGTGTGGGGCGGTTTCCGTAGGCATGCGTCACGTCGCAGTAAATGCAAAAGGAGGCGGCTTCGCGCCTTCCCCGTAAACGGGGGGAGGCGTGGAGGCGCGGCCCATTTACTGAATGGGGCCAAGGCGCGGCCGTCAAGGCATCCACTCCCCACGATCACGGGGTGGGGAGAGGTCGCCTCACCCGTCCCCTCGGTTCTGCACGTCCGCCACGTGCCCTCCATGCGCTTGAGGTGGCGAACGGTGGAGGAAGGAAACCGATCCGTTGCTGGTTGGGGCGGCGGGTCGGTCCCGACTCCCTCGCCTTCAGCGTCTTGATTGGCCGAGCGGGGTGGTCGAGCCCCAGCCCTGCCCCTTTATAAAGAGCGGGAGGGAAGGGACGGCACCCCGCACTCCTCCATCTTCTTTCTCCTTCAGCTTCTGCTCCTCTCTTCTGTTCGCCATGGAGAGAGGCAATCCTGTCTCTTCAACGGTGGCGGCTAGGGTCGCTGCTCGACAAAGCGTCCCTCCTTCTCCTGCACCTGCGGTGGCAGAACCGGCCACGAGGGGAAGAGGGAGGGGGCGAGGCCGTGGGCGAGGCCGGGGCGCTCGGGGAAGAGGAGGACGGGGTGGCCCGCCAGCCTCGCCCCTGCCAGCAGCCCCTCCTCCAATGGAAGGCCATATTGGGGATGACCCTTGCGAGTTCTTCGTCAGGTTGCGGCGGCCGCCGCGCCGTCGCCTTCGTCTCCCGACCCCATTTGCGCGGGAGATGGAGGTGGATCCGCCGGAGTCGCTACGGCTGCACATGAGGGGTTGCGGGATCAGTGGCACGCGGGTCCACGTTGACTTCCCTGTCCCTCATGTGATGTATCTTCGTCAAGGATCGAAGACGTTTGCTCGCATCCACAGCCTGACGGATGGGCTCACCCTCCATTTCAAGTTGATGGAGGATGGCCATCTCTCCGTCAAGGTCTTCGGGCACTTCGGGACTCGTGCGAGGTGCTGCGTGGAGAGCTCCTCTGATGACAAAGACTCCTCCTCGAACGAGGGTGACGAGGAGGACAGCGGCAGCGACGACGAGGGCGGTGAATGGCAGGACGACGAGTCGGACCAGGTGTCGGGCGCCGCTCCTGGTGGCACCGGCGACCCCATCATCCGTGTCGCCGGCTCCTTGAACTTCTCGGGGCAGTCTCCTTGGCGGCTGGCATAGGGAGGCTGCGGAAGAGGAAGAGGAAGAAGGCGGGCGGCAAGGTCGTCATGTCGGAGTACGTGGGCACCGACGCCTACGACGCGTACTGACGTCCTGCCGCCTCATCTTCGAGCTCTGCCTCCGGCGCCATCATCGCCATCCAGCCCTTGGGCGGCCACCAAGATGTCCTCTTGGTGTCTTCTGCCACCCGTAGCTCGCCTAGGCGCCCCTTTTGCCCTTCTCGCCTCCTTGACCTACCTCCTGAGGAGAGGGACAAGAAAGGCATTACGGGCATCTTATCTCTTTTTAGTCTGTAAGCCTTCGGGCATCTGTTAAGTTTAAAACTTGTAATCTCCTTGTTCATGTTTTTCATTCCCTATGGACTGTACCTGAGTGGAATGTTTTTAATGAAAAAGGAATGCTTGCCGGGTCATTTGTTCACAGGTAGAACCCACAACAGGGAATAAATCCCTGATATCTGTAAGATAAACATTTTCTTGCCCGGCAACAGGCTTTGTCGTCTCCCTATTTCGCTCGACCTTTCTCACGCCCTTGGCGAGTGGTCTTAGGCTCCTCGTCTCACCTTTATGCCGTCGCAACTACGACCAAACTTAGTCCCAGGAACGAGCCCTAGGGCCTAGAGTTATGGGAGCACGGTAGCTTAAGGAAAAGAACGAGGTTTCACATACCTCGGTCCATAATGGAATGTATGATAGGGGACGAAGAACTTATCTGAAGCCGTAGCCCCCGGCAACCCTGGTTCGCCGTGGACGAATCTCTGCTCTTGTAGCCCCCGGCAACACTGGCTTGCCGGGGCATTGATGCTGATCTATTCCTCTTTCTTCTCCCCAAGTGGCCTCGGCAAGGATGTTTGTGCGTCCTGTGAACTAAAGGAGATAGAGGAAAGACAAAGAGATGCAAACTCGACCTCTAAGCTAGGGGTTAGCCACCTCTAAGCACTATCAACCCTAACCAAGGACGAGACTCGACTCAGCATGCATGCTATAACCTAGGGCGCCAGCGCTTCATTTATTTATGCTCAGGGTCTGCGCCTGGCTTTGTACAAAGGGTTACATGCCTTGCCGGCAAGGCTTGTACAAAAGGGTGGCTTGCCGGGGGGCCCGGCAAGCCGCGCCTTATGGGTAGAACTTGCGAAGATGCTCAATATTCCAGGAATTGCTCACCGGAATGGCACTTTCGGTCTCTAGGCGGACTACGCCAGGCCTGGTGACTCGTACTACCCGATAAGGGCCTTCCCACTTCGGCGTCAACTTGTTTGTATTTTTTTCCTATTGAACGAGCCGAAGAACAAGGTCGCCTTCCTCAAAGCTTCGGGCATGGACCTTGCGGCTATGGTAGCGGCGCAAGGCTTGCTGGTAGCGTGCTGCTCTCACAGCCGCCCGAAGACGATCTTCCTCAAGGAGCATTGCGTCATCTTGCCGCAGCTGCTCTTGCTCAAGCTCATCATAAGCGAGCACTCGAGGTGACCCGTATATGAGTTCAATGGGGAGAACTGCTTCTGCCCCGTATATCAGGGCAAAGGGTGTCTGGCCGGTGGCTCGATTTGGCGTCATTCTGATCGACCAAAGAACCGCCAGCAACTCATCAATCCAGCGCCTTCCACTCTTGTCCAGCCTATCGAAGGTCTTTGTCCGTAGGCCTCGCAGCACTTCAGCGTTTGCCCTCTCAGCTTGACCATTGCTTCGGGGGTGAGCAATGGAAGCGAAACATATTTTGCTGCCGAGGTCTTGGGTAAATTGCATGAAGGTGCGGCTTGTGAACTGCGTGCCGTTGTCTGTGATGACCCTGTTGGGTACACCAAAACGGCACACTAGTCCCTTGAAGAACTTGACGGCTGACAGAGCTGTGACCTTCCTCACTGCTTCCACCTCCGACCACTTTGTGAACTTGTCGATTGCAACGTACAAGTACTCAAAGCCCCCGACAGCGCGGGGGAAAGGGCCTAGTATGTCGAGCCCCCAGACCGAGAAGGGCCAGGAGAGAGGAATGGTTTGAAGGGCTTGAGCTGGTTGATGAAGCTTCTTTGAATGAAACTGGCACACTTCACACCTGGTGACCAGTGCCGTCGCATCCTGGAGGGCAGTGGGCCAGACGAAGCCTTGCCGGAATGCCTTGCCGGCAAGGGATCTTGACCCTATGTGGGATCCACATATGCCTCCATGTATCTCCGCCAACAGCCCCAGTCCTTCCTCTCGAGGGATGCACTTCAATTTCACGTCGTTCGGTCTCTTTCTGTACAGGACGTCATCGACGAACTGGTACATAGTAGACCGACGGGCTACTTTTTCCGCTTCTTCCTGCTCCTCAGGAAGTTCCCCACTCTGGAGGAATCAGACGTTATGTTGTGCCCACGCTAGAGCCTGGGGCTCGACGGCGAGGACTAAAGGCATTTCCTCCGCCATAGGAGGGGCTGTCTCGACGGCAAGAGCTTGACGCTCCGCCGGAGCTAGTCGTCCAGTGGCGGGCTCAGTGTCTCCGGCAACATCCTTGCTGGCGGCTCCGGGGAGCTCGGTGGGAAAGTACTTGACGGGCCCTGATTTCCTCCTCTAGTTCTGCTCTGTTGATGGATCAACGGATGGCTGAGAGAGCTGAAGCACAAAGGTACCTGGTTCCAAAGGTAGCTTGAGGGCAGCGCGCTTTGATAGGTAATCGGCGATGTTGTTCTCCACTCGGGGAACGTGCTCTGCCTGTATACCATCAAAGCGCTCTTCCAGCTTTCTCACTTCATCGACGTAGGCCTTCATCAACAGGCTCTGATAATCTTTGTTGACTTATTTGACGACAAGCTGCGAATCGCCCCTGACGATGAGTTTCTTGATTCCGAGGACTGCCGTGATCCTAAGACCAGCAAGCAGCACCTCATACTCTGCAGTATTGTTCATTGATACCTCCGTGGGGAAGTGCATCTGGACCACGTACTTGAGGTGCTCTCCAGTCGGCGCGACCAGCAGTATGCCAGCCCCGGCGCCCTATAAGGAGAAAGCTCCATGAAAGTACATGATCCAGTTGCAACTCGCCTCTTTGCCGGGGAGAGCAGTTTCCTGGACTTCTTCATCAGGCGTCGCGGTCCATTCTGCAATGAACTCCGCCAGGACTCGGCTTTGAATCGTCGAGGTACTTTCAAACTTGAGGCCAAAGCTGGATAGCTCCAGTACCCACTCTACAATTCTTCCCGTTGCATCTGGATTGTGCAATATCCGTTGTAGAGGGAGGCGAGTGACGACAGTGATCTCGTGCGCCTGGAAGTAGTGATGCAGCTTCCTCAAGGCCATAAGAAGGCCGAAGAGCAATTTCTGCACACTGGAGTACCTTGATCTAGCCCCCTGCAAGAGGGAGCTAACAAAGTAGACCGGGTGCTGCATCATTTTCTTCCTTGGCTGCACTCCAACCGGCCGTGTCGTCTCTGCACCAGTGGCATCAGGCTCTGTCGCTGCTATCACCTCATCATCAACTTCTCTCTGCGCCACTAGTGCGGCGCTGACCACCTGGTTCGTTGCCGCCAAGTATAGCAGCAATGGTTCTTGTGGCCTAGGCGCAACAAGTATTGGCGTGGAGGAAAGACATCTCTTCAAATCTTGTAATGCTGCTGCAGCTTCTGGTATCCACTCTATCGGGCCTGCCTTTTTCAAAATCTTGAAAAAGGGAAGGGCGCACTTGGCAGACTTGGAGATGAATCTGCTCATGGCGGCGACGCAGCCAGCAAGCTGACGTGCATCCTTGACCCGTTTGGGTGCTTCAATCTGTTCTATAGCTTTGATCTTGTCCAGATTGGCCTCTATCCCATGCTCTGACACAAAGAACCCGAGAAGCTTTCCGGACGGGACGCCGAAGACGCACTTCTCAGGGTTCAGCTTGAGATTGATATTGCATAGGTTTGCAAATGTTTCTTGTAAATCCGGTAATAGGGTAGCCCTGTTCTTGGTTTTGACCACTATATCATCCATATAAGCCTCCATATTTCTATGGAGGTGGGGTTAAAAACCAATCTGGACTGCCCTTGCAAACGTTGAGCCAGCACTCTTCAACCCGAAAGGCATTCGTATGAAACAGTACGTACCACATGGGGTTATGAACGTTGTCTTCTCTTCGTCTTCTCTTGCCATGAAGATCTGATGGTAGCCGGAGTAGGCATCGAGGAATGACAGCAGGTCACACCCAGCCGTGGAGTCAACAATCTGGTCGATGCGCGGCAATGGGAAGGGGTCTTTAGGACAAGCCTTATTGATATCTGTGTAATCAATACACAGCCTCCACTTCCCATTTGCGTTGCGCACTACCACTGGATTGGCCAACCACGTTGGGTGGAGCACCCCTCTTACCAAACCCGCAGCTTCCAATTTCCGGATCTCCTCTGTGATGAACTCTTGTCGTTCCAAAGCTTGCTTCCTGACCTTCTGCTTGACGGGCCATGCATGAGGACAGACAGCAAGGTGGTGCTCAATCACCTCCCTGGGAACACCGGGGATGTCGGATGCTTGCCATGCAAACACGTCGACATTCGCCCGCAGGAAGGTGACGAGCGTGTCTTCCTATTTGTCGTCAAGGGTGGAGCTTATGGTGAAAGCCCCTCCTGTGCCGTCCTCCTTGACGGAAACCTTTTTGGTTCCTGGTGGCGTGGCCCTGGACCTCTTGTTTCTGCCGGTGGAGCTCTCTGGCACGTCCCCGATGGGAGCGCGACACTCCAAAGAGGTGCGCTTGCCGGAGTGGGTGCCCGAGGTCTCACCGGTCTTATTCTTGTCGGTGGAGCTCTCCGGCACGTCCTCGACGGGAGCACAACACTCCGAAGAGGTGCGCTTGCTGGAGTGGGTGCCCGAGGTCTCACCGACCTTCTTCTTCTTCCCTCCCGGGGCTCCAGTGGCAGGAGCAAGTGCCCTCGTGGCGGCAGCTGCTGCAACTACTTGCTGGTATAGTTGGTAAGCGCAAATCAGCGCATCTTTCTTATCGGAGGGGATGGTGATGATCGTCACAGGTCCTGGCATCTTCAGGGTGTTATAGGCGTAGTGTGACGCTGCCATGAACTTGGCCAGTGCTGGGCGGCCAAGGATCCCGTTGTAAGGCAAGGGGATCCTGGCAACATCAAACACGATCCTCTCCGTCCTGTAGTTCAGATCACTTCCAAAAGTCACGGGCAGCGTGACCTTCCCCTTTGGTTGGCTTCTCCCCGGGTTGACCCCTTCAAACGTGCATGTCTCTTCGAGGTCTCCGTTAGGAATCTGTAGCTTCTAGACCACGGTGGGCGAGAGCAAATTCAGACTGGCTCCACCATCGACTAGCATCTTCGTCACCTTGAGGTTGCGTATTGTTGGTGAAACCAACAATGGCAAGCACCCGACCGCAGTGGTGCGATCAGGGTGATCCTCAGTGTCAAAAATGATAGGCGTGCTGGACCATTTCAGCGGCTTCTGGGCACCGAACGACGGCTCCGCGGCTGTAATCTCACGCGCCCACTGTTTAAGTTGGCGTTGGGAAGTATGCAGCGAGGCGGCACCATCGACGCACATGGCCTCTGTGGCTTTCTGAAACTCTTGATCGCCGGACTCGTCGTCCCCTTCATGATCATCGTCTTCTGGCCTTCTGTCACGGCCTCGGGCGGGCCTCTCCTGCTGTTTATCCTTGCCGCGATGGCCCGCTTGGCCGTCACGCTTCTTGCCGGACCCCTCAACACTATCCTGGCCCTTCTCCTTGTCCCACCTCTCGTATTCAGCCATTTGCTTCTCAGCGAGGAGCTCAACCTGGTGGCAGTCCTGGAGATCGTGGCCTTTGGTGCGATGGATCTTGTAGTATCGCTTGCCGGAGTTTCCTGGTTTCTCGGCAGCTGCCAAGGCCCGACAGGCGACGCAACCGGCAATCTCCTTGCCGGGGTCACCCGCCCTGGTTTTCTTTGCGGAGCCGGCGTCATCAGATCCCTCGACGGAAAGTATGACTTTACCCTTGCGCTTCCTGTTGCGGTGCCGGCCTTTCTTCATCGGGGTGGCAGTATCCTCATATGAAGAGTCGGTTTCCGCGCCGGCGTCTTCGCCGGGGTACTTCCTTCCCTCTTCGGCCCGGGCACATCTGTCAGCAAGAACATAGAGTTCCGCCACATCTTTCACCTTGGTCATCGCCAGTTCTTCACGCATCTTGCGGTTACGCATGTTCTGATGGAACGCGCTGATGATGGCGGCAGGGTGAACATCAAGGATGTTGTACTGCACCCGGCTGAACCTCTGTATATAATTGCGCACACTCTCGCCTTCCTTCTGGGGTATGACGTGCAGGTCACTCGCTTGGCCATGTGCTTGGTGGCCTCCGGTAAAGGCGCCAACAAACTCATGGCACAAGTCCGACCAGGAGGAAACAGAATCTACCGGCAAGTGCATCAACCACGACATGGCGTTAGGTTTAAGAGCCAATGGAAAGTAATTCGCAAGCACCTTATCGTCGCGGGCTCCGGCAGCTTGCATCGCGATGGTGTAGATGCTGAGGAACTCCGACGGGTGCGTCTTGCCGTTGTACTTCTCACCAGCGTCAGGCTTGAAGGTGCGGTGAGTGGGCCACTGGAACTGCCGCAGCTCACGAGTAAAGGCCGGACAGCCTACCTCGTAAGGTAGACTTCCGGGGCTCTCCGGCGCTGGGCGATCCACAGCAGGTCCTGCTCGCCTGTCCGACTGGTGGCGTGCTCCGTGCCGGCGCTCGATGGTGGTTCGAGCGTCTTCATGAGCTCGCTCCTGAAGAACTTGACGCTGGTCGCCGTGGGTCCGTGGGTCGGACGACGCTATGGAAATGGCGTCACCCGCGACGACTCGACGAGTCGACACACGCGGTACCGGGCGAGGAGGAGGCGAATGCACCGTGGCCACGGCGCTGCCGGTCCTTCCGCCGCCGGTGCGTAGGACCCCATCGGAACGTCGACCTGGGAGCTCCGCTGGACTTGGTTCATCCTTGTTGGCGACTGCGACAAGGCTTCGGATGGTGGCTCTCCACTCGTCGAGTTTCCCCGTAACGGGAGGAAAGTCGAGGAGCAACTGCGCGCGCGCCAGGGCTTCGGCTGGGGTTAACGGTAGCGAAACCTACATGGACCGCGACACGCTCTGACCCGTGACCATGTCAGGAGGAGCCCCATCACGACCCCGCGGTCGCATGCCGTCTCCACCAGTGCTTCAGCGGGCGGGCAGGTCTTCCACGTCCCGGGAGTGGCGCTCAGGGATCTTCCCATGGCGACGCCCGGGATCTTCGGCGTGACGACACCGTTCATCGCGCGCTGCTTGAGAGGAGCGCGTTGTTGGCGCCGGCGTGGGAGTCCTGGAGGCCCTTGCGTCGCCTTCGGGCGGTGCGGCAGCGACCTTGGAAGGCCCCGTGCCACACGCGGAGGGTCTGGCTCCATCTCTGGAACTGGCGGTGTGTGGCCCGTTGCCAGGCGCACAAACATCGCCACCTCCCAAACTCCGGCTGCTGGGATGGCGTTGGTGTTCGTGAGGAGCGCCCCGGGTCCTTTCCGCGACCGGTCCGCTGCTCGCCCGCGTCGGGACGGGCTGTCCGGCTTCCGACTGGCCAACCGCCACTGTCGTCTTCTTCTTGGGCGCCATGATGATGAAGGACCGTCGAACTAACTGCTAAAGCCGATTCTCACAACTGCGCCCCCTACCTGGCGCGCCAAAGATGTCGGGGTATTTGATCGACACCTATGGGATCACAAGAATCCCTACTACGGTTGCGGGGCGCGGGGTTGAGAGAAGAGCAGATCCAACAGTTAGCACACGATTCCTTTACCCAGGTTCAGGCCGCAAAGATGCGTAAAACCCTACTCCTGCTTTGGTGGATTATATGTTTGTGTTCTTCCGCTAGTCAGGAGCTCCAAAAGAGTCGTGAGGAGTTCTAAAAAGCCGAATCCTTCTCCTGGTCGCCTCGGGCCTCCTTTTATAGGAAAAGGGGTTGCCACAGTGGCACACATGAGGTGGAAAGGGTACAGTGATGCGAGGTTATCCCTCACATTACAGGACAAGGCGCATTTAATGCGCTTAGCTTAGGTGTCCTCGCTTTATCAGGGACGAGGGGAGACGTCCGTCTTGTCCGTCACCACTCCTCCTTGTGTTGACACGCGCCCTGGCCAGCGGTGCCCGAGGTGCCATGTAGGCAGGCAGGCAGCTGAGGTGGCGCAACGGCTGGTCTCCACGAAGATCCGCATGTTGCCACGCAAGAGCCTGCCCAGCTGGTTCGGTCGGCAGCTGCATGGGGCAGTGGAAACTCAGTTGGCGGGCCTGACGGTGGCCCTGCGGGTGTCCTCGGCAAGGGCCTTGCCAGGGCCCCGGCAAGGATCTTGCCGCGGCGCCTGCTGTCATCCCCGGCAAGGTGCTTGCCGGACGCCTTGTGGTCCTCCTTGGCTGGGATCCCGTCGAGGGTCGTCGTCCTCTTAGTGTGTGTATCTGTCCTTGAATGTCTTCACAAAGATCTGCATGCCACCAAGGGAATATCTCCCGAATCCTTGACCCCATGGGGGCAGTGGCCTCAAGGGTGATCCACTCTGTAGGGGAGGGGCAAGCTGCCGCGTCAAGGGTCTTGCCGGGGCTGCCAGAGCCGGCCCCGGCAAGGATCTTGCCAGGGCTGCTGAAACTGGCTCCCGGCAAGGCCGCTTCGTCCTTTTGCTCTTTGTGGTCTTGTTCTTGGTGTTGCTCCAGTTCCATCGAGCTTCGGTCTTACCTTGGCTCACCTCCCCTGCTGTGCTTGGTGTGGTGGTGCCCGTGGCTCAGACTGCCCGTGCACTGTCATAGGGGTACAAAAAGTGTACCCCTCTTTTTGCACATCGACAAGGATGGATAAGTTGAGTAGGCTTAGGGGTACACTCGATGGCAATTTGATTGGTCGAGATCAAGCTCATGTTTAAAGTATGAGACGGAAGGATGAATTCTAGGATTTGATTGAGGATTGCGAGCATTTGCAACATATTGAATCAAGGGACTCAAAATGATCATGACAAGGATACTAATGAATATTGCTGGCCATATGGAACGCAACCATATTGCAAACAAACAAGTATTTGCAAAGCGATAGCGTCAGAGGAATACCGGAAGATCGGATAATATTTCAATGTACCTTGTGAATCATATGAACAATGAGGGAAGAATGGCTACTCAGTAAGTGCGTGGAAATATCCGTAGGGGTATTCAGGTGGCAAAGAACTACAAGGCAGTAGGCACAAAGTATTTTTGGAATAATAGAGAGAATTTTGGGGTACCTTGTAATAACAAAATCAACGGGGAATGATTGTATGAATGGCATGTGTACATGGTTATCCATAGGGGTTTATCGATGGAAGGGAATGGCTAAAGCGATGGCAGACAGTCTTGAGGGAACATCGTAGAGTATCTTCTGAATCTTCTAGTGAAGCGGGCAATCCTATGTGATAAGGGGCTCTCCGGGTGGATGTGATCACCAGATCCTAATGTTAGAGTTAGCAAAATTCATTTAACCCGAATAGAAGAGAGATCAGAGTCCTAGAGTATAGACAAGGAGTAAAAGATCATAATACCAACCAATGGCGACGTGGGCCCGTAAGCCACACAGCCATGTTAGTAACAGTTTTGCAATGACTAGACTCAACTTCGGCAAAGGAGTTGGAAGGGGGATTCCTACAGGCAGTCGACTCTGATACCAACTTGTGACTCCCCCGATTCGACCAAACACTAATCAAGCACACAAATGTGTACGACCAAGATCAGGGACTACCGGGTAGATATCACAACACAACTCTAGACACAAATTAAAGTCATTGGCAGACTCCACATAGTAGTAGGCTCTAGCGGCGTAGTAGTAATCGTCAGTAGTGGCATCTGGCTCCTGGGCTCAACCATCTGGTTGCATCATCCGAGAAGAATGGAAAAAGGGGAGAAAGAGGGAGCGAAGCAACCGCGAGTACTCATCCAAAATACTCGCAAGGAAGGATCTACACTACATATGCATTGGTATATGTATAAAGGGGTAATATCTGTGGGATAAACTGCAGAATGCCAGAATATGAGGGGGAAAGCTAGGCCTATCAAATACCATGCTTCTAGCAGCCTCCATGATGCAGTAGTACAAGAGAAGAGCTGGAAAGTTCACCAAGTAACATCTTATAGCATAATCCTACCCGACGATCCTCTCCTCGTCACCCTGTGAGAGAGCGATCACCGGGTTGTATCTGGCACTTGAAAGGGTGTGTTTTATTAAGTATCTGGTTCTAGTTGTCATGATGTCAGAATACAACTCCGGGTTGTTCTTTTATCGAGGGACATGGCTATTTGAATAGATAAATTTCTCTGCAGGGGTGCACCACATACCCCAACACGCTCGATCCCTTTGGTCGGGCACACTTTCCTGGGTCATACCCGACCTCGGAAGATCAACACGTCGCAGCCCTACCTAGGCTCAACAGAGAGGTCGGCACGCTGGTCTAGCGCGCGGGGGTCTGGCTCCATTGCCCATTGCACTCCAGCATGTTGTGTGGGCTGCCGGATGCAGACCTAGCCCCTCCTAATACCAGAGCAGGCGTTCTAGTCCAATCCGGCGTGCGTCGCTTATTCACTGATGTCTAGAAGGCTTCGACTGATACCACGATGTTGAGAGCCTATAACTGTTCCCGCGTAGATGGTTAGTGTGTATAGGCTTGTAGCCATACTCGGATCAAATATCCAAACTCGTTAATCGTGTTATTATGAAATAACCGCGGACAATGACAAGGGACCAGGCCCACCAGTCTCCTAGGTGGTCGCAATCTGCCCTGTCGCTCCGCCACAAAGAATCAAGTCGGGGCCGTTGGGAACCCAGGCCCATCACTACCTGGATGGAACCACTTGTCCCTCTAGCCTCCACTCCATGAATCACCCGCGGGTACTCTACGAGCTGACCCGAATTTAGTCACAGCATGTATCATGTATAATATGTATATAGTATATACCCGTGATCACCTCCCGAAGTGATCATGGCCCGATAGTATAGCATGGCAGACGGACAAGAATGTAGGGCCACTAATGGAATAGTAGCATCCTATACTAAGCATTTAGGATAGCAGGTAAAGGTTTCAATAGTTGTAGCAATAATGACGGGCTATGAAATAGAATAGGAGCTATCGAATCATCAATAGTAGCAACCCTAATGCAAGAATAAGAGAGAATAGAATGGGTGATATCTGGTGATCAAGGGGGGTTGGCTTGCCTGGAAGCTCGGCAGAGAAGGACGGGTCGTCAACACCGTAGTCGATCGGGGTGGCAGTAGTGGCATCAGTCTCGAAGTCTACCGGAGATAAGGGGGTGAATAAACAATAAATACAATGCAAACAGATGCATGATGATGCATGACATGGCAATAAACGGTGCTAGTTGTGCCCTAACGCGGTACTAGGTGGTACTAGCAAAGGGGGAAAACATCCGGGAATGTTTTCCCGATGTTTGGCATTTTTGGACAGACGAACCGGAGGGGGAAGGTGGCATGTTCGCTATGCTAGGGATATGCGGCAGACGAACGGTCTGCGTATTCGGATTTGTCTCGTTTTTGTCAACAACTTTCATGTACAAAGTGTTTTCATCCGAGCTACGGATTATTTTATATTAATTTTCAAAGTTCTAATTCATTTTCAGGAGTTAACAGATTAATTTAATCGAAAGCATTTATGACGTCAGCGGTCAAAGTTGATCGTTGACCATTCAACTGACTAATGGGTCCCATATGTCATTGGCACAGATTAACTAAACAGAATTAGTTAGTTAAATAAGTGATTAGGTTAATTTAACAGATTTAATTAAGTTAATTAATTATTTAAATAATTAATTAATTAATTAAATATTTTTATTATTACTATCTTTGATTCCTTTTTTTGTTTTAAAAAAGGGGTGTGGGGCCCTCCTGGCAGTGGCCCATCAGGGCCAATTGGGGCGGGTGTTAACGGGCGTTGGTGCCTAGCCCGATTGGGCATACGCCCAGATCGACAGGGGGGCATCGGCCACAGGCGCAGCGAGGCTAGCCGCCGGAGGTGGCAGTGGCAAGGCCACGATGGGGCGGCGGCGGTGCGCGGGGCAACAGCGGACTGCGGAGGTGGGCGCGAGGAGTGGTGGCAGGGCAGGGCGAGCAGCAGTGGCCTTCCGCGTCAGTAGTAGTGCGGAACAGGGGAGCGGCAAGGGCCAGCGCGGACGGCAGAGCGCGGGGCCGTGGTGCGGCAGCTGAGGGCAAGACTGGGCGCGACGAGGCGAGTTGCACGCTGCGGCAGTAGTAGAAGTAGCAGCGGGGGCGTCTCGGCGGGGAGCGCAGCAAGCAGCAGTAGCAGAAGCAGAGCAAGCAGCGGGCGACGGTGGAAGTGGCAGGGGCGTGTGCGGGGGAAGGAACGGAGGCAGGCGGTGAGTGCGGTCGTACCACGTCGGGGCACGCAGAGGTCTAGCGCGGGTGCGGGCGTGCCGGGTGGAAACCAAGGCGCGCACGGCTGTGGCCGGGAGCGGGGCTCGGTGGCAACGAGCGAGGCGAGCGCCGGGCGGCCGCGGTGCTGCAGCGAGCGCGGCTGCGGGCGCTCAGATGCGTGGTGGGGCGCGGTCGAAGACGGGCATGTGGAGCAGCGAAAAGAAAGGGAATAACGAGGGGACATAGACAAAGGAGATCTGCCGATGCGAGGGCGCAGTGCGATTCCAGTTGAAACGACGCTCGTAGTCGACGTCGATGGATGCAGCGCACCTCCTGGACACCCAATCGTGACTCGAAGAAGCTCTTGGCCTCAAAGACGGCGATGTCTTGACGATGGTGGCTTCGGGCCACGAAGAAGTCGATGGAGGAGAGTGACGGGGGGGAATGGTCGACCTAGGGTTTGGAGGGGGGTCGGGGTGGCTTTATCCTCGCAGGGGCATCGCCGGATGGTCGTCGTGTGGCCATCCACGGCATGGACGCCCCACGCGCGTCCAGCGCACCCCCTGTGAATAGGAGGTTGAGGGTGAAAGTGGTGATGGGCTGGGCCTGTACTGCTCCAACGGGCCAAAGTGCGCAGCAGTGTGTTGGTATTTTCCTTTTCCGTTTCTACCAAACAATTCAGTCATTATTTTGCGTTAGTTTGAGGTACTAAATGATTTTTGTAAATGATGAAACTTAGCGCATAAGTCAAGCACAACTTTACAAGGTTGCACAAAAAGTCTGGGGCCAATTGGAATAGTTCAAATCTAGTTTTGAATTTAAATGGGCTTACTTAACACTGTTGGTCCACTGTTTTAATACCCAGGAGCATTTTTATATTTTGAAAATTGTTAGCTCTTACATGACAATTAGCTAGTGATTATTTTCAACCCATCGAACATTTTTCTTGCCAGTTTGAACAAATTATAATTTGACTTGTTTTTGGAATTTAAATCTGAATCAGTTTCGAATCAACGCGAGTTATCAACATTAATCGAGGTGACGTGGCATTATTAGTAGAGGTTCACTGTAGCTTAATTATCCGGGTGTCACAAAGAAATAGAATACATCTTTTCTTCGGAGGTGGTTCGGGAAGAGTCTAATCATTATCATTACTCAATATATTTTATAATAGTTTTTCACCTTGCTCAACACCTCGTTCCTGAAAACACAACTAGCACAACTATCTAGGTGGTCCCAAGAAGCATCGGTTAGTCCACTATAAAAGATATCAAGTATTTCATTTTTCTTGAGAGGATGGTCAGACAAAGCATTAAGTAATTGGAGAAGCCTCCCCCAAGCTTATGGGAGACTCTCCTCTTCAAATTGCACAAAGTTAAATATTTCCTGTAAGGCAGCTTGTTTCTCATGAATAGGAAAAATATTTTTCAAAGAAGTAATAAATCATATCCTGGGGACTACGCACACAACCAGGACCAATAGAATTAAACCATATCTTAGCATCACCCTTTAATGAGGAAGGAAACAACTTAAGAATATAGTAGTAGCTAATTTTTTCCTCACAAGCAAATAGGGTGGCTATATCATTCAATTTAGTAATATGTGCCACAACAGTTTTAGATTCATAACCATGGAAAGGTTTGGATTCAACCAAAGTAATTAACTCACGATCGACAGAGAATTCATAATCCTTATCAGTAACACGGATAGGTGAAGTAGCAAACTCAGGATCATATTGCATTCTAGCATTCAAAGATATTTCTTTCCACTTGCATAATAATTTCTTAAGATCATCTCTATCCTTACAAGCAAGAAAGTCTCTATCTACCTCTCTTTCCATAACATAACCTTTAGGTATATCACGCAATTCATATCTAGGTGTGCTAGATCTAAAAGGAGAATCATAATTTTCTGTTTCAAAGACTTCATCAGTTTCAGCAGTTTCATCAATTTCAGCATTCTCAATATCTCTAACTCTAGCAAGTGGTGGTGTTGCAAGCTTATTCAAAACAGAAGGTGAATCAAGTGTAGGGCTAGATGGTAGTTCCTTACCTTCCCTCGTCTTAGAGGGAATGATCTTGATTATATCATCCTTCAAATTCCTCATAGTGATCAACAGATATAAATCCCAAGTGAAGCAGCAAATATAGCTATGCTCCCCGGTAAAGACGCCAGAAAAAGGTCTTGATAACCCACAAGTATAGGGGATCACAACATTTTTTGAGGGTAGAGTATTCAGCCCAAATTTATTGATTCAACACAAGGGGAGCCAAAGAATATTCACGAGTATTAGCAGTTGAGTTGTCAATTCAACCACACCTGAAAGACTTAATATCTACAGCAAAGTAGCAAAGTAATATGGAAGTAACGATAACAGTGGCAAAAGTAACAGTAGCAGTTTTGTAGCAATTGTAACAGCAGTAGTAATGAAAGTAACGAAGCACGGATCAATATGAAACGAACTTGTAGGCAATGGATCGGTAATGATAGGTGTCGAATGATATTCATCATGTAGCAGTTATAACCTAGGGTGACACGGAACAAGCCCCAATTCATCAATATAATGTGGGCATGTATTCCGTATATAGTCATACGTGCTTATGGAAAAGAACTTGCATGCCATCTTTTGTCCTACCCTCCCGTTGCAGGGGGGTCTAAGGGATATTAAGGCCTCATTTTAATAGAGAACTTGAACAAACATTAGCACTTAGCTTATACATGAACTCCTCAAACTACGACAATCACTCGAAAGAATCCCAATTATTGTCACCTTGGTGTATGCGGATCATAACTCGTAATAGGTGTCTACAACTTGCAAGATCGGATCAAGAACACATGTATATTCATTAAAACATAATAGGTTCAGATCTCAAATCATGGCACCCGGGCCCTAGTGACAAGCATTAAGCATAGCAAAGTCATAGCAACATCAATCTCAGAACATAGTGGATACTAGGGATCAAACACTAACAAAACTAACTCGATTACATGATAAATCTCATCCTACCCATCACCGTCCAGCAAGCCTACGATGGAATTACTCACACGCGGCTGTGAGCATCATGAAATTGGTGATGGAGGAAGGTTGATGCTGACGACGGCGATGATTTCCACTCTCCGAAGCCCTGAACGGACTCCAGATCTGTCCTCCCGATGAAGAACAGGGGGTGACTGCGGCTCCAGATCGTAAAATGCGATGAATCCTTCTCTCTGATTTTTCTCTCCCCAAACGTGAATATATGGAGTTGGAGTTGATGTCAGTGGAGCCTCATGGGACCCACAAGGCAGGGGGCGCCCCCACCCTTGTGGACAGCCGATGGGTCCCCTCGGGTTGATTCTTTCACCAATATTTTTTATATTTTCCAGAATTAATCTCTATAAATTTTCAGGTCATTCAGAGAACTTTTATTTCTGCACAAAAATAACACCAAGGCAATTCTGCTGAAAACAGCGTCAGTCCGGGTTAGGTCCATTCAAATCATGCAAATTAGAGTCCAAAACAAGGGCAAAAGAGTTCGGAAAAGTAGATACGATGGAGGCATATCAATGGGCGAGGAGGGGCAGTTTTCTCTTTGGTGCTAAGGGGGCAAGAGTAGGCATAGGTTCCCGAGGGAGGCCCCAAAGACATCCATTCTGATGCAACGAGACCACGACCACGGCCTCAGTAGGACGGATGTCATCGTCGAGCCCACCGCGGCGTCATGGCTAGGAGCTTTGCACGCGCAGACCACCTTCCATCAGGATAAGATGTACTTCTTGTCCCCTTTCAAAATTGGCCATTGTGGAATCCCTTCAAGCCTAAATGGCGAGGGAAGAGGAGCAGGGCCACTATAAAAATAGACTAGCCTCCGCGGTAGAGGGATCGATTCATCCGCACCATACGAGCCTTCGCGAGGCTGCTTGCCCACTATACTAGTTCATGCCCCAACCTCCTCGTGATGTCAATCCACCAAAGGCATGAGTAGGGTTTTACACCGCAAGGTGGCCCAAACCTTAGTAAATCTTTGTATTCTTCCCTTCCCTACGATCATCCTACTCTGTGAGGTCGAGCCTTGAGCATAGCGAGCAGTGCGTCCTGAAGAAGCGAGATCCTTTGTACACGCCACAGAGTTCGAACCTTGCTTGGTCCGCGGAGCCATGATTCCGACGGTGACCATTGTGCATGGATCCTGCCTAATCGTGTGTGCGCATGTTGGGTAGCTTGTAAGTCTTTCTTGTATCCCACCCGGCTATCCAGTCCAACATCCGGCTGGTTCTTCGGGCCGACGTGTTTGGAGATGCTGCGGAGCCGACTTCTTGCTGGTTGGATAACGTAGGTTCATTGCTTTTTTTCGTGCCCGACTGTTTCCTCTAGTTCCTATCTATCCGCCCATTGGTCCTAAATGGTTTTATCCGGCTGTTGCCCGGATCAAGTTATGTATGTTCCCTCCGCCTGGTCATATTCTGTCGATGCACTCATGGAGCTTTGTTCGTTCTGTGTTTCTTTGGTCGGTAGACGGCTATGTATCCCCAGATCTTGTTAGAAATACCGGTTAAAATGTTGCGATTGCTATGCACCCACCTTTAACTCTCAGGTTTCCCGTAATCGGAGTATCATATATAGCATCATGCATGCCAACTAAGAAATTGTGATGTGGTGACATAGAATTAAATGAAGAAAGAGATGCTGAGAGAGGAGTTTTGGAGGCCGAGTTCCATGGAGGCCTTTATTTTTGAAAAATTCAAATTCAAACTTTTATGGTTCAAAAAATTCTGAAAAATATATGTGTGTATGTAAGGATGTAACCCACATGTGTGTAAAAATTCATGATGAAATACCTTGAGTTGTGACCTATACAAAGAAGACAAATTCATGGCCTCGGATGATGAATAGTATCATGTGTTAAATAACTCCTTTTTTACACATCCCTCATTTCAACGTATTTTTCCCTGAACATTTACACACATGTGTGTTATGCCTTCATGTATATTTGTGTTTTTTTAGGATTTTTTGAAAGGTAAAAATATGAATTTTGATGAAATTTAAATTTTGAATTTGGAGGCCTCATTGGAGGCCGAGCTCCAAAAGGGATTTCCGAGAGATGATTGAGTATCATATCATGATACCATATCATATTAAATAATGTGAACTTTGTGTCATACATGGTAATAAATGTAGTCATCTATGATACCAACATATGATGCTATGTGTTACAGATGTAGTATTATACACTAGTATCATATGCGTGATACTAGTATATGATACTCCCCATTACAACCAACCTCGTACTGTCTTCCCATACCGAGTACTCTATCTCCATCCCTGCTTTTCTTGTTTCTCTTTCCTCACCTCATCGACGAGCTCTCCATCCGCCGCGCCGCCCTTGTTCTCCTCGCCCAGCGCTGCCTACCCGCACTGCTTGTGACCCACATCACAGTTGTACTCACCTTCCCAACCCTATTTCCAGCATAATGTACCTCTGTATAGGTCACCGATCTCCGTTTTCACCATCTGGAAATCCAGGTTGAACAACACATGTGCGTGGGCGATCTATTTCTTCCACTTAGTTCGTTCTAATTGGTTGGAGTAAATTATTTCGTTCAGATATATAGTGTTTGTAGGATGTTTGATTTGTAGCAAAGATCACATCGATCTTCTCACAACAAATCTGTAACCAATTGATCCTGGAAAAACAATCTTGTCGTTGATGAGTTGTGTTGATATAGTATTCTTTCCCCCTGTTTCCATGCTTCCACAGATGGGGCTCCCAAGCTGTCATACATATGCTTGTATTGTCCATATAGTCTACTTTCATAGTCACCCTATTATCGATTAATTACACTTGTAGGCGACACAAACATGCATTGACATGTTCTCAACGGCCCTAGGTTCCAGTTTTTGTCAATTGAGAAGTACAAATCTATGGATGCAAGCAATTGGGACTACTATTTCAAATTAAACTAGGGCACTGACAATATTATGTTTTATTCAAACCAATATGGGGTCATATTATGTATTTGCCCAGTTTCAAGATTGTGTGCTTCCACTATATGTTGTATATGTTGTCATGGCATAAAATTATTGCTTCATGTTATCACATTTGGTTGATAGAAGGGAAGCAATTAGCGGAGATCCAACATCTAACCACTCATGCCCATGTTCCATGCACATCAAAAACCACTAGTCCAACGGCAAAAATTCCAATGGATGTGGGAACAGTTATGACGATGCAATCAATTAACGAGGCAAACCAGCTAAATTCACGCACAACATAACTAGTGCACCAAATGTCTATCATGCTTCTCATCTAATGGCCTAGGATTAGTGTGATAGGAAGTCAAAAATCATTAGTTTGATACCTAGTGGCGCCCATACATATTCGTCACCTACCAGAGTTGTACCTAAGAAAACTGAGGCCTGGTGCAAGATCAAAACATGGGCCCTCAACTTTTCATTTTTTTTCTTTTTTCCATACCATGATTCATACTTGTCAGTCATTTCAGAAAGTAAAGCAAAGAGAGAAATAAAAACTGGATATGGAGATAATAGGGAATGATGTAACCTTACTAATGTGAGAAGCAAACTATGAGGTGGTGGCGTGTGTCGTTTTGGCATTTCTTGATGAACCAAAATTTGGTTCGCAAAAAAGCTAAAATTTGGCAACCAAGAACTCAGAGGCTCCAACTTTTAGTCTAGGCCCCAGTTGATGCTGCTGCACACAGGTTGCATGGGCTTGCAACTGGCAGCACAGGACGTTGAGTGAAACACTAATTTGCAGGCCTGCCGACTTGAGATTTGATAACATAACACCAAATAAACATATGTGGGTTGAGAATAGAACGTTGCCTATTTTGCTGTTCATCGCACCATTATATTGGGGAAGTCTTGAAGAATTAATAGGTGGGGATTAGGAATGGAATTATAGCAAAGGGTGAAGATTGATGAAAACTTAATATTTGAGAAGCGAAATGAGCTTGAGGTTTGTGGAGGACGAAGTGCTAGAGAGCCAAGTGCGAGGAGAGGAGGCTAGAAAATTAATATGTGCAAGTTCCCATATACTAGTTGGCCGAGTTAATTCAGTGCCTAGAGATTACTACTAGTACATTCCCTACTCCTACTTTGATGATTCAATGCTCAACGCTAAGTACTACTCTTACTCCAGCTCCTTCTAAGTTATCAGTTGATTAGTATGAACTATGCTAGGCTTTGGGGCCATGCTGAATCGGGGGCCTTGTGCAGGCGCACACCATGCAATGCTTACCCTCCACCTCCCAATTAGGGTTATCAAATTATATTAAACTAAATTGATAGGTCTTTGTTGCTTGTACCTCCTACTATAGGACCAAGCCCTCCCAAGAGAGAAGGATTTCTCAAGATCATCAAGGCCTCCTAAGGGAGAAGTGTCGGAATCAAATCGTGAAAATCTCGGGTAGGGGGTCCTAGGCTGGTGATCATAGCTTGATAGTAATACGACAAAGAGGGACACGATGTTTTACCTAGGTTCGGGCCCTCTCGAAGAGGTAAAACCCTACGTCTTACTTTCGTTCAATTGATTATGGATGGGGTACAAAGTAAAAGATGATCTGCCTCGAGATCGTATGTGTATGTCTCCTATCCTACGCCTACGATATAGAACCCCTAGGCTTATATAAGTACCGAGG
The DNA here is from genome assembly GCA_902687465.1 of Secale cereale. NCBI lineage: Eukaryota > Viridiplantae > Streptophyta > Magnoliopsida > Poales > Poaceae > Secale > Secale cereale. The sequence goes on along the minus strand of LR738712.1, from coordinate 192,189,281 downwards.
GTACCTAGGGTTACATGTAGGTTGGTTACATCTAGGGATAAACATGTCGATGATTCAAACGTGTGTTGGAGTATGCATCAAGTCTTCGTAGTACTCTATCTTGAGTACGACATGAGGCATGGCAAACATGTCCCACTTGTAGGTTGTCTGGGGGTCCTTGGCTCGACCCATGACTGGCAGGCCGACATAGTTAACACCTTAGTCCAGGACACCATTAGTATCATTGAACCGGTCTTCCAACCGTGGATAGGTCCTTGGACGACTCACCCTCCATTACCTATCTTCAGCCATGCAAACTGGTTCACCATCTCATTTTGCATCTTCCTCCATGGTAACCATGCTTTAATCCAAGAAGTAATATACCTCGGTTATTCAAGGAGATCCAACCAAGCTCTCCGAGAAGAGCTTGACTCAAACCAGGAACAAATACAGATGCTCCTGGGCATGAGTTTGGCTCCCTTCTTCAACAAATCAAGCATCAACCCTCAAATTATGTGCCACTCATTAACGTTAGGGGTCACATACCCGATCTCAGGTGCACATAGCTCATGCAACCCTCAAATTCATAATTACTTTTTTACATGCTAGGAAGTACTAAGCATTAATTTTGATCAATATATTCATAAGTTTGCGCCTCTTGTTGTGATATGTGTTCCTTGAGTAACTATGACATGAGAGAGCTAAAACATCCATTATCATTTGTTGTATTTGAATGCAGTGTTTATCCAATTGGGAGCTGCTTTATATAGAAAAAGATTGACAAAAGCAACTATTCAAGAGATAATTATGCTCTATAGGGACATCACGCCTCACGTCGGGACAGTTGACATTGATGTGTTCGCCAATTATGTCATCCAAAAGGTTTGTTCCTCTATTCGTATGGGATTGTACCTCGAGAGTTGAGCTTAATTGGATATAAACTCTTATACTTACCTTTTTTAGCAGCTTTTTGAGCATGGACCACCAATCTGCATTAGGAATCTCATTGCTAATCTAATCAGACATGTTTTAGACCTAAGCCTTCATATATATGGTTCTCGAGTTATCCAGAAGGTAACTTTGCATTTTCCTTTTTGTAACATCTCAAGATGAAAATAATTAAGATGTATCTATAGATTGCAAAGGTGCAATTTTATAAGATACTAGACCCATAATGGCGCGCGTTGCTGCGCCCGTCCTTTTTTCCATTAGAATGAAATAGACTTGCATAAATAATGAAATATGTAGATAATACTGAGAAAAGATAACTGCATGCTACATTCATTGTGTACCATTTGTGTTGTTTCATCTTTATGCTACATTCATTGTGTACCATTTGCTATATCCAGGCAATTATCTTGGATTCACAAGTATAAGTGCACAGACAACGCTGCAAATGGATCGGGCGATCAATCTGACAGAAAACATATCAATATGCAGGTGGAAGCAATTGTAGTTGGGATAAAAACTGATCTCGGGTGTAGTATACCCGAGTTCACACAAATTCATTACCCCTTTTTCTTTGAATATAAAAAATAAACTTTAAGTTACAATCTGGAGTCGAAAATGTTATGTCGGCAAGACAATCTTTAATATATATTTGTTTTGAAAGAGGACAATCACCAGTTCTAAAAGGAAATTTGCTAACCTGATCAAAATTTCCTGAAGGTACCATGAATAATATTAAGTGTGGGACTGAAAGTGTTGCTGGCACTGAAGCATGCCAATGTGTCAATACTAATCTGACATAGACAAAATTGTAGAGCTATATAGAGTGCATTATCAGAAGACACGTTCAACGATGCATATATTTTTCATAGATAAATACTAATGATCGATCTCAGTATTTAGGTCACGCTGAATATGAGAAATCTTAATATCTCTGCTCTTATGATGCAGGCGTATCATTATCTTCAGACTCCATGGAGGGGAAAGGAAAAGGGACTGTCATAAAATATACATAACAACAAGGAAATTTAATGGTGGCTAATGAATCATGTAAAACTATCGGTGTTGATGGTGTTTAATTTCCTATAGCAATAAGAGGAGCATAAATAAAAATAATCTTTTATATACAACAGGAAGGATTAGCGATCAACAATCTAAGAAATAAATCTTACATGTATTTGAGGTTCTTAAGATAACAAACTCAATTTAGAAAGTTGCTGCCTAAATGACTTCTTATAAAGTAATTGGACAAGAAATTGCATTGTTCTGCGATAGCATGTTCAAGAGCAACAAACATGATCGCTTCCGATTACTGTCGGTATTGGACATCAGCGGCAGCTCGCCCATGTTCACCACCTCGCATTCGAAATTGGACGCCACAGTCTCCTTGTCCTTGTCTTGTGGTCAGAACTCAGAAATTTTGCACGATACAGAGAGGAGGGGCGAAGAAACGTACGATCTAGAATAATTCACCTTTGTAGAGCCATAACTTTCTTTTGTTGAGGACCAGCCATAACTTATTTAGGAGGCATCATGGGAGTAGTACAGACATGGATCGCGACTTCGGAAGACCGGATGATGGAATATAAATAGGATCAGTAAGGGAGGCAAGGGGACTGCAATGGAACTCCAACATCAGCCGAGGAGTGGCGCACCTCCACTAACACTAATGGCTAGTAGTTGTTTTTTTAGTCTACCACTAATGGCAGATGGCAACGGCTGCTTAACTCGTCAATTCAATGGGGCACTTCAATCGACCGCCCACGCTGCCGTAGGACAACTCCACGGCTCCCACCATCCAACGGGGTCAGCTTCAAGCCTATTTTACTCCACGGAGCGGACGACGACCGACTTCACAGGCTCACACAACACGATTATTCCCATCAGGCCCCTCGCAGAAAAAGCCCAGCAGGCCCATTTTAACAAGAGATGGCTGAAAATTTTACAAGAGCAGCGGCGCACTACGTACCACTGTGTGGTTAGGAACGAAGCAGCAGAACGACCAGAAAATGAAATCAGACGGCCAGGAACGCAAAATTCGAAGATCTAATGGTCAAAAATGCAAGGGACCAGATGAAACACCACCGGTGTCATGCTACAGTAACCCTATGTGATTAGAGCATCTCCAACAGGTGCCCAAAAAAAGCTCCGCGCGCTATAAAGTTGTTTTTTGGGCGTCGAACAGCTCCAACAGAAGCTGTAAAATTATGCGCGCGCTAAAAAAAATTGGGCACGCGCTGAAAAACGCCATCGCGCGCACCATATTTTGGGCTCCGGATTGGGCGCACTTCACAATTTGCACTGCGTGTTTTTATGGGCGCGCGTTTTTGGGCGTCTGCTAAAGCAATGTTAGTCCCGGCGCACTAAAAGTGCTACAGTGGCGCGCTATAAATTTTGTTGGGCGCGATTTTTTTGTGCGGCCGTTGGAGATGCTCTTAGGTTAATCACTTTGCTAAGTAGTGCTTGATCTCCTTTGATTCAAATATCATTCGAAATCCCACTTGAGAATCAAATTCAATTAGCATGTGAAATATGAAGTTGCACCAAAGTTGCTGCAAAATAATTCATCATTCAGCCAAAATTCCATAACAAATGATTGTTAAGGAAAACAATATCACCTCAAAACCAAGATGGACTATAGCAATTAAAACAGTGCCATTTCAGCATTTTAAAATGCTATTTTAATTGTGCAAAATCCAAATAGGCTCAATTACCCATGAAACATTTTGTGGCAGTGACAAACACTACAAGGAATTTAAGTTCCCTGGTCCCACATTTTTTAACATCTTTTGCTAGCCCAAACCTTTTTCCTGGCTGTCTCTGTTTTAATAAAAAGAGAAAAGCAGAAAATCAACAAAGACAAAAGGGCTTACCTGGCCTCTGGCCTAAGGCCCATCGCGGCCCAACCCACCAGACGCCCCTGTCTCCCTCCACCTCTGTTCACGGGGGCGTCATGGACGCCGTGCGGCCGCACATGGCCGGGATGGCCACATGTCGGTCATCCGCTGCCATCCCACGTGGATAAGGTCGTCAGCGACGCCCCTGCCAACCCTAGATCGCCCCTCGCTCCTGCCCCACTCCCCTCTTGCTCTGGCCTCTCTCTCTCTCCCTCGCTAGATCCACGCGCCCGCCGCTCCTGTGGTCACCGGCGTGCATCACCCCGGCGACCGCCTCCCCCGCGCTCCTCTGTCAAGTACACCCGCTTCGCCTCCCGTGATTGCGCCACCCCGACGAGCCGCAGGACGCCGAACGCCCCGCAACGCCGCCTCCGACCTCTTCATCCTCCTCGGCTCCGACGAGGTCCGCCCCCTTTTCCGGCCAACCCTGCTGCTCTCGTCGGTCACCGGGCCTTCGTGCGCCTCCACTGTGAGTTCCTCTTCCTTCCCCTTGCTTTCAAGCTCGAGTCCGCGCGCCGTAGCTAGCCCACCGCCGAAGCTGTAACTCGCCGCTGCCTCGCTCCGTTACCGCCGTCGTAACTGCTGCCACAGCATACGCCGATCCTCGTATCGTGCTCCTGGGTCTCTCAGGGACCTAACCCACCCCCTGGCTCACCTCGCCGTACCCCCTAGTGCCGTCCACGATGAAGCCCGACCTCTGCCGCCGCCTATCGTCGTCGCAGCGGCCGCCTCCGGCCAGCTCGGCTCGTGCCAGTGAAACCACTCGACGGGGCTTGATGTCTGCGTTCGAACGCGACCAGTCGCGCCCGGAGGCAACGCCCATAGCCCCACCTCGGCAACCACCCGAACGCCGCTGCCGCCTCCGCTCGCCGTCGGCGATTCTTCGGTCATCCCCGACGCCGGTCGTCGTCACCATTGCAAGCGCGACATCGAGCCGCACCCATAGGTACAAGCCGCAGGTCCGTAGGCCAACTCCGGCGGGGCACCGCCGTTGCTTTGGTCGCCAGAGCCCCTCCGGCACCGGCCCGCCGACGTGGCCGCCCCGGGCACACCTACTGGGTCGCTGACGAGTGGCCCCCGCTGGCCCTTTGACCCATTGACTGGGTTGGCCCCGTGTCACTGACATGTGGGTCCCGCCCTTTTAATGAATTTAAATAAATAGAAATCAGTTAATTAATTAATTAAACACTAATTACCCACTAAAAAATACGCCCTACCACCCTAATTAACATGTTTAGTTAAATTAACCCCTCTGTTAAAACCACTCTCAATGACATGTCGGTCCCACTGGACCCATAGGTCAGGTTTGACTCTGGTCAGCGGACTGTTGACCGCTGATATCACCTCTACGTCATGATGACGTCATCCCGTACTGTTCTCGATAGTGTTGAAATTGATAATAAAATAAATTTCAGAATATTGTTGAAACTTTAGAAAAACATAGAAAATAATCCATAACTCTAAAGAAAATGTTTTCTACATGAAAGTTGCTCAGAAAAACGAGACGAATCCGAATACACTGACCGTTTACCTGTCAGATGCCTCTAACTATCTGAACAAGGAGCATTCCCCCTCCGGTCATCCGTTGACACAGGTCCGGAACTGGGAATACATTCCCGGTTGAATTCCCCCCTTCACCTATTTGGTGCACCACTACGTTAGGTCAACCCTAGTTCTGCTTATCATCTTGTCATGCTCAGTGGTACCTCTATTTGCTCTGTATTTACTGTTTCTTCCCCCTTTTCTCTTCGGTAGACCCAAGACCAATGATGCCCCTGTGATCGACTACATCATCGACAACCGTTCCTTTGCAGCAGAGCTTCCAGGCAAGCCAACCCCCTTTGATCATTCTGATATCGCCCATTCCCTTCACCGTTATGCTTGCATTAGAAATGCTACTGTTTTTGTATGATCCTATTTTGATGCATAGCCTATTGTTGTTACCTGCTTTCATACCTTACATGTTTATCCTAAACTGCTTAGTATAGGTTGGTTGTTGACCCACCAGTGACCCCCATCTTGTCCCTATTGCCGCCACTGGATTATCAGAAGATCCGATCAACGGGATTGAAGACCAGTCCCCGGCACCGCACATCACTTTCCCCTTAGATGCTTGACACTACTGGGTTACTATCGAGTGTCGAGGGTGATACCTCATCAACACTTCTGATGTTAACCATGTAGGCTAGTTCATCGGTTATGGTCATTGAGGGTGATTCCTCCTTCTCCACTCCCGATAACGACACTGTCGTGCAACTCCTCAAGAGTGGACCTCGAGGGTGATTCCTCCTTCGTTCACCTTGACAATAACATCAGGTGGAATTCCATCGAGGGTGATTCCTCAGGGTTCCCCTTGGTGTTAGACAGACAGTTACTATGATTACTATGACTTTACACCAAACCATGTTACTAAAGACGGGTCGACCCTCAGGGGTACCCGCGCGAGCTTAATTGCGAGTGATGTGGAGTCGGGTTAACCAAATAGGTGCCCGCGAGATAATTATGTGGCACGATCGGGCATTCCTGGCCCTTGCCTTAAGTCCACGAGATGGGGCGATGGGTCACATGATTGTGAGTCTCTGCTCGTTACTGCGCGCTCCCTAAACACTAACTATTTGGATATTTGATCCGAGGGGCCTCTGGCCTAATAGCACTAACCATCACGTGGGCATAGTATGGGCTTTCTGTGTCGTATGCATCAGTCGAAGGTTAATTGACGTCATGTGACTAAGCAGCGCACGCCGGGTTGGACTGGTAAGCACCTGCCTTTTTATGGAGGTAGCTAGGTCTGCTCACCGGCCGCGTACGCAACGTGCAGGCGTTCCCGCGGCGATGGCCCAAGACCCCTGGGGGCATAGGTTTAGTCGAGCGTGCTGACCTGTCTATTAAGCCTAGGTCGGGTTGCTGCGTATCATATTGGCCGAGGCCGGGCATGACCCAGTAAAGTGTGGGCGGCTGGAGTTAAGCGAGCATGTTGGGTAAGTTGGTGCACCCCTGCAGGGAAGAAAACATCTATCGATAGCCTATCCTACGGTAACGGACGCTTGGAGTTGTATCTCGATCGATACAACTAGAACTGGATGTTGAGGCACGAAATGGATTTGTGGATCCCGGGGCGTTGACAACAACATAAATATGACTTATGTTATACTACTCTACTCCCTCCTGTTGCTGCAAGACGATGATTTCCAAAAGATGCTAGTCTTCGATAGGACTAGCTTCTCCCCCTCTTATTCTGGCATTCTGCCGTTTAGTACACACATACTACCCCTTTCATTGATATCGATGCATATGTAGAGTGGATCCTTGCTTGCGAGTACTTTCAATGAGTACTCACGGTTGCTTTGCTATCCCTTTTCCCCCTTCTCTCCTCTTTCTGGTTGTTGCAACCAGATGGTGGAGTCCAAGAGCCAGATGCCACTTTTGACGACTGCTACTACCCCGATAGTGCCTACTACTATGTGACGGGCGCCGATGACCAGGAGTAGTTAGGAGGCTCCCAGGTAGGAGGCCTTGCCTTTTCAATCATGTTTCTTTTGTGCCAGCCTTCTTAAGGCAAACTTGTCTAACTTATGTTTGTACTTAGATATTGTTGCTTCTGCTAACTCTTATGTATTCGATCCCTCGAGGCCCCTGGATTGTAATATAATGCTTGTATTATTTTATTTGTGTCTAGAGTTGTGTTGTGATATCTTCCCATGAGTCCCTGATCTTGGTCGTACACATTTGCGTGCATGATTAGTCTAACGTCAAATCGGGGCATCACAAGGTTGTATCAGAGCCGACTGCCTATAGGAAGCCCCCTTTCCAACTCCTTGGTTGAAGTTGAGTCTAGTCTTTGAAAAATTGTTTTACTAACATGGTTGTGTGGCTTACGGGCCAACGTCGCCATTGGGTGGTACTAGGATCTTTTACTCCTCGTCTATACTCCGGGATTCTGATCTCTCTTCTATTCTGGTTAAATGGTTTTGCTAACTCTAACTCTAGGTTCTCGTAAATATTTTCTCCCGGAGAGCCCCTTCATTCCAGATGATGGTCTGCTTCACCAGAAGATTCCGAAGATACCCTTCAGTATGTCCGAAGACTATTATGCTCCTCGCTTTTGCAATTCACTACCTCCGATATATCCTTAAGGATAACTTCATACCCTTGTTGTTGGGACAATCATTCCCAGTTGCTCTTGTTATTACAAGATGCATTGAATTGTTCTCCGACTTTTAAGAATCCCATGTGTTACTGCCTTGTGATTCTTTGCCACATGAATACATCTACGGATAATTCCTCACACTTATAGAGGATTTGTTCATTCCTAGTTGATCAACTGATTCAAAAGATACTCTGAAATACTATCCAATCTTCCGAAAATCCACAATATCCTATTGCTCCTGTTCCTCCCTATTTGCTTGCCTTATGGTTACTCCCATATGTCTAGCAATATTCATTAGCACCCATTTTCATCGTAATTTCGAGCATTTGATTCGATATGTTTGTGAATGCTTGCAATGATCAATCACAATTAGAATTCTTCCCTTCAACTCAGACGTCACCCCGGACATGAGCTGGTATTCAACAAATCAAGCCTTGATTGATTGTCACTCCGAGTCTGTTCAACTTATCCATCCTTAAGCAGAGCATTTGCTTTTGATCTATTGAATTAGAAATCACAATTCCTTTACATTTGAGATTTGAATTAGTTAGATGTTTCTATAATCTGATCTCCTTGCCTTCTTTCTTCTTCTCGTTGAGTACCGTTGCTCACATCAGATCCCTTGTGTACCACCAAATCCTTTGTTGGGTTTTACCCAACATCATCCTTCATATTTAGTAACCTTGTGAGCCTTTCCTCGGATACATAATGCCTTTGATAAATTGTATCCCCACTCTTGCCAACCATACTCTACTTCCGGGCTTGAGTTATTTACTCGTGAAGTTTGTGGTATATGTTCATAAAATGCCCGATGGGTTGAACCTATGCCTTCCATAAATCTGTGTGAACTCGAAAGTTATGTGGGTTATGCTCTACTGGCTTTTCGCCAGATAAAATTTCAAAGCTACAACTTCTTCAATGTGGCACCCCGGCTCAGAGAAACCGGAACGCCCCGTTTTCCAGCCCAGAGATCGAGCAGAAGTCTCTGGAAAATGGCACTGCTTGACATAGAACAAATCAGCTCTTATTACAAGAATAATAATACAAAGGTCTGATGTTACAAAGAAGCACATCAGCACGGCAACACTACGCCCGTGATACTACACTTGCTCTATGCTAGCAGCGGAACAACTCGTAGCAGCTGAATACTTCTCGCAGCGGAACAACGACGAAGGTGGTGAACTCCACTCCGCATGGACTCTGGCTGGGACACGATCTAGCTCGCACGCACGGCACCCTCGACAAGCAATCAAGCAATCATGGCATCACCTGCAATCTGGCATGACACGCCAGGTCAGTACATTGAATGTACTGACAAGCTCACAACAACCAAAAGCATCAAGGCAAAACAACAACATAGCATTAATAGGTTAATTAATTAACAACTACCATAATGAAGCAACTACTAAGCATGGTATGAAACTGATACAATACTGATAAATAACCATCTCAGATCTCCACAATCATATCTCTCTTGGCTATCCGGCCAAGAAGTTTGCCATCTCGATCACCTCGTGATCAAAACCAAACATGATCTTTTCGACGATCACTACCATGACCAACACTTGGTCTCCAACATCATCATCAACATCCTGCCAATCTGCACTACTCAAAATATCAATTTATAAATCACCTATAATTCATTTCGTCATTCCGTCATTTGAGTGTTGATCGAACGGTGTGACCTAATACGAACCCATGCCCATGACCGGGGATGCGGCTATCGATAGTTTAAACAAATACACTCTGCAGAGGTAGTGCACTGTACCCACACCATAGAACCCATGGCCTCGCACTCCCATTCTGGTGGACCAACGGCGTTCTGACAAAACCGATCTACTGTCATGACACTCTCCCGGCCACTCCGACGCACTCCCCACTAGGCTAGTCCTGGGTGGCCCCATGTCTACCAAAGACACCAACGGCCACCGTCGTGGCCAAAACAATCAACCGTCCCAAACGGGGACAAAAGCGCTTACCATCCAACTACGGGCACACAAGGTTATGCCAGCCTATCTGATCAGGGTAGCGCACGCCCATAACCTTCCCTAGTTGGAGGCACCGGCGAGAGGCATGACAATAGCATCGCATTAGGGCCTTCCCATAAAAGGCAAATGTGGTTGCACTGGAGAAAGCCCGGTTCGGTGGCACCTGACCAACTTAATGACGGAATTTATCCTCAAAAATATAACTGGGATACAGATACTCCGATATCAACTATTAAACTATAATCAAAGAACGATAATACTAGTACTCAAATATCAAGAACTAACTATCCAGCTATGATTCACATGCAAACATCATCTCCATCATCATTCTCCAAAACATAATATCAACTAGCATCATGATGAAACTAACACTAGCCACTAATAAATCCAAAGGCAACATGATGTCCAAAGTAATACTCCAAAGTAATACTGGATACTATCATGAAAATAGCTACTAAGAATCCAAAGGCCACATGTCATCCACATAATCATCAAAATATAAGTCCTAGAACTCCAAGCAATATCATGGCAATAACAAGATCAAAATACGACTCCGAGAAATGCCATGAACAAGATCATACATAGCTAATGCAATATTTTAAACAAGTTCAAGTGAATAAACCATGTGACTGCATTGCAATCATGCAAATGGAGGGTGTGGCTTGGCTGCGGTAGAAGAAATCACCGGAAGAAAGTGCGGAAACATCGCAGAAGGATTTGCTGGAAATACTTCTCTCTCGAAAGAGGCTGGTTAACAGCAAGGGCAAAATGGTCATTCTCAGAATGTTGAAACATAATGAAAATGATGCCAACAGAATGGGCTCGACGAGATGAAGAGATGGGCTTTGGAATCACCTCATTTGGAGTTAGGATCAAAAAGATATGAGTGTTTTTTTGCCAGGGACCTATCTGTAATAGAAATTTTTACAGACTGGGCCAAAACAGAAAAACTGAAAGCGCATTCCAGGAACTATGCTTTCAGGACAGTGAAGGCGTATTTTTGGCCAAAGCCGCAATGGTTTACGCTTCCACTGAAGCAAAAGCGTATTCCATGGGATTACGCTTCCACTTAAATGATGTGCCAGCGGGGGCCCGGGGCGTTGCGCAGCTGACGAGTGGGAACCCGGGGATGGGGTCGCTGACGTGCGGGTCCCGCGGGATGGGCCCGTCACTTATCCAGCTAGGTAGGCGGGGTCAACACCTGCCCGCCGACAGTTAGGGCCAAGGTCCCACTGGCCAGCTGGGGCGGGGTTTCGTCTCCTTCCTCGTGCTCGCGCGACGGGCCAGAGGGGAGAGCGCGGCTCCGGCGCCCGTCCAGCCGGCTCCGGCCACCGTTCGGAGCGCCCGGACTACCCACGCGTAGAGGGGGCCGAGGCGAACCCGTCCCCGTAGTGCACGGACGTCGAGGAGGTTGGGAAGAAGCAGGGCACTAGACGCGGCGGAGGAGAGCTTCGGGTGGGTGTTGGGCATCGCGGCCAGGGGCTACCAAAGGAGGAGAGAAACGGTGGAGATGCTCTAGGGGTGCGGTCGAGGGCTATGGTGGCGGCCAGGAGAATGGGGAGGGCTTGGGTCAGCCGAATTTAGGCGCGGTTGTGCGGCGGCCATGGCGATAGAGGTAAGACAGGAGAGCTCTTCGAGCTCGTTGGAGAGGCTAGGCGGGGTACTAGGAGGTTGTGGAGGCGAGTGGTGAAGAGAAACACGCTCGGGGTGGCCTTAAATAGGCAGGGGAGGGGTTTGCCGTGCTGGCGTCACCGCAGACGCGTGTCCGACGCAGCGGACGCGTGCCCATGCTTGCGAGCTCGGAGGCAGGCGACGAGGGAGACACATTGGAGGGATGTCATAGGGCAGAGGAGGCCAAGAGGGGCGCAGGGAGGATGACGACGGCGAGCTCCGAGCCAAACCGCATCTGTTCGCCCATGGGCGCGCGGCGGCTTGCGTCGGTGAGGAAGAGGACGAAGGGGGTGAGCTGTCCACGGGAACGACGACGATGAGGAGAAGCCAAGGGACACGCTCACGCGCGCGAAGGTGATGAGGGGAGGAGGTGCCGTAGCACAAATGATGCCTGGGCGCGGCGGCAGTGCGCAGAGCGCGCGCACTGTTATGCCATCAACACGGTCACCGCGTGCACTGGCGTGTAGCGGGGGAGAGGGGCTGGGAATTGTTGTCTACTAGTAAGTTTTCCAGGGTAAGTCTAAACTATGGTGGTAGTTTGGTGAAAATCGCTTTGGTTAAATGGTAACTAAGGCCTGAAGTTTACTGCAGTAAACTTTAAAGAGAACTGCTGATCAACAGGAAGAACTTTGGAAGAAAAGAGTTTGTCTATGAGGTTGAGGTAAAGAAGTACTGTAATGCCCAGGATGGGACTATATCTCCTACGTGTCGAGGCACGACTTAAAGATATAAGCCCATTCTGGAATGATCGCAAGTTTGGTACCTTTGCACAACTCATGTAAAAATGGGGATGGAAAACTGAAAAGGTAGTTGGCTTACACTCGCCACGTCACACAAATTCATTACATGTTTCAATCATAATTCAAATGAACATCACAGCCAGTCTAAGGGTAAAATCCAAATGTCAAGATACCAAACATAACATTAAACCATAGGTCTGAAATCGAATCCTAGTAGAAGCTCTATTGATCAACCGGATAGTTCACATAGTAACGGCTACGCTCCTCGTCGTACTCCCAGTCTAGCTCAGTGACATCACCAGTGTAGCTCACCATCGTACCTGCATCTGGTGTGTTGAAGTAACTGTGAGCCACAGAGGACTCAGCAATCCCGTTCCCGGGTAACACGACTCTTTAAGCCTTGGGTGTGGAACAAGGCTGAAGAAAATATAAGAGCCTGCAGCAGCAACTAGCACTAGCTTACGCAAAAGAGAGCGAGAAGAGAAGGTGCCTCGGTCGAGAGATGATCACTAAGTGATCCTAACTAGCAATTCAAACATAACCCCACCGTGTCCACTTCCCAAATCCCTTTCGGAAAATGACCGTCACGGTACACACGCTGGTAGTGTATTGGAACATGGTGTCAAGTTTTCTACAACCGGATATTAACAAGCTCCCATCTGCCACATAACCGCAGGCACGGCTTCGAAAGTTCATAACCCTGCAGGGGTGTTCCAACTTGGCCCATGACAAGCCCACGATCCGCGGAGTCGCAACTCCAAAGGTGGGAAGACCCGAGTATTCTCGGAATCCCGTGCTCAAGATACTCCTAACTAAGGTAAGGCTAATCCAGCAAATCCTCCCGGCGTGCCGACACCCTGATAGTGGCCGCGTGTATCTAGTCTCAGGCCACGACCGGATGAGCACAGCGTACAGTGACCAAAAACCCAAGTTGCCAAGGGGGGCCCCGCACACGACTCTAGTTTGGACCAACACTCAAATCGAGCACTGGCCCAGGGGAGTTGAATTAATTAATCCTCGGGTTAATTACTCCCTCGGTAAGGTTTTAGTTGTTTAGGCGAATAGTACCAATGTTGGGACTTGCTGGAAAAGACTTAGCACTTAGCGGTTTATCGAGGGGGTCCCATAACCCCAACCGTGTGAGGAACGCATAATCAAGGAACATAACACCGGTTTATACGGTTCCTAGCGGCATAAGTGGAACAAATCACCAAGCAAAAGGCTTAGCCTTCCACCCATTGCCAATATATAGATGAGTTCATTTAATATTTAATATAGTGTGATAGCCCAACAAGCATCAACAAGAAGCAAGAATCTTCAATCTTCACCTGCAGCTAACAATGCTATAAGAGGGGCTGAGCGAAGCCTACGTATGGCCAAACAATGGTTTGCATAGGTAGGGTGGTTAGAAAGGATCATGGTTACAATAGGAGGCTGACAGGAAAAACATGGGCATCGAGGCAAAACTATAGATCGAGACTTCTAGCAATAGGCAAAAATAGTAATGGTATCCGGGTTCGGTCATCTTGCCTGAAGAGTTGTCGATGGGATCGTAAGAAAGCTCCTCGTTCTCAAGCTTGGTGGTAACCTCATTCTCGTACTCATACTCAGCTTCCGGCTCTACTCAACACAAACACACAAGGCACGAAATCAACAAGATGTAATGCGCACACCAAAATATGCTGGATGCATGACTGATGCACTATGGGAGCACACGGAGCATGACAATATGCGATCAAGCAAAATGCTTCAAAACATGATAACAATAGGATATTATGAATCTACATGAAAAATCACACAAGTTTCATATAGGACTTGCTCAAATCGGAGCTATGGGCTAGAAGTTACACACAAAACAATAAACATGCGAAAGCTGAAAATAACAGCCACATAGCAACTTCGGGGCAAGAGATAAATGAGCTACAGCACTCAAACATCATGGCAATGAGCATGGACATAAACTAGACATATCCTACAGAAAATACGTCCATTGGAGCATCCCCAAAGGAGCCATGGATCAATAGCAACAAGTTATGACATATTGAACTTGACAACAAAATCCTGACAGCAGTAATTTGTTGCAACTTGGGAGCAAAAGTTAAATATGCTACAGCCACTCAAATAAGCATGTGAGAGCATGAATGGATAGCCAACAATATATACTACAAGGAATCATCAAGAGTCACCCAAATCTATCATGGATTGGCCTAGAACAACAAGCAAACATGGCATCTGGAAATTACAGATTCCAGACTTAGTGAAATTTCACTAAGTGTTAAAACAACAGTTTCATCATGGCATCTTTGAGAGCAAGTTTAAGTCACCTCAAAATTAAACATGGAAAGTGGTAAGCACCACAGCAAAGTACACATGATGGTGAATCCAAAACACCTAAGCATGCATCGAGGGGACAATCGCAACGATAGCAATGAGCTCCGCTACGAGGCATCTCGTAACAAGTTTAACAACTAAACAGACACATAGCACTTTGCAACGGAGATAAGCATGGCAAGATGAAATCTATCATGCAGGCTTAAGCAATCAACATGTAGAGCATGACAAGACGAACACGTGGACATGTCATTTGCTTCATTTGGATAAACATGCAAAAAGTTATCACCTTGCAAAGATGGCATGAAAACAACAACTAACAGCAGTTTCTAACAAGTTGCACTCTTGCAACATATATTTAAGCATCTAGATGCACTCAAACATGTATGGCATAATGGAACAAAATGTAGTACAAGTCCACACGAACATTTTGACATATCATTCACTCAAATCGGAGCTACGCACAAAAAGTTATCCACAATCTAAAATAGCATCGGACAGGTAAACACTGGGGACTTAGCAAAAAAAAACAACTACCTCGGGGTCAACGGTCAAACGGGACCGGCGGTGGTCAAATGGGCTGGAGGATCTGTGGATCGGGCCCGGGGTTCGCGGATCGGGCGCGGCGTTGACGGATCGGGCCCGGCGGCTAACGGGTCGGGCGGAGGAGGCCGGACCGGGCGGCCTACCGGGCCGCCGATCTGGACCCGCTAGGGTGCTGCCTAGGAGGCCGATCCGCCTGGATCGGGCGCTGCCCTCAAGCAGCTGGCGGCGCGGGGCCTCGGGTGCCTGGCTGCGGCTGGGCCGGCCCGGCTCGCGCGGAGGGAGTGGCTGCTGGGCCGGGATGGCTAGTTTTGGCCCAGGAGAGGCAGACCCGATCGGGATCTCCCAACGCTCCCGACGGCGGCGGCGCTGGAGGTTCGAGGGACGCGGCCTGCCGCGACGGGAAGGAGGCGGCGAGGGGCGAGAGGGCCCCGGCGGCGGGGAAGCGGCCCCGACGGCGGAAGGTGGCGGCGGTGGTGAGGAGGAGATGGCGGCGGTGAGCTCCTCCGGCGAGGGGAGCTCCGGCGGCGGCGGGATCTCCGGCGAGGGCGGCGGGGAAAAACTCCGGCGAGGTATTCCGGCGAACTCCGGTGGCTGGAGGAAGAAGAAGGTGGCTGGAGGAAGAAGAAGGTGGCTGGGGTTTTTTATTTAGGGCAAAAAATTGGGGAAGATGGACAAATATATAGGCACAAGGAGCTAGGGTTGTCCAAATGAGGTGTGGTTTTCGGCCACGCGATCAGAATTGGATGGCCTAGATGAATGGAGGGGTTTGGGCTGGTTTGGTGGGCTGTTGGAGGGGTGTCTTGGGCCTCAAAGTGGAGGCACTTTGAGCCCACGAGAATAACTGTTGGAGCACCAAACGAACTCCAAACGCGACGAGATTTGACAGGCGGGTTACACACACCAAAACAACAACACACGACAAGTCTCGCGCCAAACCGGTAACGTTACACGGCCAAACACCAAAGTAGGCCTACGGGACGCCACGGACACGTGAGAGAGCTCCGGAACGCGAAACGGACGACGGGAAGGAACGAGTGGGACCGGATGCAAACGACAACATAAATGCAAAGCGATGCACATGACTACATGATATGAACGAATGCCACACACGCACACAACAAAACGACGAAAAACCAAAAGACAAAGAACCTGGAATGGAATAGATGAAGCCAGAGATATTATATATTGCCCCAAAGGGAAAGTATTACATCCGGGGCATTACAAACTCTCCTCGACTACAAAAAGATCTTGTCCCGAGATCTAGGACTGGAAAAAGGAAGGGTACTCGGAACGAAGATGATCTTCTCGTTCCCACGTAGCTTCTCGGTCGGTATGGTGTGACCACTTGACTTTCAAGAATTTGATGGACTTGTTGCGGGTCTTGCACTTGGTTTCTTCGAGAATAGCAACTGGATGCTCTCGGTAAGACAAGTCTTGTTGAAGATCAATCTCTTCAAATGGAATCATGCGTTCAGGAGTCTTGAAGCACTTGCGGAGTTGAGACACATGAAACACATCATGAACATAACCCCACCTATGAATTTCCGAAAGTTTCCAGTTATGCAATCATGTGTTGGGGATACAGGGGAAGCACCGCGCAATCAACTCTAAACCTACATCCAGCTGTATCCATCCTTCAACACATAACCAGTCTTACTCGGAAACCGTCTACCTCGGACCTTCGAAAAGCATCCACTATACCAAGCTATGGCAATACTCCCGAACTACCTCCCCAGTACTGGGTGATGTCGGGGTTATCTTGCCACTAACCGTATAGGAGAGATTTTCGATGTCGGTCGTCTTAAGTATTTAGTACTGTCGCGATATGCTTGTGACGACAATACCCCGAAGCTCAACTCCCCGGGACACTGCCACAACCCCTAATGTCAGGAGGCATCGAGAACAATATTCTCGTCACAAGAACATCGAAACAATCCAACAATACTCGCGAGATTCCTAAAAAAAAATTGGTGCAATTTTTGAAAGTAGAAGAGGCAAGAGTAGTCGTCAGGAGTCCTCACCAGAGAGAAAGGGGATGAGAAGCAAAGAAATCCTACTCTCCGATATAATTATAGGACTCCAAAATATTTTCAGTGTGTGCCTAGACTCGACCGTCAACGATTCGATCAATCAGTGGGGGCTTCAAGGTCGGAGACGGCTCTGAATACCAACTTGTAATGCCCAGGATGGGAATATAGTCAAAAAAACTCATGTAAAAATGGGGATGGAAAACTGAAAAGATAGTTGGCTTACACTCGCCACGTCACACAAATTCATTACATGTTTCAATCATCATTCAGATGAACATCACAGCCCGTCTAAGGGTAAAATCCAAATGTCAAGATACCAAACATAACATTAAACCACAGGTCTGAAATCGAATCCTAGTAGAAGCTCTACTGATCAACCGGATAGTTCACATAGTAACGGCTACGCTCCTCGTCGTACTCCCAGTCTAGCTCAGTGCCATCACCAGTGTAGCTCACCATCGTACCTGCATCTGGTGTGTTGAAGTAACTGTGAGCCACAGAGGACTCAGCAATCCCGTTCCCGGGTAACACGACTATTTAAGCCTTGGGTGTGGAACAAGGCTGGAGAAAATATAAGAGTCTGCAGCAGCAACTAGCACTAGCTTACGCAAAAGAGAGCGAGAAGAGAAGGTGCCTCGGTCGAGAGATGATCACTAAGTGATCCTAACTAGCAATTCAAACATAACCCCACTGTGTCCACTTCCCGAATCCCTTTCGGAAAATGACCGTCACGGTACACACGCTGGTAGTGTATTGGAACATGGTGTCAAGTTTTCTACAACCGGATATTAACAAGCTCCCATCTGCCACATAACCGCGGGCACGGCTTTCGAAAGTTCATAACCCTGCAGGGGTGTTCCAACTTGGCCCATGACAAGCCCACGATCCGCGGAGTCGCAACTCCAAAGGTGGGAAGACTCGAGTATTCTCGGAATCCCGTGCTCAAGATACTCCAAACTAAGGTAAGGCTAATCCAGCAAATCCTCCCGGCGTGCCGACACCCTGATAGTAGCCGCGCGTATCTAGTCTCAGGTCACGACCGGATGAGCAGAGCGTACAGTGACCAAAAACCCAAGTTGCCAAGGGGGGCCCCGTACACGACTCTAGTTTGGACCAACACTCAAATCGAGCCCTGGCCCAGGGGGGTTGAATTAATTAATCCTCGGGTTAATTACTCCCTCGGTAAGGTTTTAGTTGTTTAGGCGAATAGTACCAATGTTGGGACTTGCTGGAAAAGACTTAGCACTTAGCGGTTTATCGAGGGGGTCCCATAACCCCAACCGTGTGAGGAACGCATAATCAAGGAACATAACACTGGTTTATACGGTTCCTAGCGGCATGAGTGGAACAAATCACCAAGCAAAAGGGTTAGCCTTCCACCCATTGCCAATATATAGATGAGTTCATTTAATATTTAATATAGTTTGATAGCCCAACAAGCATCAACAAGAAGCAAGAATCTTCAATCATCACGTGCAGCTAACAATGCTATAAGAGGGGCTGAGCGAAGCCTACGTATGGCCAAACAATGGTTTGCATAGGTAGGGTGGTTAGACAGGATCATGGTTACAATAGGAGGCTGACATGAAAAACATGGGCATCGAGGCAAAACTATAGATCGAGACTTCTAGCAATAGGCAAAAACAGTAATGGTATCCGGGTTCGGTCATCTTGCCTGAAGAGTTGTCGATGGGATCGTAAGAAAGCTCCTCGTTCTCAAGCTCGGTGGTAACCTCGTTCTCGTACTCGTACTCAGCTTCCGGCTCTACTCAACACAAACACACAAGGCACGAAATCAATAAGATGCAATGCGCACACCAAAATATGCTGGATGCATGACTGATGCACTATGGGAGCACACGGAGCATGACAATATGCGATCAAGCAAAATGCTTCAAAACATGATAACAATAGGATATTATGAATCTACATGAAAAATCACACAAGTTTCATATAGGACTTGCTGAAATCGGAGCTACGGGTTAAAAGTTACACACAAAACAATAAATATGCGAAAGCTGAAAATAACAGCCACATAGCAACTTCGGGGCAAGAGATAAATGAGCTACAGCACTCAAACATCATGGCAATGAGCATGGACATAAACTAGACATATCGTACAGCAAATAAGTCCATTGGAGAATCCCCAAAGGAGCCATGGATCTATAGCAACAAGCTATGACATATTGAACTTGACAACAAAATCCTGACAGCAGTAATTTGTTGCAACTTGGGAGCAAAAGTTAAATATGCTACAGCCACTCAAATAAGAATGTGAGAGCATGAATGGATAGCCAACAATATATACTACAAGGAATCATCAAGAGTCACCCCAAATCTATCATGGATTGGCCTAGAACAACAAGCAAACATGGCATCTGGAAATTACAGATTCCAGACTTAGTGAAATTTCACTAAGTGTTAAAACAGCAGTTTCATCATGGCATCTTTGAGAGCAAGTTTAAGTCACCTCAAAACTAAACACGGCAAGTGGTAAGCACCACAACAAAGTACACATGATGGTGAATCCAAAACATCTAAGCATGCATCGAGGGGACAATCACAACGATAGCAATGAGCTCCGCTACGAGGCATCTCGTAACAAGTTTAACAACTAAACAGCAACATAGCACTTTGCAACGGAGATAAGCATGGCAAGATGAAATCTATCATGCAAGCTTAAGCAATCAACATGTAGAGCATGACAAGACGAACACGTGGACATGTCATTTGCTTCATTTGGATAAACAATACAAAAAGTTATCATCTTGCAAAGATGGCATGAAAACAAAAACTAACAGCAGTTTCTAACAAGTTGCACTCTTGCAACAGATATTTAAGCATCTAGATGAACTCAAACATGTATGGCATAATGGAACAAAATGTAGTACAAGTCCCCACGAACATTTTGACATATCATTCACTCAAATCGGAGCTACGCACAAAAAGTTATCCACAATCTAAAATAGCATCAGACAGGCAAAAACTGGGGACTTAGCAAAAAAACAACTACCTCGGGGTCAACGGTCAAACGGGCCCGGCGGTGGTCAAACGGGCCGGAGGATCTGTGGATCGGGCCCGGTGTTCGCGGATCGGGCGCGGCGTTGACGGATCAGGCCCGGCGGCTAACGGGTCGGGCGGAGGAGGCCGGACCGGGCGGCCTACCGGGCCGCCGATCTGGACCCGCTAGGGTGCTGCCTGGGAGGCCGATCCGCCTGGATCGGGCGCTGCCCTCGAGCAGCAGGCGGTGCGGGGCCTCGGGCGCCTGGCTGCGGCTGGGCCGGCCCGGCTCGCGCGGAGGGAGTGGCTGCTGGGCCGGGATGGCTAGGTTTGGCCCAGGAGAGGCAGACCCGATCGGGATCTCCTGACGCTCCTGACGGTGGCGGCGCTGGAGGATCGAGGGACGCGGCCTGTCGCGACGGGAAGGAGGCGGCGAGGGGCGAGAGGGCCCCGGCGGAGGGGAAGCAGCCCCGACGGCGGGAGGTGGCGGCGGTGGTGAGGAGGAGATGGCGACGATGAGCTCCTCCGGCGAGGGGAGCTCCGGCGGCGGCGGGATCTCCGGCGAGGGCGGCGGGGAAGAACTCCGGCGAGGTATTCCGGCAAACTCCGGCGGCTGGAGGAAGAAGAAGGTGGCTGGAGGAAGAAGAAGGTGGCTGGGGTTTTTTATTTAGGGCAAAAATTAGGGAAGATGGACAAATATATAGGCACACGGAGCTAGGGTTGTCCAAATGAGGTGTGGTTTTCGGCCACGCGATCAGAATTGGATGGCCTAGATGAAGGGAGGGGTTTGGGCTGGTTTGGTGGGCTGTTGGAGGGGTGTCTTGGGCCTCAAAGTGGAGGCACTTTGAGCCCACGAGAAAAACTGTTGGAGCACCAAACGAACTCTAAACGCGACGAGGTTTGACAGGCGGGTTACACATACCAAAACAACAACACACGACAAGTCTCGCGCCAAACCGGTAACGTTACACGGCCAAACACCAAAGTAGGCCTACAGGACGCCACGGACACGTGAGAGAGCTCCGGAACGCGAAACGGACGACGGGAAGGAACGAGTGGGACCAGATGCAAACGACAACACAAATGCAAAGCGATGCACATGACTACATGATATGAATGAATGCCACACACGCACACAACAAAACGACGAAAAACCGAAAGACAAAGAACCCCGAATGGAATAGATGAAGCCAGAGATATTATATATTGCCCAAAAGGGAAAGTATTACATCCGGGGCATTACAAGGACTTTCATCCTGGTATTTTTGAGAAGATTGGGATAAAAGTTTAATGTAGTTGCTTAACAGCCACATAATCTGGTCAGAAACTAGATCAAGATGATGCACTCAAATGGTGACTCCATTTGGGCTGGAATATGTCAAGGCTTAGGGATTTAGACATAGTAAGATGATGTGGAAATTTCACACCAATTGGATTTACCAAAATGGTACTCATTTCACAAACATCCTTGCTGACCAGAATCTTACTAAAAATCCTGAGGAAAAATGGCGATATAAAATGTGCCCAAAATTGGTGGAGGTAGGTTATATGGGTGGGAGAAGGTCCTGGAATATTGTCAGCCATAATGGAGCAAGATAAAATATACTTGCTTCACAAACTGAAAATTTGGACAGAAACAAAGATTTGAAAGTGTGCTCACATGGTTGATTGGATGGAGCTGAAATTTGGAGGAGTGGGATAATATGATCACAAGAAGAGGCATGCAAAATTTCAACTCATTTGGATTCCCCTAGCTAGTACTTCCTTCATAGCGGCTTCTGTTTGACAGAAACTTTGAAAAATCATTGAGGAAGATTGGCTAGGCAAATAAAGTTGAATTTTGGCATGTGGCAATTATTTGGGCAGGAAAAGATGTCTAAGCAGTTTGGGGTCAATTGGGCAAATGTAAACAGCCATTGCTTCACAAAGTGCCATTTAGGGCAGAATAGGAAAAGGAATATTGGAGGATTATTTTTCAACATGGCAAGGAAAAGTTTTGCCATATTTGATGAAGATATGACCCAAACAATTTATGAGAATTATTTGGGAATTTTAGGAGTGATGGAAATATAGGTTGCTTCATAACCTAGGGCAGACGGGGTTATTCCTTTAATAGAAAAAGGAATATTCCCTAGAAAAAGATTTTAGGGTTTGGTAAGGCAGTGGAGTGACATGATCTTGGCTAGGTTTTGAGAATGATGAGCCACTTGGGAGAGGAAAAGAAGATGATTTCCCAGGTGACAAGGCCACAGAACCACTCCAAAAAGAAAAACAGAGCAAAAACCAATAAATCAAAAAGAAAAAGAAAAGGGCCAAAAACCAGGCTGTTACAAACCTTCCCCCCTTAAAGAAATCTCGTCCTAGAGATTTGGTGGCTCAGGGAACAAGTATGAATTGAGGATACCGTTTCCAACTCGGATATCCATTTCCTTTTTTTTGTTCCCCTGAGAAATTTAGATGATCTGATTATCTTTGCTCGGGGTGGTTTGCTTCACCTTTCCCCAAATTCTGACGGGTTTTTGCTCCCACACCAAATCCTTTTGCTGACGTTGATTATTTCATATCTGCAGTGATATCCAATGCATCTGAGCATAAATTTTCTTTTGGTCATGAAAACCTTTTTACTTCTGTCATGGGGTGGCTTCAAATGAATGCAGGCCTTCTGGTTTCAATAAATGCTGGGAATTATTCATGGCCATCTTCTGACGGGATCTGACTTCTCATAAGTGGTACTGATTTATTCCTTTGGCTCGAGCATGAGATATGGGTCAAAGATGCGACCGCCTTTTGTCTTGAACAATATAACGATGTATGGAGTTATAGTTGTGTCATACCTCAAATATTTACATCTTGAGACTAGCCCGACAGGGAGCTGACAGACAAATGCTTTTCTTGACAGACTAACCGTGTACTTGATTCCATCGATGGCTATACCGGGTCTGAGCTGATTTGTTTGGCTTTTGAATTTCTCATTTTGTTGGTATACTCATTTGGATTTGCCACACTAACCATTCCAAGCGGTTCAGCGGGATATGTAATCCTAGTAAAACAGAGTAGGCCACTGAGAGTATGCCTTTGTGGATCCATATGGAATTACGGCTTTCGATTGACTTGGGTATCCGGACCCTGATGGTCGAGCAATAATCATCATACCTTTGCTGTCAGCCTCATCTTTTGACGGTCATGATTTGCTTTGTCAGGATACCTTACTGAAATAACTTGGCCATGCCTGTCCTTGATTTTTCGTATGACCATGGATGTGAGCAGTGCAATATTTTTGACATTATTCCGTATGCATGTTTGCTGACCTGGGTCTGCACACATATGACGTATGCCGCGGTTTTTAGCTGTACGGAGCTCATTGCTGGGGCCAATCATACAAGAAGGTGACAAGGTTTTATGATATCTCCCTGTCAGTTGCGCGGATAATGACCTTGATGACCATTGTCAAGACTGTAGATTATGTGATGTCATCTCCAGATCTTGTTGATCCTTGTAATTCATGAGATGTACCTCTGCTTATTTTTTCCTTTGCCTGACTCGTGAGGTTGTGGGATCCGTACCTTTCTTAGGTATATCTGCTGGATTCCTGCCGCATCTCGCATGAGTGACTGATGCATGCTCACCATATATAAGAATCATATGCAACCGACCACTTGATTCTTGAGGTAGGCATATGTTTTGACGCATATTCTATGAGGATGGTGCAATATTGCGATACTGGTGCGGACTGAGTGGCTTACGAGAGAAGCCATCCGAATAGCTTGCTGAGGAGGACTTGTTATCTTCTGCGTAAATCTTTTGTCTGGGTATCGTGCAGAAGAATTCTCGATAGCTTACACACGAAGCTTGACCTAAGTATTGTGCTGGAGAAGCATGAGTTCCGTACTTGAGAAGCTTCCCTCGGGTTTGCTTGTTTGAGAAAAAATTGTTTTCGTCATGTCACAAGCTTTTACCGAGGTATCTTGTTTAAGAAATACCGGGTATCGTGGGCCAGAAATTGTTCACATATTATGCTGAGGAAAAACTGAGGAGCCTTGCCTCATAAATTTCTTCTGATAGCATGTGGAATAATACTGGGTTGCTTAAATCCAAAACTTCATACTGATATGCGGACTGAAATCCATACACACGCGCATAATATCCTGCAGCTGATTATTTGCATGAGAAAAATGGTTTGACTATCTTCCTCGAGCATGTCACATTCTGACTTTATTTCGGATGATAACATATTTCAAGCACCATGCCTTGCTGAGCCAATTTTTTTTTGTATAAGGTCCATACCTTTGACAGAAAATATATCGTTGATCTTGTACCTGACTTGTCTTGCTGCTGACTTGACTATTACTACTGTGAGTATTTTGGACTGATGTAGACTTGAGTTATCAGTACTGTTGTGAGCCACTCTTTATACGGGAAAAATATTGTAACATCGAGGCCCAAAAAGAAAGAAGCAAAAGAAAACTCAACTAACAAAAGCACACAACAACAATCAATTCACACACAATCAATGTCACATATTACTGCTAGTCACACAATATGCATGCCTACTTAAGCACACAAAATCTCGCGGGATCTCTGGTTCTACGATCTAGCATGATGTGATGATGTGCACGAGAACGAGTAAATGTGTGGAAGAATTGGTGTAAACAGCGCTACACCAAGTGCTAGCTTAGCTAGGTAGCAACCTGGACTAGCTCGGAGGTGAGGACGTACTTGGAAACCATGTAGCAGGACATGAATGTTGTTGCCAGATTGTTATCAAGCAGACGGAAAATATTTGTACTCATCCAAGAAATAAGGGAAAATTGAGTCTGTTGGCATTGCCCTTTCTTGATGACTAAGACCATTAAGGGTTGCCAACACGACAAGAAAAAGGACGATCCGGAGCAGAAGCATGTCTACCACTGAAACAAAAATGGGGCTGAAGGAAGGAATTCGGCGCGATACCTGAGCACCATTTCTGCAAACCGTGTCAGGATCACTTGGCATCACTGTGCTGGGACAGAAATGATGCCAAACACCGAAGAACGAGCAAGAAAAGAAAACTGGAGAAATGCAAAGGCTGAGCTGTAGTGGATCCGAAACGATGACATCTACACTCACCAGATAAATCGTTAGTATCAAAATAATAAGGCTATATGCATGCTATGCAACAAACAAATGCAGCAACCATATGCAATAAACAAGCCAAACTCCATACTACCGATTACTATCGGTTTCTACTGCTTGCGCTAACTAGGGCGTTCTACAGCCAGACCTGCTCTGATACCAAGCATGTGGCACCCCGGCTCAGAGAAACCGGAACGCCTCATTTTCCAGCCCAGAGATCGGGGAGAAGTCTCTGGAAAACGGCACTGCATGACATAGAACAAATCAGCTCTTATTACAAGAAAAATAATACAAAGGTCTGATGTTACAAAGAAGCACATCAGCATGGCGACACTACGCCAGCGATACTACACTTGCTCTATGCTAGCAGCGGAACAACTCGTAGCAGCGGAATACTTCTCGCAGCGGAACAATGACGAAGGTGGTGAACTCCACTCCGCAGGGACTCTGGCTGGGACACGATCTAGCTCGCACGCACGGCACCCTCGACAAGCAATCAAGCAATCGTGGCATCACCTGCAATCTGGCATGACACGCCAGGTCAGTACATTGAATGTACTTGCAAGCTCACAACAACCAAAAGCATCAAGGCAAAACAACAACATAGCATTAATCGGTTAATTAATTAACAACTACCATAATGAAGCAACTACTAAGCATGGTATGGAACTGATACAATACTGATAAATCACCATCTCAGATCTCCATAATCATATCTCTCTAGGCTATCCGGCCAAGAAGTATGCCATCTTGAGCACGCACGGCACCCAAGAACTGATACAACACTTGGTCTTCAACATCATCATCAACATCCTACCAATCTGCACTGCTCAAAATATCAATTTATAAATCACCTATAATTCATTTCGTCATTCTGTCATTTGAGTGTTGATCGAACGGTGTGACCTAATACAAACCCATTCCCATGACTGAGGACGCGGCTATCGATAGATTAAACAAATACACTCTGTAGAGGTAGTGCACTGTACCCACACCACAGAACCCATGGCCTCGCACTCCCATTCGGATGGACCAACGTCGTTCCGACAAAACCGATCTACTGCCATGACACTCTCCCGGCCACTCCGACTCACTCCCCACTTGGCTAGTCCTGGGTGGCCCCATGTCTACCAAAGACACCAACGGCCACCGTCGTGGCCAAAACAATCAACTGTCCCAAACGGGGACAAAAGCGCTTATCATCCAACTACGGGCACACAAGGTTATGTCCGCCTACCTGATCAGGGTAGCGCGCGCCCATAACCTTCCCTAGTTGGAGGCACCGGCAAGAGGAATGGCAATAGCATCGCATTACGGCCTTCCCATAAAAGGAAAATGTGGTTGCACTGGAGAAAGCCCGGTTCGGTGGCACCTGACCAACTTAATGACGGAATTTATCCTCAAAAATATAACTGGGATACATATACTCCGATATCAACTATTAAACTATAATCCAAGAACGATAATACTACTACTCAAATATCAAGAACTAACTATCCAACTATGATTCACATGCAAACATCATCTCCATCATCATTCTCCAAAACATAATAGCAACTAGCATCATGATGAAACTAACACTAGCCACTAATAAATCCAAAGGCAACATGATGACCAATGTAATATTCCAAAGTAATACCGGATACTATCATGAAAATAGCTACTAAGAATCCAAAGGCCACATGTCATCCACAGAATCATCAAAATATAAGTCCTAGAACTCCAAGCAATATCATGGCAATAACAAGATCAAAATACGACTCCGAGAAATGCCATGAACAAGATCATACATAGCTAATGCAATATTTTAAACAAGTTCAAGTGAATAAACCATGTCACGGCATTGCAATCATGCAAATAGAGGGTGTGGCTTGCCTGGGGTGGAATAAATCACCGGAAGAAAGTGCGGAAACATCGCAGAAGGATTTGTCAGAAACACTTCTCTCTCGAAAGAGGCTGGTTAAGAGCAAGGGCAAAATGGTCATTTTCGGGATGTTGAAACATAATGAAAATGATGCCAACAGAACGGGCTCGACAATACGAAGAGATGGGCTTTGGGATCACCTCGTTTGGAGTTAGGATCAAAAAGATATGAGTGTTTTTCTCCCAGGGACCTATCTATAATAGAAATTTTTACAGACTAGGCCAAAACAGAAAAAATAAAAGCACATTCCAGGAACTATGCTTTCGGGACAGTGAAGGCGTATTTTTGGCCGAAGCCGCAATGGTTTACGCTTCCACTGAAACGAAAGCGTATTCCATAGGATTACGCTTCCACTTAAATGACGTGGCAGCGGGGGCCCAGGGCGTTGCGCAGCTGATGAGTGGGTCCCCGGGGATGGGGTCGCTGACGTGCGGGTCCTGCGGGGTGGGGCCCTGTGACAGCCTGGTTTTTTGCCCTCTTTTATTTGCCTAAGTTTTATTTAAATTTATTTTGAACCTTGGGATTTTTTTGAATCTTTTCATATGCACTTAAACACTTGGGTACCGTTGGCTTTCACCCAAGTGCCTCATATCCATCTCAAATCATCTTTTCCCTCTGGTTCACTCTAATATAATTTATGGAATATTTTTCTTTATTGAAAAATATTCCTTTTTCCCTCCAAAACCATAGCTAAACCCATGTGCTCCAAAGCAACCCCTATTTTTCTGGCCCACAAAAATTTGAGGAAATTCATAAATATTCTTTGGACCCTAGGACACATTCCTCAGCAAAAATATTGCATCACTTTTTGGAATATTTTGCTACATAAATTATTTTCTATTCTCGACAGAAATGGTAGTTTCTAAAGCAACTACCATTTTACTTGCTCCATTGCTTTTGAAACTCCTTCTGCATCTTCACCTTAGAAACTTATGACTAGACTCCAAACCACAGCCTCCAACTCATAACCAACTTACCTCAGTAAACTCTAAAGTTTCTGTCCACAAACTTACCAGACGTGTGATTTTCTTTCTACTGCGTCTGGAAACAAACCAACCATGGGTAACTCTCCTATCTACCACGAACAACACGCCAGACATAATTTTTAGCACCAAGTAAGCCAGTAGGCAAAGTTCGCGCGGTGACCACACGTGTGCACCATCCCATGGCTGCTTGTCGGCGCGCTCTGGATGCCGCCGAGCGCTCTGTTGAGCGCGTGCTTGCTTTCGCGACTGCCAGAGCATGCCAACCCGCGCCACCATCTTCGTCTCAATCTCTACAGCGCCCCCCTGGCGCTCACCGACGTCGGAGCTCGCCGCAGCGAGCACGGGCGCGGTCCGGCCAAGGCAACAGTGCGGTGTGCACTGTGCTCGTCGCCACTCCAGCGCTCATGTGCTCGTCTCCGTCCGTCCACAGCTCCCGCGTGACCCCGTCGCCTTCTTCCCCCTCTCACTGACGCCATTCGTCACCGGGCGCAGCGTCCAGGTGTTGCCGGCGGAGCCCCGATCCCCCCTCTCGGCTCGCCTATATATAGGCCCCCCTCCAAGCCTTCCCGAGCACCCAACTCCACTCCCACACACACCTCGACTGCGTAGAACCCCGTGGCCCGGCCGGGCAGGCCACAGGCCGCCGTCACCGAGCTCGAGCTCACCGGCGATCCCCTCGGGTCATCGCTGTAGCTCTAGACCCTCTCAGGCCAGGGCGACCTTACCAGAGCCTCCGCCACTCTCTGGTGGAGCCATTCCACCCAGCTGGAGCTGCTGGAGACGCCGTTGCACGCCGTCTTCTTCAACCCCGGCGACCACCCCGTTCTGCCTCCGCCTGCGAGCTCATTTTTGACGCCGTCCGACCACCCCTAGCTACTCTACGGGTACGGGCAGGTGCGCCTCGAACTCCTCTCTCGATCTATCCCTTCCGTCTTGGCCAGGAGCCCGCGTCGCCGGCATACGCTCCGGCGAACCCGAGGCCACCCCTGCTCTTATCCCTCTCTCCCCCTCACCTGACTAGCAGGGCCCGCTAGTCAGCTTCTCCATACCCGCGTGAAGCGGTACAAGTGGTGGAGCCCTATGCTTTTACGCCTTCGACGTCACCCCCCCCCCATTTCAGTCTGTTTATTTAAATTATAAATTTAAATATATTCCAGAGAACTTCAAACTGCAATAACTTTTTAACCATAAGTCCAAATGAATTGATTCTTTTTGCATTGTGTTCTTTGTGAAGAGATCTTGCAGCACACCAAACATGAGACTATTTGGTATCGTGTAGATTTTCTGGTGAATTTTTGAATATTCTTGATATTTTCTTTTTGTAGTTTTAATTATTTTCAGAGGGTGAAGCTTGTCTTGAGGATCACCAGGAGGCTTGTGAACCTCATTTGCACTAAGGCAAGCCACAGCAACATTTTCATAGTGCCATTTCAATATTTGTGATTTTCCAACTTGAATAAATGATTTAATTTATACATATGAATTATTTTTGTTAAATACTTTCTGTTGGTTGCTGTATTTAGTTGTTTCATTTAGTTTACAGAAAGTTGGAATTTGGTTTAAGTTATTAAGATAGCTAGAAGAAAGTTTGGATCATTGAGAACTATTATGGATATGCATATAAATAGCTATGTGAAGTTATTTTCTTTTGCATAAGAATTACGACATTTTTTTTGCTAGAATATGTTCTGTTTTTAATTGAAAGTAAATCATAACCAGAATAATATTGAAGTTGTGATGCTTATATTTTGTAAAGTAAAGTAGACCCAGTTATTTTTGTAATGCATTTGGTATGTTGCATTCCATGGCCTTTTATGACACCGATTATTTATTTTCTTTAAGTTGAAACTGGTAATCACTCAACTTGAATAAATTGTTGACCGGGTCATGGTG
The DNA here is from genome assembly GCA_902687465.1 of Secale cereale. NCBI lineage: Eukaryota > Viridiplantae > Streptophyta > Magnoliopsida > Poales > Poaceae > Secale > Secale cereale. The sequence continues at coordinate 192,159,089 of LR738712.1, read as the reverse complement.
CCACTGAATCGAGTTTTTCCCAGTGCAACCACATTTGCCTTTATGGGAACGTCTTTATTCGGTCCGTTGTCATGCCTCTTGTCAGTACCTCCAAATAGGGAAGGTTATGGGCATGTAGTACCCTGGCCCGGTAAGCAGACATAACCTTGTGTGCCCGTTGTTAAGTTTATGGTACCGAGTCCCCGTTTGGGACAATTGCTGTTTGGCCACGACGTTGGTCGGTGTGCCTTTGGTAGGCACAGGGCCACCCAGGACTGCTCCAGTGGGGAAATGAGTCGGAGTGGCCGGGAGAGTGTCATGGCAATGGAAGAGTTTTGTCGGAACGTCGTTGGTCTACCCGAATGGGAAAGCGAGGCCATGGGTTCCGTGGTGTGGGTACAGTGCACTACCTCTGCAGAGTGTAATTAATCTATCGATAGCCGAGTCCACGGTCACGGACATGCTCGAAAGTAAGTCACACCATGGGTCAACATATAATAAAAAAATTCTTACTAAGTTCTAATTTTTTGTACTATAAAAATGGTGGAAGAGCCACCGAGATGATTTGAGACCAAGTATGGTCAGGGTTGTGATCGCCGAAAAGATCACGATTGATGTCCTGTTGCAATGAACAAGTTTAGAGTTTAAGAAAAATCACTATGGGTAAGTCATACCAAGGGTCTGTTTTCACAAGAGCATGAACACAACATGTTAGTTGTATGTATATTCATATATGGTACTGCACTGTTAACAACTGATTAATTATCATGATATTGTTTGTCATTATGATTTTGTTTGTTGTAAGCTTGCAAGTACATTTAATGTACTAACCTGGTGTGTCATGCCAAATTTCAGGAAAGTTTCATAGGAAAGGAGTGACGTCCGAGTCTAGACCGTATCCACATCGGTGTCCCTGTGAGATGGAGTTCCGCTACGAAGTCATTCCGCTGCTGTGTAGTTTTATGACCGAGGCCTTTTATGTTCATTAAATAATGTACATATTTTCCAGCCGCACCGTGTGTGCCGCTTGGCCTCGCTACTTGTTGTAATGTAAAACTATGGTCCGCTAGTACCAATAAAGCAGTTGTTTTCTGTACCAAGATGTTGTGTGTTGCCAGAAAACAAGGTCTCTGGGCTGGCAATGCAAGGTAAACCGGTCGCTCTGATCCGGGGTGCCACAACGCTTGGTATCAGAGCCGCGCTGACTGTAGGATGCGTTAGACTAAGACGTGCGAACTAACGCCAGATACGCGTCTAGGATGAGTGCCAATAGTCTGTATAGCTGGTTATTACTTTACATATACTTGTCTTATTTTTATGCTAACCCAATGATGATTGTGAGTGTAGATGACTCCAGTACCGTATCCGTGCCAGTTGCAGCTGATGCCGTACACGTCACCGCACCTCCTTCGCAACGTGTGGCGTTGGTTGTACCCTCATGGAGACGACCCAGTTTATCGTGTGTACCGGGAGTGTCTAGCAGACTCAATTTATGAATATCAGGCAGTGGTGACTCTGCGCATCAGTTCCGACTCCAGCTCTTACACTCGTACCTCTCGGAGCGGTTATGCTTATACCGCTTCGCAGGCCGTCCAATTTGCTGCATTCGAGATCCTTGATGAGCTTCGTCACAGCGAGGTCCGCATGCAGAACCACCCAGGTTTCCAATACTATCCTTCTCTGCACGACAACGGTCGTGTTCATTTCCCTGAGATTGATCCGGAGTCTGATAGTGTTGCTAGCCATCTTTCCCGTTGTATTACTGCTAGCTATCTCATGATCCACGAGCTGGCACGCGAGTTGACTAACACTCGTATTGCCTTAGCCACTACTAGGTCTATCACCATTCCCATCACCATGGGATTTACCCCTTACATCTCCAGCTCCGTTGCCCCTATTTCACCATTAACCCCTCCCAGTAGCTCGGGCGCCTCGACCATAACTCCTCTTAGTGCCCCTGCTGAGTGGATCTCACTTCTCACTACTCCTGTAGCCCCTATGATCCACCCTACTCCCGCCCCGGAAGGAGAGCCTCTGAGGCAGCGTCGCCGTGTTACCTTTAACCCCGAGATTTCAGTTAACCTCGTCAGTTCAGGATCCGAGTCCACTTTAGGAGAGGACCCCGCAGCACCCGCAGAGCAGTAGAGCTCCAGAGTATTCGCAGTTGTCCGGCTGATGTACGAGTCATGATGTTTCGTTTCATGTATGAGAGTAGTGGAACCGGGCATGTTAATTACTTTTCATGTATGCGTCCCTGTATAATTATGCTGAAGCTGTGTTGCTTTTACTCGCTGTCTTTCTTCGCAATTCTATTTCTCCCTCGAGTTTTGTTGGCTTTTCCCCACATATTTTCTTTTGAATGTTTCTCATCTCGGTTGCATTGTCTTGGGAAAATCCATAATAGGATGACGCAGGGAGGCAACAATAGCAGCGCTCACGAGGATGTTCCTGTTCATCGCTCCGCCCGACAGGCAGGACACTCCCCCGAGCCGTACATACCAGCGCCTCCACCGCCAAATCCTCCTACCACTGAGCAAATTCTGCATGTGTTTGAGGAAAGAAGAAGTAATGATCAGCTTGAGATATTAAAAAGTGTTCAAGCTATGGTTGGTCAGAATGGACATCAGAACGGTCATTACTCCAAGCTATCAGACTTCCAGAGAACTCTGCCTCCTAGTTTCAGTCAGGCTGTTGACCCTTTGGATGCCGACGATTGGTTGTGAACCACTGAGAGGAAGCTTGAGATTGCCCATACGGCAGAAGAGGACAAAGTTCCATATGTAACTCACTATCTTGAAGGCGCTGCTACCATATGGTGGGAAAATAAAAGCCATGTGGCCTGCTGATGAAGAACTCACCTGGACAAAATTCAAGGATCAGTTCTGAAAATATCACATCCCTACTGGAATTATAAAGACCAAGCTGCGTGAATTTCTTGCACTCACCCAAGGGAATCTGTCCGTGGGTGAATATTTGCAAAAATTCAACCACCTGGCCTGTTATTCCCTGTATGACGTGGCCACTGAAGAAAGAAAGATTGACATTTTTATTGGAGGACTAAATTCGCAACTCAGGTGCACTCTCAGCATGCTTGATTTTCCAGACTTCCAAACTTTGGTGAATGAAGCTTTCATTGCAGAAAGAGAACACAAGCTCATACTGGACACCCGGCCTGCTAATAACGAGCACAAGCGCAAGTTTGAACCAAGGAAAGAGGGACAACCAGTGCAGAAGGCTCGAACCTGGCAGCTAACTCAGGTGGAATACAAGCCCAATTGGCAACAGAATGTTAACAAGACTACTTTCCAAGTCAAGAATGTTGTCGCCAACCCAGTACACGAGGAGCGTCAGCGCAATAATTCTTGCTTCAATTGTGGGCAAAATGGACACTATGCCAGGCAGTGCCCCAAGAACAGCAAGGCAAACGCCTTATTCCAGTTACAAGTCAAATTCATGGGGTCATACCCGAACCAGCAAAACATCGCAGGACACGTCCATCACCTCTCCGCAGATGAAGCCCAAGAAAACCCCGAAGTAGTCATTGGTATGTTTTCTGTTAATAGCATACCTGCAATAATTTTATTTGACTCAGGGGCTTCCCACTCTTTTATTTCTCGGAGTTTTGTTGCCCAAAACAAATTTTCTTGTTCTCTTTTGGGCAAAAATATGCTGGTACAAACCCCGGGATCTTTAATCAAGAGCAGTCTGGTCTGCCATGACTTGAAATCAATATCAACGGGATAATCTTTCCAACTTCCTTGATACTCATCGAGTCAGTACAGCTGGATGTTATTTTGGGCATGAATTGGCTGACCCAATATCAGGTATGCATAAACTGTTGAAAGGATCGATATGGTTGACTAGAGGGGGGGTGAATAGGCAACTAACAATTTTTAGCTTTTCTTAACCACTTAAAATTAAGCGACAAAATAAGTTGTCTAGATATTCTACTAGGAAGACAACTAAGATAAAGAAGCACAACAACTACACATACATGCTATAGGAGATGAACAAGTAAAGCATGCAAAGGTAAAGGTAAGAGATAACCACAATTGGAACCGGAGGAGACGAGGATGTGTTTCCGAAGTTCCATCCCTTTGAGGGGAAGTACGTCTCCGTTGGAGCGGTGTGGAGGCACATTGCTCCCCAAGAAGCCACTAGGGCCACCGTATTCTCCTCACGCCCTCACACGATGCAAGGTGCCGTGATTCCACTAGTGGTGCCCTTGAAGGCGGCAACCGAACCTTTACAAACAAGGTTGGGGCAAACTCCACAACTTGGAGGCTCCCAACAAACCACGAAGCTTCACCACAATGGAATATGGCTTCGAGGTGACCTCAACTGTCTAGGGTGCTCAAACACCCAAGAGTAACAAGATCCGCAAGGGATTAGTGGGGAGAATCAAATATCTCTTGGTGGAAGTGTAGATCGATGCCTCCTCAAGCAATCCCGAGCAAATCAACAAGTTTGATTGGCTAGGGAGAGAGATCGGGCGGAAATGGAGCTTTTGGAGCAAAAATGGAGTAGTGGGGGAAGAGGTAAGTCTTCTTGGAGAAGAAGACCCCCTATATATAGTGGGGGGACAAATCCAACCGTTATTGGAGATTTCAGCCCGCAGAGAGCGGTAGTACCGCGCATGAGTTGCGGTACTACCGCTGGCTGAGCGGTACTACCGCTTGGGAAGCGGTACTACCGCATAGGCAAAAGATTGCGACCTGATAGACAACCACGGATGAAATAAATTACATCCGTGGCTACATCCGCAGGGGAAAACGGAAGTAGCAAAACGCGACACGGTACTACCGCTTAAGTTAAGCGGTACTACCGCGTTGTATGCGGAAGTAAAAAATTACTTCCGCATCCACTTCTATACTTAGACTCAGCGCCTGGGCCAGATACACGGTACTACCGCTCTGGGGACGCGGTACTACCGCGGGAGCGGTACTACCGTGTCGGCAGGCGGTACTACCGTGTAACTGCGTGGTACTACCGCTTGGCAGAGCGGTACTACCGCTTGCTAGGCAGTTGATCAGTACAGAAGCCACATATTTGCCACAACGAAAGATAACCGGTTGGACCTCCAGAGAAGCAAGGAAAGGTGGTGTGGGAGAAAGATGTGTACGTGTTGATTCTACCCAAACCTTTCCGACGCGGACCCCCTCTTAATAGTACGGCTTTCCTATTACTCAATGCCACCGACAGGGAGCAAAAAGAAAACACCGTCCTTCATAGAATCCGAGGGGCAAGCAATCGTCTTGTGCCATAAGGGAGATATACCTGTATGAGCTTAGAGCACACGATCAGTCCGCAAAAGTATTGTCATCAATCACCAAAACTACTTAGGGAGAAATATGCCCTTACAATCTCCCCCTTTTTGGTGTATTGATGACAACACGAGATTTGCACAGAGAAGAAATAATAGAGTAAGCAATATAAGCCCTAGAGTATAGGTGAGCTCCCCCTGTATGTGTGCCTTCACATGATTGTGCTTTGGACTGCACCGCACACATACTAGGTATAGTGCTCCCCTATAATCTTCACACGAGATACTCTATATAACATTGACTGCATAGCATAAACATTAAAGACATAATAATAAGTTCAACGATACCGGGGCATATGTCTTACACCATATGATTGTCTCACATAAACACGCACAATAAACCAAGTTCAACGAAAAGAAACACACGAACAAGCACAAGACGGCAAATGCAAATCACTCTCCCCCTTTGTCATCGAGACACCACAAAGGGGAAAAGAGGAAACGAAGACGGGTGGCAGCCCGGGAGAAGCTCAGTCGTCATACTCGTCATCAAACCCCTGCTGCTGCTCCTCCTGATACTCATCATCAGATCCCTGCTGCTCTGGCTGATACTCCTCATCAGAATCTGACCACTTGTATCCCTGGCGAGCCATCCAGGTAGCCTCAGGAGTGATGTTGTCCTCCGATCCATTGGAAACCTCCTCTCCATACAAAGATAGAATCTTCTTGTCTCGCTGACGCGTCTTCTTGTCAGTCACATGAGCACGGTATTGCCCCTGAGCCTGCATGCAGAAGAGGGCCTTCATCTTCTGTTGTAGCCTCTTAGCCCACGAAGGCTTCTCCACTGCAGAGGAAGAAGAGGGGGCAAATCTGCCAGAGCGGACATCGGCAGTCTCCTCCACAGGCTCATCCTCAGTGCCCATCTGGGCAGCAGCAGCCTGAGCACGAGTAGTGGTGTTGGCCCAACGAGTCTTGACGCGAAGCTTGATAGGATCATGGCGGTAGCAGTCGGCCTCGAACTCCTCCTCTGGATACAATTTCGCCCAAGTCTTGGAGATGAGCAGAAATAAGAAAGGACCATAGATAGGTACCTTGCGAGTGTAGATGGCAAACCGGAGCTCATTCCACATGATGTGGGAAATGTCAAGTGGTGCAGCCTGGGCGGAGCGAGCTTCTTGACACATCAGAAGCATATCAACCAGATAGGCATGGACCTTGTCCTTGTCGCCAACACGAGGGAACAGCGTGTTGCGAAAAATCCGATACATGATGTCCAGGAAGGGATTCAACACCCAAGTTGTTTTGCCACTAGCAAGGGTCTTTGCCTCATAAAATGGAAGTAGTTTGTCCTTGTTAGCTGATTCCGGATTGGCGTGAGGCCGAAAACCAATTGGGTTATGGAGACCCTCATCAGGAAGCTGAAGAATATCCATGAACTCCTTCCAAGTAGCGGTCATCTTGTGACCATGGGTCATCCAAGTCATGGGACGATCCTCCTTGGCCTGAAAGTTGACCGAGGCATAGAACTGCACAATAAGCTCTGGGTCAAAGTCGTTCTGGAATGTCATGATGTGCTCCAGACCCAGCTGCTCGATCAAATCAAGGGCTTCGGCAAAGTATGCCCGGTTCTTATCCTTCCTCATGTGCTCCACATCAATCCAGTGAGCATCCACATACAGATTGGCCTTGGTCTTGAGCACCTCATGATAGATGCGATACTGTTGCTTGGTCCAGAAGACATCATCACCAGGAAAGTGCTCACGGGGTTCTCCATAAGGGTTGATCTTCCGTCTAGCCAACTCACCAGCAGGCATTTCCTCCATAGACATTGATGATTCCTTGCGCTTGTTGGCTGAGGTCTTGTACCGGCGCTGGGGATTGGAGCCCTCTGGCACATCACTTGGGGTACGCAGGCGCTTGGAACCGGTGTCACGAACTGGGTTGGTACGACGACCCTCAAAGCCTGAGCCACCACCTAAAAATACAAACACAAGACCACAACAACACAAATACAAGAAGAATCAATGCCAAAGCCTCGAAAGACACAAGAAACCAAGGGAAATAGAAAAGAGAACATGCCACGGAGAAAATATGAGCCAAGCGGTAGTACTGCTGACCCTTGCGGAAGTAAAAAATTAGTACCGCAGGGTAAGCGGTAGTACCGCATGTCACATGCGGTAGTACCGCATACGCTGCGGTAGTAAAAATTTACTTCCGCAAGAAGAGGCGGAACTAAAATATTAGTACTGCATGCGGAGCAGTAGTACCGCATGGGGTCGCGGTAGTACCGCTCGGCAAGCAGTACTAAAATTTTACTTCCGCCCGAGGGGGCGGAACTAAAATATTAGTGCTGCATGCGGAGCGGTAGTACCGCATCGGGTCGCGGTAGTACCGCTCGGCAAGCAGTACTAAAATTTTACTTCCGCCCAAGCGGTAGTACCGCTGAGGACAGCGGTAGTACCGCTCAGGTCAGATCAAATCCGGATTACATCGTGCGGTAGTACCGCGGTTCTCCAGCGGTAGTACCGCACGAAACAGATCTGAGAAGAATAGATCTAGAAACTACCAACGAGATCTACACACGGTACTACGGCTGATCATAGTAACTTCGTAGCAACAACTCTAAGCATATTTCAGGAGCACAAACACTCTCCCACAACCTAAGCATCCATGGATAAGATCACGAAGAACACAAGAAAGCACTAAGGGTGTGTTTGCTTTCTGTCACGGGCTGGAACGTAATGGGTCGGACCCATTCCGAGAGACCATTCTCGCGTTTGGCTCGTCGTAGGAACCGGAACCCACCGGTTCCAGGAACGGCATATTCGCTCATTATCCCGAACCGGGCAGTTCCTCGAAAATGAGCGGACCACGCGGAACGCCTCTCTCCCCCGACTCTCATCCTTTTCCTCGTCTCTCTCCGCCTCCGTGCGCCGCCAGCGGCCACCACCTCGTCTCTCTCCCCACCCGATCCACGACGCCGCCAGCCACTCCTGCGTGTCCCCAATCTCGTGCGCGCCGTCCCCAATCTTCGGTCACCGCAAGCTCGCGCACGCCGTTCACCTGGTTTCCCTCGTCTCTCTGCGCTGCCGCGCTTGACGGAGCAACCGCTCCAGGCGCCGGCCGTTGACCGCCTGAGCACGCGCCTCTAGGAGCTGCTGCTGCAGATGCGCGTGGGGACGCCAAAGCCAAGCCGCCCATCGAGTCGGCCGCTAGGAGCTGCTGTTTATCTGGAGTCCGATTGGTATAGTACACACTTGTTCTTCGCATGGCTGGATGGATTCATTTCGTTGATGGTCAAACAAAAATTGCTTGACTCTCATTTGTTGATGCTCACACCCCTGTTCAGAAATTGAATTCAATGTTTACCGAGCTTTGTTCATGGATAGATGGATGACTGACTTACAAATCCATTCCTCAAACTGAACACCAAAACGTAACCGTTCCATTCTTTTAATTTATCCATACCAAACACAAAGACGGAACCGACCCATTACACTGGAATGGAACCATGCCATTCCATTACACTTGGTTCCTGAACCAAACACACCCTAAGCATCTCCCCTAACCCTGAAAACTCAGGCAAGGCAATAAGAAGAGGGGAAAAGGGGAGAAACCTGCATCCATGGCAAGAGGACGTGGTGGGGAACGATCCCACCGGTCGGAAAGCGAGAAGAGTGGCCGAGGGAGGAGATCCGGCGAGGTCCTCCGGCGGCGTTCTTGAGAGAGAGAGAGACAGGGACGACGTGGGGGTTAGGAGTGAATGGGTATGGGGGAGATGGAACTCCCCCTGCCTGCTTATAACCCCCACACGTTCTGATATGGGCGGTAGCACCACGGTCATCGCGGTAGTACCGCTTGCGCGGTAGTACCGCTCGCCAAGCGGTAGTACCGCCCTACCAGCGGCAGTAAATAAATACTGCCGTGCTGGTCGAGCGGTAGTACCGTAACCCCTTTGCGGTAGTACCATAAACAAGCACGGTAGTACCGCTCCTCCAAGAATTTGCACGATTTCACAAGAGGCTTTAAGCAAAGAAGAGAGACAAGCAAACGCACGCACAAGCAAAGTGAACAACACAACTCCTCAGAGGAGGGCGGTGGCCGAGGCCACCTATGTTTGAGTTTATAGATATGGCACCGCGAAGAATTATCCTTGGGCCCATGACCAGTACTCGACTTGAAGCATTTAAACCAACTATGTATGGCAAATGATAAAGACTTGGTCAGTTTATGCATAATGGGGGGAGGAACAGTTCATTGAGAGAACAATACTCCCCCTATGTCCATGCCTACATCTTAGACAAGATAGATATATTGAGTGTGAGGGGTGTGTGTGCACAGACTCAAGCCACATTGCTCAAATCGATGATATTTAGCTCATGCCTTAACTCGCGAAATCTTGCTTCATCCAATGGCTTCGTGAAGATATCTGCAAGGTTATCATGAGTGTTGACGTAGTGAAGCTCGATCTCTCCTTGCCTTATGTGATCCCGGATGAAGTGATACCGAATCTCAATATGCTTCGTCTTGAAGTGAAGCACCGGGTTGAGAGAAATCTTGATGGCACTTTCATTGTCACACCAAAGAGGCACTTTGTCACAAGTGACACCGTAATCCTTCAAAGTTTGCCTCATCCATAAGAGTTGAGCACAGCAACTGCCAGCGGCCACATATTCTGCTTCAGTGGACGAGAGAGATACACAACTTTGCTTTTTGGAAGACCAACTGACAAGAGAGCAACCAAGAAATTGGCACCCTCCCGAGGTGGACTTCCTATCCACTTTGTCTCCCGCCCAGTCAGAATCAGAGAAACCAACAAGGTTGAAATTTGCTCCTCTTTGGTACCATAAGCCAAAGTTTGGGGTATGAGCCAAATATCGAAAGATTCGCTTGACAGCCACAACGTGACTTTCCTTAGGTGAGGCTTGAAACCGTGCACAAATTCCCGCACTCAACATAATATCCGGTCTAGATGCACAAAGGTAAAGCAAGGATCCGATCATAGAGCGATATACCTTTTGATCCACCGCTTTACCATTGGGATCAATGTCAAGTTGGCATTTGGTTGGCATTGGAGTAGTAGCCGGCTTGACATCACTAAGGTTGAACCTCTTGAGCATGTCTTGAGTATACTTGGATTGTTTGATGAAGGTGCCTTCTCTTCATTGTTTGATCTCAAATCCAAGGAAGTACTTTAACTCTCCCATCATGGACATCTCAAAAAGTGTGGTCATGAGTGCGGCGAACTCATCATTGAAAGCTTTGTTAGGAGAACCAAAGATAATATCATCTACATATAGTTGGCATACAAACAACTCCCCTTTGACCTTCTTAGTAAAAAGAGTGGGGTCGATTTTCCCAATTTCAAACCCACGATCTTGTAACAACTCGGTAAGGTGCTCATACCACGCTCGTGGGGCTTGTTTAAGGCCATAGAGTGCCTTATCAAGTTGATACACATGATTGGGGAACTTAGGATCCTCGAACCCCGGGGGTTGTTTAACATACACCAACTCATTAATGGGACCATTAAGAAATGCACTTTTCACATCCATTTGTTGCAATTTAATGTTATGATGGGAAGCATAGGCAAGCAACAAACGAATGGATTCAAGACGAGCAACGGGGGCAAAGGTTTCACCGTAGTCGATACCCTCGACTTGGGAGTAGCCTTGAGCCACCAGACGTGCCTTGTTGCGGATGACAATGCCATGGGCATCTTGCTTGTTCTTAAAGATCCATTTGGTTCCAATGACATTATGGTTCTCCTTTGGTCTTGGCACCAGACGCCACACCTTGTTGCGCTCGAAGTTATTGAGTTCTTCATGCATGGCATTGAGCCAGTCAGGGTCTTCGAGCGCCTCATAGACCTTCTTAGGTTCAACAAAGGAGACAAAAGCTTGATGAGCACAATAGTTTTCTAATTGTCTACGAGTGCTTACCCCCCTTTTGATGCTTCCTAAAATGTTCTCGATGTGATGCTCGTTGGAAGCAAGCCTAGAGGCAACTTTTGAAGCAGGACGCTCTAATTGCTCTTCAAGTGATAACTGAGGAGCATTGAGTTGATCATCTGGAGCGTCATCATGAGCAAGATCTTGATCTTGAGCTTCCTCTTGACCTTGATCTTGCTCGGGGATTTGAACTTGGCCTTGTGCATCAATTGGTGGTTCTTCACCAACTTGAGGTTGATCTTGCACTTGGCCTGTTCATCAGGCTGAGGGCCTTCACTTTGTTCTTCGGAAGCGTGTGGGTCTTGGGTTGGTGATGGTTCCACTTGAGTGGAACATTGTCCTTCTCCTTCGGCCACAAGGGGTTCCTCAACGGGTAGGATATATCCAACACCCATTCTTCTTATGTCTTGAGGAGGAATTTCATCACCTGCATCACAAGTACCACTTTGCTCCACTTGGGAGCCGTTATTTTCATCAAACTCTACGTTACTCGTCTCCTCTATGAGTCCAGTGGACTTGTTGAGGACACGGTAAGCATGAGAGTTTGTAGCATAACCAACAAATATGCCCTCATGAGCTCTAGATTCAAATTTAGACTAACGAACACCTTTCTTGAGAATGAAACACTTACACCCGAACACCCGGAAGTACTTGAGATTGGGCTTGTTACCGGTAAGAATCTCATATGGAGTTTTGTTCAAGCCTTTGCGGAGATAGAGACGATTTGACGCATGGCAAGCGGTGTTGATGGATTCGGCCCAAAAGTTGTATGGAGAGTTGAATTCAGCCATCATGGTTCTTGTAGCATCTATCAAGGTTTGGTTCTTTCTCTCCGCAACACCGATTTGCTGAGGGGTATATGGGGCGGCATATTGATGTTTGATCCCCTCATCACCAAGAAACTCATCCAAGCTGTAGTTCTTGAACTCGGTGCCATTGTCACTTCTGATCATCAAAATCTTTGCTTCATGTTGTCGTTGAGCTTCATTTGCAAAGTTGATGACGGTTTGTTGGGTCTCACTCTTCTTCTTGAAGAAGTATACCCAGGTATATCTTGAGTAATCATCCACAATCACCAAGCAATATTTCCTACCCCCAAGACTATCAAAAGTGGGAGGCCCAAAGAGATCCATGTGGAGGAGCTCTAGAGGTCTCTTTGAATATATGATAGTCGTGGGAGGGTGAGCCTTCTCATGTAATTTTCCTTCAATGCACGCCCTGCAAGCACGATCTTTGGCAAAGCTAACATTTGTTAGTCCTCGTACATGGTCCCCCTTTAGAAGACTTTGCAAAGATCTCATATTGACGTGGGCCAAACGGCGATGCCAAAGCCATCCCACATCAACTTTAGCCATTAGGCATGTCGCGACCTGAGTGGGTTGCTTCGAGAAGTTAACCACATAAAGACCGTTCTCGACATGCCCAACATAGGCTACTTTAAGAGTCTTGCTCCACAAGAGGGCCATAGAATCAATATCAAAGAATGTAGCAAAGCCCATGAGTGTGAGTTGGCGAACAGAAAGTAAATTGTATGCAAGGGACTCAACAAGCATGACTTTCTCGATCGTGAGATCATGAGAGACAACAACCTTGCCAAGTCCCAATACCTTAGAAGATGAAGCATCACCCCATTCGACGTTGGTGGCCATAGATGAACCGAGATGCACGTCCACCACCAAGTCTTTGCTTCCGGTCATATGATTTGTGGCTCCGCTATCGACCAACCATGATCCTCCACCGGAAGCAAACCCCTACAAGAGATCAATGCTTGGATTTAGGTACCCATTTGGTAATGGGTCCTTTGAGGTTAGTGACAAGGGTCTTAGGAACCCAAATGGACCATTCAATGTACTCATAAGAAGAACCAACAAATTTAGCAAACACATGGCCATCACTAGCACGGCATAAAACATATGAAGGATTAAAATCGCCGGCCATGTTTGAGGGTGTGGTGGAGTTTTTCTTGACCCCACCACTTTTCTTCTTGGTTGACGTGCCCTCTCCTTCTTTCACAAAGGATTGTCGGAGAGGGGGTGGTTGCTTTGTCTTGTCATTCTTCTTCTTCTTGGGCTTAGGAGCAAACCCAATTCCTTCCTTTGCCACAACTTCCTTTTGATTGCTCAAAAGGGCGTTGAGGTTCTTCTCACCTTGTATGCAAGTCACAAGGCCTTTCTCAAGTTGCTTCTTCAATTCGGCATTCTCTTCAACAAGATGCACATGCTCACAACATGGGTTAGTAGCATTTGCATTATCAATTAAAACCATGCGAGGAAAGATAGCCTTTTCCTTGGTTATTGAAACTTGGAGTTGATCATGAGACTCCTTGAGAGTAGCATGCATTCCTTTCAAGGCCTTGTGAGCCTTGTCAAGTATGTCAAACTCCTCTTTGAGTTTAGCATGGTCAACCACAAGCTTTGCCTTTTCAGAGTTAAGGACACGAGAGACAACTAATGCATGATCAAGATCTTTCTTTAATTTAGCATGATCATCGTTGTGTGACTCCTCAAGAGCCAAACGAAGACCACGCTCCTCCTCTAGGGCGTTAGAGAGATCCGATATCTCATCGGCATAGTCTCGACTATGCCCTTCCATTTTAGTAATGGTTTCCTCGTGAGCCTCAATAATGTCATTGGCCTCACCGAGTTGTTCCAAGAGAGCAACAACATGCTTCTTGGATTTGCCCTTGAGATTCTTTATGAATACATCAAATTCATTTTCTCCCTCCTTACTACCCTCACCCTCATCAATACAATTAGTTAATGAGGGGTTAGAAGAGATAGTATAATTGATGATCGGAGTTACCTTGTTGGTGGCCTTGGCCATAAGACACTTGGCGGTGATGTTCTCGTTTGGTGAGTTGAAGAGAGATGAGTGTGGAGTGGTAGCAATTGCAATTGTGGCTATAGTGGTCACTTCATCGTCTTCATCATTGTCATCATCCTCCACATATTCTTCTTGAGCCACCAACACTTTCGGAGGAGTCTTCTTGATGAAGTTGTTCTTGTTGGGATAGGACTTTGACTTGTCCTTCCGAATAAGCTTGCCTCCAAAGTCTTCTCTCTTCTCATATGGGCAATCCATGACGAAGTGGCTTACATTTCCACAGTTGAAAGATGTCCTTACTCGTTGCTTCCCTTTGTTCCCACTGGAGTTGTTCTTGTTAAAGTTGGACCTTGAGTTCTTCTTGCCCCAGAATTGCCTTGAAGCAAGAGCCATGTGCTCGTGATAGGCATATTTGGTGTCCTCGGGGCAGCACTCATCATCATCTTCCACTTCCTCCTCTTCCACACAAGCCTTGGCCTTCAGAGCAAGATTAGGCTTCTTGGATCGTTGAGCTCTTAGGAACGCATTGTCGGCGGTAACATCAAGGATCCTCATGGCAACAAATTCATCCAACACTTCGTTTGAGGATAAAGTGTGGAAGTCCGGTCTCTGACGAATCACAGAGGACATGGCCTTGTGATAGGGCATCATGGCCTTGAGGAACTTGCGCTTGATCCAATTGTCATCCGTATCCTTACTGCCATGATCTCGAAGAGACACTGCAAGAATAGTTAATCTTCGATAAAGTTCACGAGGATCTTCATCTTCGATCATTGCAAACTCATCGGCTTCATCTTGCACCACTTCATAGTTGGAGCGTTGAATACTTGTGCTTCCCTTGTACATTGTGCCAACATGCTCCCATGCTTCCTTGGCCACAGTGAATGGACGAAGATGAGCAATGTCTTCAGGAGGGATGGAGTCTTGAAGAATGCAAAGTGCGGACTCGTTGAACTGATGATCGGCAGTTTCTCTTGGAGTCATGTTGTCGGGATCATACGGATAAAAACCTTGCTCAATGATTCTCCAGAGGTTAGTGGAACAATGATTAATATGACGTTTGAAACGAAACACCCAAGTAGCAAAATCAGTATTTTTAACGAACTTGGGAGGGGGCCCGACAGAATTTAAATGCGGTGTGGGAACGGGTCCTCCATAGTGAGTAGGAGGAGGAGATTGGGCAAATTTCCCACTTCCATGCTTAGCGACCGGGGCTTTTTCACTACTAGCTTCTCCCTTGTCGGGATTAGCCTCTGACACGTTGGTAGCGGGACGACCCACTTCCAACGGTGAGGTGGATAATTTAAGCCCCTCAAACATTTCTTTGAACATGCCTTTGACCTCGCTCGCTAGTGATTCTTTCAATGTGGTCAAGGCCACATTGAACTCCTCACGAGTGACCGAGGCTCCCCCATCTAACGTAGGCAAGGACGGATTTCCATCAGAATGGTCCTCCGTCTCGACTACGTTGTCAACCATACTCTTCGGACGGTAAAGTCCTTAAAAAGAGACGAGGCTCTGATACCAATTGAATGGATCGATATGGTTGACTAGAGAGGGGGGTGAATAGGCAACTAACAATTTTTAGCTTTTCTTAACCACTTAAAATTAAGCGACAAAATAAGTTGTCTAGATATTCTACTAGGAAGACAACTAAGATAAAGAAGCACAACAACTACACATACATGCTATAGGAGATGAACAAGTAAAGCATGCAAAGGTAAAGGTAAGAGATAACCACAATTGGAACCGGAGGAGACGAGGATGTGTTTCCGAAGTTCCTTCCCTTTGAGGGGAAGTACGTCTCCGTTGGAGCGGTGTGGAGGCACAATGCTCCCCAAGAAGCCACTAGGGCCACCGTATTCTCCTCACGCCCTCACACGATGCAAGGTGCCATGATTCCACTAGTGGTGCCCTTGAAGGCGGCAACCGAACCTTTACAAACAAGGTTGGGGCAAACTCCACAACTTGGAGGCTCCCAACAAACCACGAAGCTTCACCACAATGGAATATGGCTTCAAGGTGACCTCAACCGTCTAGGGTGCTCAAACACCCAAGAGTAACAAGATCCGCAAGGGATTAGTGGGGAGAATCAAATATCTCTTGGTGGAAGTGTAGATCGATGCCTCCTCAAGCAATCCCGAGCAAATCAACAGGTTTGATTGGCTAGGGAGAGAGATAGGGCGGAAATGGAGCTTTTGGAGCAAAAATGGAGTAGTGGGGGAAGAGGTAAGTCTTCTTGGAGAAGAAGACCCCCTATATATAGTGGGGGGACAAATCCAACCGTTATTGGAGGTTTCAGCCCGCAGAGAGCGGTAGTACCGCCCATGAGTTGCGGTACTACCGCTGGCTGAGCGGTACTACCGCTTGGGAAGCGGTACTACCGCATAGGCAAAAGATTGCGACCTGATAGACAACCACGGATGAAATAAATTACATCCGTGGCTACATCCGCAGGGGAAAACGGAAGTAGCAAAACGCGACACGGTACTACCGCTTAAGTTAAGCGGTACTACCGCGTTGTATGCGGAAGTAAAAAAATTACTTCCGCATCCACTTCTATACTTGACTCAGCGCCTGGGCCAGATACACGGTACTACCGCTCTGGGGACGCGGTACTACCGCGGGAGCGGTACTACCGTGTCGGCAGGCGGTACTACCGTGTAACTGCGCGGTACTACCGCTTGGCAGAGCGGTACTACCGCTTGCTAGGCAGTTGATCAGTACAGAAGCCACAGATTTTCCACAACGAAAGATAACCGGTTGGACCTCCAGAGAAGCAAGGAAAGGTGGTGTGGGAGAAAGATGTGTACGTGTTGATTCTACCCAAACCTTTCCGACGCGGACCCCCTCTTAATAGTACGGCTTTCCTATTACTCAATGCCACCGACAGGGAGCAAAAAGAAAACACCGTCCTTCATAGAATCCGAGGGGCAAGCAATCGTCTTGTGCCATAAGGGAGATATACATGTATGTGCTTAGAGCACACGATCAGTCCGCAAAAGTATTGTCATCAATCACCAAAACTACTTAGGGAGAAATATGCCCTTACAACTGTGCAACCCGAGAAGTCACTCTGACTAGTCAAAAGGGGCAGGTTACAAAATTCTATTCCCGCAGAAGCATACCAAAGAAGGGAATGATATTCACCACTGTGGCTGAATTGGAATTAATTCCTATGATCAGTGAATTTCCTGATGTATTTCCAGAAGAACTGCCAGGCATCCCGCCAGACCGAGAGCTTGAGTTTGCAATAGATCTGGTACCCGGAACCGCACCGTTATACAAGAAGTATTACAGGATGCCCTCATCAGAACTAGTGGAATTAAAGAAGCAGCTCGATGAAATGCTCCAGAAAGGGTATATCCGTCCTAGTTCCTCACCCTGGGGATCGCCTGCACTCTTTGTAAGCAAGAAGGATGGCAGCCTCCGCATGTGTGTGGATTATCGTCAGCTGAATGATGTCACCATCAAAAACAAATATCCGCTGCCAAGAATTGATGACTTGTTCGATCAGCTCAGTGGGGCCAAGGTATTCTCCAAGATTGACTTACGGACCGGATACCATCAGCTTAAGATTAAAAAGGAAGATATTCCTAAGACCGCATTCTCCACTCGATACGGTCTTTACGAATATACAGTTATGTCCTTTGGTCTCACCAATGCCCCCGCATTCTTCATGCACATGATGAATAAAGTATTCATGGACTTCCTCGATAAGTTTGTGGTGGTCTTTATTGATGACATACTTATATATTCAAAAAGTGAAGGGGATCACAAAGAACATCTCCGAGCACTGTTACAACGACTCCGCGACCATCAGCTTTACGCCAATTCAGCGAATGTGAGTTTTGGCTCAAACAAGTCGGATTTCTTGGACACGTGCTATCCGCCGAGGGTATAGCCATAGACCCAAGCAAGGTAAAAGATGTGCTCAATTGGTTGCCACCCACAACTGTGTCTCAGATCAGGAATTTCCTTGGACTGGCTGGATATTACCGTCGTTTCATTGAAGGATTCTCCAAGATTGCCAAACCCATGACAGAGCTACTCAAAAAGGACAAGAAGTTTGAATGGACGAACGACTGTGAGAAAAGTTTGAGTGAGCTAAAGAAACGGCTGACCACCACACCCGTATTAACTCTTCCAGACATCTATCGCAGTTTTGATGTATACTGTGACGCATCCAGACAAGGACTTGGTTGCGTACTCATGCAAGACGGCAAGGTAGTGGCATACGCATCACGACAACTGCGACCGCACGAAGGAAACTACCATACCCATGATCTGGAATTGGCCGCAGTGGTGCATGCCCTCAAAATATGGAGGCATTATCTCATTTGGAAGAAGTGCCAAATTTTTATAGATCACAAAAGTCTCAAGTATATATTTACTCAGCCAGATTTCAATCTCCGTCAGCGAAGGTGGCTTGAGATGGTTAAGGATTATGATCTTGGAATAAATTACCACCCGGGTAAAGCCAACGTGGTGGCTGACGCACTCAGTCGGACGTCGGTCAGCCTAAACGTCATACTAAAATCTTTGCCCACTAAACTTCAAGAGGAGATTTCTCAACTCCATCTGAACATCGTTGAGGCTGGTCTCGCTAATATTTTGGAAGTTACCCCCACACTTGAAGAAGAAATCCGCAAGGCCCAGCCAGATGATCATGTCCTACAAAAGCATGCAAATAATATGCTAACAGGACGTACCCCTGATTTCTCAAAGGATCACTTTGGGACTCTCCGATTTCGTGGAAGGATTTGTGTACCAAATCAGCCGGACCTGAAAAAGAAAATCTTGTCAGAAGCACACGAATCCTCATACTCTATTCACCCTGGGGGTACAAAAATGTATGAAGACCTTCGCCAAATATTCTGGTGGGACGTAATGAAGAAGGACATTGCCTATTTTGTGGCTTGTTGCGACATATGCAACAAAGTAAAGGCAGAACATCAGAAGCCAGCCGGACTTCTTCAACCGCTGCCAGTTTCACAATTGAAATGGGATGACGTCTGCATGGATTTCATCACAGGACTACCCAAGACCCCGCGAGGCAACGATGCAATATGGGTCATAGTGGACACTCTAACCATGGTAGCACACTTTATCCCGGTCAAGACCACATATTGAGCAGACCAACTTGCACAACTGTATGTGTCCAGAATAGTCAGTCTACATGGAGTACCTCGGACCATCACTTCCGACCGAGGTTAACTTTTTACCTCTGCTTTCTGGACAGGTATCCATCAAGCCTTGGGGACAGCCCTGAAATACAGCACAGCCTATCATCCTCAGAGTGATGGACAAACAGAGCGGGTCAACCAAATACTTGAAGATATGCTGCGAGCTTGCGTCTTGGCCCAAGGATCTAAATGGGAAGATTGTCTGCCTTACGCCGAGTTCTCCTACAACAACAGTTTCCAAACCAGTCTAAAGATGTCACCGTACGAAGCTTTATATGGCCGCAAATGTCGTACCTCGTTAAATTGGTCTCAGACTGGAGATAGCCGTATCTTCGGAACAGACCTCATGATGGAAGCTGAGAAACAAGTCAAGGAAATCAGAGATAGATTACAAATGGACAAATCTCGACAAAAGAGCTATTACGATGCAAAACACCGACAACTCCATTTTGAACCCAGAGAACACGTATACCTCCGAGTCACTCCTATGAAAGGAGTCAAGAGATTCCAGACTCGCGGAAAGTTGGCACCCAGATTTATTGGCCCCTTCCCAGTTATTTCTCGAGTGGGAACTGTTGCTTATCAGTTGGAATTGCCCCCGGAATTATCCGATGTGGACAACGTGTTACACGTCTCACAGTTGAGGCGGTGCATATCACAGCCTGAGAAAAGAACTGCCATGACCGACATAGAGTTGGCAAAGGATTTAACGTATGAAGACAGACTGTTCAAAATTGTGGATCAGATGGAAAGGGTCACTCGCAATAAAGTAAGGAAGTTTTATAAGGTCCAGTGGGAGCATCACACCGAGTCAGAAGCAACCTGGGAACAAGAAGAATTCCTACAGACATATTATAAGGAATGGTTTTCCCAAGCAACCAAATCTCGAGGACGAGATTCATTCTAAGTGGGGGAGGTTTGTGATAGCCTGATTTTTTGCCCTCTTTTATTTCCCTGAGTTTTATTTGAATTTATTTTGAACCTTGGGATTTTTTTGAATCTTTTCATATGGACTTAAACACTTGGGTACCCTTGGCTTTCACCCAAGTGCCTCTTATCCATCTCAAATCATCTTTTCCCTCTGGTTCACTCTAATATAATTTATGGAATATTTTTCTTTATTGAAAAATATTCATTTTTCCCTCCAAAACCCTAGCTAAACCCATTGTGCACCAAAGCAACCCCTATTTTTCTGGCCCACAAAAATCTGAGGAAATTCATAAATATTCTTTGGACCCTAGGACACATTCGTGAGAAAACATATTGCATCACTTTCTGGAATATTTTTGCTACGGAAATTCTTTTCTATTGTGCACATAAATGGTAGTTTCTACAGCAACTACCATTTTACTTGCTCCACTGCTTCTGAAACTCCTTGTGCATCTTCACCCTAGTAACTTATGACTAGCTTCCAAAGCACATCCTCCAACTCTTAACCAATTTACCTCAGTAACTCTCAAAGTTTCTGTCCAGAAACTTACCAGACATGTGATTTTATTTTTATTGCGTCTGGAAACAAACCAACCATGGGTAACTCTCCTATCTACCACGAACAACACGCCAGACATAATTTTTGGCACCAAGTAAGCCAGTAGGCAAAGTTCGCACGGTGACCATGCGTGTGCACCATGCCATGGCTGCTTGCCGGCGCGCTGTGGATGCCGTCGAGCGCTCTGTTGAGCGCGTGATTTCTTACGCGCCTGCCAGAGCGTGCCAACCCGCGCCACCATCTTTGTCTTGATCTCTACAGCACCCCCCTGGCGCTCACCGACGCCGGAGCTCGCCGCAGCGAGCACGGGGGCGGTCCGGCCAAGGCAACAGTGCGGTGCGCTCTGTGCTCGTTGCCAGTCCAGCGCCCTTGTGCTCGTCTCCGTCCATCCACAGCTCCCACGTGACCCCGTCGCCTTCTTCCCCCTCTCACTGACGCCATTCGTCGCCGGCTGCAGCGTCCAGGTGTCGCCGGCGGAGCCCCGATCCCCCATCTTGGCTCGCCTATATATAGGCCCCTCTCCCAGCCTTCCCGAACACCCAGCTCCACTCCCACACATGCCTCAACTGCGTAGAACCTCGTGGCCCGGCCGGGCAGGCCACAGGCCGCCGTCCCTGAGCTCGAGCTCACCGGCGATCCCCTCAGGTCATCGCGGTAGCTCCAGACCCTCTCAGGCCAGGGCGACCTTACCAGAGCCTCCACCACTCTCTGGTGGAGCCATTCCACCCAACTAGAGCTGCTGGAGACGACGTTGCACGCCGTCTTCTTCAACCCCGGCGACCACCCCATTCTGCCTCCGCATGCGAGCTCATTGTCGACATCGTCCGACCACCCCTGGCTACTCTACGGGTACGGGCAGGTGCGCCTCGACCTCCTCTCTCGATCTATCCCTTCCGTCTTGGCCAGGAGCCCGCGTCGCCGGCGTGCGCTCCAGCGAGGCCGCGGCCGCCCCTGCTCTTCTCCCTCTCTCCCCCTCACCTGACTAGCGGGGCCCGCTAGTCAGCCTC
Organism: Secale cereale; assembly: GCA_902687465.1. Lineage (NCBI taxonomy): Eukaryota > Viridiplantae > Streptophyta > Magnoliopsida > Poales > Poaceae > Secale > Secale cereale. The sequence goes on along the minus strand of LR738712.1, from coordinate 192,137,391 downwards.
TCTGTACCCGCGCGAAGCGGTACAAGTGGTGGCGCCCTGGGCTTT
>LR738712.1:192033996-192135790 GCA_902687465.1 Secale cereale | reverse complement strand
CTCGACCTCCTCTCTCGATCTATCCCTTCCGTCTTGGCCAGGAGCCCGCGTCGCCGGCGTGCGCTCCAGCGAGGCCGCGGCCGCCCCTGCTCTTCTCCCTCTCTCCCCCTCACCTGACTAGCGGGGCCCGCTAGTCAGCCTCTCTGTACCCGCGCGAAGCGGTACAAGTGGTGGCGCCCTGGGCTTTTACGCCTTCAACGTCACCCCCCCCCCCCATTTCAGTCAGTTTATTTAAATTCTAAATTTAAATATATTCCAGAGAACTTCAAACTGCAATAACTTTTTAACCATAAGTCCAAATGAATTGATTCTTTTTGCATTGTGTTCTTTGTGAAGAGATCTTGCAGCACACCAAAAATGAGACTATTTGGTGCTGTGTAGATGTTCTGGAGAATTTTTGATGATTCTTGATATTTGCTTTTTGTACTTTGAATTATTTTCAGAGGGTGAAGCTTGTCTTGAGGATCACCAGGAGGCTTGTGAACCTCATTTGCACTAAGGCAAGCCACAGCAACATTTTCATAGTGCCATTTCAATATTTGTGATTTTCCAACTTGAATAAATGATTTAATTTATACATATGAATTATTTTTGTTAAATACTTTCTGTTGGTTGCTGTATTTAGTTGTTTCATTTAGTTTACAGAAAGTTGGGATTTGGTTTAAGTTATTAAGATATCTAGAAGAAAGTTTGGATCATTGAGAACTATTATGGATATGCATATAAATAGCTATGTGAAGTTATTTTCTTTTACATAAGAATTATGATAAAAAAATTGCTAGAATATGTTCTGTTTTTAATTGAAAGTAAATCATAACCAAAATAATATTGAAGTTGTGATGCTTATATTTAGTAAAATAAAGTTGACCCAGTTATTTTTGTAATGCATTTGGTATGTTGCATTCCATGGCATTTTATGACACCGGTTATTTATTTTCTTTATGTTCAAACTATTAATCACTCAACTTGAATAAATTGTTGACCGGATCATGGTGCCACTGAATCGAGTTTTTCCCAGTGCAACCACATTTGCCTTTATGGGAACGTCTTTATTCGGTCTGTTGTCATGCCTCTTGTCGGTACCTCCAAATAGGGAAGGTTATGGGCATGCAGTACCCTAGCCCGGTAAGCCGTCATAACCTTGTGTGCTCGTTGTTAAGTTTATGGTACCGAGTCCCCGTTTGGGACAATTGTTGTTTGGCCACGACGGTGGTCGGTGTGCCTTTGGTAGGCATTGGGCCACCAAGGACTGTTCTAGTGGGGAAATGAGTCGGAGTGGCCGGGAGAGTGTCATGGCAATGGAAGAGTTTTGTCGGAACGCTGCTGGTCCACCCGAATGGGAAAGCGAGGCCATGGGTTTCGTGGTGTGGGTACAGTGCACTACCTCTGCAGAGTGTAATTAATCTATCGATAGCCGAGTCCACGGTCACGGACACGCTCGAAAGTAAGTCACACCATGGGTCAACATATAACAAAATTTTGCTTACTAAGTTCTAAATTTTTTTACTATAAAAATGGTGGAAGTGCCACCGAGATGATTTGAGACCAAGTATGGTTAGTGTTGTGATCGCCGGAAAGATCACGATTGATGTCCTGTTGCAATGACCAAGTTTAGAGTTTAAGAAAAATCACTATGGGTAAGTCAGACCAAGGGTCTGTTTTCACAAGAGCATGAACACAGCATGTTAGTTGTATGTATATTCATATATGGTACTGCATTGTTAACAACTGATTAATTATCATGATATTGTTTGTCATTATGATTTTGTTTGTTGTAAGCTTGCAAGTACATTCACTGTACTGACCTGGCGTGTCATGCCAGATTTCAGGAAAGTTTCGCGGGAAAGGAGTGTCGTCCGAGTCTAGACTGTATCCACATCGGTGTCCCTATGAGATGGAGTTCCGCTACGAAGTCGTTCCGCTGTTGCATAGTTTTATGACCGAGGCCTTTTATGTTCATTAAATAATGTACATATTGTCCAGCCGCACCGTGTGTGCCGCTTGGCCTCACTACTTGTTGTAATGTAAAACTATGGTCCGCTAGTATCAATAAAGCGATTGTTTTCTGTACCAAGATGTTGTGTGTTGCTAGAAGACAAGGTCTCTCGGCTGGCAATGCAAGGTAAACCGGTCGCTCTGATCCGGGGTGCCACATGCCCGTCACTTATCCAGCTAGGCAGGCGAGGTCAACGCCTGCCTATCGACAGGTGGGGCCAAGGGCCCATTAGCCAACTGGGGCGGGGCTTCGACTCCTTCCCCATGCTCGCCCAACGGGGCATAGGGGAGAGCGCGGCTCCGGCGCCCGTCCGGCCGGCTCCGGCCACCATTCGGAGCGCCCGGACCACCCACGCGTAGAGGGGGCCGAGGCAAACCCGTCCTCGTAGGGCACGGATGTCGAGGAGGTTGGGAAGAAGCAGGGCACCAGACGCGGCGGAGGAGAGCTTCGGGTGGGTGTTGGGCATCGCCGCCAGGGGCTACCAAAGGAGGAGGGAAACGGTAGAGAGGCTCTAGGGTTGCGGTGGAGGTCTCTGGTGGCGGCCAGGAGGAGGGGGAGGGCTTGGGTCAGCCGAATTTAGGCGCGGCTGTGCGACGGCCATGGCGACAAAGGGAGGGCAGGAGAGCTCTTCGAGCTCGTTGGAGAGGCTGGGCGGGGTACTGGGAGGTTGTGGAGGCGAGTGGTGAAGAGAAACGCGCTCGGGGTGGCCTTAAATAGGCAGGGGAGGGGTGTGCCACGCTGGCGTCACCGCGGACGCGTGCCCACGCTTGCGAGCTCGGAGGCAGGCGACGATGGAGGCAAAGTGGACGGATCTCATGGGGCAGAGGAGGCCAAGAGGGGCGCGGGGAGGATGACGACGGCGCGCTCTAAGCCAAACCGCATCTGTTCGCCCGTGGGCGCGCGGCGGCTTGCATCGGTGAGGAAGAGGACGAAGGGGGTGAGCTGTCCACGGGAACGGCGACGATGAAGAGATGCCAAGGGACACGGTCACGCACGCGAAGGCGACGAGGGGAGGAGGTGCCGCAACACAAACGATGCCTGGGCACGGCCGAAGTGCACAGAGCGCGCGCACTGTTATGCCAGCAACGCGGTCACCGCGTGCACTGGCGTGTAGCGGGGGAGAGGGGCTGGGAATTGTCGTCTACTGGTAAGTTCTTCCAAGGTAAGTCTAAACTACGGTGGTAGTTTGGTGAAAATCGCTTTGGTTAAATGGTAACTAAGGCCTGAAGTTTACTGTAGTAAACTTTGAAGAGAACTGTTGATCAACAGGAAGGACTTTGGAAGAAAAGAGTTTGTCTGTGAGGTTGAGGTAAAGAAGGACTTTCATCCTGGTAATTTTGAGAAGATTGGGATAAATTTTTAATGTAGTTGCTTAACAACCACATAATCTTGTCAGAAACTAGATCAAGATGATGCACTCAAATGGTGACTCCATTTGGGCTGAAATTTGTCAAGGCTTAGGGATTTAGACATGGCAAGATGCTGTGAAAATTTCACACCAATTGGATTTACCAAAATGGTACTTGTTTCACAAACATCCTTGCTGACTAGAATCTTAGGAAAAATCCTGAGGTCAAATGGCTACATAAAATATGCCCAAAATTGGTGGAGGTAGGTTATATGGGTGGTAGAAGGTCCTAGAATATTTTCAACCATAATGGAGCAAGATAAAATATACTATCTTCACAAACTAAAAATTTGGACAGAAACAAAGATTTGAAGGTGTGCCCACATGGTTGATTGGATGGAGCTGAAATATGGAGGAGTGGGATAATATGATCACAAGAAGAGGCATGCCAAATTTCAACTCATTTGGATTCCCCTAGCTAGTACTTCCTTCACAGTGGCTTCTATTTGACAGAAACTTTGAAAAATCACTGAGGAAGATTGGCTAGGCAAATAAAGTTGAATTTTGGCATGTGGCAATTATTTGGAAAGTAAAAGATGTCCAAGGAGTTTGGGGTCAATTGGGCAAATATAAATAGCACTTGCTTCACAAAGTTCCATTTAGGGCAGAATGGGAAAAGGAATATTGGAGGATTATTTTTGAACATGGCAAGGAAACGTTTTGCCATATTTGATGAAGATATGACCCAAACAATTTATGAGAATTATTTGGGAATTTTAGAAGTGATGGAAATATAGGTTGCTTCACAACCTAGGGCAGACAGGGTTATTCCTTTAAAAGAAAAAGGAATATTCCCAAGAAAAAGATTTTAGGGTTTGGTCAGGCAGTGGAGTGACATGATCTTGGCAAGGTTTTGGGAATGATGAGCCACTTGGGGGAGGAAAAGAAGATGATTTCCCAGGTGACAAGGCCATAGAACCACTCCAAAAAGAAAAACAGAGCAAAAACCAATAAATCAAAAAGAAAAAGAAAAGGGCCAAAAACCAGGTTGTTACATTCAAAAGCGGGGAGTGAATGAAAGGTTATGCATTGTGGAAATGGGAGTCGACCTTGAACTTTGTGTTCATGCCCATGGACACGATGTAGATGCTATCATGGAAGTTCTTGTAATAATAACTATTTCCATAATATAATATCATCTGGTATCGGTGAATTGATCCTTTGCAACCATCGTTCTGACCATGGTAGTTCTTCTTTGATACCATTTCTTGGACAAGTTAAAGCACTTGTCTTCTGCAGATCAATAACCCTACCCAACCTCTATTATGATCTACCTTTGAGTATTACCCTGGTATCTCGAGGATATCATGCAATTGCACTACATCTTATGAACTTTTAAAAAAGTACTACCTTTCCCTGTCATTGTCACCTCATGGGTTCTGGGTTGTTTGGAAAACGAGAACACCGAGAAGTGAATCAATTCCGTACTTTTATTCTATAACGCTAAGTAATTTTCTTTTCTAACGAGTTTAATACTCCATCACATCATTCCTAGCCTGATCGGCTACATCATTATCGTGCTAAGTTTAGTTGTGCTACCTGGTCCTTAATCCCGAAGCACAAATTTTGATGATGAGCTAAGCTTACTGCGATCTTCCTCAGCATATCATTTCGCCTTGAACAACAAGCTTGATTTCTAGTTTGTATTGTACTAGTGGTTTCAATAACCTTTCGCTCCATCATTCATTTGACTTGATGTCATCGCCAATTGATTACATCTAAATGAAATCTCTCGACAAATGTGTCGTTGTCAGCATCAACAATGATTTGCCTTGTTCCAAGTTATGAATCAAATTCATGATGGGGAATACCATGCTTTCCCCTCGATGATTTGTATTAACATCGACAACATTCTAGCATTACCTCCAACACAAAACTTGTTCTTATTTTGTGTTATACCTTGAGTTCCTAGTTATCCGACTTAGGATATGCTCCTATTATTTGTGTCCTTTCCATTGGTTTGTTTAAACTGATTATCACATTTTCCTTTCGGTTGGTTTGTTACCCCCTCTTGTGATCTGCATATATTCCAAGCAGTAATACTTTCGTGCTTATGTAAACACCTCGATGTACAACTCTATCAATAAGCCCATGTTTCTATCGCTCATGACATTTCGGTATCCATCGATGGACGAGAACTTTGCCTATAGGTCCTCCTCGTTTCAACGAGCAGGAAAATGGTTCTCTTCATCCCACACCCTTGGTACTGATGTTGTTGCTGACATAGCTAACAGGCTACCCTCTAAAATCATAACCATGCAAGATGTCACCGCTCCTTTTGCTTTTAACCCACATGGTGGGCCCATAACCCACAGGTCCACAGGATCAAAACCTGACTCTCCTGTACACCCCTGTGGCCAAAGATATTCCTCGCGCTTGGCTCCATATGTAATTCATGGGCCACCTTCCTAGTGATCTATTCTGGTATCGGATGCAATATTTCTTTTCGTTGCTCTGAACCCTTTTGACTTTCTGATTAGACATCGAAAGATTGCCTGCCCACTTGAAACTTCTCATGGTACCTTTTAATTTGTCTTGATATTTTCTTAAGTTTCAAATTCAAGAGTTACTTTCCACCAACTTCCCTGATGTTATTATCCGGATAAGCAACCTTGTAGAGGTATGTTCTTTCAAAGATAACCTTATCCTTTTCATAAGGGCAATGGAGTTCCAGAAGAAAGGATGACGACTTCATCATGATGACCTGAAGTACATAAATGAAGACATCAATGAAAGGGATCAACTTCTTCGAGAAGATCCGTTACATTTTCGTAACCAGAACTTCCCCCTTACTCCACCTCTTAAATCTCGGTATGACATTTCTTGTAGTAGGGGAGATATGTAACAACCCCCGGTGTCATGCTACAATAACCCTCTATGATTAAGTTAATCACTTTTCTAAGTAGTGCTTGATCACCTTTGATTCAAATATCATTTGAAATCCCACTTGAGAATCAAATTCAATTAGCAAGTGAAATATGAAGTTGCACCAAATTTGCTGCAAAATAGTTCATCATTTAGCCAAAATTCCATAACAAATGATTGTTAAGGAAAAAATATCACCTCAAAACCAAGATGGACTATAGCAATTAAAACAGTGTCATTTCATCATTTTAAATTGCTATTTTAATTGTGCAAAATCCAAATGGGTTCAGTTGCCCCTCAAACATTTTGTGGCAGTGCCAAACACTACAAGGAATTTAAGTTGCCTAGTTCCACATTTTTTTAAAAATATTTTGCTAGCCCAAACCTTTTTCCTAGTTGTCTCTATTTTAAATTAAAAGAGAAAACCAGAAAATCGGCAAAGACAAAAGGGCCTACCTAGCCTCTGGCCTAAGGCCTAGCGCGGCCCAGCCCACCAGACGCCCATGTCTCCCTCCACTTATGTTCACGGGGGCGCCGTGGACGCCGTGCGGCCACACATGGCCGGGATGGCCACGTGCCGGTCATCCGCTGCCGTACCGCGCGGATAATGTCGCTGGCGACGCCCCTGCCAACCCTAGATCGCCCCTCGCTCCTGCCCCACTCCCCTCTCGCTCTGGTCTCTCTCTCCCTCGCTAGATCCATGCGCCCGCCGCTCCCGTGGTCGCCGGCGTGCATCACCGCGACGACCGCCTCCCCCACGCTCCTCCGTCAAGTTCACCGCTTCGCCTCCCGCGACTACGCCTCCCAGACGAGCCGCAGGACGCCGAACACCCTACAACGCCGCCTTTGACCTCTTCATCCTCCTCGGCTTCGATGAGGTCCGCCCCCGATTCCGGCCAACCCTGCTGCTCCCATCGCTCATCGGGCCTTCGTGCGCCGCCACTTTGACCTCGTCTTCCTTCCCCTCACTTTCTAGCTCGAGTCCGCGCTCCGTAGCTAGCCCGCCGCCGTAGCTGTAGCTCGTCGCCGCCTCGCTCCGTCGTCGCCGTAGTAACCGCTGCCACAATGTGCGCCGAGCCTCGTATCGTGTTCCTGGGTCTCTCAGGGAGCCAACGCACCCCCTGGCTTTCCTTGTCATACCCCTAGTGCCGTCCCCGTCGAGGCCCGAGCTCCGCCACCGCTTGCCGTCATCGCAGCGGCCGCCTCCGGCCAGCTCGGCTTGAGCCAGTGCCACTGTTTGAGGTGGCTTGATGGCCGCGTTCGAACGCAACCAGCCATGCTAGGAGGCAACGCCCGTAGCCCCACCTCGGCAACCACCCGAACGCCATTGCCGCCTCCGCTCGCCGCCGGTGATGCTCCGGTCCTCCCCGACGCCGGCCGTCATCACCGTTGCGTGCGCGACCCCGAGCCGCACACGTAAGTCCAAACCATAGTTCCGTAGGCCCTTTGTAGCGCGGCTCCGGCCAACTCTGGCCGGGCACCGCCGTAGCTTTGGTCGCCGGAGCCCCTTCGGCACTGGCCCGCCGACGTGGCCGCCTCGGGCCCACCTGTTGGGTCACTGACGAGTGGCCCCCGCTGGCTCTTTGACCCATTGACTGGGCTGGCCCCGTGTCACTGACATGTGGGTTCCGCCCTTTTAACGAATTTAAATAAATAGAAATCGGTTAATTAATTTAAATTAACTAATTAAAACACTAATTACCCACTGACCAGTATGCCCTACCACCCTAATTAACCTCTTTATAGTTAAACTAACCCCTCTGTTAAAACCACTCTCAATGACATGTGGGTCCTACTGGACCCACAGGTCAGGTTTGACTCTGGTCAACGGACTGTTGACCGCTGATGTCACCTCTATGTCATGACGATGTCATCTCGTACTGTTCTGGATAATGTTGAATTAGATAAATAAAATGAATTTCAGAGTATTGTTAAAACTTTATAAAAACATAGAAAATAATCCGTAGCTCGGATGAAAATGTTTTCTACATGAAAGTTGCTCAGAAAAATGAGACGAATCCGAATATGTTGTCCATTTACCTTTCAGATGCTTCTAACTATCTGGACATAGAGCATTCCTCCTCTGGTCATCTGTTTGACACAGGTCCGGAACCGGGAATACATTCCTGGTTGAATTCCCCCCTTCACCTATTTCGTGCAGCACTACGTTAGGTCGACCCTAGTTCTGCTTATCATCTTGTCATGCTTAGTGGTACCTCTGTTTGCTCTGTATTTACTATTTCTCCCCCCTCTTCTCTCTGGTAGACCTCGAGACCGATGATGCCCCCGTGATCGACTACGTCAACGACGAGCGTTCCTTTGCAATAGAGCTCCCAGGCAAACCAACCCCCTTTGATCATTCTGATATCGCCCATTCCCTTCTCTCTTATGCTTGCATTAGAAATGCTACTATTTTCGTATGATCCTATTCTGATGCATAGCCTATTGTTGTTACCTGCTTTCATACCTTACATGTTTCTCCTAAACTACTTAGTATAGGTTCGTTGTTGACCCACCAGTGACCCCCACCTTGTCCTTGTTGCCCCCGCTGGATTATCAGAAGACACGATCAACAGGATCGAAGACCAAGCCCCGGCACCGCACATCACTTTCCCCTTAGATGCTTCACACTACTGGGTTACAATCAAGTGCCGAGGGTGATACCTCATCAGCACTTTTGATGTTAACCTTGTAGGCTAGTTCATCGGTTATGGTCATCGAGGGTGATTCCTCCTTCTCCGCTCCCGATAACAACACTGTCGTGCAACTCCTCAAGAGTGGACCTCGAGGGTGATTCCTCCTTCGTTCACCATGACGATAACATCCGGTGGAATTCCATCGAGGGTGATTCCTCAGGGTTCCCCTTGGTGTTAGACGCACGGTTATTATGATTACTATGACTTTACACTAAACCATGTTACTAAAGATGGGTCGGCCCTGAGGGGTACGAGCGAGCTTAATTGCAAGATGCGGAGTCGGGTTGACCTGGAAGGTGCCCTCGAGATAATTATGTGGCACGGCCGGGCATTCTTGCCCTTGCCGTAAGTCCACGAGACGGTGCGATGGGGTCACATGATCGTGAGTCTCTTCTCGTTACCGCGCACTCCCAAGACACTAACGGTTTGGATATTTGATCCGATGGGCCTCTGGCCTGATAGCAATAACCATCACATGGGCATAGTATGGGCGTTTTGCGTCGTATGCATCAGCCGAAGCTTAATTGACGTCATGCGACTGAGCGGCGCGCGCCGGGTTGGACTGGTAAGCACCTGCCTTTTTAAGGAGGTAGCTAGGTCTGCTCACCAGCCGCGTACGCAACATGCAGGAATTCCTAGGGCGGTGGCCCAAGACCCCTGGGGCATAGGTTTAGTCCAGCGTGCTGACCTCTCTATTAAGCCTAGGTCGGGTTGCGGCGTATCATTTTGGCCGAGGCTAGACATGACCCAATAAAGTGTATCCGACCGGAGTTAAGCGAGTGTGTTGGGTAAGTTAGTGCACCCCTCCAGGGAAGAAAACATCTATCGATACCATGTCCTACGGTAACGGACGCTCGGAGTTGTATCCCGATCGATGCAACTAGAACTGGATGCTGAGGCATGAAATTGATTTGTAGCTCCGGGAGTCGAGAAAGGATCCCGGGGCGACTACTCTACTCCCTCCTGTTGCTGCAAGATGATGGTTTCCAGAAGATGCTAGTCTTTGATAGGACTAGCTTCTCCCCCTCTTATTCTGGCATTCTGTAGTTTAATCCACATATACTACCCCTTTCATTGATATCGATGCATATGTAGTGTAGATCCTTGCTTGCGAGTACTTTGGATGAGTACTCACGGATTCTTTGCTACCCCTTTCCCCCCTTCTTTCTTCTTTCTAGTTGTTGCAACCAGATGGTGGAGTCCAGGAGCCAGATGCCACTTTTGACGATTGCTACTACCCTGAGGGTGCCTACAACTACGTGATGGCCGCCGATGACCAGGAGTAGTTAGGTGGCTCCCAGACAGGAGGCCTTGCCTTTTCAATCATGTTGCTTTTGTGCTAGCCTTCTTAAGGCAAACTTGTTTAACTTATGTCTGTACTCAGATATTGTTGCTTCCGCTAACTCTTTTGTATTTGAGCTTATGTATTCGAGACCTCGAGGCCCCTGGCTTGTAATGTAACGCTTGTGTTATTTTATTTGTGTCTAGAGTTGTGTTGTGATATCTTCTCATGAGTCCCTGATCTTGGTCGTACAAATTTGCGTGCATGATTAGTGTATGGTCAAATTGGGGGTGTCTCACATGAGAGAGTTGGAAAGGTGCGCGGTTATAATGTCTTTAAATAACATAATTTTGTAAGTCGCTTACTCTCTTGTTAATGTGTTCTTTATCTTAGAAAGCTTCTACTAGGAATATCATGTAGTTTCGAATTAACAACATAGTGTATGCTAATTATGGTTGTTTCTGCTTAACCTTGTGCCATGATATGAGCTTTGATCTTGTGACTTTTTCTTCAGGCATTCGAAAAAAGTGACATTGATCAGCAGATAGAGATGACCAAGGAGCTTGGTGGATCCCTATTGAAACGTGTTTGTGATCAACATGCAAACCATGTATAGAGTGTGTGCCTACACATCACACTCGGTTCATCTATAGAAGATTATGTAGGGAGGCCAAGATGTTATCCTCCCATCCTTTTGGATGCCATATTGTCTAGGTTATTAGTTTGGGCATTGCACTTTTAACTGGTTTCTGTTTTTAATTTTTTTATCTGAACATTAGTTGATTCCACATGTGACTTATAAAATTAAGCAGTTCTACAAGGATCCGCAAATTGTGCATGTGTTTGTCACGGAGATTCTCGATTGCGTAAATGGGTTGTCAATAGATCCTTATGGAAACTACGTTGTGAAGGTAAAGTATGGAATGATTCAATTGATGAAAATTTGTCTCGTCTAAACGTACACATTACATGTGTTTTATGGACATGTTACAGTACATTGTGGAGCATGGAGCGCCTCATCACCGAGAAACTATTGTGCTGAAATTTGTCAAGCAAATAGTACACATGAGCTACCAGAAGCACTCTTCCAATCTCATCGAGAAGTGCCTAAACTACGGCAGCTACCATGATGACAATGTGGTCATAACTGAAATCATCTCTATTGGCGGCGTTCAAACTGATGATCATCTTCTATTCTCTTCTTCTTAAAATCTTACCACTTTTACCCTACATGCCTAGCAAGAATACATAACTGATCATGTATTATCGTCTGGTCATGCAGGGTATGACGACCCACCAGTATGCTAACTATGTCATGCAAAAGATGATTGAGGTGGTAGTTGAGAGGCAATTCAATGTGATCATGGATGTGGTGGTACGCAACAACTGCATGTTGGTTAAGTATACACATGGGAGGCATGTCATTGCACATGTCGAGAGGCTCATCAACGCTAGGGCAGGGTTCCCCAGCTCCCTTCCACCAACACCATCCCAATCCGTCTAACTTTTGTTTTGCTGTTCTTTCTTTAGAAAAGTTTGCTTTGTGTGTATCACTTATATATTCTACCTTCTGCTCATTTCTAAGCACATAGCCCCATGACTCGTGACTCGTGAGGAGACCCCTCCTACCCCCGTGCGGCGGCGCCGCGCCGCACCAGGGCAACCCCGCCGGCCGCCTCCAGTCGCCACTAGCGGTCCCCCACCTCCCGCCGCCATCGCCGAGGGCGTCGCAGGCTAAGCCTGCGGGCTGCAGCGGCGGCGGCGGCAATCCTCCTCGGCCCGCGATTGGATCTGGGTGGCAGCGTTCTACTCCGACCGGATCAAGGGCGGTGGCGCGGGCCGGCGGCGACCAGGGTCGGCGTGCCGGAGCCGGGACGGCAAGATCTCTGCGGCGGCGGCGGCGGCTAGGGCACCCGATTTGGGCACATATGGCTTCAACGGGCTGCTCCACACGCTGTCATGCATCTCCGCTGATCCGGTGACGTCAAGCGGCTTATGGGCTGGACCTGCCACACGAGGACGTCGGGGGCTCCGGCCCAAGGTGCGGCTGTGGTGGCCATCTCCTTCGCCGGAGCTGGTTGGCCTGACGCTGGATGGGCAGATCTTGAGATCCGTCATCTAGATCCGGCTGCGAGTCGGGAAGACATAGTTGCCGGTGAAAACCGAGCCGATGGCAGACGATGGCGGCGTTCTGTGTCGTTACCTTGATGAAGGCATCGTCGTGTGACTACCGTCAACCCACTTGTGCTGCTCTGGGGGAAACCCTAGGATCTGGTCTTCCAGGTCGGACGATGGCGGTACTGCGGTGTCGTTTTCTCTCTTGGGAGCATCGTTTCTCGAGCAGCGCTGGAAGCAATGTTGGGGATATCGCTTATCGGGAACTTATCGGTCGACCCATGATAAGGGATAAATCGGCTAGTTTATCGGCATATCGACCGATTTATCGCCATACCGGCTCATTTATCGGCCGATTTATCTTATCGGCCAGACAACGGTAAGCGATAAATCGGCCTATTTATCGGCATATCGGAAGATATCTTGAACAGTGGCTGGAAGACAGAGGCAGGAGATGGAGCGGCTTTGTCTTGGACGGAGTTTTCGGTGAAGATGTCAAGTCATGCCTGGCCGACAGGTGCTACGCTTTGTCATGCCTGGTCGGCAGGTGCTACGCACGACAGATTCTCCAAAGACTTCAAGTTGTGTCGGCTAGTGGTACTTGGCAGCATGGTGCTGAGGTGTATCAGTGGCGACCGCGACGTGCTCAGCTGTTTGCACGCAGGGAGGAGGTGCCGTTGGGCGCCTTGGTGGTGTTGACGATAGCTAGACCGAGCAAGGTTGATGCATCAGTACAGTTCTGAAGATGGAGCGATGGCAGTTGGCGGCGGCGGCCTCTGAGAGGACGCCGGACCGGCGAGACCCATGCCCGGCAGGCGTCCTGGATGGGTTCTCAAGTCTTAGATATTAGGTTTGGCTGCGATGTCTGTTTGGTATTAGGCCCAGACTATCTGCGCCCCTTCATCAACTGGATAGGTGTAGCGACATTTTGTTGCTTAGACGACGGCTTTAGTCTTACTGTGGTATTACTTTGTAAGGTCTTGTGAGAATAATTAATAAAGTGGCCGTATGCATCGCCCAGATGCAGAGAGGCCGGGGGTCATCCTCCTTTTCTAAAAAATATATATATATTCTCCCTTCTGTCCTGGAGCAGTTGTGACTGGGAGCAATCAAACTATAGTGAAACCAGCCGCTTTTGTTTTCCATTAGGTGAACTCTACTATTTCTGTAAGAAGAGAAGTGATCTACGGTCTCCTTTGGTCTTAATTAAGACTTGTTAGGCACTTAGCATCATGCCCCCCTAAAGTTTTCATACCCTACTTTGTTCTCTTACTCATGTAATCCTAAGATTTCCTTGGATATGGCTGGCAATAGTTGGTACCTTGGGGTCCAATGATCTTTGTCTCTTGCGGAGCTAGTGAACTCAAGAGCTCTTTTCCATGTTCCCTTCCCTTTCAGAGGCTCCGGATCTGGCGCTCTATCCCCATTCCTCCAAGGGTAGGTTCTCGGTAAAATCCCTTTAAGCTCAGCGAGGGGCATCAGACCAATCAAGAAGTTCTCGGGCATTTGGCATGCGCGGAGTCCTCTTAAGATTAAAATTTTCCTTTGGCAGGTTGTGTCTCCCGGCTAGTGGTCAAATCCTTAAACGCAATGGTAATGTAGCTGTGGCTTGTTCTCTTTGTGGAGAGAACACAAACATGAAATACATACTCTTCAAAGGTGTCTTATCTGGATTTGTTTGGGGCTACTTTATATCGTGGTTGAACATAATCTGGAATCCAAATAACTTTGGTGATATGTTTGCTCTTATTGCTCATTTTTTGGGTCAAAAAATTCGTGGTTTTTAGACTGTCTTTTTTGCGCTATGTTCATCTATGTGGACAATTCATAAAAAAATTACTGCCAGACGCATATTCCCTAACCTGCCTCTTGATTGCCTATTCATAATGGTTGCCCTTGAACATCAATAGGTGTCGCTCAATAGAGTTGGGACGCCGACGTCGTCTCGTTGATAATGTTTAAGATTTGTTCCCCCACCATCACCCACGTTTGGCGTGTTCTGCCTTTGAACTATCCCTTTTTAAGGAGCCTTTGAACTTGCTACTACGTTGTTGTTCATTTGTGGATAAAGCTTATTGCTTTAGTTTCGTACTTATAATTTTTCTTGGCTGGTTTGGGATCAGACTTTGCGCCCCATACACTTTGATTGGGTAGAAAGAGATTTTTTTTAAGAAAAGGAGCTTGAGCTCCGGCCTCTGCATCAAAATGATGCATACGGCCATTCTTATTTGACGAAAAGCAATCCAACAAAGGTCTTACAAAAGTTGCGAATACAAAAAGGTAGGACTGCCACAGCCGGCAGGCAAAAGATAGATAAGCTACTAAACACCTATCCTATTACATGACCGCCATCCAAACCGGTTGTAGATATCCCGAGCTACCATCTCCCAACGGATAGACGCAGTAACCAAAAGCTCCCTGGCCTCCGTCTGAGTGAGTAGCGACCACATACGGATAAGAGTAGTGGCTCTGAAGATAACCTGCAAAAAATGAATGTTTGTTGTTCTGTTAAAGACCAAATCATTTCTGCAATTCCAAATTGCCCAGAGTAAAGCACATACTCCCACTCGGATATGTTTTGCTGTTACCGTATCAATCCCTTGTAACCATGTCCCAAATATCATGTTAATCGAAATGGGGGGATTGATATTGAAGGCTATTTGAATCGACCTCCATAAGATCTTGGCCATAGGGCAATCAAGGAAAATGTGTCTAATAGACTCATCGTGATCACAGAAACTACATCTTTTAGACCCTGACCAATTCCTTCTGGCCAAATTATCTTTTGTTAGAATGACTTGTTTATGAACGAACCACATAAACACTTTGATTTTTAGAGGTACCTTAACTTTCCAAACGTGCTTGGAGCTAGGAACCACACTAGTGTTAATAATATCCAGATACATGGATTTCACTGAGAAGACCCCATTTTTAGCTAGTCTCCATCTCAGCTGGTCTGGATCTTGGGACAGTTGGACCTCCATCGGTCGCCTCACTAAATGTAACCAAGCTTCCCACCGATGTCCCACCAAAGTTCTTCGGAACTGGATATTAAGCGGAATGGTATTTAATATTGTAGCAACATAAGCATCTCTCCATTGAACAATATTATAAAGTGAAGGGTATTGAAGTGCCAGAGGTGTCTCCCCTAGCCATGTATCTTCCCAAAATCTAATGGAAGTGCCATCTCCAATAATGAATTTTACTCTGTTGAAAAATGTTGCTTTCACTCTCATCGGTCCCTTCCAAAAGGGTGAATCAGTCAGGCGTACCGTTACCTGGGACAAAGTTTTTGATTGAAGGTACTTATTGCGGAGAATCTGTGCCCAGGTTGCCTCTGTCTCACCAGATAACTTGAACAACCACTTACTGAGTAAGCATCGATTCTTCACCTCTAAGTTTTCAATACCTAGACCCCCTTGGTCTTTCGGTCTGCAAATAATATCCCACTTAGCTAGCCGATATTTCCTTTTGGATTCATCGCTCTGCCAAAAGAACCGAGATCGGTAAAAATCGAGCCTTTTCCGAACTCCAACCGGAACTTCGAAAAAGGACAATAGAAACATATGCATACTGGTTAGGACCAAATTAATAAGAATTAATCGTCCTCCGTATGACATAAGCTTACCCTTCCAGCAGCTTAGTTTTTTTTCAAACCGATCTTCAATTATTTTCCATTCTTTGTTTGTGAGCTTTCGGTGGTGAACTGGAATTCCCAGATAGGTGAATGGCAATGACCCCAAGTCACAGCCAAACATCTCTTTATAAGCTTGTTGTTCTTCTTTAGCTCTCCCAAAGCAGAACACTTCACTCTTATGAAAATTAATTTTTAAGCCCGACAATTGTTCAAACAAGCATAACACTAGTTTCATGTTCCTAGCTTTGGCCAAATCATGCTCCATGAATAGGATGGTATCATCTGCGTACTGCAGGATGGAAACCCCCCCGTCCACTAAATGAGGAACCAGGCTTCCTACCTGTCCTGCCTCCTTCGCCCTTCCTATGAGAATTGTCAACATGTCAATGACAATATTGAATAAGATTGGCGACATTGGATCTCCTTGTCGCAAACCTTTGTGAGTTTGAAAATAATGCCCTATATCATCATTGACTCTAATACCAACACTCCCCTGTTGTGTTAACGAAGCAATCTGCTCTCTCCAAGATTGATCGAAACCTTTCATTCGCAGCGCCTGCTGCAGGAAAGGCCACTTCACCTTGTCATACGCCTTTTCGAAATCCACCTTAAAAACCACCCCGTCAAGTTTTTTTGTATGAAGTTCATGCAATGTTTCATGTAGTACCACTACTCCATCCAAAATATTTCTGTCTGGCATGAACGCAGACTGAGACGGATGCACCACTGAATGTGCAATTTGTGTAAGCCTGTTCGTCCCAACTTTTGTGAAAATCTTGAAACTAACATTCAGCAGACAGATGGGCCTGAATTGCTCAATTCTAACAGCCTCTATTTTCTTGGGAAGCAGCGTAATCGTACCAAAATTCAGGTGAAATACTTGCAATTGCCCCAAAAAGAAATCCTGGAACATCGGAAGCAAGTCACCCTTAATGATATGCCAGCATTTTTTATAAAACTCCGCTGGGAAGCCATCCGGACCCGGAGCTTTACCGTTTTTCATTTGGGATATTGCATCAAAAACCTCCTTTTCCGAGAAAGGGGCAGTCAATATCTCGTTCTCCTCGTTTACCAGCTGCGGCACATCATGAATCCGTGATTCATCCAAAGAAACAAAGTTATCGTCAGGAGGCCCGAACAATTGTTTATAGTAATTCGTGATGTAGGTCTTAAGATTGTCCTGACCCACTATCGTGCCTTCATCTTGTTCTAGTTGGAATATTTTCTTCTTTCGATGTGTGCCATTCGCAATCATGTGAAAGAACTGGGTGTTATCGTCTCCCTCGACGATCTTACGCACTTTAGCCCGCAAAGCCCACTTTAATTCCTCCTCACGAAGCAACTCTTTAAGTTTTAACTGTGCCACTCTCTTAGTTTCCAACTCATTGGCATCTAAGATAGAATGCTCCGCTTTGATATCTAGATTTTTGGTCAGTAAATAAGCTTCTCCTTTTCTACCTTATAGATCCCTTCATTATGCTTAGCCCACCCCCTGAGGAACCGTCTGAGGTGCCTAACCTTATTTTGCCAGCGGTCGATGTTGGATCGTCCTCCTACATCTTTCGCCCATTCTCGAGCTATCAGATCCACAAACCCTTCTCGCTCGAACCACGCCGTTTCAAAAGAGAAAGGACGTCTATTACCAAAATTCGTGGCTTCCCCCGAATCAACTAGTAATGGGGTGTGATCCGAGATTTCGCGCGAGAGTGCTTGCACCGTCACTAAAGGGAACTTCTGTCCCAATCGACGCTCGCAAGAACCCGATCCAACTTCTCAAAAGTCGGAATAGGAAGATTATTGGCACATGTAAATTTCCTACCCGATAACTCAATCTCGCGAAGGTCCAAGCTTTCTATGATAGCGTTAAACAAAAACGGCCATCTGCCGTCAAAGTTATCATTATTTTTTTCGTCTCGCCGACGAATAATATTAAAATCGCCTCCAACCAAGAGAGGTAGATGCTCGTTCCCACAAATACGAACTAAGTCAGCCAGAAAGTCCGGTTTTAACTTTGGTTGCGCGGCCCCATATACCGCCACTAGCGCCCACTCGAAACCGTCCACCTTTGACCGAACTCTAAATTTAACTGCAAAGTCGCCCATGACGACGCTTCTCACTTCCAAAGAGTCGCATTTAACCCCAAGTAAAATCCCACTGGATCTTCCTCTTGGTGGTAGGCAATGCCAATCAAACTCCACCCCTCCCGAAAGGGTACTGAGAAACTGTGGGGTAAAGTTGTCCCGCCCAGTCTCGGAAATTGCTATGAAATCGAGTTTATATTCAATCGACGCATCTGCAAGGAACCATTTTTAGCCAAGTCTTTAAGACCTCTGCTATTCCAGAAGATGCCTTTCATATTTCATCATGAAATTTTTTAGAAGTCCGAATTCTAGCGCTTCTACGCACAGCCGAAGTTGGGTAGATCTTACGCGTCCACTTGTGTTTCGGCTTATTGTTATTCTCAGCCCCATCGTCACTACCGACATCTCCACTCGCTTCCTCCAGGGCCGAAACCCCCCTATCAAGTCTTGGAGACGACAAGTCCTCCTCTTCCTCCGTCTCCAGGAGGGTAGGTTCAAGGTCCACACAGAGGCTCCCAAGAGCGTTTATTCCCAAGTTAGCTACCTCAGAGTCATTCAAAGGCTGGATAGCTGCTAAGTTTCTAAGAATTTCTATAGCACGATCTGCCTCCAGATCCATAATATCATTAACGGAATTAGCTACCTCTCTGCCATTCCTACCCAATGAGACCCCCAGTTGAGTGGCATTATTAATAATATCATCTGAAGAAAAGTGCAGAATAGAATTGGAAGTGTTAACTGACATACCGGTAGTGGTCTGAATATTATGAAGCTTGGCCGCCCGCTTGGCGCATCGAAGCTGCATATCATCAACATCCGGCTGGTCCTGTAAGCGACAGCTCATCCGCCGACCTGCAGAAACTGGGTCTGGAATCCCACCAAAAGCAATGACGTCGTCACGAGACATCCCGCTAGGAGTAAGGCCGCCTGCCATACCTCCCACCGGGCTCAAAGGCGATGCTCCACCCTGCGCTGATACCTGCGTCATCAACTCAGTCGCACCCGGACTAGTGGGCGCCACCAGGTCCTGATTGACCACTTCCCCCACACTAGGGGGGTCCTGAATCACATCAAGTATTGCCTCCTCCCGCTCCGAAACGAGGGCTGTCTGAACCACCGAAGATCTGTGGAGGCTGGCATGAACGTCCTCCTGCACACAACCCAACCCCAAAGAAGTAGGGCCGGGGGTCACCTGCCCAAGCTCGCACCAATCGCCCCCTCTGGCCTGAGAGGCGAATCCACCACACTGAGAACCTCAGCCTGTCCCTCACGGCCAACCCTAGAAAGAGATATAGATGGTGTTTGGTTAGTATGGTGCTTCTGGCATGTCCAAAACAAGATCGTCCACAACAAGAAACCGCCCCCAGTGGAAGCTTCTTGCCACTTTCTGCTGAGCTATGAGGCATTGCTCATTGCCATCTAGAGGTGCCCAGCCGGTGACATTATAAAAGGCAAGATGGTGATTAGTGCTGAATCCCGGCCGGCCACGCTACCGCATGTTGAGCGTCCCACATCTCCACTCATCAGGTGGCTGGCTCCTCCCGAGGTCGTGTCAAACTAAATGTTGATGGCTCGTTTTGCGAAGCTACTTGGGAGGCTAGAGCAGGTATGATCTTGCGGGAAAGTAGCGGCAGCATAATCTTCTCGGCCTGTAGAAGCCTGCATAATTGCGCTAGCACACTGCAAGCTGAACTCCAGGCTTGCTTGGAGGGACTGAACTTTGCCATGCAATGGTCGACGCTCCCGGTGGATGTGGAGATGGACTGCCTGATTGAAGTGAACTCTATCTAGGCGCGAAAGGATGACAGATCGCAGCATGTGATGATGATCAATGAAGTCAAGTCTCGTCTCAGTGAAAGGGAAACTTCTATTGCTCATATTAGTAAGCTCCAAAATTCAGTCAGCCGTAGACTAGCTGTGTTTGGTCGAATAGAAACTAGGACAGTAGTGTGGCTTAAGTTAGGCCCTGCTAATGTACCTGAACTGTGTATGGAGGATCTTCCTCCAGTCTGAACAATGAAATCCCTTTAACCCTGCAAACAAAAAAGATGATGTTTGGTTAGTCTTTTGCTTCTCTTTTTTACTTCTTTCTTTTTTCAAGATAACACGTGTCTCATTTGAGTGTGTTTATGTATCATCTATATGTCACATCTTAGTATGACATCAGCGCCACCTCATCCTAGCATAAGCCCACCCTCTCTTGTTATTTGTTTGTTTGTTTATTTATTTTTTGTTTGAAACAATTCAGTTTTCACCCGGCACATGAACGCAATCAAGTAGTACGCGTATCTGGCCGCCTTGTTGACGCTCCACTCGTAGGGAAAAGTCTAAAATAAACCTTGAACTTGTAGACGAAAGCTAAATTGAACCC
Source organism: Secale cereale (assembly GCA_902687465.1). Lineage (NCBI taxonomy): Eukaryota > Viridiplantae > Streptophyta > Magnoliopsida > Poales > Poaceae > Secale > Secale cereale. The sequence goes on along the minus strand of LR738712.1, from coordinate 192,115,339 downwards.
CAAACTTTAAATCCCGGAAAACAGCACACCGAACTCTCTGATCCTCTTCCTTAAACAGCGATGTGACAGAAACTACTCGGGCAGATTCGAACTTGGGACCTGGCAGATTATAGCTCATCCCGTCGGCCACTAGTACAGACCACTATGAGTGATATTATAAAAGTCCCGATATATTTAAGCACACAACGAAGCGTTGAACTTTGAAACCATTTTTTAGGGGCAAAAAATATTCAAAACGTAAACAATTTTCGAAATGTCCGGACATTTTATAAAGTGTGGGCACTTTTTAAAAATTCTGAATATTGTAGGAAAACAACTATTTTTTGAAAAAGCAATCGATTTTAAAAAGCGAACACTTTTTGAAACCTGCAGAATGCAAACACCTTTTGAAAAATGTAAAACTGGGAATAAATTTTGAAACCTGACCAAAATCCAAAAGTGTAAAGAAATTTTTTGTGACATCTAAAAAATATCATGAGTTTGGATAAATGTATGTGGCATTTTAAAAACAAATTGTACAATGTAAACTAATATATGTGTGATTCAAAAAAATGTGCTTGTGATATTTAAAAAAGCATATACAATAAAAAAATGTTTGCGTGATGTAGAAAAATGTATCATACCCTTACAAGACTATATGTGACATGTGTTTGGAAAAAATGTATACAACTTTAGAAATGTGTAACAATGTAAAATAAAGTTCATGTAGTTTATAAAACGATTATTGTTGTTAAGAAAATGTAAACTGTGTATTTGGAAAAATATTACCGTATATTAAAAAATTATTGAAAATATGTATTTCAAAAAATGTATGTAATATATTTAAAAAATTTCAAAAGTGTATCCAAAAATATTCCATGTATGTGCTAAAACTGCACATTGGGTACCGAGAATAATTAGACTTCTGTACAAAAAAAGAAAACTTGTTACCCGTAAAGAAACAAAATAAAAGCAAAAAAATTGAAGAAAATCAAAAAAGAAAAAAAAACAATTATAACGAAGAAAGAAAAAGCAGAGAAAAGACGAAGTATAAAGAAGATGAAAACAGAAGAAAACCCAAAAAAACGGAGCAGCGCGAGCAACTACATTAATGGGCCGGCCCAATTTAGCGAAAACAGCTAAATCCTCTCAAGGTTCAAAATAGACCGGGATCAGAGATGTTTGGTCTGATAATTTCAGGGATGGTAAACGTTTGTGAGCGGCGGACCGGCCGAAGCTTGGGTCGGTCGCGCGCGCGTCGTTGGATGAGACTGAAATCCATCGCCCCTGGCTTGCTCCACGTAGCACTGGCCCACCGCCCGCTTCACCACGCCCTTATCTCTTCGCAGAAGATTTTTATTATCCACTCCTTCCTTTCATCCCTGCTCGTGACGCATCTCATTCTTATCTCTTCCTCTCATGAATTCCTCTCCCATCCACACCTTCGGGGCTCCCTGCCTGTTGTAGTTGCGGCCACCAGCGACGGCGACCATCGGCACCCAAGCAGAGCAGCATCACTTTTTTGTGTGAGGATGGATGTGGATGCAATCGGCGGCGGCGGGATCTGCGGACCTGGGTTGGTGGAGCTCCAACCATGGGGACGGGGAGCTGCAACCCTGGGGTTGAGATTTGGAGGTGATGGCGACAAGTGCTCCAAATAGCACCGATCGGTGCTAGAGACGGCAGCGACAAGTGCTGGAAAGCCGCGGCAATGCTAGAGATCAGGCGAGGGTCTTTTTTGCTGGAAGCAGCCCCAATTTCTGTTACCATTGTCTTCTATTTTTGCTGGAATCGGCCATTCCTTTTGCTACAACGTTTCTGTTTTGCACTTTTGCTGGGGCGTACCAATTTTGCTATTGCCATGTTTGATTTTTGCTGGAACCAGCTCAAATTTTTGCTACCATGTTTTTGTTTTGGTAGAAGCAGTGTGCCAATTTTTGCTACCATCATGTTTGGTTGTTGCTGGAACCAACCAAAAATTTTGCTACCATGTTTTTTGTTTGGTGGAACATACCCATGTTTTGCTACAACTGTTCTCAATTTTTGTTACTATCGGTGTTGTCAATTGCTACATCCCTTTTTCATGACGCGATGAGATCCACGTATGTGCTTTTTTTTTGCGACTATTGTTGTTTTTGCTACTACGGCGTTCACGATTTGATACATCCATTGTCTGTTTTTGCTACTATCATGGATGCACAGTCAACGGATTTTTTGTGCGTTCGACGACGGCGAAGCGTTAGTTATGAGAATTAACGAGCGTCAGGGGCGAGATAAAAAGCGAGGGCAGCAATTCACGTTGTGGAGACGCGAATGAGAGACGGGTAGCCGTCATGTTTTTCTCAGAGGAGGAGGCCGGGAGGGGTGAGGTACGAGGAGGACGAAACATATCGTACGGCTTAGGCCTGAAGGTATCGAAGGGCTGAACGGTGACGGGCCGAAATTTGGGCCGGTCGACCGGCGCCTATCGCTGCCCTTCAGGGATTGAGAGTTTAATATTTGATTTAGCTTTCGCCTACAAGATCAAGATTTATTTTAGACTTTTTTCCCTCTCCTAGCCGTACCATCACGCATTGTGCTGCTGCCCTTTTTTTTTGCATGGTACACATCGTACTGCCACTGTTTCACTTGACGCACACATTGTGCTGCCGCTTCTTTATTCTGCATGGTAAGCGTTGTGTTGCCGCTGCTTGTCATGTAGTCCCTCTGTTTCTAAATATAAGTCTTTTTAAAGTTTTCATTATAGATTATATACGGAGCAAAATGATTGGATCTACACTCTAAAATATCTTTATATACACCGGTACGTATGTAGTGAAATCACTACAAAAACTTATATTTAGAAACTGAGGGAGTATACATGAAGAATTATGTATGTGTATATCAGTGTACATATATACACATGCGGCAATGCATATCCATGAAACTTAAAAATGTCTTGTAGAACTAAAATAACTTGTAAATTTACAAAACTTCAAAATGAGAATATATTGATATTCTAAACAATTTTTAAAAACCTGAATAATTTCGAAAATATTAGAACAATTTTTAAATTGGTGAACATAATTTTTGAAAAACATGAACTTTTTTGAATTGGTGAACACAATTTTTGAGAACGCAAACTTTTTTAAGAAAGCTCCAGAACATTTTTTGAATTGGTGAACAAATAGCCTTATATACAAAAGGACATGCATCCAGAAGGGTGTGTCTCATTTTTATACAAATGTGAATTATGAAAAGAAAAGTGGGGAACTAACTCAATGGGCTGGAACTAAGAAAATCATATAAATGGTAGCTTTTTCAACAAAATGGTAACACATGAAAACTTTGGTCCCCGAACTCAGTTGCATATCTTTCAAAAAAGGGTCGAAGATGGGCTTGCACCTGCGACAGTTCAAAAAATGGGTTGGCACAAAAAAAGACAAAGGAAACAATGTTGAGTAGCTAAATAGAGCAAATCAAAAAAGTGAAATATGAACTGTCAGGGTCGGCGCTCACATTTTGCGTATTGAAAACGGAATTGTACCTTTGATAAAAATTGGTCGCTGACCACAATTGCAAGTGTTGGGAATGTAGCATGCAATTTCAAAAAAAATAAAAAATCCTACGATCACACAAGATCTATCTAGGGGATGCATAGCAACGAGACGGGAAGAGTGTGTCTACGTACCCTCGTAGACCGAAAGCGGAAGCGTTAGATTAACGCAGTTCATGTAGTCGAACGTCTTCATGATTCAACCGATCAAACACCGAACGTACGGCACCTCCTGGTTCAGCACACATTCAGCTTGATGACATCCATCGAGATCTTGACCCAGCAGAGGGTTGAGGGAGAGTTTCGGCAGCACGACGGCATGTTGACGGTGATGGAGAAGTAGAACGCGCAGGGCTTCGCCTAAGCACTGCGACAATATGACTTGAGGTGTAAACTCTGGAGGGGGTGATACGTCCAAAACGTATCTATAATTTCTGCTTGCTCCATGCCTCTTTTGGGTGACATTGCTATGATATTTATACACTTTCATACACTTTTGATCATATTTGGACTAACCTATTAACTCAATGCACCCCAGTGCCAGTTTCTGTTTTCGGCTGTTTTTGTATTTCAGGTTTTCACATTACGAGAACTGCCAGGAAAAATCCAGAAAAATTATATAAAAAATCAGCGTTCCAGAAACTACCGTGCGCCCTGGCGGCGCCCCCCCCCCCCCCCGGGCCGCGCCGGGGGGGCGCCTGGGCCCCCCGAGGCTCCTCTGATGCCCCCGTTGGCATATATTTAAAGCGTCTCGTAGAAACCCTGATTCCAGACACCTTTTCTCCAAACGCGATTCCGATCTCCGCCGCCATCGCCATCAAGCTTCGGGGGACCAGAATTCCTGCGCTGGCACCCTGCCAGGACGGGGAAGTGCCCCCGGATTCATCTCCATCGACGTTGCTTCCTCCCTCCATGATGCGGGAGTAGTTCCTCCTCGGGGCTGAGGTTCTTACCAGTAGCTATGTGGTCAATTCTCTCTCCCATGATGTGATCTTCGTTGTGATCATAGGCTATGTTAATCTAGGGTGATCCCATGATATTTCCCCTTCCTCTATGTATTGGATTGATGTACTCACTTGTCTTTATCTAGTATAATCCCCGAGACCAAGGTGACAGCGGTCTATTGGACATGGATTAGAAAAGTATTTTCATGAGTGATTTCCTCTCTTGTGTGTTGATTGAAGATTGAGAGTCTCTTGGTGCTTGTCTTTGACTATCCTTTAGATATATTGTGGTGATTGTGGGGCTCTCTTTGTATGGCCGCGGTGACATTGGGAAATCCTTAGATTGAGAACTACGAACTTTGAGGTGTGCTTTTGTAGCCCTACATAATTCTCGTCCTCTCTTGACCACGAAGGAATGACCTCCGAGTGTGTCCCCTTTGCATGTTTTATGGGAAATATCATGTGATTCGATTATGTTAATGTTGTTGGGAGTTGCCACTAGTGAAAGTATGAACCCTAGGCCTTGTTTCCACCATTGCAATACCATTTGTGCTCACGTTTACCACTTGTTTGCTTGCTGCACTTTTTATTACAGATTTATATTACTTTGTTTTGCCATCCATATCACTTGTCATTTAACATCTATTCGCCAAACTAGTGCACCTATACATCTAACAAGTGTATTAGGTGTGTTGGGGACACAAGAGACTTCTTGTATCTTAGTTGCAGGGTTGCTTGAGAGAGACCATCTTCAACCTCTACTTCCCTGAGTTCGATAAACCTTAGGTCATCCACTTGAGGGAAATTGCTACTGTCCTACAAACCTCTGCGCTTGGAGGCCCAACATAGTCTACAAGAGTAGAAGCGTGTGTAGACATCAAGCTATTTCTGGCGCCGTTGCCGGGGAGGTGAGCACTTGAAGGTATATCTTTAGATCTTGCAATTAAATCTTCTTGTTTCTTGTTTTTATTTCACTAGTTATGTTTATGGAAAACCGTGCTATTGGATCGTTGCTTGCGGGAAGACGCCCCACACCTGTGGTGGTTGCTCCTCCCCCTACTGAAATTGTGCCCTATAAAATACCAGCTGGTATTATCGATTATGTTTTGGCTAATCGTTATGCAGGAGACAAACATCCCGGTGAACACTTGCTATATCTATCACAACTATGTTCATTATTTAAGCTTGCAGGTGTATCAAAGGAGTTTGTCATGAGGAAATTATTTGCCTTGTCACTGAAAGGAAAAGTATTGGAATGGTATAGGCTACTAAATGACTCTCACCTGCTGGAGTGGGAAGAGATCCAGTCTCTCTTTTACTCCAAGTTTTATCCTCTTCATGAAGTCCATGAGAATAGGAATTATGTTTATAATTTTTATCCTCATGACGGAGAGAGCATAGCTCAAGCTTGGGGGAGACTGAAAACTCTAATGCTAAAATGTCCTAACCATGGGCTCCCCAAAGATATGATTATTAATAATTTCTATGCGAGGCTTTCTCGACAGGATAAAGATTTGCTCGACGCTTCCTCTACGGGTTCTTTCACAAACAAAAAGATTGATGCCAAATGGGAACTCCTTGAAAGAATTCAACGCAACACTGAAGATTGGGAGATCGACAAAGATAAAGAGTCAGGTATAATTTATGAGTATGATTGCATTAAGTCCTTTGTTGAAACTACAAGTTTTAATAAGTTTAGTGCTAAGTTTGGGCTTGATTCTCAACTCCTTATTGATTTCCTCAAATCTTTTGCTTCACATCTTAATATTCCTAAGGAGGATTGGATCAAGTATCATAAACCTTTTAAAGAGACTTGCAAAGAAAATGAAATTGTTCATGATGATTGCAACATGCATGATCCAATTCCTAAAAATGAAGTTTTATATAAGCATGTTAATTTTTGTGGAGTGGATAGACCTTGTGAAAGGCCTATGATTGAAGAAGAGAAGTATTGTAAGCAACATAAGCATGAAAGAACAATCACTTGGGTCAGAGATTTAAATGAAATTGCTAGAGAATTATGTGACCTTTATCCTTTTACTTGTGAACTTTGCCGTATAGAGGGTCACTTTAATTTTCAATGCATGAACTTTCAAAACATAACTGTTAACCGGTTGTGTGACAACATGATCACCTCTGATCTTTATGATGAGTTTATGTTATTTTTGATGTGTGAAGAGTTATTAGAAAAGACTTCATGGCTAGATGTTAATGCCATAGGAATAAAAAACACTTTGCAAAATTGCCATCTCTATTGTGTTGTTAATTGCCATGAAAATGATTACATAGGTAAGATTATAAAGGAGGGAACTTTACCAAAGTATAAAAATGTCTCTTATATTTCTGCTAATAAAAAGGAGAGTTTCTCCCAAGTTTCCCCTATTGTTTCTAATGATAAACCAGGATATGTGGAGAAGCTTCATCTCCAACCACTCCCTCCTAAGGTTAAGAAGAAGAAAAAGAAGAGGAGGAGGAAGAGGAGCAAGAAAGAAGAAGAAGAATGGGTATCAACCTGGCCTGAGCATATTCCTCCCATCAACTTTTATCCTAACGATTATAAGTTTAAAGAAGAAGGTGAAGTTTATTGCCTTAATTATCATCTTGATGATACGTCCGTAGGTACTATTGAAGATGATTTTGATTATGATATGCATGTTACTTATTGTGATTGGAAAATGATGATAATGCTACTTATGATCTTGAAAATCTTTTTGGTACCAACTCTGAAAGTGATGATATGGGAAGATCTAAGCTTGGGGATGATAGGATTGCAAATCCTTTACCCACTAGTGATGTGATAATTGATAATTCTTTTGCTAGTAAGAATAAAGACAACATGATTACAAATATAGTTGCTAGCAATGATAATGCTCTTCTCTACTATGATGATGTCATAACTCCAACCTATAGTGATTATAAAGGTACCTATGACATAAGGAGAAATTATCTTTATGAAACTTGTCATAATCATGGAGGGAATTACTCCCTTGTTGAACACCACCCTCCTAATACACAATTAATCTATAGTGTTCAAGTTGTTTATGATAGTCCTACTCCCACTATTAACAATGAGAAAGATTATGCTTATGTGGAGAGTAAGAGTACCTTTTTGCATGTGGATCATGGTAACAATGCTTTATGTGATGCTTATATTGTTGAGTTCAGCCATGATGCCACTGAAATTTATAATGAGAGAGGGAGACTTGGTTCCAAATATCTTAATAATAAGAAGTTTCCTCTCTTTATGGTGAATATTTTGAAGTTATGCTTGTTTTGCCTTCCTATGCTAGTTGCTTTGTGCTTCAATGAATTATTCTATTGCAATATTCCTATGCATAGGAAGCATGTTAGGCTTAAATGTGTTTGGTATTTGCTTCTTGATGCTCTCTTTTGGTCTTCAGCTCTTATTCCTACGAGAGCATCATTAAAGTCTTAAGCCTATCTTTATGGCTATAAAGAAAGAGCTCTAGGGAGACAACCCTTGTTATGTTTACTTTCAGTTTTAGTGGTCTTGATGTTTGTTACTACTGTAGCAACATCATTGTATCTTTATTTTTCAGCTTTGTGCCAAGTTTAGCCTCTGATTGCAAGAAAGTTCAAAAGTTGTGAAGTGCTGTCCAGGAAACAGATTCTGTCTTGGATAGAAAAATTCGTATAAAATCACCAGATCATCTTTTTGGTCTGAATCTTTTCGACAGCGTGCTCTATATAATTTTCTTTCGTGCGTCTGTTTTGAGTTTTTTGATTAGAGTTGCAGAAGTGCCCCGAACAAATTAATTACTACCTGTTGTTCTGTTTTTCACAGATTCTGTCCTGTTTTGCTTTTCCTTCATTTTACAAACCAAGAGCTTGCTTTTTCTTTGCAAAAACCTTTTGGCAATGTTGAGAAACAGTAGACCTTCAAGAATATCTTTATTTCCAGCAAGGTATAATTATTTTATTATGGGTACTAACCTCTCTAATCAGATTATGATGAGTTATGTATGAAGGGAGTTTTCAAGTGTGCGAGGGAAGATGATAAAAAGATTCAGGAGTGTCAAGCGCTCAAGCTTGGGGATGCCCCCATGCACCCCCAAGAAATATTCAAGGAGACTAAAGCGTCTAAGCTTGGGGATGCCCCCGTGCATCCCCTCCTCCATCAACATTATCAGTTCGTCTTTCGTTCCACTATATTTTAATCACTTCATGTGTTATGTGCTATGCTTGGAGCGTCTTGCTTTTAGTTTTCTTTAGTTTTTCATAACAAGTCGGAACTCAGCTTTCTTTATGTGGGAGAGAAACACGCTCCACTTCTACCTAGAACATAACATATAATTTTCATGTCTATCCTTGCTGTGTGTGTTCTTTGTCTTTTAATAGCTACTATCATGTTCAGCTCTTAGCTTTCATGCTTATCTTTTCAAAGAGCTTTTGTTTAGTTGGTTGCTTGAACTCTCTTTAATTACCATGCTCACCTTATTAAGAGAGTTTGCTTTCGTTGCATTGGTTGATATGTCTATGATAAAGATGCTACGTGCATGATGGCGCTTAGTAGTTCATGTTTCTTATGGTTAGTCTCAAATAGCTGGAGGGTTCCCAATGTGTTATTGGAGTACCAACATGATTTGTTTGCCTATGATGTGGTATGGTTTAGTAATATCTTCCTTCGAGAATTTATTTTGATTGACTTGGCGTATGCTCACGCATATTTAAGACTGTAAGGAAAGTCTGTCAAGCCTTGATGATCTTTTGTTTCTGAGTAGCGATATAACTACCATGCCTGATTCAATGTTGCTTTGTCGCTCTGCATGATTATGACCGTCATTGCTCTCTTAGTTGGTCGCTCCCAGTCTTTTGCTAACCTTCGCATGTACTAAGCGGACTGACTGCTTGTGCATCCACATCCTTTAATCCAGTTATGCCATATGAGTCCACCATACCTTCCTACATGGTATTTACCTGCCATTCCTAACGGAGACTTGCATGTGCCATCTCGAAATTATTCAAAGAAAAAACATTCTTATTTTGTGCCTCTGTTGTAAGTTCATGAGGAAGTAGTAGTTAATTCATAATCTTTTTAAGTTGGACAAGCTTCACCCCGGGATTGCATGTATAATGTGCAAACCCATAATACAAGAAGGAACTGGCATTGAGTGCGCCCGGCTCAAAAAGATAATATAACAAACAAACCCTCCTTCACGCTTTGTTCATGAGAATACAGAAAACTTTGGCAGTGATAAACAAAGGAGATTAAGAGGATGTGATCGTCCTCATTCGGGAGCCATTCCTCGAAACTTGTCCATCTCGAAAAGTGATTGAGTTGTCTGCTAGCATTCGTTGACCAAACATGCATGATCTAAAATAAATTATTACCTCTGTTTTAAAGCCAAGAGCTCTGGTACATGTTTTGTCTTTGTTTCCGACTACGGGTTTTCAACCTTGCCAACAAAAGCCACGGTTCGAGAGTCTCCACCTTCTTTTAAAAGCACCAACTACTCAGAGCATGATTGTCATTCTGAGTGTAATGTGCATTGTCCCAAAGTAGCATTGTCTTTTGCATGATTGTGATATCGTTTATTCTGAAATCATTGTATCTAGTCATCACTTAAACCTTGGAGGTGCCCCTGCATTTATGTTTTGCTTCACTAAAGGGGGCAAGCTAGATATCACTTTATCATATTTGCACATCATGTTCATTGCAAATCTATTTGATGTTTCAGTATCATATTGTAAAACTTTCAGTCCTTTGTGATTTTCTCATGAGGCAACTTAATTACTATAGATTCATTGTCTCAGTAAGCTTTTGTCATATGACTATGAAAAAGTCCTATATGGTTAATAGCATGTCACCACAGAAATTATTCTTGTTATCATTTACCTACTCGAGGACGAGCAGGAATTAAGCTTGGGGATGTTGATACGTCCAAAACGTATCTATAATTTATGCTTGCTCCATGCCTCTTTTGGGTGACATTGCTATGATATTTATACACTTCCATACACTTTCGATCATATTTGGACTAACCTATAACTCAGTGCACCCCAGTGCCAGTTTCTGTTTTCGGCTGTTTTTGTATTTCAGGTTTTCACATTACGAGAACTGCCAGGAAAAATCCAGAAAAATTATATAAAAAATCAGCATTCCAGAAACTACCGTGCGCCCTGGCGGCGCCCCCCCCCCCCCCCGGGCCGCGCCGGGGGGGCGCCTGGGCCCCCCGAGGCTCCTCCGATGCCCCCCTTTGGCATATATTTAAAGCGTCTCGCGGAAACCCTGATTCCAGACCCCTTTTCTCTAGACGCGATTCCGATCTCCGCCGCCATCGCCATCAAGCTTCGGGGGACCAAAATTCCTGCGCCGGCACCCTGCCGGGACGGGGAAGTGCCCCCGGATTCATCTCCATCGATGTTGCTTCCTCCCTCCATGGTGCGGGAGTAGTTCCTCCTCGGGGCTGAGGTTCTTACCAGTAGCTATGTGGTCAATTCTCTCTCCCATGATGTGATCTTCGTTGTGATCATAGGCTATGTTAATCTAGGGTGATCCCATGATATTTCCCCTTCCTTTATGTATTGGATTGATGTACTCACTTGTCTTTATCTAGTATAATCCCCGAGACCAAGGTGACAGCGGTCTATTGGACATGGATTAGAAAAGTATTTTCATGAGTGATTTCCTCTCTTGTGTGTTGATTGAAGATTGAGAGTCTCTTGGTGCTTGTCTTTGACTATCCTTTAGATATGTTGTGGTGATTGTGGGACTCTCTTTGGATGGCCGCGGTGACATTGGGAAATCCTTAGATTGAGAACTACGAACTTTGAGGTGTGCTTTTGTAGCCCTGCATAATTCTCGTCCTCTCTTGACCACGAAGGAATGACCTCCGAGTGTGTCCCCTTTGCATGTTTTATGGGAAATATCATGTGATTCGATTATGTTAATGTTGTTGGGAGTTGCCACTAGTGAAAGTATGAACCCTAGGCCTTGTTTCCACCATTGCAATACCATTTGTGCTCACGTTTACCACTTGTTTGCTTGCTGCACTTTTGATTACAGATTTATATTACTTTGTTTTGCCATCCATATCACTTGCCATTTAACATCTCTTCGCCGAACTAGTGCACCTATACATCTAACAAGTGTATTAGGTGTGTTGGGGACACAAGAGACTTCTTGTATCTTAGTTGCAGGGTTGCTTGAGAGAGATCATCTTCAACCTCTACTTCCCTGAGTTCGATAAACCTTAGGTCATCCACTTGAGGGAAATTGCTGCTGTCCTACAAACCTCTGCGCTTGGAGGCCCAACATAGTCTACAAGAGTAGAAGCGTGTGTAGACATCAGGGGGCACCACACACGGCTAAGAGAATAACTTGTGTGTTCTAGGGTGCCCCCTTCCCCACGTATATAAAGGAGGGAGGGAGAGAAGGCCCGCCAACCCCTAGGGTGCGCCAAGGAGAGGAGTCCTACTAGGACTCCTGGTCCTAGTAGGATTCCCTCTCAAGGAAGGGGGAAAGAAGGAGGGAGAGGGAGAGGGAAAGGGAAAGGGGCGCCGCCCCCTTCCCCTAGTCCAATTTGGAATGCCATGGGGGGCGCGGCTAGGGGTGGACTAACGAGCTGCTCGGCTCGTTAAGTTCGTACTTGTTAAGCTCGTGCTCGTTAAGGCTCGGCTCGTTAAGCTCGTTAAGATTAACGAGCAGAAAACCCTGCTCGGCTCGGTTCGTTTGAAGCTCGTTAAGCTCGTGAGCGCTCGCGAGCGCTCGTTAACAGATTTTAATGTGTTACAATCTACATTTTGAGTGCATATATTTGTTTTTTAAGTTGAATAATGGTGGCTACGAAAAGAAATACACTAGTTTGTTGCCTCCTATGTTGATTAGATTGAATATGAGAGCTAAGGTGCTACAAAAGTTTGCCACATAAGATGAAATATGTGTTGTGTTGTTACTAACGAGCTTAACGAGCTACTCGTGAAACTCGTTAGCTCGCTCGTTAAGCTCGTTAAGCATAACGAGCTAAAATCAATGATTGGCTCTGTTCATTAAGAAGCGAGTTACGAGCTTAACGAGCCGAACTATCGAGCGCTCACTAAGCTCTCATCACTCTCAACTAAGGCCCATGTAGGCCCATTAGTTCCCCTGGGGGGTTCCGATAACCCCCCGGCACTCTGATATTTACCCGGTACCTCTTGGAACTCATCCAATGTCCAAATAACATTGTCCAATATATCATTCTTTATGTATCAACCATTTCGAGACTCCTCGTCATGTCTGTGATCTCATTGGGACTCCGAATAATCTTCGGTCACCAAAAACTCATAACTCATAATACAAATCGTCATCGAACATTAAGCGTGTGGACCCTATGGGTTCGAACTATGTACATATGACCGAGACACTCTCCGGTCAATAACCAGTAGCGGAACCTGGATGCTCATATTTTCTCCTACATATTCTACGAAGATCTTTATTGGTCAAACCGTAATGACAACATACGTTATTCCCTTTGTCATCGGTATGTTACTTGCCTGAGATTCGATCGTCGGTATCTTCATACCTAGTTCAATCTCGTTACCGATAAGTCTTTTTACTCGTTCCGTAATACATCATCCCATGACTAACTCATTAGTCATTTGCTTGCAAGGCTTATTATGATCGTATTACTGAGAGAGCCCAGAGATACCTCTCCGATACTTGGAGTGACAAATCTTATTCTCGATCTATGCCAACTCAACAAACACCTTCGGAGATACCTGTAGAGCATATTTATAATCACCCAGTTACGTTGTGACGTTTGATAGCACACAAGGCATTCCTACGGTATCCGGGAGTTGCATAACCTCATAGTTCGAGGAATATGTATTTGACATGAAGAAAGCAGTAGCGATAAAAACTGAACGATCAATACACTAAGCTAATGGATGGGTCATGTCCATCACATCATTCTCCTAGAATGATGTGATCCCATTAATCAAATAGCAACACATGTCTATGGTTAGGAAACTCAACCATCTTTGATTAATGAACTAGTCTAGTAGAGGTTTACTAGGGACAATGAGTTTCGTCTATGTATTCACACATGTATCAAGTTTCCAGTTAATATAATTCTAGCATGAATAAAAGACATTGATCATGGTATATAAGGAAATATAAATAACGACTTTATTATTGCCTCTAGGGCATATTTTCTTCAATCTCCCAATTGCACTAGAGTCAATAATCTAGATTACATAGTAATGATTCTAACACCAATGGAGTCTTGGTGCTGATCATGTTTTGCTCATGGAAGAGGTTTAGTCAACGGGTCTTCAACATTTAGATCCGTATGTATTTTACAAATCTCTATGTCTCCCTCCTTGACTTGATCGCGGATAGAGTTGAAGCATCTCTTGATGTGCTTGGTTCTCTTGTGAAACCTGGATCCCTTCGCCAAGGAAATTGCTCTAGTGTTGTCACAAAAGATTTTTATTGGACCCGATGCACCAGGTATTACACCTAGATCGGATATGAACTCGTTCATCCAGACTCCTTCATTTGATGCTTCCTAAGCAGCTATGTACTCCGCTTCACACGTAGATCCGGCCATGACGCTCTGCTTGGAACTGCACCAACTGACAGCTCCACCGTTCAACAAAAATACATATCTGGTTTGTGACTTAGAGTCATCCGGATCAGTGTCAAAGCTAGCATCGACATAACCGTTACGACGAGCTCTTTGTCACATCCATGAATGAGAAACATATCATTTGTCCTTTTCAGGTACTTCAGAATGTTCTTGACCGTTGTCTAGTGATCCACTCCTGGATTACTTTGGTACCTCCCTGCTAGACTTATAGCAAGGCATACATCAGGTCTGGTACACAACATTGCATACATGATAGAACCTATGGCTAAATCATAGGGAATGACTTTCATTTTCTCTTTATCTTCTGCAGTGGTCGGCCATTGAGTTTGACTCAACTTCACACCTTGTAACACAGGCAAGAACCCTTTCTTTGACTGATCCATTTTGAACTTCTTCAAAACTTTATCAAGGTGTATGTGCTTTGTGAAAGTCCAATTAAACGTCTTGATCTATCTCTATAGATCTTAATGCCAATATATAAGCAGCTTCACCGAGGCCTTTCATTGAAAAATTCTTATTCAAGTATCCTTTTAAGCTATCCAGAAATTCTACTCATTCCCAATCAACAATATGTCATCCTCATATAATATCAGAAATGCTACAGAGCTCCCACTCACTTTCTTGTAAATATAGGCTTCTCCGAAAGTCTGTACAAAACCATATGCTTTGATCACCTCATCAAAGCGTATATTCCAACTCCGAGATGCTCGCACCAGTCCATATATGGATCGCTGGAGCTTGAACACTTTGTTAGCACCTTTAGGATTGACAAAACCTTTTGGTTGCATCATATACAACACTTCTTTAGGAAATCCATTAAGGAATGCAGTTTTGACATCCATTTGCCAGATTTCATAATCATAAAATGCGGCAATTGCTAACATGATTCAGACAGACTTAAGCATCACTACGGGTGAGAAGGTCTCATCGTAGTCAACTCCTTGAACTTATCGAAAACCTTTCGCAACAAGTTGAGCTTTGTAGACGGTAACATTACCATTAGCGTCAGTCTTCTTCTTAAAAATCCATTTATTTTCAATGGCTTGCCGATCATCGGGCAAGTCAACCAAAGTCCACACTTTGTTCTCATACATGGATCCCATCTCAGATTTCATGGCCTAAAGCCATTTCGCGGAATCTGGGCTCATCATCGCTTCCTCATAGTTCGTAGGTTCATCATGGTCTAGTAACATGACTTCCAGAACTGGGTTGCCATACCACTCTGGTGCGGAACGAACTCTGGTTGATCTACGAAGTTTAGCAGAAACTTGATCTGAAGTTTCATGATTATTATCATTAGCTTCCTCACTAATTGGTGTAGGCATCACGCGAATGATTTTCTATGATGAGCCATTCTCCAATTCGAGAGAAGGTACAATTACCTCATCAAGTTCTACTTTCCTCCCACTCACTTCTTTCGAGAGAAACTCCTTCTCTAGAAATGATTCATTCTTAGTAACAAAAGTCTTGCCTTCAGATCTGTGATAGAAGGTGTACCCAGCTATTTCTTTTGGGTATCCTATGAAGACGCACTTCTCCGATTTGGGTTCAAGCTTATCAGGCTGAAGTTGTTTCACATAAGCATCGCAACCCCAAACTTTAAGAAACGACAGCTTAGGTTTCTTGGCAAACCATAGTTCTTACGGTGTCGTCTCCACGGATTTAGATGGTGCCCTATTTAACATGAATGCAGCTGTATCTAATGCATAACCCCAAAATGATAGTGGTAAATTGGTAAGAGACATCATAGATCGCACCATATCTAAAAAGGTGCGGCTATGACGTTCGGACACACCATTACGATGTGGTGTTCCAGGTGGTGTGAGTTGCGAAACTATTCCACATTGTATTAAATGAAGACCAAACTCGTAACTCAAATATTCGCATCCACGATCAGATCATAGAAACTTTATTTTCTTATAACGATGATTCTCTACTTCACTATGAAATTCTTTGAAATTTTCAAATGTTTCAGACTTATGTTTCATTAAGTAGATATACCCATATCTGCTCAAATCATGTGTGAAGGTCAGAAAATAACGATACCAGCCGCAAGCCTCAACACTCATCGGACCGCATACATCGATATGTATTATTCCCAATAAGTCAGTTGCTCGCTCCATTGTTCCGGAGAACGGAGTTTTAGTCATCTTGCACATGAGGCATGGTTCGCAAGTATCAAATGATTCATAATCAAGTGATTCCAAAAGTCCACGTGCATGGAGTTTCTTCATGCGCTTTACACCAATATGACCTAAACGGCATTGCGACAAATATGTTGCACTATCATTATCAACTTTGCATCTTTTGGCATCAATATTATGAATATGTGTATCACCACGACCGAGACTTAACAAAAATAGACCACTCATCAAGGGTGCATGACCATAAAAGATATTACTCATATAAATAGAACAACCATTATTCTCTGATTTAAATGAATAACTGTCTCGCAACAAACAAGATCCAGATATAATGTTCATGCTCAACGCTAACACCAAATAATAATTATTTAGGTCTAAAACTAATCCCGAAGGTAGATGTAGGGGTAGCATGCCGACGGAGATCACATCGACTTTGGAACCATTTCCCACGCGCATCGTCACCTCGTCCTTAGCCAATCTTCGTTTAATACGTAGCCCTGTTTCGAGTTACAAATATTAGCAACTGAACCAGTATCAAATGCCCAGGCACTGCTACGAGCATTAGTAAGGTACACATCAATAACATGTATATCAAATATACCTTTGTTCACGTTGCCATCCTTCTTATCCGCCAAATACTTGGGGCAGTTCCGCTTCCAGTGACCAGTCCCTTTGCAGAAGCACTCAGTTTCAGGCTTGGCTCCAGACTTGGGTTTCTTCCCGGGAGTAGCAACTGGCTTGCTATTCTTCTTGAAGTTCCCCTTCCATCCCTTGCCCTTTTTTTTTGAAACTAGTGGTTTTGTTAACCATCAACACTTGATGCTCCTTTTTGATTACTAGCTCTGCAGATTTGAGCATTGCGAAGGGCTCGGGAATTGTTTCTCCATCCCTTGCATATTATAGTTCATCACGAAGCCTTTATAGCTTGGTGGTAGTGATTGAAGAACTCTGTTAATAACACTATCATCTGGAATATTAACTCCCAGTGAGTCATGTGGTTATGGTACCCAGACATTCTGAGTATGTGTTCACTGACAGAACTATTCTCCTCCATTTTGCAGCTATAGAACTTGTTGGAGACTTCATATCTCTCAACTCGGGCATTTGCTTGAAATATTAACTTCAGCTCTTGGAACATCTCATATGCTCCATGACGTTCAAAATGTCTTTTAAGTCCCCATTCTAAGTCGTAAAGCATGGCACACTGAACTATTGAGTAGTCATCAGACCGCGTCTGCCAGACGTTCAAAGCGTCCACATTAGCGGGAGGGGGCTTGTCACCTAGCGGTGCTTCAAGGACATAATTCTTCTGTGCAGCAATGAGGATAATCCTCAAGTTACGGACCCAGTCCGTGTAGTTGCTACCATCATCCTTCGACTTAGCTTTCTCTAGGAACGCATTAAAATTCAAGGGAACTGTAGCACGGGCCATTGATCTACAACATAGATATACAAAAACTATTAGGACTAAGTTCATGATAAATTAGGTTCAATTAATCATATTACTAAAAGAACTCCCACTTAGATAGACATCCCTCAAGTCATCTAAATGATCACGTGATCCAACTCAACTAAACCATGTCTGATCATCACGTGAGATGGAGGAGTTTTCAATGGTGAACATCTTATGTTGACCATATCTACTATATGATTCATGCTCGACCTTTCGGTCTCTAGTGTTCCAAGGCCATGTCTGTACATGCTAGGCTCGTCAATTTTAACCCGAGTATTCTGCACGTGCAAAACTGTCTTACACCCGTCGTATGTGAACGTAGAGCTTATCACACCCGATCATCATGTGGTGTCCTGGCACGACGAACTGTCGCAACGGTGCATACCCAGGGAGAACACTTGTACCTTGAAATTTTAGTAAGGGATCATCTTATAATGCTACCGTCGTTGTAAGCAAAATAAGATGCATAAAAGGTAAACATCACATGCAATCAAAATATGTGACATGATATGGCCATCATCATCTTGTGCTTTTGATCTCCATATTCAAAGCTTCGTCATGATCTCCATCTTCACCGGCTTGACACCATGATCTTCATCGTAGCGTCATGGTTGTCTCGCCAACTATTGCTTCTACTACTATAGCTAACTCATAGTGATAAAGTAAAGCAATTACATGGCGTTCGCAATTCATACAATAAAGAGACAACCATAAGGCTCCTGCCGGTTGCTGATAATTTTACAAAACATGATCATATGATACAATAATGTATAAATCATGACATATTGACCATATCACATCACAACATGCCCTGCAAAAACAAGTTAGACGTCCTCTACTTGTTGTTGCAAGTTTTACGTGGCTGCTATGGGCTCGAACCGTTCTTACCTACGACACAAAAACCACAACGGTGATTCATCAAGTCTGCTATTTTAACCTTCAACATGGACCGGCTGCAGTCCAATTCGATTCAACTAAAGCAAGAGAGATAGACACCCACCAGCCACCTTTATGCAAACAAGTTGCACGTAAAACGGTGGAACCGGTCTCATGAACGCGGTCATGTAATGTTGGTGCGGGCCATTTCATCTTACAATACCGCCGAATCAAAATAAGATGTTGGTGGTAAGCAGTATGAATATCAACGCCCACAACTCCTTTATGTTCTACTCGTGCATATCATCTACGCATAGACCTGGCTCATGATGCCACTGTTGGGAACGTAGCATGCAATTTCAAAAAAAAATCCTACGATCACGCAAGATCTATCTAGGAGATGCATAGCAACGAGACGGGAAGAGTGTGTCTAGGTACTCTCATAGACCAAAAGTGAAAGCGTTAGATTAACGCGGTTGATGTAGTGGAACGTCTTCATGATTCAACCGATCAAGCACCGAACGTACGTCACCTCCGAGTTCAGCACACATTCAGCTTGATGATGTCCCTCGAGCTCTTGATCCAGCAGAGGGTCGAGGGGGAGTTCCGGCAGCACGACGATGTGTTGATGGTGATGGTGAAGTAGATCACGTAGGACTTTGCCTAAGCACTACGACAATATGAAATGAGGTGTAAACTGTGGAGGGGGGCACCGCACACGACTAAGAGAATAACTTGTGTGTTCTAGGGTGCCCCCTTCCCCACATATATAAAGGAGGGAGGGAGAGGAGGCTGGCCGGCCCCTAGGGCGCGCCAAGGAGAGGAGTCCTACTAGGACTCCTAGTCCTAGTAGGATTCCCTCTCAAGGAATGGGGGAAGAAGGAAGGAGAGGGAGAGGGGGAGGGAGAGGGAAAGGGGGGCGCCGTCCTCTTCCCCTTGTCCAATTCGGCCTGCCATGCGGGCACACGCAGCCGCCCCTTGCGGCCCTCCTCTCTCTCCACTAAGGCCCATGTAGGACCATTAGTTCCCCCAAGGGGTATCGATAACCCTCCGACACTCCGATATTTACCCGGTACCTCTCGGAACACATCCGGTGTCTGAATAACATCGTCCAATATATCATTATTTATTTCTCGACCATTTTGACACTCCTCGTCATGTCCGTGATCTCATCTAGGACTCCGAACAATCTTCGGTCACCAAAAACTCATAACTCATAATACAAATCGTCATCGAACGTTAAGCGTGCGGACCCTACGGGTTCGAGAACTATGTAGACATGACCGAGATACTTCTCCAGTCAATAACCAATAGCAAAACCTGGATGCTCATATTGACTCCTACATATTCTACAGAGATCTTTATCAGTCAAACTGTAATGATAACATACGTTATTCCCTTTCTCATCGGTATGTTACTTGCCCGAGATTCGATCGTCGGTATCTTCATACCTAGTTCAATCTCATTACCGACAAGTCTCTTTACTCGTTCTATAATACATCATCCCGTGACTAACTCATTAGTCATTTGCTTGCAAGGCTTATTATGATGCGTATTACCGAGAGGGCCCACAGATACCTCTCTGATACTTGGAGTGCCAAATCCTATTCTCGATCTATGCCAACTCAACAAACACCTTCGGAGATACCTATAGAGCATATTTATAATCACCCGGTTATGTTGTGACGTTTGATAGCACACAAGACATTCCTCCGGTATCTGGGAGTTGCATTGTAATGCCCAGGATGGGACTATATCTCCTACGTGTCGAGGCACGACTTAAAGATATAAGCCCATCCTAGAATGATCTCAAGTTTGGTATCTTTGCACGACTCATGTAAAAGAGGGATTAAATTGCAAAAGGAGATAGTTGGCTTACACTCGCCACTTCACACAATACAGTACATAAGCAATACATCATTCAAAACATCACAACCCGACTACGGGTGAAGATCCAAAGAAAGATACCAAAACAACATAAAGCCACAGGTCAGGATCGAATCCTAGTAGAAACCACTACTGATCGTCGAAACGTCACAAGCAAACGGCCACTCTCTTCATCGAGCTCCTGGTGAAGAACTTGAACCAGCTTCTGCATCTTTATCGGCTGAACCTGCATCTGGTGTTGTAGTAACTGTAAGCCACGAGGACTCAGCAATCCCTAACCATGGGTATCAAGACTAGCAAAGCTTTATGGGTAGGAAGAGGTAAAGTGGTGAGGTTGCAGCAGCGGCTAAGCAATATATGGTGGCTAACTTACGAGTACCAGAATAAGATGAGCATCTACGCAAACGGTCGCAAAAGTAGTGATCGCTAAAGATCCTGAACTACATACGGCCAAACATAACCCCACCGTGTTCTCTTCTCAAAGTGAAAAGAGACAGTCACGGTTACTCACACAGTTGTGTGTTTTACTTCGGATCATCTGTCAAGTTTTCTACAACCGAACATTAACAAATTCCAATCTGCCACACAACCGCGGGCACGGCTTTCGAAAGATCATAACCCTGCAGGGGTGTTCCAACTTAGCCCATCACAAGCTCTCACGATTAGCTCTGGCCGGCGCTAGAGGCGCGGAGGAGGGAACTCGGGCGCGCAGGAGAAGGGAGGCAGGGGCGCGCCGAGCTTCGGCCTGGCTGGAGATCGAGATCGAAGGGGAAACGAGGGGGAGCGGCGGTCGGGGAGAAAAGGAGATCGGGGCGAGGCCAGAGAGGCTCGAGGGAAGGGGGTTGCGGGCGTGAGGGACGAGGAACTGGCGGCGGGGAGGGAGTTAGCGAGGGAGTGGCTCAGTTAGCGCTAGGGTTCGGTGGGGAGTTGTCTGGAGTCGGGCCTGGGAAGTCTTGGGCCGCAGGGAGGAGGAGATGGGCCGGCTGGGCCAAGAAGGGAGTGCGGCCTGGAGATCCAAGCTAGGCTGCTGGACTCTCTTCTGCTGCTGATTTTCAAAATAAAACAGAATACCACACGAAGAAAGAAAAGAAAGGAGGTGGCTAGGGAAGGATTAGGACAAGGGACTAATTTTTCTCGGGCTCACCAAAAATGAGCACGACCGGAGAAAAATAGAAAAGGCGTGATCGGAAAATAATTCAAACATATTTGAATTTAATTCAAATAGTTTTGAACTAAGACTTGAATATAGAAGTGTCCAAAAATGTTCGAATTTTCGGAGGAACCTCGAAACAACGGAAAAGAATTATTGGCAAGATTTTTGAAGGAGACCTCGAAGTAGGAAAAACATGGGGAAAATTATGCACGTGTGTTGGTTAATTCCAAACAAATGGAATATTTATAATATAGCTATCGAATAATATTGAGAGGCTTTTATATGTTATAAAGAGAAGTCACCTTCCCTCGATTTAAATGGACCGAAGGTCCACACGATTTATTTGGTTGAGATGCAAAAGAAATATGACATGACATGATGACATGATGCAATGCAAAAATAAATAACACAATCACAAATGAAACACAAGGGGGAACCCTGAACATCTGGAATCTTCGGGAATCTTCTGGAATCTTCTGGGACGTCGGTCTCGGGCGTCACAACTCTCCCACACTAACAGAGGATCTCGACCCGAGATCCTAGAGACATCGCTGGGTAAAAACGGAAGAGGAAGAGGTAAAACAAAGTTGCTTCTTTGACAAACGAGTGAAAACCAAAGAACCTGAGAGGTTGACCAAAAGAAAGAAGAAAACAACGGAGATGAACGAAGTTGTGAGCACTCCGTTAGAAACGGGGAACAAGGAGCATTATGAGAACCTTGTAGGTTGAAAGACATGAAACAAGAGCTCACGGACCAAAAGAATAAGAAACTGCAACGTTATAGCCAAGGAATAAGAATGACAGAATTTGGACAGCACTCCGTCTGAAAATGGAAGGAATTGAACAAGAACTTGGCAAGTTGAGATGATACTTGATGAAAACAGCAACATATTGCCTCCGAAACAATTAAAAGAATGGCACAAGGTTAAGAAAGATTCGGACAGCACTCCGGTTGAAAAGAGAGGCAAAACATGATAAATGACGGAACTGAATGAAGAATACAACACTCCGGTTAAATAGACAAGCAAGAGAGAATATGATCTTGATAAAAAAACGAGATGATGGGACGAAGAGAGCAATATCACAAAGCCTCCGGAATGAAAGAATAGAATATAGGTCGTTGGGAAGAAAGAACGGAGAAGAAGATGACAACTTCTCTCAAAATTGAATTTGAAAGAGCATCCTTACGAAGAAGGGTTGAACAAAATTGTTGGAAATTCAACAACGAAAAGAATAAGCTCATAGTGGACTTACGAAAAACATCTCAAAATTAAGAGGTGATAACCAGCCACTGACAAAAATATTTGATTGGATTGAGATCAACAAGGAGACGGAAAACTTATTTCACCGGAATGATAAAAGAAGAATTTGGGTCATTTATAAGCACCATAATAGCAACAATCCTTAGGGAAAGCTTTAGGTGAAATACAACCCAAGATAACTCCAAGAGATAAAATGAGGGGTTGAAAAGATCTCCCGAACAAGGAAAATGATGGGTTTAAATATCTCATTCTTGATAACTTGAGAGTCATGAAACATGAAGGAATTGTCAAGAATGACATAACACCATCTGGAAAGATAAGGTAGTCAGGATTGCAATTGGAAAGCATGATGAAAATGCTTGAGCTCCAACAAGAATGTTGATGAATTCTTCAAGGATGAATTAAATGATGATGAACCACCATGAAGAACTCCGGTAATGAAAGCATGAGAAGTGAAAGATGAAAGAATAAGATTCAAGGCCTGCGATGACTTAGATGGAGCTTTCAAATGACAATTGAAATAACTTGGAGCTCCGGAAAACAAGATGAACAGCTCCAGACAAAAGAATTAAATCACCTTGAAGGAATAAGGATAAGAATTATGTCATGCATCTCCTTCACCAATTTAAATTGATGACAACCAAGGATTTGGCATACTACTTATTCTCGTTGGAAAGGATTGGAGAGATCTAGCACAAGCTTGGGTAAATCTTCAACGAACCACCGGTAGGATTGTGAAAAGAACAAATGAATTAAAACGATAACAAGGGAAGGGTAAACTTGAATGAACCACCGTAAAAATATGGAGACGAACGAAAAGACATCAATGAAGAATATTTGGAGGACGAAGTTGAAAACTGAGAACGAAGAAATCTTCTGAAATGATGGCTTTCGGAGGATCACAATGAAAAGAATTCCTCACAAACGGAACACTTATGAGGATGGTATGAAGCTAGAACCACGAATCTTTAAGAGAACGGGCCAAGATTTAAGAGAAACACTTCTCCGGTCTCCAAATGTTGAGAATGAAGATGAGAAAAGCCATAAGAATTGTTAAACACTTCGGAATGAAGAATTAAAAGGTTGAACCAATGAAGAAAAGAATTGAACGCGATCTTGGAGAAGGCATGTGACTGATGTAAATCATTCTTACGTCACCTTTGAAAAGAATTTGGGTATAACTCCAGAAAAAAAAGAGTCAGGTAGATCCTGGGAAAAGACCTGTGGGTTAGGGCCCACTCAAAGAAATCACCGTTGAAAAAGATTGCTTCAGAGATATTGCACCGGTTGAATTAAATGGCTCGAATAAGATGACAATCTCAAAAATAATTTGAACGGAATAAGAATGGAATTATGAATCTTCAGCACTCCGGATATGAGTAGCAAGAGGAGAATGATTAATTGGTGCACCGGAATAAGAAAGCATTGTGAAATGAGGAAAAGGATAAGATGAACACCGAAATCTTGAATTACATCCACCGAAGAAGAAACGAGAACAAAAGAATGATGAAGTTTAAGCTCTTGAGCATCTTCCTGAGAATCACCGGATAAGAACATTGATGGAAAAGAATGAAGAAACATCCCATGAATAAAATGGGTACTTCATTTGAGAATTCCAGCTCCATAAGAAAAGGGAGGGAGGGTGGGGAAAAGCAAAGACAACTTGGGATGAATGAAATAGACAAATCGTCAGATTTCTCAACGGCGTCCGTATGGAATAACTTGAAAAGAAGGCACACCGGTTGAAAAGGATTAACATGACCATCTTGATGATCAATAAGGATTAGCACTCCCATAGAAATATGAGAATACCGATTAAGAAAGGTATGGAATCAACATTTGACATCGAAGCAACTCGAATACCAGAATCAAAACGAAACAAA
The DNA here is from genome assembly GCA_902687465.1 of Secale cereale. Classification (NCBI taxonomy): domain Eukaryota; kingdom Viridiplantae; phylum Streptophyta; class Magnoliopsida; order Poales; family Poaceae; genus Secale; species Secale cereale. The sequence continues at coordinate 192,090,630 of LR738712.1, read as the reverse complement.
GGATAGATATGCAACATGATCTTCACAATATCATTCGAACAGAGAATTGAACGTATGAATTCCGTAGGTACATCAGCTTGATGAGAAACCACTTGGAGAACAAAAGGTAAATAAAAAGGAACAAGGAACAGATAGAACAAATACAAGATAGAAGCTTCGTTCGACATCTTCGTGCTGAAAGCTCATGGAACGTGTTACAAAAGGGTTTTGCAGTCCCCGGATCAGCATAGCCAAGGACCCTTTAAGATGCAACTCCCGATCAGAACAAGTCCATAAACCACTTCACTCAATGTAGAACCCCAAACTTCATATCGAGCATCCGTTGGAAGAATGCCTAGAACTACTAGATGAACCCACCTATAAATTTCCGAAAGTTTCCAGTTATGCAATCAGGTGTTGGGGATACACGGGAAGCACCGCGCAATCAACTCTAAACCTACATCCAGGTGTATCCATCCTTCAACACATAACCAGTCTTTCTCGGAAACTGTTTACCTCGGACCTTCGAAAAGCATCCAGTATACAAGCTATGGCAATACTCTCGAACTACCTCCCCAGTACTGGGTGATGTCGGGGTTATCTTGCCACTGGCCACATAGGAGAGTTTTCGATGTCGGCCGTCTTAAGTATTCTAGTACTGCCGCGATGGATTTGTGACGACAACACCTCGGAGCTCAACTCCCCGGGACACTGCCACAACCCCTAATGACAGGAGGCATCGAGAACAATGTTCTCGTCACAAAGACATTGAAACAATCCAAACAATACTCGCGAGATCCTAAAAAAAATTTGTGCATTTTTGAGAGTAGAAGAGGTAAAAGTAATCGCCAGGAGTCCTCACCAGAGAGAAAAGAGATGAGAAGCAAACAGAAATCCTACTCTCCGATATATATATAGGACTCAAAATATTTTTAGTGTGTGCCTAGACTCAACCGTCAAGGATTTGATCAATCAGTGGGGGCTTCTAGGTCGGAGAAGGCTCTGAATACCAACTTGTAATGCCCAGGATGGGACTATATCTCCTACGTGTCGAGGCACGACTTAAAGATATAAGCCCATCCTAGAATGATCTCAAGTTTGGTATCTTTGCACGACTCATGTAAAAGAGGGATTAAATTGCAAAAGGAGATAGTTGGCTTACACTCGCCACTTCACACAATACAGTACATAAGCAATACATCATTCAAAACATCACAACCCGACTACGGGTGAAGATCCAAAGAAAGATACCACAACAACATAAAGCCACAGGTCAGGATCGAATCCTAGTAGAAACCACTACTGATCGTCGAAACGTCACAAGCAAACGGCCACTCTCTTCATCGAGCTCCTGGTGAAGAACTTGAACCAGCTTCTGCATCTTTATCGGCTGAACCTGCATCTGGTGTTGTAGTAACTGTGAGCCACGAGGACTCAGCAATCCCATAACCATGGGTATCAAGACTAGCAAAGCTTTATGGGTAGGAAGAGGTAAAGTGGTGAGGTTGCAGCAGCGGCTAAGCAATATATGGTGGCTAACTTACGAGTACCAGAATAAGATGAGCATCTACGTAAACGGTCGCAAAAGTAGTGATCGCTAAAGATCCTGAACTACATACGGCCAAACATAACCCCACCGTGTTCTCTTCTCAAAGTGAAAAGAGACAGTCACGGTTACTCACACAGTTGTGTGTTTTACTTCGGATCATCTGTCAAGTTTTCTACAACCGGACATTAACAAATTCCAATCTGCCACATAACCGCGGGCACGGCTTTCGAAAGATCATAACCCTGCAGGGGTGTTCCAACTTAGCCCATCACAAGCTCTCACGATTAGCTGAAGTGATAAATATAATATCATCACCCCTTATATTAGGGAAAATCCGATCAGGCTCGGCATCCCGGTAGCACAAGTCATTTCGACAATGGTAAAACAAGTCCAGCAAGACCTCCCGGCGTGCCGACACCCTGATAGTAGCCGCGCGTATCTCGTCTCAGGCCACGTCCGGATGAGCAGTACGTACAGATACCGAAGATCCCAGCGAACTGGGTGGTATCCGCAAGTGGCTCTAGTTTGGGACCAACACCATCAGCACTGGCCCCCCCTGTTATGTAGAATTAAGAATCCTCGGGTAGCGCTAACTCCCTATGCAAATTTAATTAATTAATTAAGTTATTATTATGAGCAAATTAAAACCAATGTTGGGCCTTGCTGGAGGAGTTTTATTCAAAGTCGAACTGTCAAGGGGTCCCCATCCACCCATCGTGTAAGGAACGCAAAATCAAGGAACATAATGCCGGTTTATCGGCGCCTAAGGTGGCATGAGTGGAACAAAACACCGAGCAAAAGGCCAAGCCTTCCACCCATGCCCAGTATATAGGTGTGTTAATCATAATTATAGATATTGTGATATAACCAACAACAAGTTCCCTCCTGGAACGAACTTCATCTTCACCTGCAACTAACAACGCTATAAGAGGGACTGAGCAAGCGAGGCTGAGCAAGCGGGTAACATAGCCAAACAGTGGTTTTGCTAGGAAGGTGTCAAGGTTAGAGGTTTCATGGCAACAAGGAGAGGGCTGACATAAAAAATGGGTAGCGCGACATGTAACGATAGCATCGAGACAACTAAGCATGGCAAAGGTAGTAAAGGTATCCAAGGGTATGATCATCTTGCCTGGGAATTCCACAAGGGAGAAGAACGGATCCATGAAGTAGACGGAGCAACACAGTCGAGCGAATCCTCACAACTCCGGTACGAAACCGAAGCTAACAAGAGAGCAACCGGAAAGAAGAAAACAACACGGTAAACACACAAGCATAAACATGGCATACAATGCACATCCAAGTATGATGCATGTCCGGTTTAATTATGCATGGCATGGAAAAGTGCACAAACAAAACTACAAGTTAAGTGGAGCTCAATATGCAACGAGTTGCATATTGACGAAGCACCACATTTAATTATTTAGTTGACTCTCGTTATTTACAAGATAAGATTAAATGTTTGTTAACATGGCAAGAGGTGAAACATAATAAAACAACACTATAAGACATTTTAAATGAGGCCGGAAATAACAACAACATATCCGGAAAAACCCCATAAGCATGTTTAGTAAATTATTAAAGCAACAACAACTAAACATATAATGTTGTTAACATGATGCGGATGATATGATCAAGTTTATGCAATTTTTTTTAAAAGGTTGACTTAAGAGGATATGAAGCATTGTCACCGTGGTGAAAGGAAAAGGTGCCACGGCAACGATCCGAGAATGATGCAACGCAACATCTCGGTTCCGGTAACTCGTTGAGAGACCGGTGCAAAAGATGACGAAGCGTGTCAAACGAGATGAAAGGTGGGGTGATCCCGTTTCCGGGTTCCCACGAGTCGGCGACGAGGCAACCGAGGAACACAACAAAAGATGAAACGGGCACGGTGCACACAAGGGCAAACAACTCATACAACACAAGCATCTCACGGGTCACGTCTCGGGGTTATACCTTCGAAAACAATTGTTTCGGGGCGGAATCGAGTCGTCGAGGGACATAGTGGAAGAAGAGGAAGTAGTCGTTCTCGAGGCGGTAGTTGTACTCGGGCGACGGTAGCGGAAGTAGTGGTTCCGTTCGTAGTCGTTCGGGTCGTCGTGGTACTCGTTCGGTCATGAAGAGGTACTTGCCGCAACACCGGGCGTAGTCGTACACGGTCTTGCCGGTCTCGGACTCGGTCGTAGTTGTACACGGTCGTAGACGTTCGGGCGACGGTAGACGTTCTCGTAGATGTACATGTCGACGGTAGTGGTACTTGTCGGGATCGTCGTCGACGTAGGGGTACACGTTCCGTAGTTGTACTTGAGGGTCTTCGACGACGTAGTCGTTCACGGTTCGTAGACGTACTTGCATCGGAGGGGTACTTGCTGCTCCATGTTATTTGCTGGACAAAACAAAACGCAAAACCGAACGAAAAAGTAGCACAGCAGCAGCAAAGCTAGGCGCTCGCGAGCAGCAGTACAAACAAAACACGGCGGGAGACGGGGCTTGCAGGGGCGCTGCAGAAGACGGGCGCGGTCGAGCTGAAGATGGAGGAGGGGCGCGCCGGGCTGCGGTAAGGAGGCGAGGACGGATGGGGCCGCCGGCGGGTAACGCGGGCGCCAAGGCGCTCCTGGCCGACGAGGTCTTGGCCAGAGGGCCGTGCTGCGGGAAGATGAGGCCTTCGCGGGGGAGGCCGCAGCCTCGGTCGACAGGAGGCCGGAGGGAGCGGGCGTCGGTCCTGGCTGGCTCCTGGCTGGGGCGCTCGGGGCTCGAAGGCAGGAGGCAGGGCATCGGTGCCTGAGCTCCTGGCCGGCGCTAGAGGCGCGGAGGAGGGAACTCGGGCGCGCAGGAGAAGGGAGGCAGGGGCGCGCCGAGCTTCGGCCTGGCTAGAGATCGAGATCGAAGGGGAAACGAGGGGGAGCGGCGGTCGGGGAGAAAAGGAGATCGGGGCGAGGCCAGAGGGGCTCGAGGGAAGGGGGTTGAGGGCGTGAGGGACGAGGAACTGGCGGCGGGGAGGGAGTTAGCGAGGGAGTGGCTCAGTTAGCGCTAGGGTTCGGTGGGGAGTTGTCTGGAGTCGGGCCTGGGAAGTCTTGGGCCGCAGGGAGGAGGAGATGGGCCGGCTGGGCCAAGAAGGGAGTGCGGCCTGGAGATCCAAGCTGGGCTGCTGGACTCTCTTCTTCTGCTGATTTTCAAAATAAAACAGAATACCACACGAAGAAAGAAAAGAAAGGAGGTGGCTAGGGAAGGATTAGGACAAGGGACTAATTTTTCTCGGGCTCACCAAAAATGAGCACGACCGGAGAAAAATAGAAAAGGCGTGATCGGAAAATAATTCAAACATATTTGAATTTAATTCAAATAGTTTTGAACTAAGACTTGAATATAGAAGTGTCCAAAAATGTTCGAATTTTCGGAGGAACCTCGAAACAACGGAAAAGAATTATTGGCAAGATTTTTGAAGGAGACCTCGAAGTAGGAAAAACATGGGGAAAATTATGCACGTGTGTTGGTTAATTCCAAACAAATGGAATATTTATAATATAGCTCTCGAATAATATTGAGAGGCTTTTATATGTTATAAAGAGAAGTCACCTTCCCTCGATTTAAATGGACCGAAGGTCCACACGATTTATTTGGTTGATATGCAAAAGAAATATGACATGACATGATGACATGATGCAATGCAAAAATAAATAACACAATCACAAATGAAACACAAGGGGGAACCCTGAACATCTGGAATCTTCGGGAATCTTCTGGAATCTTCTGGGACGTCGGTCTCGGGCGTCACATGCATAATCTCATGGTTCGAGGAATATGTATTTGACATGAAGAAAGCTGTAGCGATAAAAACTAAACGATCGATACACTAAGCTAACGGATGGTTCATGTCCATCACATCATTCTCCTAATGATGTGATCCATTAATAAAATGACAACACATGTCTATGGTTGCTACCTCTTGAGCTTGCGTTGTTTTTTCCTTGAAGAGGAAAGGGTGATGCATCACAGTAGCGTAAGTATTTCCCTCAGTTTTTTGAAAACCAAGGTATCAATCCAGTAGGAGATCACGCGCGAGTCCCTCGTACCTACACAAACAAATAAGAACCTTGCAACCAACGCGATAAAGGGGTTGTCAATCCCTTCTCGGGCACTTACAAAAGTGAGATCTGATAGAGATAATAAGCTAATATTTTTGGTATTTTTGTTATAGATTGAAAGTAAAGATTGCAAAATAAAACAATGGCGACAGAAATTGGCAAGTTGACGGAAACTAATATGATGGAAGATAGACCCGAGGGCCATAGGTTTCACTAGTGGCTTCTCTCATGATAGCAGAATTCTAGGGTGGGTGAACAAATTACTGTCGAGCAATTGATAGAAAAGCGCATAGTTATGAGAATATCTAGGCATGTGATACGTCTCCAACGTATCTATAATTTTTTATTGTTCCATGCTATTATTTATGATGTTTTGGATGTTTAATGGGATTTTTCATACACTTTTATATTATTTTTGGGACTAACCTACTAACCCAAAGGCCCAGTCCAGATTGCTGTTTTTTTGCATGTTTCAGGCTTTTACAGAAAAGGGATATCAAACGGTGTAATGCCCAGGATGGGACTATACCTCCTACGTGTCGAGGCACGACTTAAAGGTATAAGCCCATTCTGGAATGATCTCAAGTTCGGTATCTTTGCACATCTCATGTAAAAAGAGGGACGAAAAACAAAAGAGATAGTTGGCTTACACTCGCCACGTCACACAATTCATTACATAATCAATCATCATCCAAATAACATCACAACCCGACTATGGGTGAACATCCAAATGAAAGATACCAAAACATAAAACCACAGGTTCGAAACGCCCCTAGTAGAAACCACTACTGATCATCGAGATAGTGCATGTAGTAACGGCTACGTTCTTCATCGTACCCCCAGAACAGCTTTGTGCCGTCACCTGAGTAGTTCACCATGGTACCTGCATCTGGTGTGGTGTAGAATCAGTGAGCCACGGAGGACTCAGCAATCCCGTTCCCGGGTAACAGAACTATCTAAGCCTTGGGTGTGGAACAAGGCTAAAGAAAGAATAAAAGGCTGCAGCTGCACTAGCACTAGCTTACGTAATAAGAGCGAGAGGAGAAGTGCCATGAGCGATAAAGTGATCACGAAGTGATCCTATCTAAGCACGTCAAACATAACCCCACCATGTTCACTTCCCGAACCCCTTTCGGAAAATGACCGTCACGGTACTCACGCTGGTAGTGTGTTCTGAACATGGTGTCAAGTTTTCTACAACCGGCAATTAAAAAATTCATATCTGCCACATAACCGCGAGCACGGCTTTCGATAGTTCAAAACCCTGGAGGGGTATTCCAACTTGGCCCATTACAAGCCAACGATCTACGGAGTCGCAACTCCAAGGTGGGAAGGCCCGAGTATTCTCGAAATCCCGTGCTCAAGATACTCCGACTAAGGTAAGACTAATCCAGCAAATCCTCCCGGCGTGCCGACACCCTGACAGTAGCCGCACGTATCTAGTCTCAGGCCACGACCGGATGGGTGAAGCTATGGGTTTTTACCAGCCCTCGAGTTTCCCCAAGGTGGCCCCGCAGGCTCCCCGTTTCGGACCAACACTCATGTGGAGCACTGGCCCGGGGTTGTTGATTAAGAAGAGGGTTAATTACTTCCTATGCAAGTTTTTAGTTGTTTAGGCAAATAGTACCAATGTTGGGACTTGCTGGAAAAGACTTAGCGCTAAGCGGTTTATCGAGGGGGTCCCATAACCCCAACCGTGTGAGGAACGCATAATCAAGGAACATAACACCGGTTTATACGGTTCCTAGGGCGGCATGAGTGGAACAAATCGCCAAGCAAGAGGCTTAGCCTTCCACCCATTACCAACATATAGATGATTTCATTTAATAGATAATATAGTGTGATATCCCAACATAACTTCAACATGAAGCAAGAATCTTCAAATCTTCTCCTGCAACTAGCAATGCTATAAGAGGGGCTGCGCGAAGCTTACTTAGCCAAACAAGGTTTGCATAGGTTGGGTGGTTAAACAGATTCATGGTTACAATAGGAGGCTGACAGGAAAACATGGGCATCGAGGCAATAATCTAAAGAGCGAGACTTCTAGCAATAGGCAAAGATAGTAATGATATCTGGGTCAGGTCATCTTGCATGTCGAGTCGTCGATGGGATCGTAAGAGGGCTGCTCGTTCTCAACCTTGGTAGTAACCTGTTCTCGTACTCGGTCTCGGCTTCCGGCTCTACTCAACACAAGAACACACGAGGCACGAAATCAAACAAGGTGCAACGTGCAAACTACAGGATGCATGTATGATGCACTTAGGATGCACTGCAGATGCACAACATAGGAAGCACAGAGTAACAACACAAGAAACATGACAATTTACTCAAGCAAGTAGGATGCAAGACAAGTCTATTCAGGATGCAAAACATGGAAAGGTATGAAGCACAGAGAAACAACACAAGAAACAGCAGGTTTAAATGAGGCCGGAAACTACTTAAGACAAATCCGGTAAGTCCTCATATGCATAGTTGGAAATTAGTTCAGATCTGAACAAACCATAAGTTAAAGTTGTTAAAAAGCAAGTTAACATGCACCAAGATAATCTACACGAAAATCTAGTCAATTTTCATATAAAGTTTGTTTAAAACGGAGCTACGGTCTAGAAGATATGATCAAAACAAGATAAGCATGGCAACGGTGCAAAATGCACCCATACATCAAGCAAACATACTCCAAACATGTTAACAAGATGATATTATGAATCTAAATGCAAAACCACACAAGTTTCACGTAGGACTCACCCAAAACGGAGCAACGGACTAAAAGATACAACCAAAACAAGAAACAATGCAAAGCTGAAACTAACAGCCACATATCAACTTTGGAGCAAGAAATATATACTCTACGGCACTCAAACATGGTGACAAGAAGCATGGACATGAAGTAGACATATCCTACAGCAAACAACTCCATTGGAGCAACTCCATAGGAGGCATGGATCAATAGCAACAAGCTACAACATTTTGAACATGACAATAAAAACCTGACAGCAATATTTTATAGCAACTTGGGAGCAAGAATAAAATATGCTACAGCAACCCAAATGAGCATGTGAGGGCATGGATGGATAGCCAACAACATATACAGCAAGGAATGATCAATGGCCACCCCAAAACTAACATGGATTTTCCTAGGACAACAAGCAAACATAGCATCAGGATATTACAGATTCCAGACTTTGTGAAATTTCACTAAGTGTTAAAACAACAATATTATCATGGCATGTTTGTGAGCATGTTTAAGTCACCTCAAGGCGTAACATGGCAAATGGTTTGGACCAGAGCAAGAACACATGATGGGGAATCTAAAACATATGAGCATGCAACTTGGGGACAACACATCAATAGCAACGAGCTCCTCAACTAGGCATCTCGTAACAAGTTACAAAACCTAACAACCACATGCACTTTTGCAACAGGGATAAACATGGCAATATGAACTCTAACATGCATGCTATAGCAACCAACATGTAGAGCATCTCATGATGAACATTTGAACATATCATTTGCTTCATTTGGATAAACATGCACCAAGTTATCACATCTCAAACATGGCATGAAAACAACTAATAGCAGCAGTTTATATCATGTAGCACTCTTGTCATGATGATTAAGACATCTAGATGGACTCAAACAAGCATGACACAATGGAACAAAACATAGTACACATCACCACGATCATTTTGACATATAATATGCACAAAACGGACAAGCACAGTAAAAGTTATTGCCAATACAAAAATGCATCAAACAACAAATGACTTCGGAAAACGGGTCAACCTCCGGATCAGTCAACACGGTGGATCGGGCGCAGCGGGTTCGCGGGTTGCGGGTCGCGGGACCTGTTAGGGTTTCCAGCCCCGGATCGGGCGAACGGGCACCGATCTGGATCGCTGCCGTCCTCATGGGAGGCCGGCGGCCGCGGCAGCTCCGGCCGGAGGAGGCCCGTCGGTGGCGGGGCGAGGGCCGGCCGGCGGCGAGGATGCCCGAGGGGCGCGGCGGCGGAAGTGGCGGAGGGCGGCGCCGGAGCGGCGAGGGAGCGAGCTCCAGGCGGCGGGCGAGGCCGGCGTCGGGCGGCGGCGTGGCCGGCGCCGGCGGCGGAGGACGGCGGCGTGGCGAGCCCGGCCGACGGCGGTGCGGTCAGAACTGGCGAGGTGCGGGATCGGGGTGGAGAGGCCCGGAAGGCGGCGGCGGTGGGCCGGGAACGGGCCTTCGGGCCCGCGCGGTGGCGGAGGCGGAACTGTGCGGTGGCGGATCTATCCGGCCCGGGTCGGACACGTCCGCCTGGCGCGGATTCCGAGGCGTGGCTGGAGCTAGGAGAAGGCTAGGGTTTTTTGGACGAAAATGGAGGGGTGGGCGTTTTTATAGGCACAAGGAGCTAGGAGAGTCCAAATGGGGAGCGGTTTTCGGCCACGCGATCACAGTTCGACGGCCGAGATGATGGGAAGGGTTGTGCTGGGTTGGTGGGCTGTTGTGGAGGGGTCTTGGGCCTCAAAGAGGAGGTACTTTTAGCCCACTAGGTTAACCGTCGGAGTACCAAACGAACTCCAAACGCGACGAAACTTGACAGGCGGCCTACACGTACCAAAACAACATCGGACGACAAGTCTCACGCCATTCTGGAAACGTTACATGCCCAAACACGAAAGAAGGACTCGGGGATGCCACGGGCACGTGTGAGAGCGTCGGAACTCGAAACGGACGACGGGAAGAGACGAGTGGGACCGGATGCAAGTGACAACCCAAATGCAATGCAATGCACATGACAACATGACATGGATGAAAGGCACACACGCACGCGAAAAAACGACGAAACTGAAAAGAAAGAAGAACCCAGAACGGAAATCATGAAGCCAAAGTTTATATATTGCCATATAGGGAAAGTATTACATCCGGGGCATTACAAACTCTCCTCTACTACGAAAAGATCTCGTCCCGAGATCTAGGACTGGAAGAAGGAAGGGTACTCGGAACGAAGGTGATCTTCTCGTTCCCACGTAGCTTCTCGGTCGGTATGGTGTGACCACTTAACTTTCAAGAACTTGATTGACTTGTTGCGGGTCTTGCGCTCGGTTTCTTCAAGAATAGCAACGGGATGCTCTCGGTAAGACAAGTCTTGTTGAAGATCAATCTCCAAAAACGGAATGGTGCATTCAGGTGTCTTGAAGCACTTGCGGAGTTGAGACACGTGAAACACATCATGAACATTAGCAAAGTTGGAAGGGAGCTCAAGTTGATAGGCTAGATCGCCTCTTTTGCCAAGGATCTTGAAAGGGCCCACGTATCTAGGATCAAGATTTCCTTTGATACCGAATCTTTGGGTTCCTTTCATAGGAGAAACATGGAGATAGACATGATCACCATTGTTGAAGGCCAAATCACGATGCTTGCCGTCATAGTAGCTCTTTTGACGCGGCTGAGCGGCCTTGAGATTCTCACGTATGACTTTGCACATTTCTTCGGCTTCTGAGATCAAGTCATTGCCAAGAAGTTGACGTTCACCAGTCTCGGACCAGTTGAGAGGAGTACGGCACTTTCTGCCATAGAGGATTTCAAACGGAGCTTTGCCGGCACTTGCTTGGAAACTGTTGTTGTAAGAGAACTCGGCAAACGGAAGGCAATCTTCCCACTTCATGCCAAAAGAGATGACACAAGCTCTGAGCATGTCTTCTAGAATCTGGTTCACTCTCTCGACTTGACCACTAGTCTGAGGGTGAAATGCAGTGCTGAAACGGATCTTAGTGCCCATGGCAGACCGAAAGGAGTCCCAGAACTTGGATGTGAACAAACTTCCACGGTCTGAGGAGATAACTTGAGGAATGCCATGTAAGGACACAATTCTAGAAGTGTACAACTCTGCCAGTTGAGCTGCATTGATGGATTCTTTGACTGGAAGGAAGTGAGCTACCTTGGTTAGCTTGTCAATCACCACAAAGATAGAATCATTCCCCTTCTTGGACTTGGGAAAACCAGTCACGAAATCCATTTCAATGTGGTCGAATTTCCACTCGGGGATAGGAAGAGGTTGGAGAAGACCGGCTGGACGTTGATGCTCTGCCTTCACTCTTCTGCAGACATCACATTCATTCATGAATTGGGCAATCTCCCTTTTCATGCGAGTTCACCAGTAAGATTGCTTGAGGTCTTGGTACATCTTGGAACTTCTAGGATGAATCGAGAGGAGGGAGTCATGTGCTTCGTTCATTATGAGCTTCCTGAGATCACCCTTGGGAACCACAAGTATGTCCTCAAAGAACAAGGTATCTCTCTCATCAACGTGATAGCACTTGTATTTGGGAGTACCCTTTGCAATACTATGTTTCACTTTCTGCACCATAGCATCACTGAGTTGGGCCTCACGGATCTGATCTTCCAAGGTAGGAGCAACTTGAAGATTTGCAAGAAAGCCTTGCGGAACAACTTGGAGGTTGAGCTTCCTGAAAGCTTCACAAAGCTCAGGCTGAAATGGCTTGATAAAGAGACTGTTGCAATATGCCTTTCTGCTCAAGGCATCTGCAATGACATTAGCCTTGCCAGGTGTGTATTCGATGCTTGGATCATACTCTTGGATCATCTCAACCCAACGAGTCTGGCGAAGGTTCAGGTTCGGTTGTGTGAAGATGTACTTCAGGCTCTTGTGATCGGTGAAGATGTCGACTTTCCTGCCCAACAAAAGGTGTCTCCACGTAATCAAGGCGTGTACCACAGCTGCTAGCTCGAGATCATGTGTGGGGTAGTTCTTCTCACTTGGCTTCAATTGACGAGAAGTGTATGCCACAATTTTCTTGTCCTGCATTAGCACACCACCAAGTCCTTGAAGAGAAGCACCACAGAATACTTCGTAGGGCTTGGACTCATCTGGAGGGGTAAGAACTGGAGTAGAGATGAGCTTTTCTTTGAGATTTTTGAATGCCACATCACAATCCGGAGACCAGTTGTACTTGACATTCTTCTGCGGCAAGTTGGAGAGAGGTTTGGCAATCTTGGAGAAGTTTTCAACGAACCTTCTGCAATAGCTAGCAAGACCAAGAAAGCTTCAGAGTTGCTTGACGTTCTGCAGAGGTTCCCAGTTGACAATCGCTTCAACTTTCTCGGGGTTGACCGCAATACCATCAGCGGAGATGATATGGCCCAGATATAAGACCTTATCGAGCCAGAATTCGCACTTGGAGAACTTGGCATAGAACTTATGTTCACGGAGTCTGTCGAGAACCAGACGGAGGTGCTTTTCGTGATCCTCTTCATTCTTGGAGAATACCAAGATGTCATCCAGATACACAAGCACAAATTCGTTGGTGTAGGGGTTGAAAATGTAGTGCATCATTCTCGAGAAGGTGGGTGGAGCATTTGCGAGGCCAAAAGACATGACTGTATACTCATAGGAACCGTAGCTCGTTCTAAAGGCAGTCTTGTGGATATCTTCTTCACGAATGCGAATGTGGTGGTAACCCATCCGGAGATCGAGGTTTGAGAACACTTTAGCTCCTTTGAGCTGCTCGAACAATTCATTGATGTTGGGGAGCGGATACTTGTTCTTTATTGTCTTCTTGTTCAATGGCCGGTAATCAACGCAAAGGCGCTCCGTGCCATCCTTCTTCTTGACAAATAAGACACCACAGCCCCAAGGAGTAGTGCTAGGCCTGATTAGGCCCAGACGCTCTTGTTCATCAAGCTGTTTCTTCAACTCCTTCAACTCTTCAGGGGAGAGCTTGTACAGACGCCGGCATGCTGGCTCAGTACCAGGCTCGAGTTCAATGACAAATTCAACTTGACCATGCGGAGGCATGCCTGGAAGCTCTTCAGGGAAAACGTCTTCGTATTCATTGACCACCGGAATTTGAGAGATGGCATTAATCTCGCCCTTGTCATTGAGAGAGAATAGCCTGATTGTGTTATCTCGAGAGGCGAAGATAATCACGTCTTCGTTAGGATGAGTAATCTTGACTTCCTTATTTGCACAATCAATGTGAGCATCATGCTGAGAAAGCCAATCCATCCCAAGAATAAGATCAATGTCAAAGTTGCCGAGAACAACCGGTTTAACTAGAAAGCGGTAATCACCCATGCGAATAGATACATCCAGAACATAAATATTAGAAGTCATACGTCTCCCCGGAGAAATAACTTGCAACTTCTGAGGTAAGCTTTTGACGTCAACATTATTCTTGGATGCAAACGGTTGAGACATGAAAGAACATGATGCACCCGAATCAAAGAACACTTTTGCAGGAATAGAGTTAACTAGAAGGTTACCAAGTATCACATCTGAAGAGTTCTCTCCTTGAGCTGCATTCATCAGATTCACTCTTGCTGCCTTTGGATTATGCTTGACAATAGTAGTGCTGACAGGTGGAGGAGGCGGAAGGCGCCTTGGGTTGGGGCACTTGTTTGCATAATGACCCTTCTGAGTGCACTTGTTGCAAACCACTTCTGAGAGAGGGCGGTGATAAGGAGCACTTAACTTGGAAGCTTGAAAATGATTCTTTGATTGGTTACTTGGGTTGGGTGGGTGGGAGAAAGCACGGCCACCAGAATTCTTGTTGTTGTTGTTTGGAGCTCGGATCACTGGAGGAGGTGGAAGCCAAAACTTCTGTTGCTTTGCGACCACTTGAGAAGAAGAGGAGGAGTGAACAACATCTCTGATCCTCTTTTTGGAAGATTCCATCTTGAGCTGGGCTGCCTCTTGCTTAAGTGCCATGTTATAGAATTGATCAATCTCATCAGGCTCGAACAAGGTGAGAGCTAGTTGGAGTTCATCCTTCAGACCACCGCGAAACTGATAGATCTTGCTCTTGGCATCTGGGATGTCTTGCTTGGCATAGCAGGCAAGGTTCTAGAACTTGACATTATATTGGTAGACAGTCATTGAGCCTTGCTTCAGGTTGCGGAATTGCTCACGCATACCCTCGATGACACTTGTTGGAATGTGGTGAGAACGAAAGTCCTTGCAGAAATCATCCTAGGAGATTACACGCCCTGCTCTGGAGTCTTTGTACTGCTGCCACCAATCAGCTGCTTGGTCCTTGAGTTGGAAGGCTGCAAACTTCACATAGTCCTCGGGCCTGACGTTACTGCACTCGAAATGCTTATTGATATATGTTATCCAGTCTTCAGCATCTAGAGGGTCCACGCAGTAACTGAATGCCTTTGGTTGGTTTGCCAAGAACTGGTTGAGCGTAGCAAAGTGAGGTTGGTTGAACAAATTGCCTTGGTTCCCATGAGCACCCTGATTTGCTTGATTTGCTTGAATGTTCTGCATCATTTGCATAAGCATCTGGGTGTTCTGATTCGTCGCTTGCATAATTGCTCTTCAGGCCTCAGACGGAGGAGGAGGTGAAGGAGGACGATCAGGAACCTCTTCACCCTCTGGGTTAGCGTTGGGAACCCTTTTAGGAGCCATCCTGAATGAGATGACAACTATTAGCCATTGATTGAAAGAATATATAAGCTGAATCAACAGCTAGAATTGCAACATAGTCTTGACAATAACATTCGACAAGATGAACGAATGTAAAACTAAGTTTAATAGTAACAACAATATTCACGAGAAGCCACTTGGGAGAACAAAAGGTAATTAAAAACAACAAGGAGCAGATAGAACAAATACAAGATAGAAGCTTCGTTCGACATATTCGTGCTAAAAGCTTATGGAACGTGTTATGAAAGAGTTTGGCAATCCCCGGATCAGCATAGCCAAGGACCCTTTAAGATGCAACTCCCGATCGGAACAACGGCCATAAAACTACTTCACTCAATGTAGAACCCTGAACTCCATATCATGCATTCGTTGCAAGAATGCCTACGATCTACTAGATGAACCCACGTATTAATTTCCGAAAGTTTCCAGTTATGCAATCAGGTGTTGGGGATACAGCGGAAGCATCGCGCACTCAACTCTAATCCTACATCCAGCTGTATCCATCCTACAACACATAACTAGTTATTTCTGGAAACCGTCTACCTCGGACCTTCGAAACGCATCTACTATACAAGCTATGGCAATACTCCCAAACTACCTCCCCAGTACTGGGTGACGTCGGGGTTATCTTGCCACTAACCGCATAGGAGAGTTTTCGATGTCGGCCGTCTTAAGTATTCCAGAACTGATGCGATATATTTGTGACGACAACACCTCGGAGCTCAACTCCCCGGGACACTGCCACAACCCCTAAATGACAGGAGGCATCGAGAACAATGTTCTCGTCACAAAGACATCGGAACAATCCAAACAATACTCGCGAGATTCCTAAAAAAAAATTGGTGAAAATTTTGAGAGTAGAAGAGACAAGAGTAATCGTCAGGAGTCCTCACCAGAGTGAAAAGAGATGAGGAGCAAAAGAAATCCTACTCTCCGATATATATATAGGAGTCAAAACATTTTAAGTGGGTGCCTAGACTCAACCGTTAACGATTCGATCAATCAGTGGGGGCTTCTAGGTCGGAGATGGCTCTGAATACCAACTTGTAATGCCCAGGATGGGACTATACCTCCTACGTGTCGAGGCACGACTTAAAGGTATAATCCCATTCTGGAATGATCTCAAGTTCGGTATCTTTGCACATCTCATGTAAAAAGAGGGATGAAAAACAAAAGAGATAGTTGGCTTACACTCGCCACGTCACACAATTCATTACATAATCAATCATCATCCAAATAACATCACAACCCGACTACGGGTGAAGATCCAAATGAAAGATACCAAAACATAAAACCACAGGTTCGAAACGCCCCTAGTAGAAACCACTACTGATCATCGGGATAGTGCACGTAGTAACGGCTACGTTCTTCATCGTACTCCCAGAACAGCTCTGTGCCATCACCTGAGTAGTTCACCATGGTACCTGCATCTGGTGTGGTGTAGAATCTGTGAGCCACGGAGGACTCAGCAATCCCGTTCCCGGGTAAAAGAACTATCTAAGCCTTGGGTGTGGAACAAGGCTGAAGAAAGAATAAAAGGCTACAACTGCACTAGCACTAGCTTACGTAATAAGAGCGAGAAGAGAAGTTCCACGAGCGATAAAGTGATCACAAAGTGATCCTATCTAAGCACGTCAAACATAACCCCACCGTGTTCACTTCCCGAACCCCTTTTGGAAAATGACCGTCATGGTACTCACGCTGGTAGTGTGTTCTGAACATGGTGTCAAGTTTTATACAACCGGATATTAACAAATTCCCATCTGCCACATAACCGCGGGCACGGCTTTCGAAAGTTCAAAACCCTGCAGGGGTGTTCCAACTTCGACCATTACAAGCCCACGATCCGCGGAGTCACAACTCCAAGGTGGGAAGGCCCGAGTATTCTCGGAATCCCGTGCTCAAGATACTCCGACTAAGGTAAGACTAATCCAGCAAATCCTTCCAGCATGCCGACACCCTGACAGTAGCCGCGCGTATCTAGTCTCAGGCCACGACCGGATGGGTGAAGCTACGGGTTTTTACCAGCCCTCGGGTTTCCCCAAGGTGGCCCCGCAGGCTCCCCGTTTCGGACCAACACTCATGTGGAGCACTGGCCCGGGGTTGTTGATTAAGAAGAGGGTTAATTACTCCATATGCAAGTTTTTAGTTGTTTAGGCAAATAGTACCAATGTTGGAACTTGCTCGAAAAGAATTAGCGCTAAGCGGTTTATCGAGGGGGTCCCATAACCCCAACCGTGTGAGGAACGCATAATCAAGGAACATAACACCGGTTTATATGGTTCCTAGGGCGGCATGAGTGGAACAAATCACCAAGCAAGAGGCTTAGCCTTCCACCCATTACCAATATATAGATGATTTCATTTAATAGATAATATAGTGTGATATCCCAACATAACTTCAACATGAAGCAAGAATCTTCAAATCTTCTCCTGCAACTAGCAATGCTATAAGAGGGGCTGAGCGAAGCTTACTTAGCCAAACAAGGTTTGCATAGGTTGGGTGGTTAAACAGATTCATGGTTACAATGGGAGGCTGACAGGGAAACATGGGCATCGAGGCAATAAGCTAAAGAGCGAGACTTCTAGCAATAGGCAAAGATAGTAATGATATCTGGGTCAGGTCATCTTGCATGTCGAGTCGTCGATGGGATCGTAAGAGGGCTCCTCGTTCTCAACCTCGGTAGTAACCTCGTTCTCGTACTCGGTCTCGGCTTCCGGCTCTACTCAACACAAGAACACGCGAGGCACGAAATCAAACAAGGTGCAATGCGCAAACTACAGGATGCATGTATGATGCACTTAGGATGCACTGCAGATGCACAACATAGGAAGCACAGAGTAACAGCACAAGAAACATGACAATTTACTCAAGCAAGTAGGATGCAAGACAAGTCTATTCAGGATGCAAAACATGGCAAGGTAGGAAGCACAGAGAAACAACACAAGAAACAACAGGTTTAAATGAGGCCGGAAACTACTTTAGACAAATCCGATAAGTCCTCATATGCATAGTTGGAAATTAGTTCAGATCTGAACGAACCTTAAGTTAAAGTTGTTAAACAGCAAGTTAACATGCACCAAGACAATCTACACAAAAATCTAGTCAAGTTTCATATAAAGTTTGTTTAAAACGGAACTACGGTCTAGAAGATATGATCAAAAGAAGATAAGCATGGCAACGATGCAAGATGCACCCAAACATCAAGCAAACATACTCCAAACATGTTAACAAGATGATATTATGAATCTACATGCAAAACCACACAAGTTTCATGTAGGACTCACCCAAAACGGAGCAACGGACTAAAAGATACAACCGAAACGAAGAAACAATGCAAAGCTGAAACTAACAGCCACATAGCAACTTTGGAGCAAGAAATATATACTCTACAGCACTCAAACATGGTGACAAGAAGCATGGACATGAAGTAGACATATCCTACAGCAAACAACTCCATTGGAGCAACTCCATAGGAGGCATGGATCAATAGCAACAAGCTACAACATTTTGAACATGACAATAAAAACCTGACAGCAATATTTTATAGCAACTTGAGAGCAAGAATTAAATATGCTACATCAACCCAAATGAGCATGTTAGGGCATGGATGGATAGCCAACAACATATACAGCAAGGAATGATCAATGGCCACCCCAAAACTAACATGGATTTGCCTAGGACAACAAGCAAACATAGCATCAGGATATTACAGATTCCAGACTTAGTGAAATTTCACTAAGTGTTAAAACAGCAATATTATCATGGCATGTTTGTGAGCATGTTTAAGTCACCTCAAGGCATAACATGGCAAATGGTTTGCACCACAGCAAAGAACACATGATGGGGAAATGTAACATCCCAAATTTTCAATTTGGAATGTTATACATAGGTCATATTTGCATTTCATGCATTTGCATTTTTGTTTGTGGCGTCCCTCGAAATTTTAAGCAACTCAAGGACCTACGGAGAGAGTTGGGATTTTTACAGTTTTCGTATTTGAGTTCGCTCGAATACCGGTACGAGGACAGTGTGATTCTAATTATTTTTCTCTCCTAAAAATATTTCTAAATACTAAATATGAGCGGAGATAATATGACTTCTCCAAGATAACAGAAATACTGGAGGAAAAATCTTAAAAATCACTTTTGGTATTTTTCTGGATTTATTTGCGATTTTATTTGCATAGGAAAAATGCGCGTTTTTCAAAATTGCAGTTAGGTCCGGGAAAAATGTTCACTTTGTCCTAAATATTATTAGAGGACGGTGAAAACTTATTTCGGGATTTTTGGAGTCCGTTTAGTATTTCTTTCGTTAGTTTTTCTGCGCTAGGACTCTATTTAAAAAAACGCGTAACCGACTTGGAGTCGTACTAGCCCAGGACTCTGGGCTTTATAAGTCGCCCGAGCCGGCCCAAGCCAGCCCGTCAGCCCCGCGCCTCCCTGCCCTAGCCGTCCCGCGCCGCCGCCGCCTTAGCCGCCGCCGCCGCCTAGCCGCCGCCGCAGCTCGTCGCCGCCCCACCGCCGCAGCGCCGCCGCCGCCCCGCAGCCCCGCCACCGCTTCGCCACCTCGCCGCCGCACTGGACCGCCGCCCCGCACGCCGGACCGCCGCCGCCGGAGTTCGTGTTGAGGTAGATACGTTTTTTTAGAACCAATCGGTTTTCGTAAACCGTAGATCTGTTTTTCTTATTAGATTAGATCGGTTCGGTTTTTTCGTCGGTTTAGTTATTTAGCGGACGTTCGTCCGTACGTTCGTTTTAACGAACGGTTTTCGTCCGTTAGCCGCAGACAGCGAACGTTAGTTCGTTAGCCTGTTTGTCTGTTTTCTTTTTCGGGGTATTTATCCGTGATTATACTGATCGTGATTTCTGCCCTCATCATGTTTTTCGGTTTTTTTTCGCTCGAGAGTCGGAATCAGGTGATTCAAAATCCCAGATCTTTGTCTCGATGCCCTCTTTACATTTAACCAACTTGAACAAAGTTTTGGCTACTGTAAAATTTGACTTTAGGCTAATTAGCAAACCGGCGCTTGTTTCTTTCGCAGTTGGAGTTTCGTTGCTTCTTTCGAGTTGATTCTTTTTGCAAACCGGAGTTCTTAAGTTGAACTTTCTGGTTAGATCTCTTATTTGAGTTTTACCCATGCATTAGTTAAGTACTTATTGTGTGCTTGTTTATTTGCGATAGAGTACCCGGAGTGCGCCGCTTGCTACTTTGAGTCTCTAGGTTTTGCGGATCATCAGCAAGGCAAGTAACACTTTGATCATACTTTCCAAATACCCAGTTTTCATTGCATTAGTCCAACCCTCACACATTGCATGAGTAGGATCTAATAACTTGTGGGACTGGGAAGTAGATTGAGGTAGTACCTATTACCTGCATTACATTCAAACCTTTGGGAGTTACTTCTATGTTTGCTGTTAGGACATGCTATGCTCGTAGACGTGGATTGGGTGAGTGTATCCATGACAGATGTGAGTTTGTTAATTAATGGTTCAACTTAAGGTGGCAACTTTAACACACAACTGGGTGGATTGAGGCATCTGGGTATTCCAGCGATTGCCTGTTTTTCTTTTGGACCGCCACCCAGGCTCAAAGGGATCATGAGATTATTCATACTAGAAACTTCCGTGTGCAGCCACATGCCAATATGGGCTCTGGCATAGTTGAGTAAGTTGTGGGAAACCTTTCCATAATGGGCTAGCAGATGTAGAGGGTTTTGTAGGTGTACCGGCCTATCTATCTGGTTAAGGGGACCTCTTCGGAAAGACTGTGTCTCGGTTTCTCCGTTTCTCAAACACCATGCAGTGCGAGAAACCAAACGGAGGTGATCGAGTCTTGTGGGAAAAGTGCACAAACCTCTGCAGAGTGTACAAACTGATCTTGATTAGCCGTGTCCCCGGTTACGGACGTCTTGAGTATCTAGTACTTGGATTATCATGTGAATCTCATCATGTTACTCTAATATAATATTGTTGGGTTTAATGATGAATTTTTAATTGGGGTTGAGAGGATGTCTATCTTCTCAACGTTGTTTCAACTACCATGATAGTTAATTAAAATCTATTCCTTTGAAGTAGGGAAAAATTGGTTTTAAAAACTTAACCATAGAGCTTTCCACCAGCCAAATATGCATGTAGTATAGCCTTTATTCTGTTACTTGCAAATACTTGTGTTATCTTGCCAGCATATTCCATGTGCTGACCCGTTTTTGGGCTGCAACGTTTCATGTTGCAGACTTTTCAGACGACGAGTATGGTGCCCTTTAGGTCGTGGTTCTATACTCAGTGATGCCGTTGGAGTTGATGGACTCACTTATCTTCCAAGCCTTCCGCTGTTATCGTGTTAGATGGTCTTAAGCCATTATTATTGTAATAAGTTCATCGTTGGAACTATCGATGTAATAAGTGTGTGATTGCTACTCTGTTATAAATCCTTCAAGTACTGTGCATGTCAGCATTACTGATCCAGGGATGACACTGATGCACAGAGATCAGACTGTTTGAGGTCTGGTCGCTACAAGATGGTATCAGAGCACTAGCTGACTGTAGGACACGACCACTAAGCTAAAACCCTAGAGCACTATTCACTCTTCTCTTTTCTGACTCCTCATCTTTTCTACTCTTTAGGATGGTGGCTGCAAAGAACAAGTTCATGCAACCAGATGATGATACACCATTTGGACGACACCTGAAGGAAGTCACCAGATATCTAAACATAGGACTACCAAGTTTCACCGGAACCTACAATGCCACTCTACCTGAGGAGGAGAGTTGGTTGATTCAAGCCCAAGTTCCAGGAAGGACGTTCGAGCTCGTCACTGCACTCATAGCATTTTCTTTTAATGCGCCTACATGGAGCCTAGGTAGGAGCATGGCAGCCCACATTGCTATGGGAAGGATCGGAGAAGTCTACAAGCAGGAGCTGAAGGACACCATCTACCAGATTTGTGGACGCCGAGATGAGAACTGGGACATGATCAGCACCCGGAAGGATAGGTCCATTGCAGCATTCATCCAGGAGTTGAACCATCACATTCGTCGCCAGGAGCATCAGATGTGTGCAGGGATGATGGATTTGAAGAAAGCCCTAAATAGGAATCTGGAGCTAAAGGAAGAACTCAAGTCTACACGCGACGGATACGAGGAGGAGATGCTAATACTTGTGGAGAAGAATGATGACTTGACATGGAAGTTAGGGATACTCATGGGAGAAGAGACGAGGAAGAAGAACCCAAGGAGATTCCACCGGAAGACTACATCATTATTGACGACACGGATTCGGAACATGAAGATAGAAAGGACGAAGACTATGAAGATGAAGCTGGAGTAGATATCATGGAATCCTCTGTCGATCAACATTTTCAGATGACCACCCTGTGACTAGTAGTTTAACCCCATATACTAGTTTTAGAGCACTTTTGTAACGTTAGTTAGATTTGTAAGATCTTGCTTGAAATTGATTGGTGTGATATGATTGTGTGTTTGCCTCATGTGCATATGGGTAGTGATTTTCCCTTAGAACTCTTTTCTATTCTAATCCCTTCCCTCTACACCCATCAGATGCCTCCAAGACGTGAGCCCGGATTTGAGTTTCTCCCTGAGCTCACCCAGTTGATCCAGCAGCAGAACACCCTGATGCAACTTCTTGTCCAGAACACTCAGAACAACCAGAACAACAACAACAACCCTCCACCACCACCACCCGTGGACAACCTGACACGTTTCTTAAGGTTGCAACTACCCGTGTTTGCTAGCAGCATTGAACCAATAGTGGCTGATGACTGGCTACGCAAGATTGGAAGGGATTTGACCACCGCTAACTGCTCAGATGCTGAGAAGGTGCGATTTGCCGCACACCAGTTGTCTGGACCAGCCGCGGCATGGTGGGAGAATTACACAGCCACTTATCCCGTAGCCAATGTAACTTGGGATCAGTTTCAGCAAGCTTTTCGTACCGTCCATGTCTCAACTGGAGCTATGAGTATGAAGAAGCGGGAGTTTCGCAATTTGCGCCAAGGCAACCGTACTATGGCCCAGTACGTGGATGAGTTTAGTACCCTATCTCGTCATGCCCCAGATGATGTGGCCACAGATGCCGCTAAGCAGGAGAGATTCATGGAAGGGCTGAATGATGAGATGGGTGTACAGTTGATGGTGGCAACTTTCAATAACTACCAGAAGCTGGTTGACCGCGCCCTAATGATTGAAAGGAAGCACCAACAGATTGAAAGTCGCAAAAGGAAGTATGGACAAGGAAAGTATAACTCTGGAACTCAGCAGAAGCCTCGTTTTACCCCTAAAACAGTAGGACAGTTTCAACATACCCATGGAGGAGGTAGCTCGCACCATCACAATGGCACCAAGAATGGAAATGGAAATGGAGCAAATGGTAACCAGAGCCACCCTACACCGTCCACACCCACCAAGAAGGATTTCAGCCATGTCACCTGTTATAAGTGCGGGAAGAATGGACATTATGCCAATGAATGCCCATAAACTAAGAATGGAAACGGCAATGGAAGCGCCGCGAAGAAGCCCAACCCGTTCAACAAAGGACAAGTGAACCACGTGACCGTGGAGGAGGTAGAAGAGCAACCCGATGATGTTGTCGATAAGTTTTTGGTTAAGACCTTTACCGCAATAGTTCTTTTCGATACTGGTGCATCGCATTCATATATTTCAAGGGGATTCATAAATAGACATAGGATGTCCACCCGAGTTCTTAAGACCCCCATGTTAGTAAGTTCACCTGGAGCAGATTATATGGCACACCAAGGATGTTTTCAGACGCCATTGATCATAGGACGCCACACTTTCCCCTCTGATCTAATAGTCCTGCAGTCACAAGGACTGGATGTGATATTAGGTATGGATTGGCTATCGAAGTATGGAGGTAACATTGACTGTGCCAGTAAGTCAATTTTGCTCACCACCCCGGAGGGAAAAAGGATCAAGTATGTATCTAGGCATTCGCCAATAAGGACTCAAGTACATTCTCTCACGGGAGTTGTTCAGGAGGAAGTGCCAGTAGTGAAGGATTATCCGGATGTGTTTCCAGAGGAGTTACCTGGCATGCCACCAGATAGAGATGTAGAGTTTTTGATTGAACTTTTGTCAGGCACCAGGCCAATTTCTAAGAGACCATATAGGATGCCCGCAAAGGATTTGGAGGAGATTAAGAAATAGATTAAGGAGTTATTGGATAAAGGATTCATACGCCCAAGTTCTTCACCTTGGGGTTCGCCAGTACTTCTAGTGGAGAAGAAGGATGGATCGTTAAGAATGGTTGTTGATTATCGAGGGCTGAACGAAGTAACGATCAAGAACAAGTACCCATTGCCGATGATCAATGATCTGTTCGATAGATTGCAAGGAGCTAAGATATTTTCCAAGATCGATCTGCGATCAGGGTACCACCAATTGAAGATCTGAGAGCAGGATATACCTAAGACAGCCTTTACCACCAGGTACGGGTTGTACGAGTATACCATTATGTCTTTTGGTCTGACTAACGCACCGGCATACTTTATGAACCTGATGAACAAGGTGTTTATGGAGTATTTGGATAAGTTCGTCGTAGTGTTCATAGATGATATATTGATCTTCTCAAAGGATGAAGAGGAGCATGCAGAGCATTTGCGTTTGGTATTGGAGAAGCTCAGAGAACATCAGTTATATGCCATGTTTAGCAAATGCGAGTTTTGGTTGAAGGAAGTTGGATTTCTCGGACACGTTATATCTGGAGAAGGAATAGCAGTAGATCCCGCTAAGGTGGACACTGTGACCCATTGGGAAGCACCAACAACAGTTGGAGAGGTCCGGAGTTTTCTTGGACTTGTCGGATACTACCGGAGATTTATTGAGAATTTCTCGAGGATTGCAAAGCCAATGACGGAGTTGTTAAAGAAGGACACCAAGTTCAGTTGGACAGAAGAATGTGAGACCAGTTTTCAGGAATCAAAGAAAAGGTTGGTCTCATCCCCTGTGTTGATTCTGCCAGATCAACGTAAGGATTATGAGGTGTACTGCGACGCTTCACGTCGAGGACTTGGAGCAGTTCTTATGCAGGAAGGAAGAGTTGTTTCGAATGCTTCACGACAGCTAAACCTCATGAGCTGAACTATGCCACCCACAATTTGGAGTTAGCAGCCGTAGTGCATGCATTGAAGATGTGGAGACATTTCCTTATTGGAAACCATTGTGAAGTATATACGGATCACAAGAGTTTGAAGTATATATTCACTCAGAAGGAGTTGAATCTCAGGCAAAGGAGATGGCTGGAACTCATTAAGGATTACGACATGAGATTGCATTATAATCCCGGAAAGGCTAATGTAGTAGCCGATGCGCTAAGCCGTAAGAGCCATGTCAATACCCTAATGACGGAGGATTTTCCAAAGGAGTTAGCCGAGGACTTACGAGAATTACGTATGGAGATAGTTCCGAGAGGCTACATAGCAACACTAGAAATCCAGTCTACCTTGATGGATAAAATCAGAGAAGCTCAGAAAACTGACAAAGAGGTTGCATCTATAAAGGAGAGGATGAGCGAAGGAAGAGCTAAAGGTTTTCGTGAGGATGAACACGACACCTTATGGTTTGAGGACCGCATTTATGTGCCTAATGACCCGGAGATCAGGAAGTTGATTCTACAGGAGGCCCATGATTCACCGTACTCGATTCACCCAGGAAATACTAAGATGTATTTGGATTTAAAGGACATTTTCTGGTGGACCGGTATGAAGAAAGATATCGCGGAGTATGTAGCAGTTTGTGATGTATGTCAGAGAGTAAAGGCAGAACATTAGAAGCCAGCAGGATTGTTACAACCTATGCCGATACCCGAATGGAAGTGGGAGAAGCTTGGCATGGATTTTATCACCGGATTGCCCAGGACCAAAGCAGGATATGATTCAATCTGGGTAGTAGTGGACCGATTGACGAAGGTAGCCCACTTTATCCCTGTGAAAACCACATATACCAGTGCAAAGTTGGCAAAGATATACATGACCCAAATTGTATGTCTGCATGGAGTTCCGAGGAGCATCATATCAGATAGAGGAACCCAGTTTACCTCAAAGTTCTGGAATCAGTTACATGAAACTTTGGGTACCAGACTAGAGTTTAGCACAACTTTTCACCCACAGACAGATGGACAGACTGAGAGAGTCAATCATATTTTGGAAGATATGCTCAGAGCTTGTGCACTAGATTATGGATCTAGTTGGGATGACAATTGCCCTACGCGGAGTTCTCATACAACAACAGTTACCAAGCCAGTTTGAAGATGGCACCGTTCGAGGCATTGTATGGAAGGAGATGCCGAACACCGTTAATGTGGGATGAAGTTGGAGACTGACAGTTGTTTGGACCAGACTTAATCAAAGAGTCTGAGAAGAAGGTGAAGTTGATTCGAGATAGATTGAAGGTAGCTCAGTCTTGGCAGAAGAGTTATGCAGACTCGAAGCGCAAGGAGATAGCCTATGAGATCGGAGATAGAGCGTACCTGAGAGTATCGCCTCTGCGAGGAGTTAAACGTTTCGGAGTTAAAGGGAAGTTAGCCCCGAG
This sequence comes from Secale cereale, assembly GCA_902687465.1. Taxonomy (NCBI): domain Eukaryota; kingdom Viridiplantae; phylum Streptophyta; class Magnoliopsida; order Poales; family Poaceae; genus Secale; species Secale cereale. The sequence continues at coordinate 192,064,029 of LR738712.1, read as the reverse complement.
ATTTGTGGGACCTTACCATGTTATGGAACGCATGGAAGAGGTTGCCTATAAGTTGGAATTGCCCGAGGGATTGTCAGGAGTGCACGACATGTTTCATGTTTCACATCTTAAGAAGTGTCATGCGGAGATGGCAGATATACCGCTTAGAGACACGGTACCCCTGGAAGCAATTCAGTTGGACAGTGATCTGACTTACGAGGAGAAGCCTGTTAAGATTCTCGAATTTTCGAGCAGAGTCACCCGCAGTAAGGTTATCAAGTTTTGCAAAGTTCAGTGGAGTCACCACACCGAGGAAGAAGCCACCTGGGAACGAGAAGATGATCTACACAAGGACCACCCACACCTGTTCTCTAGCCAAGTCGAATCTCGAGGGCGAGATTCATTCTAAGGGGGGTAGGTTTGTAACATCCCAAATTTTCAATTTGGAATGTTATACATAGATCATATTTGCATTTCATGCTTTTTCATTTTTGTTTGTGGCGTTCCTCGAAATTCTAAGCAACTCAAGGACCTACGGAGAGAGTTGGGAATTTTACCGTTTTCGTATTTGAGTTCGCTCGAATACCGGTACGAGGATAGTGCGATTCTAATTATTTTTGTCTCCTAAAAATATTTCTAAATACAAAATATGAGCGGAGATAATATGACTTCTCCAAAATAACAGAAATACTGGAGGGAAAATGTTAAAAATCACTTTTGGTATTTTTCTGGATTTATTTGCGATTTTATTTGCATAGGAAAAATGCGCGTTTTTCAAAATTGCAGTTCGGTCCAGGAAAAATGTTCACTTTGTCCTAAATATTATTAGAGGACGGTGTAAATTTATTTCAGGATATTTGGAGTCCGTTTAGTATTTCTTTCGTTAGTTTTTCTGCGCCAGGACTATTTAAAAAAACGCGCAACCGACTTGGAGTCGTACTAGCCAAGGACTGTGGGCTTTATAAGTCGCCCGAGCCTGCCCAAGCCAGCCCGTCAGCCCCGCGCCTCCATTCCCTAGCCGCCCCGCGCCGCCGCCACCTTAGCCGCCGCCGCCGCCTAGTCGCCGCCCCGCCGCGCCGCCGCCGCAGCTCGTCGCCGCCCCGCCGCCGCAGCGTCGCCGCCACTTCGCCACCTCGCCGCCGCACCGGACCGCCGCCGCCGGAGTTCGTGTTGAGGTAGATACGTTTTTTTTTAGAATCGATCGGTTTTCGTAAACCGTAGATCTGTTTTTTTATTAGATTAGATCGGTTCGGTTTTTTCGTCGGTTTAGTTATTTAGCGAACGTTCGTCCGTACGTTCGTTTTAACGAACGGTTTTCGTCCGTTAGCCGCAGACAACGAACGTTTGTTCGTTAGCATGTTCGTCCGTTTTCTTTTTCGGGGTATTTATCCACGATTTCTGCCCTGATCCTGTTTTTCGTTTTTCTTTTCGCTCGAGAGTCGGAATCAGGTGATTCAAAATCCCAGATCTTCGTCTCGATGCCCTCTTTACATTTAACTAACTTGAACAAAGTTTTGGCTACTGCAAAATTTGACTTTAGGCCAATTAGCAAACCGGAGCTCGTTTATTTTGCAGTTGGAGTTTTGTTGCTTCTTTCGAGTTGATTCTTTTTGCAAACCGGAGTTCTTAAGTTGAACTTTCTGGTTAGATCTCTGAGTTTTACCCGTGCATTAGTTAAGTAATTATTGTGTGCTTGTTTGTTTGCGATAGTGTACCCGGAGTGCGCCGCTTGCTACTTTGAGTCTCTAGGTTTTGCGGATCATCAGCAAGGCAAGTAACACTTTGATCATACTTTCCAAATACCCAGTTTTCATTGCATTAGTCCAACCCTCACACATTGCATGAGTAGGATCTAATAACTTGTGGGACTGGGAAGTAGATTGAGGTAGTACCTATTACCTGCATTACATTCAAACCTTTGGGAGTTACTTCTATGTTTGCTGTTAGGACATGCTATGCTCGTAGACGTGGATTGGATGAGTGTATCCATGACAGATGTGAGTTTGTTAATTAATGGTTCAACTTAAGGTGGCAACTTTAACACACATCTGGGTGGATTGAGGCATCTGGGTATTCCAGCGATTGCCTGTTTTTATTTTGGACCGCCACCCAGGCTCAAAGAGATCATGAAATTATTCATACTAGAAACTTCCGTGTGCAGCCACATGCCAATATGGGCTCTGGCATAGTTGAGTAAGTTGTGGGAAACCTTTCCAAGATGGGCTAGCAGATGTAGAGGGTTTTGTAGGTGTACCGGCCTATCTATCTGGTTAAGGGGACCTCTTCGGAAAGACTGTGTCTCGGTCATCCATTTCTCAAACACCATGCAGTGCGAGAAACCAAACGGAGGCGATCGAGTCTTGTGGGAAAAGTGCACAAACCTCTGCAGAGTGTACAAACTGATCTTGATTAGCCGTGTCCCCGGTTACGGACGTCTTGAGTATCTAGTACTTGGATTATCATGTGAATCTCATCATGTTACTCTAATTTAATATTGTTGGGTTTAATGATGAATTTTTAATTGGTGTTCAGAGGATGTCTATCTTCTCAACGATGTTTCAACTACCATGATAGTTAATTAAAATCTATTCCTCTGAAGTAGGGAAAAATTGGCTTTACGCAAAAAACTTAACCATAGAGCTTTCCACCAGCCAAATATGCATGTAGTATAGCCTTTATTCTGTTACTTGCAAATACTTGTGTTATCTTGCCAGCATATTCCATGTGCTGACCCGTTTTCAGGCTGCAACGTTTCATGTTGCAGACTTTTCAGACGACGAGTAAGGTGCCTTTTAGGTCGTGGTTCAATACTCAGTGATGCCGTTGGAGTTGATGGACTCACTTATCTTCCAAGCCTTCCGCTGTTATCGTGTTAGATGGCCTTAAGCCATTATTATTGTAATAAGTTCATCGTTGGAACTATCGATGTAATAAGTGTGTGATTGCTACTCTGTTATAAATCCTTCAAGTACTGTGTGTGTGAGCATTACTGATCCAAGGATGACACTGATGCACAGAGATCAGACTGTTTGAGGTCTGGTCGCTACAGGAATCTAAAACATATGAGCATGCAACATGGGGACAACACATCAATAGCAACTAGCTCCTCAACTAGGCATCTCGTAACAAGTTACAAAACCTAACAGCCACATGCACTTTTGCAACAGGGATAAAAATGGCAATATGAACTCTAACATGCATGCTATAGCAACCAACATGTAGAGCATCTCATGATGAACATTAGGACATATCATTTGCTTCATTTGGATAAACATGCACTAAGTTATCACATCTCAAACATGGCATGAAAACAACTAATAGCAGCAGTTTATATCATGTAGCACTCTTGTCATGATGATTAAGACATCTAGATGGACTCAAACAAGCATGACATAGTGGAACAAAACATAGTACACATCACCACGATCATTTTGACTTATAATATGCACAAAACGGAACAGCACAGTAAAAGTTATTGCCAATACAAAAATGCATCAGACAACAAAAACAACAAATGACTTAGGAAAACGGGTCAACCTCCGGATCAGTCAACGCGGTGGATCGGGCGCAGCGGGTTCGCGGGTTGCGGGTCGCGGGACCCGTTAGGGTTTCCAGCCCCGGATCGGGCGAACGGGCACCGATCTTTTTACTGCTGCCCTCGATGGGAGGCCGGCGGCCGCGGCAGATCTGGCCGGAGGGGACCCGTCGGCGGCGGGGCGAGGGCCGGCCGGCGGCGAGGATGCCCGAGGGGCGCGGCGGCGGAAGTGGCGGAGGGCTGCGCCGGAGCGGCGAGGGGGCGAGCTCCAGGCGGCGGGTGAGGCCGGCGTTGGGCGGCGGCATGGCCGGCGCCGGCGGCGGAGGACGGCAGCGTGGCGAGCCCGGCCGGCGGCGGCACGGTCAGAACTGGTGAGGTGCGGGATCGGGGCGGAGAGGCCCGGAAGGCGGCGGCGGCAGGCCGGGAACGGGCCTTCGGGCCCGCGCGGCGGCGGAGGCGGAACTGTGCAGTGGCGGATATGTCCGGCTCGGGTCGGACACGTCCGCCCGGCGCGGATTCCGAGGCGTGGCTGGAGCTAGGAGAAGGCTAGGGTTTTTTGGACGAAAATGGAGGGGTGGGCGTTTTTATAGGCACAAGGAGCTAGGAGAGTCCAAATGGGGAGCGGTTTTCGGCCACGCGATCACAATTCGACGGCCGAGATGATGGGAAGGGTTGTGCTGGGTTGGTGGGCTGTTGTGGAGGGGTCTTGGGCCTCAAAGAGGAGGTACTTTTTGCCCACTAGGTTAACCGTTGGAGTACCAAACGAACTCCAAACGCGACGAAACTTGACAGGCGGCCTACACGTACCAAAACAACATCGCACGACAAGTCTCACGCCATTCCGGAAACGTTACATGCCCAAACACGAAAGAAGGACTCGGGGATGCCACGGGCACGTGTGAGAGCGTCGGAACTCGAAACGGGCAACGGGAAGAGACGAGTGGGACCGGATGCATGTGACAACACAAATGCAATGCAATGCACATGACAACATGACATGGATGAAATGCACACATGCACGCGACAAAACGACGAAACCGAAAAGAAAGAAGACCCAGAACGGAAATGATGAAGCCAAAGTTTATATATTGCCATATAGGGAAAGTATTACATCCGGGGCATTACAAACGGAGTCCAAACAGAATGAAACCTTCGGGAGATATATTTTTGAAGAAAATCACGCACGGGAGACTTAAGAACTACGGAGTAGGGCATACGTGGTGCCCATGAGGGTGGGGGCGCGCCCCCTGCCTCGTGGGCCCCACGTTTGGCCCCCGGTGCCCTCCATCCTCCTATATATACCTACGTACTCTAAAACCATCAGCAACAGAGAAAACCCTAGTTCCACCGCCGTAACCTTATGTTCCCGTGAGATCCCATCTTGGGGCCTGTTCCAAAGCTCCGCCGGAGGGGGGATCTTCCACGGAGTGCTTCTACATCATCATCATCGCCTCACCATGAGTTGTGAGTAGTTTACCACAGACCTTCGGGTCCATAGCTAGTATCTATATGGCTTCTTCTCTCTCTTTGGGTCTCAATACAAAGTTCTCCTCGGTCTTCGAGGAGATCTATTCGATGTAATCTCTTTTTGCGGTGTGTTTGTCGAGATCCGATGAATTGTGGGTTTATGATCAAGATTATCTATGAGAAATATTTGGTTCTTCTCTGAACTCTTTATGTATGATTATAATATCCTTGCAAGTCTCTTCGAATTATTGGTTTGGTTTGGCCTACTAGATCTATAGTTCTTGCAATGGGAGAAGTGCTTGGCTTTGGGTTCAATCTTGCGGTGTCCTTTCCCAACGACAGTAGGGCAGCAAGGCATATATTGTATTGTTGTCATCGAGGATAAAAAGATGGGGTTTATATCACTAAGTTTGAGTTTATCCCTCTACATCATGTCATCTTGCTTAAGGCGTTACTCTGTTCTTATGAACTCAATACACTAGATGCATGCTGGATAGCGGTCGATGTGTGGAGTAATAGTAGTAGATGCAGAATTGTTTTGGTCTACTTGTCTCGGACGTGATGCCTATATGCAATGATCATGCCTAGATAGTCTCATAATCATTCGCTTTTCTATCAATTGCCTGACAGTAATTTGTTTACCCGCCATGGAATATCGCTATCATGAGAGAAGCCACTAGAGAACACTATGGCCCCTGGGTCTATTCTCGACATATCAATCTACAATCTACTTTACTTTTCCGCTTTTACTTTCTGTTCTTATATCAAAAAGTAGCAAAAATATCAAACTATCATCTCTATCAGATCTCACTTTCGTAAGTGACCGTAAAGGGATTGACAACCCCTTACTGTGTTGGTTGCGAAGTTCTTATTTGTTTGTGCAGGTGCGAGGGACTTGTGTGTGGTCTCCTACTGGATTGATACCTTGGTTCTGAAAAACTGAGGGAAATACTTACGCTACTATGTTGCATCACCCTTTCCTCTTCAAGGGAATACAACGCAAGCTCGAGAAGTAGCAAGAAGAATTTCTTGCGCCGTTGCCGGGGAGGCTTACGCAAAATTCATATACCAAGTACCTATCACAAACCCTTATCCTTCGCATTACATTTTTTGCCTCTTATTTTTGTCTCCCCCACTTCACCCTTGCCGTTTTATTTGCCCTTCTTCTGTCGTGTGTTTATCGTTCGCTTGCCTCTTGTTTGCTTGTATGTGTTGCTTGCTTGCTTGCCCTCATGTGTGAGATGGGGGATGATTTTATCGAGAAGGGTAGTAATGTCGAGGGCAACGTGTATGTTGACCCCCCGGATGAAACTACCACTTTACATATTAAGAAGTTCCGGGTTGGTAGTGGTAATATCATTGGAAAAGGAGTTCTTCAAGACTTCTTTACTTGTGCCGGTGCTATGCCCACTACGGGTGGCTCCATTCTTCACAGAACTAGTAGCCTTGTGGATGCTGTATCTATGCTTATAGTTGAAATTGAAAGGCAATTTATCCATATGCATCCCTGTATTCAGAGAATCTTTTTGGAGTTTTCCAATATTGAGCATTCTTCTGTTAAGCGTGCAGCTACTATCTTTTTGGCTCATGAATTTAGATTTATCATGAAAGAGGCCAAATAAATCTTTGCTCATTACGGGGTAGATGTCGGCCGACCTCCCATAGAGGCTATCTTATTTAATCAAGAAGACATAATGCAGTTGTGATCTCCTCATCATGTTGCTTTTAATGAAAACCTTAGAAAAAAGGTTCCTACCGATATCTTGGTTGATAGAATTTCTAAGATGAATGATGATTTTGCTATTCAAAACAATGGGTTAGGCTTCTCCCTTGAGCGAAGGCTTATAACCTTATGCCAAAAGGACGCCTATAATGATGAATTGGTTGTTCATTACAAAGGGCCAAAAGTGGAAACTATTCCTCCTGAGATTGATGTGGGGGACTTTTGTCCCATTAAATTTAGCCCTTTTGATTACTTTTACTTGCCACAAAGGAAACTTGCTGCTGAACGTAGGGAATATGAGATGAGTTTTCGCGATATATCGTATCATTATGGCATTCCCTAGATCTATCCATGTATCGTGCCTAGCTAGGGGCGTAAAACGATAGCGCTTGTTGGGAGGCAACCCAATTTTATATTTTTTTTGTTTTTGATTCTGTTTAGGAATAAATATTGCATCTAGCTTCTGCTTAGATGTGGTTTTGCATTTTGGTTAGTGTTTGTGCCAAGTAGAATCTTTGGGAAGACTTGTGTGAAGTTTATGTGATCTTGCTGTGAAAAAAGAATCGTTAGCGCTCGCTAGAATGGTCATCAGATTTTACTGGAGAGTGCTATTTAGTTGATTCGTTTTGTAGATGGTTAATAGACAAATTCCTCACGTTTACCAATTTAGTTTGAATTTTTTGGAGTTACAGAAGTATGTGAAACCTGCAGATTACTACAGACTGTTTTTGTTTTTAACAGATTCTGTTTTTCGTGTGTTGTTTGCTTATTTCAATGCATCTATGAGTAGTATTGGGAAGTATGAACCATAGAGAAGTTGGAATACAGTAGGTTTAACACCAATATAAAAAAAGAATGAATTCATGGCAGTACCTTTGAGTAGTGGTTTGTTTTCTTATACTAACGGAGCTCACGAGATTTTTGTCTAAGTTTTGTGTTGTGAAGTTTTCAAGTTTTGAGTATTGCTTTGACGGACTATGGAACAAAGAGTAGCAAAGGCCTAAGCTTGGGGATGCCATGGCACCCCAAGGTAAAATTCAAGAACAACCAAAAGCCTAAGCTTGGGGATGCCCCGGGAAGACATCCCCTCTTTCGTCTTCATCCATCGGTAACTATACTCGGAGCTATATTTTTATTCACCACATGATATGTGTTTTACTTGGAGCGTCTTGTATAATTTGAGTCTTTGCTTGTTAGTCTGCCACAATTATCCTTGATGGACACACCTATTTGAGAGAGTTAAATATGGCCTAGGAATTGATAGAACACTCTATGTGCTTCACTTATATCTTTTGAGTTGAATAGTTTTTGCTCTAGTGCTTCATTTATATCTTTTAGAGCACGGTGGTGATAATATTTTCAAGAAATTTTTGAACTCTCATACTTCACTTATATCCATTTGAGAGTATATTAAAACAGCATGGTAATGTGCTTAGGCTATAAAACTAGTCTTCACATGATAGACATCCAATATCAATGTAGTAAAAACTTTCACACTTAGTGCATTGAATATGATGAGAAGTTGGATGCTTGATAATTGTTTTGAGATATGAGGATAGTGATATTAGAGTCATGCTAGTGGATTTATTAAGAAATTGAGAAATACTTGTGTTAAGGTTTGTGATTCCCGTAGCATGCACGTATGGTGAACCACTATGTGACGAAGTTAGAGCATGAGGTATTTGTAAAGTGTCAACCTTTGTGTGGAGGTCGGGGGGCGCGATGGTTAACTCCTACCAACCTCCCCCCTAGGATCATGTGTTGATTGCTTTGTTTTGATGACTCATAGATTTTTGCAATAAGTATATGAGTTCTTATGACTAATGTTGAGTCCATGGATTATACGCACTCTCACCCTTCCACCATTGCTAGCCTCTCTTGTACCGCGCAACTTTCGCCGTTACCATACACCCACTATATATCCTTCCTCAAAACAGCCACCATATAAATTCCTCAAACCAACCACCATACCTACCTATCATGGCAATTCCATAGCCATTCCGAGATATATTGCCATGCAACTTTCCACCGTTCTGTTCATATGACACGCTTCATATTGTCATATTGCCATGCATGATCATGTAGTTGACATCGTATTTGTGGCAAAGCCACCATGCATAATTTTTCATACATGTCACTCTTGATTCATTGCAAATCCCGGTACACCGCCGGAGGCATTCATATAGAGTCATACTTGTTCTAGTATCGAGTTGTAATGGAAGCGTGATGATCATCAATATTAGAGCATTGTCCCATGTCAGGAAAGGCTAAATCAATAAAGCCCCTCCAAGAAAAAAAGGCCAAAGAAAAAAAGGCCCAAAAAAGAAAAAAAAAAAGAAAAAAAGAAAGAAAAGAAAAAAGGACAATTGCTACTATCTTTTTCCACACTTTTTCTTCAAAGTAGCACCATGTACTTCATGATAGAGAGTCTCATGTTTAGTCACTTTCATATACTAGTCGGAATTTTTCATTATAGAACTTGGCTTGTATATTCTGACGATGGGCTTCCTCAAATGCCCTAGGTCTTCGTGAGCAAGCAAGTTGGATGTACACCCACTAGTTTCTTTTGTTGAGCTTTCATACATTTTTAGCTCTAGTGCATCCGTTGCATGGCAATCCCTACTCACTCACATTGATATCTATTGATGGGCATCTCCATAGCCTGTTGATACGCCGAGTCGATGTGAGACTATCTCCCTCCTTTTTGTCTTCTCCACAACCACCTCTCTATTCCACCCATAGTGCTATGTCCATGGCTCACGGTCATGTATTGCATGAAAGTTGAAAGGTTTGAAAGAATAGAGTATGAAAACAAGTGCTTGGCTGAAATCGGGGTTGTGCATGATATGAATATTTTGTGTGATGAAGAGGGAGCATAGCCAGACTACATGATTTTGTAGGGATAACTTTCTTTAGCCATAGTATTTTGAGAAGACATGATTGCTTTGTTAGTATGCTTAAAGTATTACTATTTCTTATGTCAATATAGACTTTTGTCTTGAATCTTTCAGATCTGAACATTCATGCCACAATTAAGAGAATTGCATTGAAAAACTATGTTGGTTAGCATTCCACATCAAAAATTCTGTTTTTATCATTTACCTACTCGAGGACGAGCAGGAATTAAGTTTGGGGATGCTTGATACGTCCCCAACGTATCTATAATTTTTTATTGTTCCATGCTATTATTTATGATGTTTTGGTTGTTTAATGGGCTTTGTCATACACTTTTATATTATTTTTGGGACTAACCTACTAGCCCAAAGGCCCAGTCCAGATTGATGTTTTTGGCCTATTTCAGGGTTTTACAGAAAAGGGATATCAAACGGAGTCCAAACGGAATGAAACCTTCGAGAGAGATATTTTGGAGAAAATCACGCACGGGAGACTTGAGAACCACGGAGTAGGCCATACGTGGTGCCCACGAGGGTGGGGGGTGCCCCCCCTATAGGGCGCGCCCCCTGCCTCGTGGGCCCCACGTTTGGCCCCCGGTGCCCTCCTTCCTCCTATATATACCTACGTACCCTGAAACCATCGGAACAACAGAGAAAACCCTAATTCCACCGTTGTAACCTTCTGTTCCCATGAGATCCCATCTTGGGGCCTGTTCCGGAGCTCCGCCGGAGGGGGGATCTTCCATGGAGTGCTTCTACATCATCATCATCGCCTCACCATGAATTGTGAGTAGTTTACCATAGACCTTCGGGTCCATAGCTAGTATCTAGATGGCTTCTTCTCTCTCTTTGGGTCTCAATACAAAGTTCTCCTCGGTCTTCGAGGAGATCTATTCGATGTAATCTCTTTTTGCGGTGTGTTTGTCGAGATCCGAGGAATTGTGGGTTTATGATCAAGATTATCTATGCGAAATATTTGGTTCTTCTCTGAACTCTTTATGTATGATTATAATATCCTTGCAAGTCTCTTCAAATTATTGGTTTGGTTTGGCCTACTAGATCTATAGTTCTTGCAATGGGAGAAGTGCTTGGCTTTGGGTTCAATCTTACGGTGTCCTTTCCTAGTGACAGTAGGGGCAGCAAGGCACGTATTGTATTGTTGCCATCGAGGATAAAAAGATGGGGTTTATATCACTAAGTTTGAGTTTATCCCTCTACATCATGTCATCTTGCTTAAGGTGTTACTCTGTTCTTATGAACTCAATACACTAGATGCATGCTGGATAGCGGTCGATGTGTGGAGTAATAGTAGTAGATGCAGAATCGTTTCGGTCTACTTGTCTCGGACGTGATGCCTATATACAATGATCACGGGATGATGTGTTACGGAACGAGTAAAGAGACTTGCCGGTAACGAGATTGAGCAAGGTATCGGTATACCGACGATCGAATCTCGGGCAAGTGCTATACCGATAGACAAAGGGAATCGTATACGGGATTGATTGAATCCTTGACATCGTGGTTCATCCGATGAGATCATCGTGGAACATGTGGGAGCCAACATGGGTATCCAGATCCCGCTGTTGGTTATTGGCCGGAGAGTTGTCTCGGTCATGTCTACATGGTTCCCGAGCCCGTAGGGTCTACACACTTAAGGTTCGATGACGCTAGGGTTATAGGGAAAGTATGTACGCGGTTACCGAATGTTGTTCGGAGTCCCGGATGAGATCCCGGACGTCACGAGGAGTTCCGGAATGGTCCGGAGGTAAAGATTCATATATGGGAAGTCCTGTTTTGGTCACCGGAAAAGTTTCGGGCGATATCGGTAATGTACCGGGACCACCGGGAGGGTCCCGGGGGTCCACCAGGTGGGGCCACCAACCCCAGGTGGCTGCGTGGGCTAAGTGTGGGAGGGGACCAGCCCCAAGAGGGCTGGTGCGCCCCCCCACCAAGTCCCTAGGCGCATGGAGAGGGGAGGGGGGCAAACCCTAGGTCCAGATGGGCCTTAAGGCCCACCCTAGGGCGCCCCCTCTCTCTCCCCCCCTTGGCCGCACCCTAGATGGGTTCTGGGGGGCTGCCGCCACCCCTAGGGAGGAAACCCTAGATGGGGGCGCAGCCCCTACCTCCCCCCTATATATATGTGAAGTTTAGGGCTGCCCAGAACAAGTTTTGACCTCGGTCGATTGGCGCAGCCCTACCTCTCTCCCTCCTCGTCTCCCGCAGCGCTTGGCGAAGCCCTGCTGGAGTCCCGCGCTCCTCCACCACCACCACGCCGTTGTGCTGCTGTTGGATGGAGTCTTCCCCAACCTCTCCCTCTCTCCTTGCTGGATCAAGGCGTGGGAGACGTCACCGGGCTGCACGTGTGAAGAACGCGGAGGCACCGTCCGTTCGGTGCTAGGATCTTCGGCGATCTGAATCGCGGCGAGTACGACTCCATCAACCGCGTTCTTGAACGCTTCCGCTTAGCGATCTACAAGGGTATGTGGATCCAACTCTCCCCTCGTAGATGCATCTCCTAGATTGATCTTGGTGAACGTAGGAAAATTTTTGTTTCCCATGCGACGTTCCCCAACAGCTGTTGGAAATATGCCCTAGAGGCAATAATAAATTGGTTATTATTATATTTCCTTGTTCACGATAATCGTTTATTATCCATGCTAGAATTGTATTGATAGGAAACTCAGATACATGTATGGATACATAGACAAACACCATGTCCCTAGTGAGCCTCTAGACGACTAGCTCGTTGATCAATAGATGGTTACGGTTTCCTAACCATGGACATTGGATGTCGTTGATAACGGGATCACATCATTAGGAGAATGATGTGATGGACAAGACCCAATCCTAAGCCTAGCACAGATCGTGTAGTTCGTATGCTAAAGCTTTTCTATATGTCAAGTATCTTTTCCTTAGACCATGAGATTGTGCAACTCCCAGATACCGTAGGAATGCTTTGGGTGTACCAAACGTCACAACGTAACTGGGTGGCTATAAAGGTGCACAACAGGTATCTCCGAAAGTGTCTGTTGGGTTGGCACGAATCGAGACTGGGATTTGTCACTCCGTATGACGGGGAGGTATCTCTGGGCCCACTCGGTAGGACATCATCATAATGTGCACAATATGTGATCAAGGAGTTGATCACGGGATGATGTGTTACGGAACGAGTAAAGAGACTTGCCGGTAACGAGATTGAGCAAGGTATCGGTATACCGACGATCGAATCTCGGGCAAGTGCTATACCGATAGACAAAGGGAATCGTATACGGGATTGATTGAATCCTTGACATCGTGGTTCATCCGATGAGATCATCGTGGAACATGTGGGAGCCAACATGGGTATCCAGATCCCGCTGTTGGTTATTGGCCGGAGAGTTGTCTCGGTCATGTCTACATGGTTCCCGAGCCCGTAGGGTCTACACACTTAAGGTTCGATGACGCTAGGGTTATAGGGAAAGTAGGTACGCGGTTACCGAATGTTGTTCGGAGTCCCGGATGAGATCCCGGACGTCACGAGGAGTTCCGGAATGGTCCGGAGGTAAAGATTCATATATGGGAAGTCCTGTTTTGGTCACCGGAAAAGTTTCGGGCGATATCGGTAATGTACCGGGACCACCGGGAGGGTCCCGGGGGTCCACCAGGTGGGGCCACCAGCCCCAGAAGGCTACGTGGGCTAAGTGTGAGAGGGGACCAGCCCCAAGGGGGCTGGTGCGCCCCTCCACCAAGTCCCAGGGCGCCTCCAAGAGGGGAGGGGGGCAAACCCTAGGGCAGTTGGGCCCTAGGGCCCAATAGTGGTGCGCCTCCCCCTCTCTCCCCCTTGGCCGCCCCCCTAGATGGGATCTAGGGCTGGCCGCACCCTAGGGGTGGGAAACCCTAAAGGGGGGCGCAGCCCTCCCTTCCCCCTATATATATGTGAGGTTTTAGGGCTGCTAGACACACGAGAACGTCTCCCTCTTGGCGCAGCCCTACCCCTCTCCCTCCTCGTCTCTTGCAGCGCTTGGCGAAGCCCTGCTGGAGTCCCGCGCTCCTCCACCACCACCACGCCGTCGTGCTGCTGTTGGATGGAGTCTTCCCCAACCTCTCCCTCTCTCCTTGCTGGATCAAGGCGTGGGAGACGTCACCGGGCTGTACGTGTGAAGAACGCGGAGGCACCGTCCGTTCGGTGCTAGGATCTTCGGCGATCTGAATCGCGGCGAGTACGACTCCATCAACCGCGTTCTTGAACACTTCCGCTTAGCGATCTACAAGGGTATGTGGATCCAACTCTCCTCTCGTAGATGCATCTCCTAGATTGATCTTGGTGAACGTAGGAAAATTTTTGTTTCCCATGCGACGTTCCCCAACAGTGGCATCATGAGCTAGGTTCTTGCGTAGATGCTTTCTCGAGTAGAACACAAAAGGGTTTGTGGGCGTTGATGTTTAAATTGCTGCCCTCCTTAGTCTTTCTTGATTCAGCGGTATTATGGGATGAAGCGGCCCGGACCAACTTTACATGTCCACGTACATGAGACCGGTTCCATCGACAGACATGTGACTTTTGTTGCATAAGATGGCTGGCGGGTGTCTGTCTCTCCTATCTTAGTTGAATCGGAATAGAACAAGGCGGTCCTTGTAGAAGGTTAAATAGCAACTTGAATATCACCGTTGTGGCTTTGCGTAGGTAAGAAGCGTTCTTGCTAGATACCCATAGCAGCCACGTAAAACATGCAACAACAAATTAGAGGACGTCTAACTTGTTTTTGCAGGGTATGTATGTGATATGATATGGCCAATGACATGATGAGATATATTTGATGTATGAGATGATCATGTTGTAATAGTTAATATCGACTTGCATGTCGATGCATACGGCAACCGGCAGGAGCCATAGGGTTGTCTTTAATTTTTGTATGTCCTGCGTGTCAATCATTAAGCGCTATGTAATGCTTTACTTTATCGCTAAACGGTAGCAATAGTAGTAAGAGCATGGTGGGCGCGCGACAACCCCGATGGCGACACGATGATGGAGATCATGATGATGGGGATCATGGTGTTACGCCGGTGACGATGGAGATCATGCCGGTGCTTTGGAGATGGAGATCAAAAGCACGAGTTGATGGCCATATCATGTCACTTATGATTTGCATGTGATGTTAATCCTTTTATGCATCTTATTTTGCTTAGGACGACGGTAGCATTATAAGATGATCCCTCACTAAAATTTCAAGATAAAATTGTGTTCCCCCCGAGTGTGCGCCGTTGCGAAGGTTCGTCGTTTCGAAGCACCACGTGATGATCGGGTGTGATAGACTCTACGTTCGCATACAACGGGTGCAAGCCAGTTTTGCACATGCAGAACACTCGGGTTAGACTTGACGAGCCTAGCATGTACAGACATGGCCTCGTAACACGGAAGACCGAAAGGTCGAGCATGAGTCATATAGTAGATATGATCAACATGAAGATGTTCACCATTGACACCACCTCATCTCACGTGATGATCGGACTTGGGTTGGTGGATTTGGATCATGTCACGCTCAGATGACCAGAGGGATGTCAATTTGAGTGGGAGTTATAAGTAATTTGATTAGTTAAACTCACTTATCATGAACAATAGTCTAAGTTGTCTTCGCAAATTATGTTGTAGACCAATAACTGCGTTGTAGCTCCCTGTTTAATACGGTCCTAGAGAAAGGCTAAGTTGAAAGATGTTGTAAGCAATGATGCGGACTGGGTCCGTAGTCCGAGGAGTGTCCTCACTGCTGCACAGAAAGCTTACGTCTTTGATGCACCGCTAGATGTGCAAACCCCTACAACGTTGTCTGTGGATGTTGTGAACACCTGACAGAGACGTCCTGATGACTACTTGATAGTTTAGTGCACCATACTTTACGGCTTAGAATCGGGATTCCAATGACGTTTTGAACGCCATAGAACATATAAGATGTTCTAAGAGCTGAAATTGGGATTTCAGGCTCATGCCCGTGTTGAGAGGTATGAGACCTCTGACAAGTTCTTTTGCCAAAAAGATGGAGGAGAATGGCTCAACTAATGAGCATGTGCTCAGAATATCTGGGTGCTGAAATCACTTGAACCAAGTGGGAGTTAATCTTCCAGGTGAGATAGTGGTTGACGGAATTCTCTAGACACTATCACCAAGCTACTAGAACTTCGTGATGAACTATGACATGCAAAGGATGGTGATAATCCCGGTGCTGTCAGCGGTTCTTAGTACCGCAAAAGTAGAGATCAAGAAGGAGCATCAAGTGTTGATGGTTTAACAAGACCACTGGTTTCAAAAGGGTAAGGGCTAGAAGGGAAACTTCATGAATGGCAAACTTGTTGTCGCTCTGATGAAGGAACCCATGGTTGAACCCAAACCTCGAGACTAAGTGCTTCTATTGTAAGGGGAACGGTCACATGGTAGCGGAACCACCCCAAATACATGGTAGATATAATAGCTGGCAACTTCAACAAAGTATATTTGATATACGTGTTATTGATGTGTACCTTAGTAGTACTCCTTGTAGCACCTGGGTATTGGATACCGGTTCAGTTGCTATTATTAGTGACTTGAAGCAAAAGCTACGGACTGAACGGAGACTAGCTAAGGGCGAGGTGACTATGCGTGTTGGAAGTGTTTCCAAGGTTGATGAGATCACCATCGCACACTTCCTCTATTTTCGAGATTGGTGTTGAACCTAGATAAATGTTATCAGGTGTCTACGTTAAGCATGAAAATGATTAGATCATATTCATCGCAATACGGTTATTCATTTAAGTTAGAGAATCATGGTTATTCTGTTTACATGAATAATACCTTTATGGTCATGCACCCAGTGGTTCGTTGAATCTCGATCATGGTAATACACATAATGATAATATTAATGCCAAAAGATGTAGAGTTAATAATGATAGTACCACTTTCTTGTGGCACTGCCGCTTAGGTCATTTTGGCATAAAATGCATGAAGAAACTCCATGCTGATGGACGTTTGGAGTCACTTGATTTTGAATCGCTTGACACATGCGAGCCATGCCTCATGGGCAGGATGACTGAGATCTCGTTTTTCAGGTACAATGAAACGGGTAAGTGACTTGTTGGAAATCATACATGCTGATGTATGTGATCCAATGAGAATTAAGGCGTGTGGTGGATATCGTTATTTTCTCATCTTCAATGACGATTTGAGTAGATATGGTATATTTACTTAATGAAGCAAAAGTCTGAAACGTTTGAAAGGTTCAAACAATTTCAGAGCGAAGATTAAGAATCATCATAACAAGAAGATCATGTTCCTACGATCTGATCAAGGGGATATTATCTGAATTATGAGTTTGGCAATCACTTAAGACATTGTGGAATTGTTTCGCAGTTGAAGTCCCCTGGAACACCACAGCGTAATGGTGTGTCCGGACATCGTATTCGAACCTTATGAGATATGGTGCGATCTATGGTGTATCTTACCGATCTACCGCTATTATTTTGAGGTTATGCATTAGAGACAGCTGCATTCACTTTAGATAGGGCACCATCTAAGTCCGTTGAGAAGACGCCGTATGAACTATGGTTTGTCAAGAAACCAAAGTTGTCATTTTCTTGATGTTTGGGGCTGCGATGCTTATGGCTTCAGCCGGGAAAAGCTCGAACCCAAAGCGGACAAATACATCTTCATATGATACCCAAAGGTAACAGTTGGGTATACCTTCTATCTCAGATCCAAGGACAAAATGTTTGTCGCTAAGAATGGGTCCTTTCTCGAGAAGGAGTTTCTCTCGAAAGAACTGAGTGGGAGGAAGATAGAACTTGATGAGGTTGTCGAACCCTCACTTCAACCGGAGAGTAGTGCAACACAGAAAGATGTTTCTGTGGAATCTACGACAGTTGAAGAGGAAACTAATGATAGTGCTCATGAAGCTCCAGATCAAGTTGCTATCGAACCTCGTAGGTTGACAAGGATATGTACTACTCCTGAGTGGTACGTTGATCCTGTCTTAGAGGTCATGTTGTTGGACAACGATGAACCTACGAACTATGGAGAAGCGATGGTGGGCCCATATTCCGACAAATGGTTAGAAGCCGATAAATCCGAGATAGGATCCATGTATCAAAACAAAGTATGGACTTTGGTGGACTTGCCCTGTGATCGGCAAGCCATTGAGACAAATGGATCTTTAAGACTAAGACGGATGTGGACGGTAATGTCACCGTCTATGAAGCTCGACTTGTGGCGAAGAGTTTTCCACAAGTTCAAGGAGTTGACTACGATGAGATTTTCTCACCCGTAGCGATGCTTAAGTCCGTCGGAATCATGTTAGCATTAGCTGCATTTATGAAATCTGGCAGATGGATGACAAAACGAGTTTCCTTACCAGTTTTCGTAAGGAAAGGTTGTATGTGATACAATCAGAAAGGTTTTGTCGATCCTAAGGATGCTAAAAGATATGCTAGCTCCAACGATCCTTCCATGGACTAGGGCAAGCATCTCGGAGTCGGAATATACACTTTGATGGAGTGATCAAAGTTTTTGGGAATACAAAGTTTGGTGGAAACTTGTATTTGCAATAAAGTGAGTGGGAGCACTACAACATTTCTGATAAGTATATGTGAATGACATATTGTTGATCCGAAATGATGTAGAATTTCTGGAAAGCATAAAGGGTTGTTTGAAATGAGTTTTTCAAAGGAAGACCTGGATAAAGCTGCTTACATATTGGGCATCAAGATCTATACAGATAGATCAAGACGCCTGATGATACTTTCAAAAGATCACACACCTTGGCATGATTTTGAAGAAGTTCAAAATAGATCAGTCAAGGAAGGAGTTCTTACCTGAGTTGTAAGGTGTGAAGTTGAGTAAGACTCAAAGCTTGACCACGGCAGAAGAAAGAGGAAAGACGAAGGTCGTCCCCTATGGTTTTGTCATAGGCTCTATACGATATGCCATGCTAAGTACCGCACCTGATGTGTGCCTTGCCACATGTCTGGCAAGAGGGTACAAAGGTAATCCAGGAGTGGATTACTAGATAGTGGTCAAAATTATCCTTAGAGGAATAAGGAAATGTTTCTCGGTTATGGAGGTGATAAAGAGTTCGACGTAAAGAGTTACGTCGATGCAAGCTTAACACCTATCCGGATAACTCTAAGTGGAGATACCGGATACGTATAATGGAGCAACAGTTTGGAATAGATCCAAATGGAACGTGGTAGCAGCATCTACGATATGACATAAAGTTTTGCGAAGTACATAGGGATCTGAATGTTGCAGACCCGTTGACTACAACCTCTCTCACAAGCATAACATGATCAAACACAGAACTCATTGAGTGTTAATCACATATTGATGTGAACTAGATTACTGACTCTAGTGAACTCTTTGGATGTTGGTCACATGGCGATGTGACCTGTGAGTGTTAATCACATGGCAATGTGAACTAGATTATTGACTCTAGTGCAAGTGGGAGACTGTTGGAAATATGCCCTAGAGGCAATAATAAATTGGTTATTATTATATTTCCTTGTTCATGATAATCGTTTATTATCCATGCTAGAATTGTATTGATAGGAAACTCAGATACATGTATGGATACATAGACAAACACCATGTCCCTAGTGAGCCTCTAGACGACTAGCTCGTTGATCAATAGATGGTTACGGTTTCCTAACCATGGACATTGGATGTCGTTGATAACGGGATCACATCATTAGGAGAATGATGTGATGGACAAGACCCAATCCTAAGCCTAGCACAGATCGTGTAGTTCGTATGCTAAAGCTTTTCTATATGTCAAGTATCTTTTCCTTAGACCATGAGATTGTGCAACTCCCAGATACCGTAGGAATGCTTTGGGTGTACCAAACGTCACAACGTAACTGGGCGGCTATAAAGGTGCACAACAGGTATCTCCGAAAGTGTCTGTTGGGTTGGCACGAATCGAGACTGGGATTTGTCACTCCGTATGACGAAGAGGTATCTCTGGGCCCACTCGGTAGGACATCATCATAATGTGCACAATATGTGATCAAGGAGTTGATCACGGGATGATGTGTTACGGAACGAGTAAAGAGACTTGCCGGTAACGAGATTGAGCAAGGTATCGGTATACCGACGATCGAATCTCGGGCAAGTGCTATACCGATAGACAAAGGGAATCGTATACGGGATTGATTGAATCCTTGACATCGTGGTTCATCCGATGAGATCATCGTGGAACATGTGGGAGCCAACATGGGTATCCAGATCCCGCTGTTGGTTATTGGCCGGAGAGTTGTCTCGGTCATGTCTACATGGTTCCCGAGCCCGTAGGGTCTACACACTTAAGGTTCGATGACGCTAGGGTTATAGGGAAAGTATGTACACGGTTACCGAATGTTGTTCGGAGTCCCGGATGAGATCCCGGACGTCACGAGGAGTTCCGGAATGGTCCGGAGGTAAAGATTCATATATGGGAAGTCCTGTTTTGGTCACCGGAAAAGTTTCGGGCGATATCGGTAATGTACCGGGACCACCGGGAGGGTCCCGGGGGTCCACCAGGTGGGGCCACCAGCCCCAGAAGGCTACGTGGGCTAAGTGTGAGAGGGGACCAGCCCCAAGGGGGCTGGTGCGCCCCTCCACCAAGTCCCAGGGCGCCTCCAAGAGGGGAGGGGGGCAAACCCTAGGGCAGTTGGGCCCTAGGGCCCAATAGTGGTGCGCCTCCCCCTCTCTCCCCCTTGGCCGCCCCCCTAGATGGGATCTAGGGCTGGCCGCACCCTAGGGGTGGGAAACCCTAAAGGGGGGCGCAGCCCTCCCTTCCCCCTATATATATGTGAGGTTTTAGGGCTGCTAGACACACGAGAACGTCTTTCTCTTGGCGCAGCCCTACCCCTCTCCCTCCTCGTCTCTTGCAGTGCTTGGCGAAGCCCTGCTGGAGTCCCGCGCTCCTCCACCACCACCACGCCGTCGTGCTGCTGTTGGATGGAGTCTTCCCCAACCTCTCCCTCTCTCCTTGCTGGATCAAGGCGTGGGAGACGTCACCGGGCTGTACGTGTGAAGAACGCGGAGGCACCGTCCGTTCGGTGCTAGGATCTTCGGCGATCTGAATCGCGGCGAGTACGACTCCATCAACCGCGTTCTTGAACGCTTCCGCTTAGCGATCTACAAGGGTATGTGGATCCAACTCTCCTCTCGTAGATGCATCTCCTAGATTGATCTTGGTGAACGTAGGAAAATTTTTGTTTCCCATGCGACGTTCCCCAACAGTATGGTGGCTGTTTTGAGGAAGGTATATGGTGGGTATATGGTACTGGCGAAAGTTGCACGATACAAGAGAGGCTAGCAATGGTGGAAGGGCGAGAGTGCATATAATCCATGGAGTCAACATTAGTCATAAAGAACTCATATACTTATTGCAAAAATCTACAAGTTATCAAAACAAAGTATTCAACACATGCTCCTAGGAGAAGGGTTGGTAGGAGTTAACCATGGCGCGATCCCGACCTCCACACAAAGGATGACAATCAATAAATAAGTCATGCTCCAACTTCATCACATAACGGTTCACCATACGTGCATGCTACGGGAATCACAAACTTTAACACAAGTGTTTCTCAAATTCACAATTACTCCACTAGCATGACTCTAATATCACCATCCTCATATCTCAAAACAATCATCAAGTATCAAACTTCTCATAATTTTCAATGCACTTTATATGAAAGTTTTTATTATACACATCTTGGATGCCTATCATATTAGGACTAATTTTATAACCAAAGCAAATTACCATGATGTTCTAAAAGACTCTCAAAATAATATAAGTGAATCATGAGAGACCAATAATTTCTATAAAATAAAACCACCGTCGTGCTCTAAAAAGATATAAGTGAAGCACTAGAGCAAAACTATCTAGCTCAAAAGATATAAGTGAAGCACATAGAGTATTCTAATAAATTCCAATTCATGTGTGTCTCTCTCAAAAGGTTTGTATAGCAAGGATGATTGTGGTAAACTAAAAAGCAAAGACTCATATCATACATGACGCTCCAAGCAAAACACATATCATGTGGTGAATAAAAATATAATCTTAAATAAAGTTACTGATAAACGAAGACGAAAGAGGGGATGCCTTCCCGGGGCATCCCCATGCTTAGAATTTTGGTTGTCTTTGAATTTTACCTTGGGGTGCCTTAGGCATCCCCAATCTTAGGCTCTTGCCACTCTTTGTTACATAGTCCATCAAATCCTTACCCAAAACTTGAAAACTTCACAACACAAAACTTAGCAAAAATCTCGTGAGCTCTGTTAGTATAAGAAAACAAGCCACCACTTTAAGGTACTGTAATGAACTCATTCTTTATTTATATTGGTGTTAAACCTACTGTATTCCAACTTCTCTATGATTCATACCCCCCGATACTACTCATAGATTCATCAAAATAAGCAAACAACACACGAAAAACAGAATTTGTCAAAAACAGAACAGTCTGTAGCAATCTGTAACTTTCGAATACTTCTATAACTCTAAAAATTCTGAAATAAATTGGTGGACGTGAGGAATTTGTCTACTAATCATTTGCAAAAAGAATCGACTTAAAAGCACTCTCGAGTAAAAAATGGTAGCTAATCTCGTGAGCGCTAAAGTTTCTGTTTTTTACAGCATGATCGCAAAGACTTCACCCAAGTCTTCCCAAAGGTTCTACTTGGCACAAACACTAATTAAAATACAAAACCACATAAAATTGGGTTGCATCCCAACAAGCGCTATCGTTTAACGCCCCTAGCTAGGCATGATACAAGAGTAGATCTAGGTATTGCCCTCTTTGGTAGGCAATTCTTCAATTGAACACTTATAATTCTTAGGAGTTTCTTCCTTACTATTAATAATCAAACTCCTAGGCAAGAAATCAAGAAATTCATTCGTGGCAAAAGGTTCCTTAATGATAGTGAGAAAGTTGGGGTGAACATTCATTGATTTAAGGTCTACAGTTCCCTTACTAGAAGATTCACCCTTATTTTTAGGAACATACATAAACTTGGTCATTTTGGTAGTAGAGGGGTTAAAAGTATTTCTCACAGCAGAAAAAGCAGAACCTATATTGGTAATAATATCCTCAAGCTTATCTATTCTAGTGGAATCTTGATCTATTCTCTCATTACGAGTCGTTGCGAGAATTGGCAAATATCCTCAAGCTCAAGCTTATCTAAGTCTATAAACTTGGCGTCGAGGACAAATTTGACAACTGCGAAACTACGAGCCCAGTTGCGAGTCAAAGGTGAACTTGGAACCGGGATGAAACAAATTGCAGGCCTAGCGGCGAGTCAAGGGTGGACTTGCAACTAGGACCACTACACAAAACTACGATACTATTTGCGAGTCGAGGGTGGACTTGCAACGGTGACAATAACAAACTACGAGTTGCGAGCCGAGCGTGATTACAACTAGGATGAAACCAAACACATGTTCAATTGTGAGTCAGAGGGTAAACTTGCAACTCGGCAACTATGAATCCATTTGCGAGTTGAGGATGTACTCTATAAATTCTGCACCAAGCCATAAAAACGCACAACGAAAATGAACAAAAAGGAAATGGGCCATGCCTCCCAAACGACGACATATATAGGCCCATGTGAAGAGAAATAAGAGAACGGGTTGACACAAAACAAAATGGGTTAAGAGGATGTGCGACAAAAAAGAACGAGCTAACATGGACGCACATGATCGAGTTTGTGTGAACATTAAATAAATCGTATGATTATAGACTTAGATGAGATATCACTAAATCTATCTAAATGAGGTTTAGCAAATCCGAAAGAGAAAAATTAGTTACACTCTCCTCTAGTAAACAGTCAAACAAAAAAAACAAGGAATAAAAAGGCAGACGACCCCTAAAAAAAGCTACAACCCACAAAAATAAAGCCAATACACAAAAAATAAAAATGGCCACTAAAAAAATGTCATATCGGACCTCACAGCTTCCCGAGGGACAAACAAAAAACACAACGACAACGACAACAAGCACGTATATTTATATGGGTTAGATGAGACATTATTAACTCTAACCTGGACGAGAATTAGTAAAACCAAACCGAAACGGGACCCCTAGGTCACTCTGTAAAAACGGCGCAATGGAAGATGCACGCGCAAGCAGATCGACAAGTAGACACTAGACACACGACATGACACGGGATGCGATGACAAAAATAATCCGTGACCAAGATTTGCCGGACATTTAAACCGATCAGATGACAGTGTGATTTATATTTCCATGAATTTGAAACAAAAAAACAAAAAAAAATAAACAAGAAAAAAATTAAAAAGAGAAAATATAAATAAAAACAAAAACAAAACATGAAATGAATAGTTCATAATTTAAAACAAATAATAGCAGAAAAAATAATAAGAGAAAGAGGAAACAACCAAAGAAAAGAACACGGCAGAATGTATGGACTACAGCCCATAAGAAAAACCTATACGAGCCGAGCGCTACGTAACGTGACTTAAGACACGTTGGCTACCCCTAAGATTACCCATAATGAGAGTAACTTGAGGAGTAACATAAGGTTCAACTCAACAAATTTGCTTATTTGACAATGATTTAATTAGGAGAGAGATGAACTGAGTAACATAGTAAGTTACTCATAATATAAGTAACATCATATATACCAACAAGATGAGCCTGCAAGTTAATAAATAAAGTATTACATAACACCACACAATATTACTCTCCATCATGAATGTAGTAACAAAGACTAATAACATTCGCATATTACTAGTCGAAGTTACTCCCCACTATGAATGGTCTAAAAAGACGAAAAATTGGCTACGGAAACGTTTTTAAAGCTTAGCTTACAAAACGGGACAACAACACAGTGCATGAAAAGAAAAACAAAGCGCTGTGTGCACGAATCTTAAAGATTTGCATCAAACGGTTTAAGAGTTAAATGTGAGCTGCTCCATTTCTACCAATTAGTTTATGTTTGTTTTAATTAAAAAAAGAATAGAATACATTTTTTATTTTTGCAGGCCAATTGCAACTTTGGCATACAGTCAAATACTCCCTCCCTTCAAAAATAAGTGTCTCAACTTTGTACTAGCTATAGTACAAATTTGTACTAAGCTCAAGAAACTTATTTTGGGACGGAGGGAGTAGCAATTCCGGTCTCATTTATATAATAAGCCAAAAGAACACCTCAAACACCCTCATACTGTATCATATATGTACTTCATGTAGCTACACAGTTCACTCAGGTTTTGGATTCAGAAATATGAATACATGGTGATTGATAGCGATCCATCATTCATGCTGTGGTGGGCAGAATGTGATGAGGTATCGGTTGGCCTTGCAGCGGTTGAGGCTTGAGGCGTCGTCGAAGGCGTAGCTGTAGGCCCTGGGGCAGATGGCCTTGAACAGGTGCGAAAAAATAGTGGGCTTGCACGCCGCCGGCGTCCCGTACTCCCCGGTGCAGCAGTACTTGTCGCTGCCCATCGCCAGGCACGCGCTCCGGCAACCGGCCACCTTCCCCTCCCGGTCCCTCACCTCCAGCGCCGACGGGCAGCAGACGTTCAGGTCCGCCCCACACGCCGCCACGCCGCACCCGCGGCCGCCACCCACCGGCGTCATGGACACCGGCGCGTTGAACCCGTCCACCAGGCTCACGTCGTAGAAGTGCATCGGCGACTGGGGAGTCCCCAGCGTCATCTCCACCACTGTGGCCGGGGTGGCGCCCGGGGCGCCCCCGCACCGTAGCACGCCACCGCAGTCGCCCGTGGCGCACTTGCCCATGCCGCGCGCGTCGAAGGAGCAGCCCCGGCGCGGCCACACCCGCCCCGACCACCCTACCGGCACGTCGAAGGTGGTCTCTTCGCCGGGGCCGAGGTGAAAGCCGCCCGACTGCGGCGTGGTGTGGCCCGTGGTGCCGAGCATGGCCGGCCACACCGACTCGGCGCAGTTGTTCACCATGATGAGATGTATGCGACCATTTGCCGCAGCCGCCGCTGCAAACCATCAAACAAATGCATTAGGCGTACGGACATTACATCACCGTGTACATACTCTGCATTGAAGTTGAAGAGCTAGCTAGATGGTGATGCATGCTTACGACTACTAGTGATTGCCATGGAGATGATGACACTGATGAGGAGGAGGAAGAGCTTAGAGGAGGCCATGGCGTCTGCGTGTGTGTGTGTGTCTTGCTCTGAGCTGGAACTTACAGATAGAGCAGGGAGTGTAGTGGTCTTAAGTAGTACTCCCAGTAACCATACCAAAATTAAAATTGCAAAGCAAACCTATGAGATTTGACAGCTGAACAACTTAATAAGTACTGCTACTTTGTTCCTGCGTGACCCTTTTTTTATTTTTACATGCTTTATTTCTCTCTTCCATGTCTGAAACAAACAGAAGTTTATTAAGCTCCAGTGCATTCAATACAGTTAGTTCTCGGAACTGAAACTGTGCTAGCAACTGCCCTGCAAGCATGCAATTTGATGTTAAGAATTACACTCTCAAGATCAATTCTTCAGGCTAGCTGATAGCTTAACTTCATCAGTGAGTGGGGCTACCTGTAACTGCATTTACATAGCTTGTAGCCGACAATCAGGTCAGGGAGATAGAGCAGACTAGCTCTAAAGTTGTACGTTCCCCTGCTAATAGCAACTTTTCCTTTCTCCTTCTTCTCCTTTGCGGATTGCTATCTTCTTCTTCTTCTTCTTCTTCCCCAAGGATCTATTCCTTGCTTGTGATTCGGGTTTCTTGCTTTATTTTCGTCTACTTGGCTACCTACTGTCCTACTGTGCTGTAGATTTGGATAACTAACGAAAAGAATGAGCCAGCGGTAGCCCCAGTTCGTGACCAATGGGAATCTCTTTTGCTTTACTCATGCCGATCTTACGGAAGTGCGTGCGATCCCACAACATACGTATCAATTTGATTCATCACAAAGCACACATAATAAAGTATGTAATGTTGAGTAGTCCTGCTTTCCAAATCAGAAAGGCAGATTCTTCGAGACTATCTCACTGTCGCTAATGATGAGTCCCTTTTGTCTTTCCTTCAGACTGAAGAAGCGAAGATTATAGTTCAACACACCAACTGAACTCTGAAGACCCAATTCAGTTCTTACCAGACCAATTGTTCTGGTTTATAATGATAGATGTACATTACACAACACATTTTATGAAATTATATCCATAAAACATAACACTGAACAACAACAACAAATAACACAAATACATATGTGCGCGTTTTGTACATACATGTACTCCCTCCGTTCGGAATTACTTGTCTCGAAAATGGATGTATCTAGAACTAAAATACATCTAGATACATCCATTTCTGCGACAAGTAATTCCGAACGGAGGGAGTATTACATAACGAATTGAAGAACATGTACACGGTAATTTACTTTGCAGGATTAGCTACATCACAGTTGATAAATGGTACTAACAATCAATGGTATTAGTGAGCTTAACTAATTTGATCAGTTGTTACACTTGTGTGAGGTCACTCTGCGCGCATCTCCTGTATAGTACTCCCTCCGTAAACTAATATAAGAGCGTTTAGAATACTAAAATAGTGATCTAAACGCTCTTATATTAGTTTACAGAGGGAGTAGTATTTGTGTAGTAGGGCTTCATGGGTCCAGTGTTGTTGGCGTGACAAACAGGCGCCGACTGAGTGCTGACCTGCTGTTAACTGTACTGTCACGGTCAGTGCTCTCGAATGCAATCACTGAAATCGGACTCCCCTGCAGCTGGTCAGCGGTACTGTACTTGTGATATTGATGATGATCCAAGCTTGCTTCAAGTGCTTTCATCATCTTGAAGCACTCGTCAGACTCATTGCCCTATAGAATTGTAACACGTACGTACGGGGTCAATTATATACAGGAAAACAAACAAACAATAGTGTCAAGGGACGTTGCTGTGAAAAAATTACCAATTGACGGAGTGGAGGAGTAATGAGATGGGCATGATCCTGCAGTAGGGCCACACACCTGAGTGCAGCGACGGCAACCATCGAGGCGTCAAATCGGAGAAATGAGGGCTCTGCATGACGTACGTGGTTAAGACAAATTGAATTAGAGAAGGGAAAAGTTATAAGAGAAATACTAGTAGTATTCTCTCTATAAAGAAATGCGTATAAGATAATTGATTAATTAATCGATCTGCAGGCAGTAGAGTACCGGAGAGGGATCGGAGGAGGAGGCGGATGCAACGAGATTGATTGGCGGCGGCGGTGGTGGGAAGGGGGAGGAGGTCGATGTAGGAGTATGGGGTAACGCAGGACAGCCGCCATTGGAGCGCCTTGAGCAGCGTCAGCTCCATGTCCCGGATGGTGGACGCCCGGAACGAATGGCTCGTCACCTCCTCCATCTGCCATATCCATCACGCGGATCATCCACCATACTTAATTTATCAGGCCGACCCATGAATGAAATACTACATTAATTAACCTTGGGTCGAATTTGCATGCATTGTTGCATAATATTTTACTAACACACACGGAGCTTGTGACCGAATATAAAGCGATCGATCGGATCTAGTAGTGCACGTACGTACGTACCTGTAGATCGTGGAGGGATGGTATGGTGACCTCGTCCAACTTGCATGCAACCGACAGGCACGCCACGCTCACCAGTTCCACCATCCATACCTCCCAAGTCTGCCATTTACATATGCATGCGACGTTTTAGTCACATCGATCTATGAGCGAAAATAATCCCCCAGACAACAAACGCAAACATGAGAAAATTAACACTAGCGTCTAGCAACATGATAATTGCAGGACTGACCAGATGGCAGTTGATGGACAAGAAGCGGTCCAGATAGTTGACTGCGTTGAACGCCGACGCCGCTGCCAATCCTAACCGGCTAAATGCCTGCATATATGTATGTATTAATTGATGATGCAACGAATTAGCTCGCTATATGTTAATAATGACCAAACGCAACAAAGAGAGACCGAAATTCGAAATTCAAAACCTCAAAGGAAAAGAATAATAAACTGTAATACTAGGACATGGACGACGTACGTGGATGATGTAGTGGACGGCTTTGGTCCTGGCGATTGACACCCCGCCGTGCTGATGATGGTCGTGGAGGAGACGGTGGATGTAGGCAGACGATCCCACGGGCGCATAGCATCGCTCCCTGGCCTTGTACTCCATGGCCAGATCAACCATATCGTCAACGTCGCCGGATGATGCTGCCGGTGGTGGAATTGGCGTCGAATCGTCGGCGAAAGGGTCTTCGTCGCAGTAGAGAGTGACCCCGCTCGCGTCGTCGTCTTCCATCGGTGTCCCCGGCTGACGGCGCATATGCATGCATGCACAGCACAGAGCAGTAGCCGCCGTGTCGTCGTGTAAATATACGAGCGAGGAGCTAGCTAGGGATGGAGGAAGAAGGCGACTACGAGCAGGGTGAGGGGGAGTTAATGGAGTTGGACTCATGGACCGGGCGGCGGCGGGCGATGCACGTACGCACGTAGTGGATGGTGCCTGCCTTAAAAACCGCACGCCATGACGATGACGTGGCTGGCCACCAGCTGGGGCCGTTACTGCATGCATGCACGCATGCCGGGCTCTCTCTCCCGCTTGCATGCATCAGGTTAAACAAAAACAGATCGATATAGTATACCCTATAATAAAACAAGAAAGAAAAAAAAATGGAAACTACTTTTCTTTTTGCAAAGCATACAGCAGGTACGCAAGATAGCGCACTGAAATAAATGAAAATTGCAAAGCGATGGAACGCATGAGCGGCCCAAAATGTTTGGTGGATCGACGATCAAGCGTACGTACGTCTCACGTGACAATACTAAGTGGCATCATACTGTAATGTACGTACAGCTATACGCATGCATGCATGCATAGGTCGACTGCACATTACCTGGATGTACGCACCAATAAATGCACCCCGAGCCGTCCCATTTCAATGCGGTGCATCCTGACACGGCAGTCAGTCAGCTTGTCAGTGTAAACAATCCACCTGCGGCTGCGGATGTAGCAGAAAGATCGATCGACTAGCTACAGCTGAATCATGATTGAACCATGATCGATCAGGTATTCCTAGCTGGATTCTGGGAAGATAACTGGATTGGAACTAGAAGTTTTTCAGTTACATTTCCTGATCTTTATAGTGTTTCTCTGGATCAATATATTACTGTAGCTGATGCTTTGGCCTCTCATCTTACCTTACTAAAATCCGGAAGAACTTTAGTGAGAGATAGGGCAACTCAGTGGCAGGAATTGCTGAACATATGTGGAGATGTTGTTTTAAACAAAGAAGAAGATAAACTTTCCTGGATTCCAGAGGGATTCGGAAAATACAGTGTAATTTTTTTTACTCTGTGATGCAAGTTGGGGATAAATGTCCAAATATATTTTTATGGAAAGTCAAAATACCTCCTAGAATTAAAACCTTTATCCGGTTAATTACTAAAAAAATATTCTAACCAGGGATGTTGTACTTCAAGGG